>JAIOKQ010001013.1:0-1200000 GCA_020654165.1 Oryctes rhinoceros
TAATAATAATAATAATAATTATAATAATTATAATAATTATAATAATTATAATAATTATAATAATTATAATAATTATAATAATTATAATAATTATAATAATTATAATAATTATAATAATTATAATAATTATAATAATTATAATAATTATAATAATTATAATAATTATAATAATTATAATAATTATAATAATTATAATAATTATAATAATTATAATAATTATAATAATTATAATAATTATAATAATTATAATAATTATAATAATTATAATAATTATAATAATTATAATAATTATAATAATTATAATAATTATAATAATTATAATAATTATAATAATTATAATAATTATAATAATTATAATAATTATAATAATTATAATAATTATAATAATTATAATAATTATAATAATTATAATAATTATAATAATTATAATAATTATAATAATTATAATAATTATAATAATTATAATAATTATAATAATTATAATAATTATAATAATTATAATAATTATAATAATTATAATAATTATAATAATTATAATAATTATAATAATTATAATAATTATAATAATTATAATAATTATAATAATTATAATAATTATAATAATTATAATAATTATAATAATTATAATAATTATAATAATTATAATAATTATAATAATTATAATAATAATAATAATTATAATAATTATAATAATTATAATAATTATAATAATTATAATAATTATAATAATTATAATAATTATAATAATAATAATAATTATAATAATTATAATAATAATAATAATTATAATAATAATAATAATAATAATAATAATAATAATAATAATAATAATAATAATAATAATAATAATAATAATTATAATAATAATAATAATAATAATAATAATAATAATAATAATAATTATAATAATAATAATAATAATAATAATTATAATAATAATAATAATAATAATAATAATAATAATAATAATAATAATAATAATAATTATAATAATAATAATAATAATAATAATAATAATAATAATAATAATTATAATAATAATAATAATAATAATAATAATAATAATAATAATAATAATAATAATAATAATAATTATAATAATAATAATAATAATTATAATAATAATAATAATAATAATAATAATAATAATAATAATAATAATAATAATAATAATAATTAATAATAATAATAATAATAATAATAATAATAATAATAATAATAATAATAATAATAATAATAATAATAATAATAATAATAATAATAATAATAATAATAATAATAATAATAATAATAATAATAATAATAATAATAATAATAATAATAATAATAATAATAATAATAATAATTATAATAATAATAATAATAATTATAATAATTATAATAATAATAATAATAATAATAATAATAATAATTATAATAATAATAATAATAATTATAATAATAATAATAATTATTATAATAATAATAATAATAATAATAATAATAATAATAATAATAATAATAATAATTATAATAATTATAATAATAATAATAATAATTATAATAATAATAATAATAATTATAATAATAATAATAATAATTATAATAATAATAATAATAATTATAATAATAATAATAATAATTATAATAATAATAATAATAATTATAATAATAATAATAATAATTATAATAATAATAATAATAATTATAATAATAATAATAATAATTATAATAATAATAATAATAATTATAATAATAATAATAATAATTATAATAATAATAATAATAATTATAATAATAATAATAATAATTATAATAATAATAATAATAATTATAATAATAATAATAATAATTATAATAATAATAATAATAATTATAATAATAATAATAATTATAATAATAATAATAATAATAATTATAATAATAATAATAATTATTATAATAATTAATAATAATTATAATAATAATAATAATAATTATAATAATAATTATAATAATTATAATAATAATAATAATAATTATAATTATTATAATAATAATAATTATAATAATAATAATAATAATTATAATAATAATAATAATAATTATAATAATAATAATAATAATTATAATAATAATAATAATAATTATAATAATAATAATAATAATTATAATAATAATAATAATAATTATAATAATAATAATAATAATTATAATAATAATAATAATAATTATAATAATAATAATAATAATTATAATAATAATAATTATAATAATAATAATAATAATTATAATAATAATAATAATAATTATAATAATAATAATAATAATAATAATAATAATAATAATAATAATAATTGAATACGTCAATAACAAACACTTAGCGTATGAATAAAAAAAATATGTATATAATGTAAAATTAAATAATACACGGTGTATTAAAAAAATCAGTCACATTATAAAATACTTGCTGCACTAGATACGCTTTTAATTTTTTTTTGTATATAATATCTGCTTATATATTATATTTTGCTTATATATTATATTATATTTTGCAGATATTATATTTTGTATATAATATCTGCATCTGCTTTAGTGACTGCAGCAAATGGTTAAAATTTCTTGTACAACGCCAGACAGCCTGTCTTTGAACTTTAGTCAAATGGGTTTAGGAAGGCAATAGATGACAGTTAATTTTTCCGCTCGTGTTGCGTTCATGCTCGACCTCATATCGATCGAACAACTCACCGCAGTGCTTCCGAACAAAAAGTGCTGACTAGATATATAGATGGCAAGGTAAGTATATTAGTGCCTGTAAATGATGGTTTACACTGTCCCTATAGTTCATCTGGAATACCGCCTGATCATAGGTTTTGTGAAGTATGAAGATCCTGTTGATGTCGACAGCACCACCCCAGATCACTCCATACTGAAGCAGGGACTGGACGCATGCATAGTAGACACTTGACGTTGTTTCGACACTTACACACCGTGAAATTATTCTTAGCATGAAGCATCGCTTCTAGTTCTTCTCTAATAGACTGTAAATTTTGGCGGGTAAACTGTTTTAGCTGCATTTTGCTACACTCTATGTTATCCTCGTATGGCATCTCAATAATGCAGAAGAAATCACTTCACTTTCTTAGTTCGTCAAGTTTGTAAAAATGTTGCCAATTGTAATTTCTGATTTGCCGGTAGCTCGAATTGTCGAATTGTTGATTGTTGGGTGAAGATTATATGATTTTAACAAATCAAGGAAAGACTTTGTATTCTGCTCATACTTGCTCAGATCGATGTTAAAATCTCCACTTAACAGTATCATGCATTTAATTTCGGAGGATATTTCTTGTAAAATTTGATTGAGTATTTGTAAGAATTCATTTACGTTATGTATTGGTGGTCGATAATAATTGTTTCCGGCTTTATGATTTTAACAGCGCTACATTCGAATACTAATTCTTTACTTTTCTCTTCCTTCCCTCTTTCTTTCCTCTTCTCTTCCCGGAAGAATCCGGAGCAACCTATTATTCACCGTATCTACCTTTTGGTATGGTGAATAATAATAATAATAGTAATATTAGTTACATTTTTGTAACTCAAATACTGGCAAATGTATTTTAGCAAAAGGATGTGTAGTAGATAAATTTCGTAATATTTTATTTAAGTGGCGACACAACACAGCGTAGAAAAAGAAAAGTAAATTCTCCTAATCGGGACAGCAACACTCCCGAAGAAGGCTGTACTGCTACGTAATTTCAATTTATAATATTAGTGTTATGTTATTATTTTAGTTGAAATTAAAACTAAACACGATAAAACCGCACCATATATAATGCATTTTCTAAAAGCGTTAGAAAAGCGGCTTTAAGCAAGCTTAAAAATGAATTATTTTTGGGGAAAGTATTTTTGTACTCCTAACAAATTAATAATGCATTTAGAATATGTACATAAAATGAATATTTTTGTATGCCTTACGCAAAATTGTAGGCGGTCATTCTAGAGAAAGCATTCTTTTCGTTACCAAATAACAAAAAATTATTTTTGTTTCAGTAATACGAAGACGCGCTATGTTCGTAAGCATAAGGTCGAAATCAATGATTTTGAATTCAATTACAAATACGCACCAAATGCTTGTATGCAAAGCAAGGACAACCTACCTGTGATATTAGATCGACCCGTGGAAGTATCTCTAAAAAGTAAGATTGGCGAACTTATTGAATATGTGAAAAGTGCAATTGAAGTTTTTGTATCGAATCTACACGATAATATATCTCTAACGCGGTCTGCTATTCAAAATATTAATAGTATGGTTGCAACGTTATTTAATTCCGACTGTACTAAATGTCTTAAAGATATACTAAAATTTCGTTTCAATAAAATTGATGTAACCGGAGAATTTTCTTCGGATATTAATTTGTTATTTAATTTTATGCAGAATCATTTTAATGTATTAAACTTGCATACAGAGTATCGACGTATTACTTTCTTCAAAAACTCTGAGAAGTTCATCAAACTGGGTTTATACATTATCGGTCAAACGATATAGTAATGAAGTTAAAAAATAATACATCCATTGTTATTCTTACACGAAAAACGCAAACATGTACAATACGCTGAACATTCTTCGGTACTATCAAGCTTAGTACAATGTTCCTTGTGGAAATCAATAAAAGAGCAAACAAAAAGCTGCTATCGCTCATTTTGTACTATATGATTACTAACAATGCACAGTCTAACAAGCACGGTCTGTGGCGTAGTACGGTAAACAACACATAAGTATCGGCACCCTCCGCACCACACGGCCGTCCCGGACTAATTATTATATATTACTATATAATAGATAAACTTGTGTGGTGCAGAGGGTGCCGATACTTATGTGTTGTTTACTATATGATTACCAATGTGGAAATCCTTTAGGCAGTCATTCTGGAACTCAGAAATTAGGAGCATTGTATTATACCTTGGCTATATTACCACCCGAATACTCCAGCAGATTAGAAAACATTTTTTTTGGCTTCTCCTTTTTATAGAGCAGATAGAAAAAAGTACGAAAATCGTCTAGTTTTTCAACCAATAACACTGGCCAACAAATTTCAACTTTTGATTTTGCCATAAAATAATTTATACTAATTTCAATACAAAACATATAAACATTTATTTGAATAAAAGGTAGAAGGTCAAGTTAGCTCGATTTTTTTTTAAATTTCAATGAAAAGGTTTTTTAGATTAGATTATAATTTAATGTATATTTCAAATTATTATAATTAGAAATGTGAAGTAATACTGCTCCGTCTCTTATAAACAATATGTATAGCATCTCTTCTTAATATCCAACGGTAATCTGCTAACATAACAGGATTCCATTTCCTCTGATACCGTTTTCCTATTCCCCTGATGTCTTGGTGGAAGCGCTCACCGTGTCCATCGCTAACGTTGCCCATATTTTCCGGACAAAAATCCAAGTGAGAATGTAGAATGTGCACTTTAAGAGACATATTACAGCCAGCATCGTGAAATGCTGGTAACACATCCATTACTAAAGTTTTATAGTTGTCAGCTTTTTGGTTTTCCAAGAAGCTTTCGCTGTTAATTTGGTTTCAAGGATTTCATCATTTACTATTTCTCGTATCTGAGGTCCAACAAAAATACACTCTTTCAGTTCCCTTGTGTTAATTTTGGAAACTTTTCACGAAGGTATTTAAAACCTTCACCTTCGAGATCCAGTGCCTTTACAAAGTTTTTCATGAGCCCAAGTTTCACGTGGAGAGATGGTATTGTAATCTTTTCTTGTTCTACTAGAGGCTGATGTTGTACATTGTCTTTCCCTGGTATAAATTGTTGTCGTAGTGGCCACTCTCGTTTATGGTAATGTTTTTCCAAAGGCATAAAAAGCAACAGTATTTGGTGTAACCAGATTGCATACCCAAAAGAATTGTAATTACTTTAAAATCTGCACAAATATTCCAGGAATAGTCTGTGTACTTCATCTTTTCTAATAAAATTTTCATATTTTCGTAAGTTTCTTTCATGGAAACACCACGACCTATCGGAATAGGAGGATAATGGTTTCCATTATGCAACAAAACTGCTTTTAGGCTGGTATTTGATGAGTCTATGAATAATCTCCGACAACTGGGATCATGATGTATTCTAAGAGCTTCAGACACTTTATAAATATTATTACAGTAGACCAGATTACCGGCCATACTATAAAGGCATTTTCTCTGTCACCAGAGCTAAGCCAATGTTATCGCTTTTCGAATCATTTTTACTTTATATGTATATGCTGTTCAATTTCATCAGTTACTAACTTAGGTTAAAAATCTTGTTGGTCAGTGTAATTAGTGAATTAGTTTCTTTAGAAAATGAAGGTCTTACTATTAAGGTAAAATAAATAACTGGAAAAAATACTTCGCAATTGTGTTAATAGTAAGTGATAATTTGGGTTTGCATTCAATATTAGGACTTACTTTTTCAGTCAACTACTATTGCAGATTTTGTGCTTTTTGTTGTTCACAGAACAATCATAATGACACAGGTAGAACAAAACTGTTTTGCTTCCAGGAAATAAAATGAATATAACGATCATGTTTTGAATTCGTCATATGGAATAAGAGAAGGTTGTGTATGGAATACTTTAAATAGTTACCATATCTATATAAATAGCAGTAGCGATATTATGCACGATTTATTTGAAGGAATTCATATCAATATGATATGGCTTTGATAATTGAAAAATTCATGCAACGAAATATATTTAGTCTTAATCATTTGAATAACACAATTAGATATTTACCATATGACAACTTAGGCTATAATAAACCTCCTTCAATAAAAAATGAACATATAGCAAACAACTGCATTATCATGTCCTCTGCAGAAATGTTAAGTGTAGACCTTAATTTCCTGTTTATTGTCGGCGATATGATACCTGAAAAAGATTCAGGGTGTCATTTTTATTTAATATTATTAGAAATTACTGACATATTCATATCTGATACAATATCAGAATCTATTTGTGATCTTTTAGAAAATGTAATTATTGAACATCATCAATTATATCTTGCTCTCTTTCCTATTAACTTGAAAACAAAACATCATCTTACGTTGCATTATAAACAAATCATCAAAAAAACAGGACCTTTGGATTTGAAGGACATTGCTAAAAGTATTAGTAACATTAATTTACCTTATTCTTTAGCACCCAGTTGCAGTTGCCCAGTTGCGGCAATTAAAGGTGACTCACCGAATGCCATCAAACATCGGTCTAGAAGATGATATCGACATAGGAAAATTGGATAACACAGCCGAGCTGTTAGTTCAAGAATACAACATCAAATTCCCTAATTTAATTACCGAACAATCACTTTGTACAAATCGGTATAAAACTAACGACATGGAGTATAGATACACTGACATAGTTATGATAGATTATGTAAATGAAATTGAAAAAATTTTATTCAACTGGAGAATGTTAGTTAAGAAAATAATTTTGTTGTAGTGATAATAAATTTACTTCCGTATATATAAAGCTAAGTTTTACTCGCTGGGAAGCAAATTTACTTCATTCATATGACCAAATTCTTCTTGGATAAAGATAAATGATGAATTATATATATTGGCATTTACGAAGCAGTGGCCACGAATATATGCTTGTTCTAACAATAATTCTCCGCTAGACTTATTTGAACATTTTATAGATGATTATGTTCGTTGAATATACAAATTTATATGTTATGAATAAGAACGTCCCCGGTGGTGTAACTAATTAAAAACTAAAATGAACGCGGAGATAGCTGAAAGTATGTCACGGAACGGATTTGAATACATTTTATCAAATTATTTCTTGCTGTGATGATAAAATTTTAGGTAATCGATCGCGATTGCAGTGATTTATATGTGAGTCTGTATAGAATACGGATAAGATTTAAAAGAATAATATTTTCCGATTATTGTTCATATATCCTAAGCGAAACATAAATGCCTAGCCGCGGCATCGCAATCGTTATTGATAGGTTATACAGAAAAACTTGGCTAGAGAAAGCCAGCCGAAAATATTACCGATTAGATCATTTTATCACAGCACCAAAGAAACAAACACAGTGCAGACATCACAATTTTTGGGTATATCCAGATTAATATATAAAACCGCCGCCCCATGGAAAATAATCAGGCAGTTGATACTGATAATTCTAAATCTTTTGTAAATATTTATTTACTGGAACATTACAAATTGGTATAAAATCCCGGCGATATTGTAAATAAATTTAATGATTTCATCTGCTACTCAAATAACATCGCAATTTGTGCAAACTAATCTTCCAATTAAACTTCAACCCAAACTCTTTTCGATGTACGTTTGTCCATGTACTCCTCCACACGTTAATTCCATAATTACCAACATGAAAAATAAATATTCTTGCGGTCCAGCTAATTTGCCAATGGCTATCATCTGTGAGTTTAGAGTTTGCTTGGCTGATATCTTAAACTGTTCTAAATAACTGTTCTGTAAAACCAATCCACAAAAAAAGTAATATGAAAACCATAACCAAATTCATTGACATCAAGCATCTCGAAGATCTTGTACTATTGCATGTTAGATCGTCCAAATATTTTTCGACGAGACGGTTGTTCCAGAAGTATACCCGCGAGATTTAGCTTGCGAACATTACCCATGGGAATGGATTTAAAGCAGGAATCCTGTTCTTTTTAGTTTATACATAAACGATATACTTTTGTTTCTGTCGGAAATGTATTTAACTATTTATGTGAATAATGTATCTGTTTTGGGTTTTGATCATGATTAAAGAGTCCAAACGATGTGCCCGAGCATTGGCGTTGCGTGGAGAGTTTACCAGAATAACAGTGCGCTTATTTAAAAATAAATATATTGAATCACTTTACAAAACGTTAAGAAAAAACATAAATAACTTACCTAACAAGTTTACATTGTTGCAGAAATATCCGGATGTGCGCGATGAAGTAATTGCACCATCATATATGTTTCTGTATTAGTCTCGGAAAGGTTCGTACGTAGCGACGTAAATAAATGCTTATATGCTGAAAAGGATTGTTCGACGTTGAGAGATGTTATATTTGCATAGTTAAAGTGCTCTTTGTATCTGTACAACGTATCTTCAGTATTGGTAAAAAGTTGCCGTAATTTTGTAAAATCTACATTTTTATCTAATACACTATTAAATTTTTCACGAACACAAACACTTTTTTCATCATCAAGGATATGCAGCGCTAATTCTACGTGGTCAATAATTGCTAATGAGTCCGATAAGGACAGCGCACTGTTCTGTAACTTTTTTATTGCATCCACTATTGGAACGTAACTGTCGTAAATAATTTTTAAATTTGCTGCAACTTGAGGATTTTTAAATTGAACCTGACTGAGCCTTATTGCAGCCGCTTCTTTGCCGTCTAGTTGTAAAACTACTGATTTAATTTTTTCAAAATGTTTATAATAATAGAATGCTGCTTCTAACCACGTACCCCATCGTATAAGAATTGGTTGCGGCGGCTCGGGTATGTCAGGACACTGCGAATGAAATAGGCGAATACGTTTCGGAGATTTAAGAAAAACCGCTTTCGTTTGTCCTATTAGTTCATCCACATCAGAATAACTTGTACGTATAATGTTTGTTACAAGGTGTAAAGCGTGAAGCAAACATGTGACGTGCAGCAGGTTTGGTTGAATCGTTTTGAGTAATTTTGCTGTGGAACACATAACCGCGGCAGCATCGGTAACTAACATTAACAGTTGCTCCGGTAAAATTTCAAATTTGTGTAGTGTTTCTATTAATACACTACGTATCGCCGTGGCAGTACAATCTTGCATTCGTTTACAGGCTAGTAAATAAGGGTCAGAAGATCCTTGTGGGGTCAGCGTCCTTACGACAATGGATAGGATGGACTGTTTTTTAATATCTGTAGTTTCGTCCATTGTCAACCAAAGGTATTTATTTTTCACCGTTTTTTTCGTAAAGTTTACAATTCTTTCACGCACTGATGGTACGTAATTGTGTAGCGTATTTTTAGATGGTAATTTCCACGTAGGATTGTATTTATTCCAAAACTGGCGAAACATTGGGTGTTGGACTTTATGTATTGCTATATTGGTCGCAATTAGCATCATTGTTAAATCAACCACAAATTCATTATATGATTTGCGTCTAATCTTTTTCAATTTATGTTTGTCACTATTTATATGTCTTTGACACTGACTCGCTTTCCAAGATAATAAAGTTGTTTCACAAACTAAACATTTCACTGCCTTACCGACATATATTAAATCGGGAAACCGATGTATAAATTTATTTACTTCGGTAGCAGACAACCGATTTGACGCATTATTTTTACGACCTCGCAACATTTTCAACGTATACTTTAACACGTTAGAACGGTAACTAAATGCATCGTTTATTTTTACTACTTATGCGAGAGCGGAGTTTACCTCACTCTGCTCTCGCATCGACGCTACTGGTCGGGCACATCGTTTGGACTCTTTAATCATGATGCCTTCAATATATCTAACCGTTCGTTATAAGTTTTAATACGAATTTTTTCTAAATTTAGCCACAATTTGAAAACAAATTGTGGCTAAATTTAGAAAAAAAAATAAAGTACATGGTATTTCACGCAACACAGAGACAAGTAAATTTTGTAAATCTGGTAATGGTACTCGGCTACAACAATCTTATGTACCTAAATTTCTGGGTATTACTTTCGAAGCCAACCTGCGCTGAATAGACCATTGTCAAAAGATAGTTAATTACATATCGAGCAAACGCTATGTTTTTCATTGTATAGGATCACATACATTAGTTTACCTTGCCTCGATCACTGCATTTTGCCGAAATTCAGTCATGGCTTCAATATTGGCAGCTGCGAAGGAACTGTTTCTAGCGCGGAAGGAGGTAATTCGTAGTATGCTGGGTTCCTGCAAACCACTATCTAAGCAATTTAACATTCTCGCGCTTCCGAGTGTTTAACATGCTCAAGAATAGGGAAAAGGAAAATCGATAATTAATAGTCGATAATAATATCGATAAGGAAAATCGATAATAATATAATCAATATGCATAATATTATATGTATATTGTATGTGCATATGTACAATATGTACGATATCTACAATATGTACAGTATGTACAATGTGTACACTATGTACAGTGTGTATAGTATGTACAGTGTGTATAGTATGTACAGTATGTACAGTATGTGCAATACGTACAGTATGTACAATAGGTGCAATATGTACAATATGTACAATATACATAATGTATAACACAAATACAATAAGATTATGTTATATGATTCAGCCAAATGTGCTCAGCATATGCCCGAAACGAACTACGTTACTGTTATAAGGATTTTGTTCTAAATTCGTCACTTACAAAACGTTTCGATATTGGCTTGTAGCTGCGTTACCTTCAAGATTGCAATTCATGCGATATACATCTTCATAAAATGCGGAAACTTTCATAATTTCGTCCCGAGTAGAAGGTTAAAACACGCCTATCTTAACTATGCTGTTTAAACATATACGCTCAAGATTTATTCTTTCATGTAACCGACTTTGAGTGAGCAGCTGCTGAAAGTTATGCGTGGTAACCTTCGGTACATTTAGCAAAAGATATATCGAAATCCATATTGAGAAAATACAATGTTTCACGTACATATTCCCACATATTTACTCAGAAATTAATAAAGATAAACAAATTGGAAAATAACAAAACCCATATTATATACCAAATCTTACGCTGTCACAACACTTTTCTCACTTTATTTGTTTTGTAGTTTATATTTCTCGAATTTTTTTTGTTCGTGATTTCCATAGCGGTTTATCCTACATCCACGTGTATAATTTTGAGTTAGTTGCAGCCGCAACAGATCCATTAACATGCAAAAAGGTTAGAAAACACGCACACAAAATATGTCAACAGACGGAAAGATAAAGGGTGAACAACTTGATGAAGGAGATAGAAAAAGTAAGTAACCTAAATAATCTTGCGGTATTTATTATTCTTTTCATGCTTAGCCATTATAAAATTTTAATTGATACAAGTAATTGCTTGTAACTTCCAAACAAAACAATACTCACGGTAGCATATTCAGGTACATTGAGTTCCATTAAGAAAAAATTGATTCCCATAAATTTGATCTTGTATTCTGAACATCTCATACGTCGTAAACTAACTGTTGCATTATTACTCGAAAGTAGTATTGAGCGTTCATTAATTACAAATAAATTGAATTACGTAATTAAATACCAACTAATTACCATGCATAGATAAAAATACCATTTCAGATCTAACATCGTTTTAACATCACTACTTAAAATTTTATGGTATTGCTCCAACACTTTATAATACTTTAGTAATGGATACGTTACAAGCATTTCACGCTGCTGGCTGTAATATGTCCCTTAAAGTGCACATTCTACATTCTCACTTGGATTTTTGTCACTTGATTTGAAAATATGGGCGACGTTCGCGATGAATGCGGTGAGCGCTTCCACCAAGACATCATGGGAATGGAAAAACGGTATCAGGGGGAAATGGGATGTTAAGAAGAGATACTGTAGATATTGTTTATAAGAGACGGAGCAGTATTACTTCACATTTCTAATTATAATAATTTGAAATATACATTAAATAATGATCTAATCGAGCTAACTTGACCTTCTACCTTTTATTAAAATAAATGTTTATGTTTTCTATTAAAATTAGTGTAAATTGGTTTATGGCAAAATCAAAAGTTGAAATTTGTTGGCCTGTGTAATATTTGGCTCTGAACCTGTTCAGTTACTTTATAATTAAATTATTTTGTAATTGAAAGTGTTCAATGACTGTAGGTAGGTTACTTTGTGGTTGAATGACCTAATTGAATGTGCTCAATTACTTCGCAAATACATTACAATACAACAAATTTTTATTACAGCAGTTTATTTATATTTGTAATATTTTATTTTCAAAGATCTACATATCTTCTTCATAGGAGATATTACTCCTCTTGTATATATTTATATGCAGGTGTATAGGAGGATTACATAGTTAACAGTAATTTTAATTAAGGCTACAATTACAGTTACGCAGAAATTGTAATTGAAGTTGATAATTAAAATTTACACAGTAACTGTAATTAAAGTTAGCAATTGCAATTAGTAGCTTTTTGTCGAACACTGTTAGAAAGTATTCAATTTTCATTGTTACCGATACAAATATAATATAAATTCATTCAATTGTATGTAATTTATATATATCGAAAAATCGAGTATATCGAAAGAAAAAAGTAACAAATATCAAAATTACTTAAATTCAATAAAAAAGCAATACAAAGTGTCTAATTCCATAAAAAAAAATAAAGTTGTCTATGACTTCCGGTGTAACAGGAATTTATTTTAAATTTTTATTTTTATTTGGCTTTGATTTTATTTTTGCTTTGTCCTTATTTTCTTTTTGTTCCACTTTTATTTTGTTTCCATATCACAAATAAGTTAAAATTTTGATGTTGAGCGTTTTTAAAACCAATAAAAACGACAAAAAGGTTAAAGGCCATAAAGGGGAAGAAGCCATAAAGATATTTCTTAAATCACTAATTCATGTCTTTTTATACATATATATATATATATATATATATATATATATATATATATATATATATATACATTTTTTATACATAAATATATAAAATATATATAAATATATATTTATATATATGTTTTTTTTAGTAAGATATTGGTTCAGTGGGTTGTATAAGCTTTTCAAGCTTGTCATAACCTCTTTAATGTGCAAATTTTGTGTAAGATTTCTATGGCCCCCTCACTGTAAAGGATGAAGCGCAGTTAATTGTACCTCAAGAGCGAACGGTAAAATGGAATGTAACGGACCTACTAAGAAAATTTTTTAATCCTAGCGGAACTCTAACACCCAGCATCTAATTTCACCAATTCAAGCGCAGACTCACTTACCGAGCCGTTAAGTCTCATTAATAACTAAAATTAACAGTTTAATAGTTACTTCCTATGTGAGGTTGTCCAATTTTCTTAAGACGATTTCATCTACTGCTTGGGTGACATTGTATATTATTTTAATATTGTTGAAGATTAAATTTGGGACGAGTCTTCTATTACGACATATATAAATAAAAAAATAAAATATAAAAAAAAAACAGTTCCTTACTAAAGAAACAAGTTTCCTATTGGCATCCATATATCTATAGTAAGAATTAAACGAAGGATCGAATCTTGTGCTCGTACCCATGGGAAATTGGAAAATAATAGATTTATGACACGATATTTACTTTTTTAATCTCAATTTCCATGTCTAAACGAAGGATCAGTAGTATCATTTAAAAGTAATGTATTGTGTAGCATTTAAATTACAGAATTGTTGGACCATTCCTTTTTCAAAATAGCATGAATGGAGACACTTTTAACGATAAATTGATCGAGAGGTACACGGGGTTTCTTCAGCCTCCAAGATCTCCAGACATTACCCCTCTAGACTTTGACAGATGGTCATAATAAAATTTAATTAAAGAACAATCACCTGTTTACAAAGAGACGATGGAGTACATTGAAGTTTCGTAGCATTTAAGAAATCTTACATGTTTCCAATAAAAGTTATTTCTTGCGTGCTTTTTCTTGTTGACAAATTGCTAAGGAGGTTATTAATTTTTTAACACGTCTTATTCGTTTATTCGATAAATAATCTAATTAACAATACATTTTCATTATTATCTGGGAATATCATTAAAATTCGAACCTATTTTACTCTCACTCCATATCATGGTTTTGATTTTCCCTGTATTTCAGCCAACCTTTTAAACATTTTGTACTTGATTACGGTTCTACAAATTATGCAGAGTTTCTCATCAAGAATATTTTCTTTTTGTAAAGACTTTGAAGGGACAATATTGTAAAGGATACATAATTTTTTCTTCTGTTAGTTGTTACATCCCACAAGTAAAATTTACTTCACAATTTACAGATTCAGAATGCTGAGAGATGCTTTCTGTTATATTTTTTTAATAGATGAATAGGTTGCGGTCTTTTACGCTCCGCCAATATTCTGTAAGAATACATTCTTGTTAATTTTGTTACCTTTCTAGGTATTTGTATTTCATAGATTTCACTCCCGGAATGACGTGATAAGAAACTAATAAAAAACATAACTATATTTGTAAGTAATGAAATGCCTAGCCTTTCATATAGTGATCTTTTAGAAACAATCATGGCATTTTTAAAACAATTTCTATTAAATTTTCGAGTAAAAGCAAAAAATCCAGTATTGTAATTCTACTTGTAAAAAAGCAATTTCTTTAAAACTACTTTACATTCTTCGTTCAGCGATAGTTGGAAACTAAAGTATATTAATATATCCGAACTATTGCAAAATCTTTCCTTTCTTCAAGGTTTTCTGGATTCAGAACAGGAAAATAAGAATTATAGAGACAAAAAATCAATTTATGGGTTGGGTTGGCTTAAAAAAGAACCTTTATAATAGATTAAGGGTCTATATGAGCGGAGACAATATAATAAGATTGTTTTATAGTCATTCAAACTTAGTACAAAATGGCGAGCAGCTAATCACCTATCATAAATCCTACCTTTACTATTACTTCGGTTCTTCATAATTAACTTTTTAGATGATGCTCGCAACGAATCCAAATGCCTTGGACGATCCGAGATATGAATATTTCCGTGTAAGTGTTGTAGGTAAACTACCCCTCAGACCATTTGTAAGTCAATTGTATTACTATTATTATTAAAATGCTAAAAAGTAAATTATTAACATATTAATAATCTAAAATAGGGATTTTAAAAACTGGGCTACTGTGAATATTTGTTTGGTCAATTTACCATGACAGAAACAAGTAAGTCGTTGGAATCATATTGACCTATGATCTTATCCTTAAACTCTTAATTTACATTAAAATTGTAGCGATGTAGTTGATTACCTTGATAAATGTTTAATACTCTGTATTGCATCATTGCATCACCACATATTTTGGATCCAAATAAAGATATATGTATATTCTCCACCTTCTTCCTTGTACATAGGTAGGTACATGCGTACGTAAACAACATGCATTATCTTATGGTTGGCTCTAAAGCGTTTGGCCTCAATACAAAATTTTTGAAGTATTTAATTACATGTGTTTCTGAAGGTTTATATTTTTGCAGACAATATTTTATACGTCAAACTTTTAACAACAGGTTTTGTTACACATTAATTTTAACCTTGCACGTGATACCAATTTAAATTTAATTCTTGTCGTTTTGTATAATCGAGGGCGTATACCTACATAAATGCATACATATATAGTTGCTAAAAGTATTAGTAGATTGACTTGTTAGTAGTAGTCACACTTCTTAACATTTTAAAAGACGGTAGGTTTGTTTTGTTACAGCTCTAAAGTGGTGCTGTATTCGCATTGTTTAGAAAAGAATATATTCGATAATGGCGTTTCTATTTTTATACACATGATGTATTGGCTCATTCTACACGATAGTTTCAGATGATAAGGATATAATTACGTGTTTTTTCTTAATATATAAAAATTTATGGGGTATCTCATTTTTTGAAATAGAAGTAAAATATAAAATTATGCTTCTTGGTATCAACGGTGATTGCAGTTAATGGAAATAAATTTAAAGCGTTATTTTTAGCGCTAAGTTATATTAAGAGATATTTATAATTTTTTAAATAGCATATAGACACATTTCTTAAAAAGTATGAAACACGGGCACTCTTGCCACATGAGGCATCTTGCCTCAATGCAAACATGATGTTAGAACTTCAAAATATGCAGATTCTTTAGCGTGGTGTATTAAATTTAACTATAATTGTCAAAAAATAGCACCATGTATTTTTTCCTTCTTTTACCCTGTATATCTAATGTTTTTGCATAATGATGGATGCAAAAGAGATATTTACATCTATTTTCGACGTTATACATAGTTTTCTTACCATCACAACAATAAAAAAAACATACTTACGTTATTTTAGATCCTTTTTTTCTAAATTTCAAATCTAAGAAGAATTAGGTAGTAAATATTAGAGAAGAGTGAAAAGAATTCTGCATTTCAGCTAGTAAGTGTACTGATTGATGGTGTCCACAAACATTTATCAAATTAGAGCTAGGACTTAATTACTAAGAGAAATATTCAACTGGTATAGATGTAAAGAATAACAACGCCTCTTTCTTTCCTTTTAACGAAAAAGAACAAAGGAAACGATATATTGTCGCAGGAGTGATAAGTAGAGAGGACAAGAGCGAGTGAAATCATACCTGTTTTGCAGCGACTAGACAGACTCGTGTTTTGTCGACTCTGCGGGAAACTAGCAGCCAACACGAACCCTTTCTTATGAGACGAATAGACACGAGTCTATCTAGTCGCTACAAAAAAGCTATGATTCCACTCGCTTTTGTCCTCTCTAGTGATAAGTGCGATCTACAGCAGCGATCATAGTGTAACGGATAAATAACTGTCATCTGTTTATCTCCTTCATATTCTTACGATCTTATTTTAATAGAATATTTTCTTACGACAATTTAATAGTAATAATAATAATAATTTTTAATTTAATTCCTCCATCCATAATATTATCGTTATTATCGTTATTATCGTTATTATCGTTATTATCGTTATTATCGTTATTATCGTTATTATCGTTATTATCGTTATTATCGTTATTATCGTTATTATCGTTATTATCGTTATTATCGTTATTATCGTTATTATCGTTATTACCGTTATTATCGTTATTATCGTTATTATCGTTATTATCGTTATTACCGTTATTACCGTTATTACCGTTATTATCGTTATTATCGTTATTATCGTTATTATCGTTATTATCGTTATTATCGTTATTATCGTTATTATCGTTATTATCGTTATTATCGTTATTATCGTTATTATCGTTATTATCGTTATTATCGTTATTATCGTTATTATCGTTATTATCGTTATTATCGTTATTATCGTTATTATCGTTATTATCGTTATTGTCGTTATTATCGTTATTATCGTTATTATCGTTATTATCGTTATTATCGTTATTATCGTTATTATCGTTATTATCGTTATTATCGTTATTATCGTTATTATCGTTATTATCGTTATTATCGTTATTATCGTTATTATCGTTATTATCGTTATTATCGTTATTATCGTTATTATCGTTATTATCGTTATTATCGTTATTATCGTTATTATCGTTATTATCGTTATTATCGTTATTATCGTTATTATCGTTATTATCGTTATTATCGTTATTATCGTTATTATCGTTATTATCGTTATTATCGTTATTATCGTTATTATCGTTATTATCGTTATTATCGTTATTATCGTTATTATCGTTATTATCGTTATTATCGTTATTATCGTTATTATCGTTATTATCGTTATTATCGTTATTATCGTTATTATCGTTATTATCGTTATTATCGTTATTATCGTTATTATCGTTATTATCGTTATTATCGTTATTATCGTTATTATCGTTATTATCGTTATTATCGTTATTATCGTTATTATCGTTATTATCGTTATTATCGTTATTATCGTTATTATCGTTATTATCGTTATTATCGTTATTATCGTTATTATCGTTATTATCGTTATTATCGTTATTATCGTTATTATCGTTATTATCGTTATTATCGTTATTATCGTTATTATCGTTATTATCGTTATTATCGTTATTATCGTTATTATCGTTATTATCGTTATTATCGTTATTATCGTTATTATCGTTATTATCGTTATTATCGTTATTATCGTTATTATCGTTATTATCGTTATTATCGTTATTATCGTTATTATCGTTATTATCGTTATTATCGTTATTATCGTTATTATCGTTATTATCGTTATTATCGTTATTATCGTTATTATCGTTATTATCGTTATTATCGTTATTATCGTTATTATCGTTATTATCGTTATTATCGTTATTATCGTTATTATCGTTATTATCGTTATTATCGTTATTATCGTTATTATCGTTATTATCGTTATTATCGTTATTATCGTTATTATCGTTATTATCGTTATTATCGTTATTATCGTTATTATCGTTATTATCGTTATTATCGTTATTATCGTTATTATCGTTATTATCGTTATTATCGTTATTATCGTTATTATCGTTATTATCGTTATTATCGTTATTATCGTTATTATCGTTATTATCGTTATTATCGTTATTATCGTTATTATCGTTATTATCGTTATTATCGTTATTATCGTTATTATCGTTATTATCGTTATTATCGTTATTATCGTTATTATCGTTATTATCGTTATTATCGTTATTATCGTTATTATCGTTATTATCGTTATTATCGTTATTATCGTTATTATCGTTATTATCGTTATTATCGTTATTATCGTTATTATCGTTATTATCGTTATTATCGTTATTATCGTTATTATCGTTATTATCGTTATTATCGTTATTATCGTTATTATCGTTATTATCGTTATTATCGTTATTATCGTTATTATCGTTATTATCGTTATTATCGTTATTATCGTTATTATCGTTATTATCGTTATTATCGTTATTATCGTTATTATCGTTATTATCGTTATTATCGTTATTATCGTTATTATCGTTATTATCGTTATTATCGTTATTATCGTTATTATCGTTATTATCGTTATTATCGTTATTATCGTTATTATCGTTATTATCGTTATTATCGTTATTATCGTTATTATCGTTATTATCGCTGAATAAGCTGTGATCTGTTTACTAGAAATTGTGTACAGAATACACCGACGTAACCACTTAAAGGTATTTGCTCAAAGTTAGTTGGCTTCGTGAAGCTGGAAGCTTTAAAATGTTATTGAATTTTAATCTTCAAAAAAAATTTTAACTTGGGTTTAGAGACTGCTTTAGAATATCGGTTAAGTGGATGACAAACCGTATGTAGCATATTAAACGAAGATTGAAGAAAGGGTTTGTTTTCTTTCCAAGACTAATACACAAGTTAAAAATATTTTTCCAAGATGAAGCTGCAACTAAATATACAAAAATAATTCGCTTAACATTTAACATTTCTGCAATAACCTCAACGTTAACAAATATTCCTTGTAGTAAATTTATTAAGAATTAAGTATGTATCACAATACATTATAATTAAGCACTCAGTGCTGATAATTCTTTTCACTTAAATGTTGTTCTTTAAATTATGTACTAGATAAATATTGTAAATTTTTTCCATTTTAATTTGTAAGCTCTCTTCATTGTAATGTGGTTAGTACACAGCAGAAAATGTTTTCTGTGAACTTGAGAAAGACCGTTGTTACTACCGAAACCTTGGAATATACGTTTATTAATGAGCAGTATCGCCGCTCAAGGATTAGCATTTTAATTGAATTCAAAACCTCGCAATTGCAATAACTGCGAGCCACTACATTATAGTGTTTTAAACAATAATATTGCGGGATAACTAAAGTAAGATTGCAGATACTGAAGCAGATAAATATAAACTAATTCACTTCTCACTCCAGACACGTAGGAATTTTTAAGTTCCAATCCGTTCGAGGTAAACAAATGCCTTGCTTTTGAATAAATTACCACAATCAATGAATTTATTTCCTTTCCGTAGATCTGTTGATCGTAACCCCGTAGATGTCAAAAAAATTAACTAGCTAATACAATACATACTTCATTTCGACTATCAAAAAAAAAATTAAGTGTCTACCATAAACCGACAATGAACTGCACCTATATAATTTATTTAGTTATATTTTACTACTTTATAATAGTCACGAGATACGTTTTCTCTCATTTTCGTGGTCCAATGAAAATATTTTAATTATCCACAAAAATGAGGCCATAATATGTACACTGAAGTTAGATTTACACAATTGGCATTTGTATCTATTCCCGCTTTCAATGCACACGTGCTAATCTTTGATTCTACGCATGCATGTTTTCTTCTTGCTTTTTACCAACATTGGATTGTAGGTTGGTTGAACATTCATTTTAAAGTTGATCTAGTTTAAACTGTTCAACCAATTGAATGTTGTTGTTTCAAACTGTATGTAATTTTTGGTTGGCTCAACCATTTTTCTTTTTTCTTCAATGGAAAAGTATGTCAACTTTTATCGTTTGTATACTAGGTTTTGGTATTATAATAAAACTGTTTACTTTTACGTTTTTGAAACGATAATATAAAAGTGAATTCGATAATGCTACTTATGTTAATACGACATAAACAAAATTGAAGATTTGTTTCCGTTTTTATAGTAATTTGGCAAGGAAAGGCATTAAATCGCAGCACGAGGTTTGTCCAAAGATTTTGTTTTAAACGTATTTGCAATTCCCAATATGCTGGTAATATTTATTCTTGTTAATTTATTTACTTTGACCAACAGAACAATTAAAATAAGAACACGTAATATGGATAACAAGGTTGGAATTAGGTATAGAACCGAGAACGTATTTTTAAAGCGGAAACGATGATTGGTGAAACTTTGCAGATAAGTGAAATGATTCAACTTCTTCCATTTAAATAGTACATGCTATATATTTTTTCAGATCACGGTAGACCTTGCTTTACTGATTTTGCTCATATTGGTTTTAGCACCTTTATCTATTAAAAAGAAAAAAAAAGGCACTCCACATTTACAGTTTAGAGCAAAAGCTGGGGCGATAGGCATACCTTTGTTTAATGTTAGAAATAAATGCGTTTCATCCAGTAAGTAATTGTTACAAAATCATTAAGTTTATTTAATTAACCTTTATCTAGTTTCAAATTATATGTCTGAAGATAGTGTATTTAAACGGAAAAGAGCTTATTGAAATTTTAATGATGATCAATTTTCTCATAAAAAGGTATGCCGTCTTTTCAATGATTTGCGTCTCAACAAATATCCTAACCACTAAAACGTTCTAATTAAAAAAGAAGTTTACTAAAATCTAGAAGACTGCAGACCGCAACTAACGAATGTACTAAACAAAACATTGTCATGAATTGAAAAAAATTACTTCAAACTTGTACCACTATCTCGCCACTAAACCATGTCCAACGATTTATACATGGTTAGACTTTCTGCAAGGAAGATATTAAAGCATACTTAATTCAAGAATTGTGAGATGATGATTTTGACCTACGGCTGGAACTTTAGGAAAGAGTGATGAAAATTTGTAATGTAGACTAATGTGGTGTCCTATATTTTGCCATTAGGAATAAATATATTTAAAAAGTATGGTGCCGTATGCAAACATTGACAGCTGGAATAAAATATAAAACTTAACGTTGCGACATAAACCGCATAAGCTCCGAAATCATGGGGACTTCTGACATACTGGCGCCGGCTAATTAATGCGGACCCTAACATGCCAGAATATGGCATTGAACGGCCTTCAACGTACGTATGTACATACTTAAGTAGTTAAGGTTATTGCTATCCGGAATAGAGAGCATATAGTAAACGTATCTGTCATGGAAAGCGTACAAGCATTATTCGCGTTATATGTAAATAATTAATAAAAACATACGATATAATATACCAATATACGAATAAAAATAAACTTTTTGGGAATACAAAATACCATAAATAAAATATGGTATAAATAAATAAAAACATAAAATAAGTGAAATCATCTACTTTCAGATTGTGGTATTCTGCTTTCAGTAACCAAAATCAACATGTTACAACTTATACGTTCAGCAATTAGCCAAAGTTATAGCGGTAACTGCAGTTTATTGCTTCTTGCAAAATGCCTAAAGTAACAAAATGCGAATTAACTCATATTACTCGTTGACCGATCACGAAACTCGTGTTTGGACTACCTAAGTGTTCGGAGTTGTTGAGATGTTCAATCATCATTGTTATAACACCCCAACATGTAATAACAGTGTAATTTTAAACCTGCGTTTACTGTATAAAAAAAAATCTGTCGAATTTTTTTTGCAATCGCAAAAATTTTAACTACAGATCGTGACAACCAAGAAGTTGTGAGAGAATTACACGTGGATAATTTATCTGACGTGGATACGTCCGTTGACACAAAAAAAATTTTTTTTGGAACTTTCACATATTTTGTAAATTTTAGAAATTTAAAACATACAAATTTTAACATTTTTTTTTACAAAACTTGCAAATCATAAATTTTACAAGTTCTGACCTGTCCTGGTATTGCCTTTTAGCTTGGCTTGATGTGTTTGTTAGACACGAAATGAATAATTTGAAATGAAAGGATTTGTGAGGAAAATGTATGTATAAATATCATATAAGGTCTTTCGAGCTAGATTAGCTTTATCAAGTAGAAACCTATATTTTTTAATAGTATGTTACTTTCCACAAAAAGAACAACAAATAACTTTTATGTGAAACCTTTTTAAATTAATTTAACAATATAACTTACAATTATAAATTTTATTGATAAAACAAGAGTAATTACTTATATTTTTTTATATAAATGTTATTGTTTGTAATTTTTTACATATGTCATGACAACAATGTATATTTCGATTGTAATATATGTATCCCCTAAGATTGCATATCTCTAGTGGCAGCGTCACACTACCACGTTAGTTTGCACGACGCTTTGGGGTGGGTAATGAACAAGAAACTAATAAAATCGGGGAGAAATGTGTGCAAGAACAATGGAAGCTCCTCAACTTGTAGCACGTTTGATCCTCAACAGTAGTCATTTTAGAATGAAGTTTACTTGTTTTCTCGTGTTTATTTTAATTGTTTTATTAATGTATGCATCTATAAAGAAAAGTTTCCGATAAAAATTATTGATTCTTTGGTGAACAACAACATACTTATTAAAAGTATATAGGTTTCCATTAAAAAAAAAAACTAATATAACACTCGAAAGACGTTGATGGCATTTCCAAAATTATAAGCAGATCTTACAATGTACTAGCCTCTTCTCTCATACAATAAAATGTTTATGTATTTTTTCGATTAAATGGTCTTTGAGTTATTAAGCCGTCTTAGGGTAGATTAGTCACCCGGTATACGGATCTCATTCTTGTATATCGTAGTTCTTGGTTATTTCGAGAAAGGAATTACCAGACAAAATATCTTTATCGCATAAATTAGCACAATTTGGGCACGAAACGTTAGCCCAGTTAAATTTAAAAAGGTCATATTTTCCGGTGAAACTCCAGTACAAAATAACATTTTTATGTCGCAAACCAACACGCTCTCAAATTTAAGAAAAAATCTTTAGTTTATTAATTATCTAGTAGATCATTTATTACGAAAAACAGCAAAGATATTTAAATGAAACAGTATTGCTGTACAACGAATTACACAATTTTTAGAATTGCTATGTAAGAATAATAATCGGACGAAGATCGGTAATAACAGGTTATAGTCGGAGTAGAAATATTACGTTTCTCATACATTTATCTTTCAGAATAAAATAAAAAACAATAAATTTGAACGGTATTCACGAGAATTCCGTAATCGATACCAATAATAAATTATTTTTACATCACTTATTTGCAACATACTGCCTGCATCTCGATTGTCATCTGTATCCTGCGGTGAAGTACAGCAGCAGATATGCGAGGCTGTGCAAACAATGATATTTTGTAATCTCACGAAATTTTAAAATACGTGCTGTGTATGAACTTCTAGAATGACAAGTATGTATGCATATGCATACATACTGATACCGCAATCATCAAGGCAGTGCATATACTACAAAAGAAAAATTTGTGTGTAAAATATAATGTAATGCATCAATAATCGTTGACCGATACCTTTTTCACGAAAGCTTCACATTCCTTAAATTTTGATTAAAGCTGCAAATGAGTTCAATAAATCCTGTCCGTTGATTTCGTTTTATTAAAAAAATAATTAACAATATTATAAATACCCATTTATTGAATTATTTGTTCGGATATTATTCTATCATTCTGTTCGAGACACTGCAAAATTATGTTTTCATTGTCTTCGTCCTTTAAATTTTTATGTACTATTTGTTTTTTATTCTCAACAGAAGATCGGGAGATCTAGATGGCCAAAACCAACATCCATTATGGCCAATCCATTGATTTTCAATGGATATTTTTAATTTCCTGATATATATCATGTGACGATTGTGCAGAGCTTCATCCATTTCAAATCAACCTTGATGAAGCGTTTTATCACGCAATACACTAGATTGTTTACAAATATGGAACCCATCTGCCTGGCTATTTGCTCTTGTTAAATTTTCTTTGCAGATTTCATCTAATCTGATCGTCAAACTTATCCAGTAATGAGAAGTTTGCAAATTACAGCCCTTCTAGTTTGATCGCCTGGGTGAAAGGCCTACTTTTTGAAAACAATATAGGAGCATTCTATGCATTTTTTTAAATTCCATTTACCGAAATACCTAATTGCAAAGATCTGGCGGATATTGAACTATTGGTATGAGAATAGATCAAGATATTTATTTCATTACCTTCTTCTTCTGTGACAAGTTTTAATGCGGTATGTATTGGAATAAAGATTAATTAATATAATCACTATCTTTCTATGGCTAAGTATTGTATAATTTTAATTAATGCAATAACTCTAAAATTATTCAAGATAGATGTAGGGGCACCTAATGTAATGTACTCATATACAGCGAGTTCGATTTACGCTGTATTTGTTACATGCAACAAAAATTTCAATATGACGAACATTTTTTGCAAAGAATAGGCAATTAGTTACTCCATAAAAGATCAAACTAAAAATTAGAGTTTAGGTACGCGTGTGAAACGGACAATTAAATATGCTTAAAAAGCTGTTTTGGGTACTTTAGGGTCTGATGAACGATAACTATCTCGCTACTCCAAAATTAACTATTAACTGAACCGTTTTCATCGGTTCTGTAAAATTACTAGTTCAGTACCAATTTATTACATGGCTTTTACACATGCTGTTAAACTTGCAATCCAAGAGCTTCTAAAAGTAAAAAAAAACATCTTTAAAATAAACGATTTGGTATTGAAAATATATTTTGTATTATTTCAAGGAACTATATCTGTAACTTAAATCAAAACAAATCTTTTTTGAAATTGCTTGTAGGACCACAGGAAATGTGTTGCGCAACATTTTACACATACACTTAGTATTTCTTTTTAGTACAACTGTAATCATGGAATCTATTGTAAATCCATTTTCAACTATAGAAAGTAGAAAATACTTAGGGCGAATTTAACTACTGGAAATTGGGGAAATCTTAATTGATGTTACTAAGGACTAATAAATATAGCAGAAGAATAAAATTTGCCACTGTATTTCTTGGCGCCATGCTTTACCCAGCTTAATACATTTTCGCATTTACATAAAATAACAGAGAACAGGTAGAAATTCCTGTTTTGATGTTATATTTATAGAGTAAATAATAGGCATACATATGTATTTACAAATATATATTGGAATTCAATTATAGGACTCAAATTAAAAATTGAACATAAAATGCTATATATTTGCACAACAGTCGCTGTGCAAATATAAAAGAACTAGCAAAATTTGGAAGTCTAAAATCTAGAAAAGCATGAATTACAGATAAAAAGAAATATAATGTTTTTATGGGTATGTTTGTTACTGTACATACTGTATATTATTCAATTCACGGAGTCTTGATTAAAGTTTTCTCATTACCCCCAGTTGTATTTAAATAATGCGTTTAATAGAAAGTTTCCTATTTTAAAAGACCACCAGTAGAGGGAGACAGAGAACAATGTAACATTATTACATTTACATTTCGTTGCATTATAGTCTTCACATTTTATATTATTAATATAAGAATCTCTATGAGTATATCATTTTACATTAATCCTACAGTTAAGTCTCCTACCACCTGTACCTACCACATGTACTTTTCTTCATATAGACTTATAGATTTACAGTAATGAATTTAGAGATTTTAGTAATTCATAAAACGTACCGTTAATTTTTATTTATAAAGTTATTTACTTCGAACGAATCCATATTTATTAAATTTAGGAATCGTTAGTTTATTGGTGCTAGCACACTGTTTTCTTTTCTTTTGAGCGAGCTAATAAGTTTCGATTGATAAAGTAACTGTATCACGCGGGTACAAGTTTCGTATTCAAGTAAAGTTTCTCCTCAAATCCGTGATACTACACTTACAAATTACTATCTCTATGTGTTTTTGTAAGAATAATATGTAAGTAAATTGCAATATGTACATGCAAATCGATACCCACTCTTAAGCGCTTGTAGGTGTTGTTTTCGAGTGATATTAGCCAGCATGATGGGTTGGTAGGTGAAATAAAAGCCAAAGCAACAAATATGAAGTGGTAACTGAGCCCCGTTTTCTTTGTAATGGATGGAGAATGGCAACTGGTATAAATAACTTGTGGTGTGACAGTTCGTTCAGCGGTCAATTTTAATCTTCTACAATAGCTAACACTGACCAATTAATTTTTAGGTCCTATTAATTTTTTCCGCAATTTTGTGACTTTTTCAAGTGTATTCTTCAGTTTTTTTACTGTTAAATATCTATCACAAATAATGTGATATATATTTTACATAAAATTTGGTTTTATTTCCATCATTTTTTATGTGGTCGGTGAAAGATGGGGAATTTCAGTTTTGAAGCTAAGGCATAGCTTTGGCAAGAACTGGCTGTCAGCGACTGTTTTCTGCTTCCTGAGTTCAAAGTTTCGTCCAACTAATGGGTTCTAGGACGGTTTTCGGGTACGCGAAACCGGGTATTTGAGTACTGAGCTCTAGGATCGAATACAAATAGCCATTCTCGAACAAAAGCTTTAATACAGATATATGTATATTCATATTAAACATTTTGTGTATGTATATTTGTCTTAAGGAAACCGTTTTTTTAGGAATGGAACACCCAACAGCGCACTACTTGGCTTCGGATTACCCGGATAGCCGGTTATAAAAACTAGTAAATATGGTATTATTTCTACCCTGCACCGAGTTGTATACCAGTCGGTCGAGGGCGGCTGGAATGTTGGTGCCGTTGTAGCGTGGAGAATTTTTTTTTGTGATTGTTTATGATTATTCGAATAAATGAATTGATTGAATTGGAGTTTTATCAATTACCAAGATTGATTTTTGTATTCCTAAATTTATTTATTTGAAAAGAGTTAAATTATTTATTTATTGAGCCTAAGAATCGCTGTTTATTTACTGCCAATGTAGATTTTCTATTTTTTTGTAGTATGAGAATATTGAAGAAGAAAGGAGATGTGCTCCCGATCGAGTCGTCTATTTTCACAACGTTCAAGTTCACATAGTTCGTTGCACTTTTGTACATCATTACCAGCAAGCTCAAAAGAAAATCGTTTGGAATATAGTAAGGAAGGAAAGAAACAATTTAAAAATAATTAAATAATTAAATAAAAAAGAAATAGCGTATATCACAGAAAACCTGACTCAAAAATTGACTTTACGTCCAAGATTGTCAAGGATTAGCAAGATTGTAACGGAAAATTTATTGCATGGTTGAGCGAAAAAGCCTTTGACCATGGTAATATATTGCATAGTGTAGGATTTTTCTAATGTGTATATGTTAAACCTTCTCACCGTTAGTTATATTGTTCTCTTGTATCCAATAATCACATTTGGCTTATGTTGGCGTTTGGTTCCTAAAAGCATTCTCCCCAAAGTTAATTAAGGAAATTGTTTTTATATAAAAAAATTCTAAATAGTACAATCCTAGTGTTTTTCCTTATTTTATATTTCTGTATTACATAGTAACGGTAATCATTCCACTTGGAAACGCTGTCCAGTATAAATCGTAGCTCAAAACTAAAAAATAAATGCAAAAGGGGGAATTGCCAACGTTGCCGGGCTCTTACCCCTCTCTTGTCTCACTGGCTTACATCAAATAGAAATAGAAAAGGAGCTGATGTATCCTCCTCTATCTTATCGTTTAAGGCCGAGATCATCAGCGACCCGACAATATATCGAGCTCATTAATGTACAGTTTACTTCTTTTAAAAAATCCGAAATGCAAATCGTCTGTCTAATCTTATAATCCCGTTATTCTCGTTATGGTTATATTACGGAAGAGCATAAGCAGTGTCTGATTTTTTTAAAGCCAGCTATCCCCAGATGATTTTGACGTAGATATGTTTCATGTTATTAAAGGCAGCTTGAATGGTCATATGTACCGACATATTTTAGGAAATGAACTGCCAAAATGTTGAGATTTGAGCTTAGAAATACGACAGAATATGTGGCTTCAACATGATTGTCCAGCACAGTATCCGGCGGTAGCACGAGAAGTATTTGACCGCGACTTCGATAGTCGCTGGACAGGTCGTCTAGTAAATTAGCCTACTAGATGTTACTTCACCAATTTTGATCGGGTTATCTCAAATATAAAATTTACAAACAAGCAGCAACAACACATGAGAATATTATTGAGCAAACCAGAGACGCTTGCACGAAAATTCAAAAAAACGTTATGTTCAGTTATATCATTTGAAATGCTGCTCTTTAACAATCATGTATTCACATTAACTTATTGCACTTAGTGCATTTCTTCTATTCTGTTAAACGTTACCATCGTTAGTTATATTGTTCCCTTGTATCCAAAAATCACATTTAGCTTGTATTGGTGTTTGGTTTTTAAGAGCATTCTTCCTAAGGTTAATTATGACAATTGCTTTCAGTCTATAGTTCTGTGATACTGATTGGAAAAAACTTACCTCAAGTCAGAAAATTTCACTTTTAAGTAAGAAGAAGAAATGAAAATACTGGAAAAATAAAAAATATTGGAGATCAAAAAATAAAGTTTAAATCGTTTGCACCTCAACATCTTCTCTTTTTTGATTTGATAAGTGCATTGCTAGTAATCAGTATCATATTTGGAGTGCAATTGCTATTTATTTAAAGATCCTAAAATTTATTATAATAATTAATTATAATCAAATTAACGAACTATTTACATGAAAAGGATGTAAATCTGTCATGCGGAGAAAAAGATCAACTTAGCCACTCAATTCCGAGGGATTGGTTGACGTAAACCGGGCATGCGTTTCTATTTTGTACAACAGACAAGAACGTTTCCTTTTAGTTTAATGTTTCATTATATAAAAGTGGTAAAAGACTTTTAGACTAGGTGCAGGATAAAGCATATAGACCTAAAATACATTTTCACACCATTCGACCGTGCGGTTGACAATGAGAATCCACGAATTTCTGAAACAATTGCTCCGAATTAATCAAAATTTTTATGGTGCGGAGTGTACGGATATTTTAATGTTTGCCATTTTCATTCATATTTGTTTGAAGCATAAATGCACATTACTAGGTCTTAATGTACCATACAGCCCTGAACATGGTGTTAACGTAAAACATTAACAGCGTTTCTAAGAAATATATTTTACATATGTTCGCTAGTGGAATACTAAGAAAATTTAATTTAACATCACGAGTATTCCGAACATTGTCAAGTTTTTGAAAATTTCTTTTCAATAAATATCTAAAAAAAATCTATCCTTACTTTGACATACATCTAATAAATATACTCAACATTGCATTGACCTACCTGAAGAAACTCATGAGAATAAGAACTCTTTACAAAACCATACTATATTATATTAGATGTCTAGTATTTCGCTACTCACAAAATATGAATTTTGTGCTAGAATGATGACCTCGTAAAAGAGGTACGAGTGTTGTAAATTCACATAATTTCTTAGAAACTATTGATATGCTTTATACGAAATATTCTCCGTAGTCATGCAAAGCACCGTTGAAATTTCAATTAAATGATTTGACAGAAATCATTTTGTTTATTCGTTATAGTGTAACAACAAAGGAAATCATCAAGTCGCTTTCAGTTGATCGATGGCCAAAAGTAAATATGTTTATCGGAAAAGGAATGCCTACTTCACCATAAAGAACAATATTTATTCTTCTGCAGTATGGTGTACAAGAATAAATTTCGTTAACAAATACTTGCGTTATATACGACGGACTTGAACTACCTCTTCAAGATCGTAATACTGAGAGAATGTTTGTTAATTAATGAAGTCTTAACTTGATAAGGGTAGAATTATTTGTATGTCTGCAGTAAAACACCAAAGCACTTCAGGTCGAATGATGCTGCTTTAATACGTTTCTCTTTCGAAATGTAAATGTCTACATTAATATACGAGGATAGGTTTAGAGGCTGTTAGAAACAATGTTTATTCAACCAATAAAGAAATCTCAGTTAAATTTAAGGCTCTAGTTGTATTGCAGGGCCCTTTACGAAGATGATATGTATCTCAGAAAGCAGTTGAAATATCTTATTGACATTTAAGTAGGCAATATTAATGATTTACTTGGTGTAACAAATATTCTGATAGAACTTAGTTCTACTTATTGTTGAATATAACGAGTATCCAGATAAGTAAGGTCTTAAAAAGTAAACAACACATAAGTATCAGCAACCTCTGCACCACACAAGTTTAATTAATTATATTATGAATTAATTATATAATGGTTGATAATGAAGACCATTCCTGTCCTCGAAACGATCGTCCTGGATTAAATATTATATTACTATACGATTAATTAAACTTGTGTTGTGCGGAGTTTACCGATAGTTATGTGTTGTTTACCGTGCTACGCCATAGTCTTTATTATCATAATTATTTTTCTCGAAAAGTAAGTCACAATTCTAAGTATCGAATTTTTACATAGAAATAATAGCAAACAGTCTTGAGAAATGTTCTGAAGAAGCTGACGGCATGGTCCAGTAAAATATTAATTATGCGACAACACCAGAAAAAAAATTTCTACTAACAAATGGTTACGTCATAATAAAGGATAATAATTCGTGTCACTTCAGGTTTGGTTTGTTTATATTATTATGTCCGATAACCATTACTTTCACATACACCACTATCAATTTAATAAATAGAAATTTTATTCAGTTAAAATCACTTAAGGACAACCTAGAAATAACACTTTTTGAACAGATTTTTAAGAACTTTCTTTTCAATTCCTCTCAAAAAGAATGGTAATTTCGGACTCATTAAAAGATGAGCTTTCCGCTAATGTGCAAATAAATCACCAAGTCGACAGGTAGTGCTCGGAAGTGCAGTTACGCTAATATGGTTTTTGAAGGAACTTCAAGATAAAATTTTAGACTCTGCATTTGCTGTTTGCAGAAATTTCAAAGTCAAAAATCACTAAAGGTACTGCATGAATTCTTTGTATTTGATTTTGTAGGGACACAAAATGCAACTACAAATATATTCAGCAGTTGATTCTAACCTTCAATCAGAAGGCCTCGTATTGGGAAAGTATTCCGGTATAAAAACATGCACTCATATCAGGCTCGCCTAAGACAAGAAGAATAGTGCTGTTGTTCAGCAAAGTGGACGTTAGGTTACTGGCAGAACTTCTGACACATCATATAAGCCTTAAATGCTCTCTCTTCTACTCATGATTTAATGACCTTAATAGGAATACCATCATCACCCTTTGATCTCGTGTTAGTTATTTTAAGAACTATGTTTTGAATATTTGGAACAATACACTTTATATGAAGGTTTTTATATTACACCAAATTATGCATATAAACATCATTAAATATAAGAGTCTTTGATTAAATTTAAACGGTTTCATGGTATACATTTTTAAAACTAATGTAAATAGCATTTGCCAATCTCGAAAGCAGCTCTAAAAATTGCATACGTTTCTAGTAATTTATTTCACGTTGTTCTTTGTTACTGTAGGTGAATAGTTTTCTACATTTTTAAAATATACAAATATACATATTTTATTCTAACACATACTTTTAATTAAGATAGTGTATTAAAAACGTAACTAATAGGAAAATAATACACTTACAGTATTAATAATTCATGAAGAAACGCGTGAATATCGACTTCAATACCGGTGACCTCGTATAAAACTATTGCAATCTTCCTTTGGAGGAGGGCAAAATAATGCCAGACGTATTCCGTATTACTACGATACCAATTACATCATACAGACTAGAACTCGGGTTCTGGAGAAACGTTACAAAGTACGCTGCTACAAAGAGAGATATTCCAAAATGTGAAGGTATTAATTATTGAAGTGGAACCGATAACCTTGCGCATTGTCATACAATGCTTCTCCTCAACTAGTATCCTCACCAGATTGACTTAAAATGCGAACAAAGCTTAGTTTGTGCGCTATTTAATATAGCGCAAAATATAATCTAATATTACACTACTATGATGGGGCTTATGAAAGGAACAGATCGCAACTGGTTGGATAAGAAGTTTCTTCATAAACGTATTAAATCATGCATAATTATTCTTTATTTTGTTAATGAACCTACATATTTGATGAAATTTGTCGTGAAAATTGTCCTGGCAATGATCAAAACATTTTCTTTTTAACTTAAGTTGTTAAGTTGAGTTGCAATTTTTTGAAAACTAGTCATGTTTTCCGACGTAGTTGACAAGTACATCTCTAAATCATAGACATTTGGAAATGAAGATGAAAAAATGAATTAGTTAGGAGTTAAAGCCTTTATAATCCAAAAATCTTAACCTGTACTACTGTATAATGCATAAGTCAACCAGGCTGCACAATCAAGGTCTTAATGCTAAAAGCTTAGTATTCAACCTTTTACCGTATTTAATCTTCGGCTAGTATTAATGTTTGAATATAAGAGTTTGGCGATTTTTGGATAGGTTTGCAATATATATATATTGGATACTAACTAGTAACGTACAGTTATTGAGATATAATTAGAGATAATTGGGTGCGTGCGATGAAATGTACTTTAGAGAATTTTAGCCATGTTGGACGATCAGTTGTTATTTCACTGTCGTTGTCTTTAGTGTTTCTGTACAAACAGAAAAAATCGAATATCGAACCATCATTAAATTCTTGCATTTGAAAGGCAAATCAAAGCCGAAATGGATGCATCATCATCTGCGAACCAGGACGAAATTTTGATCAACTGATCTAAATGTGGTCGGCGACGAATACTGATACCATTACCATACTAAATACTGATACCATACCATACATAGGAAAAGTCCATCGAGTGATGCTAGATAGCCGTCTAATTAAGGCTAGAGATATAGAGAGTCTGTGAGGGTTTAGAAACTACGTCCTTGACTGAAGAAAAACTCAGGCCCTGTTGAAACAGTTTAAACGGAATAAAACATAAGTTGCAATTTTCCCGTCGACTTACAATTGTATATGAGTCTTCTGTATACCAACACACCTGTGAAGGGTGAATCGGCTCCGAAGAAAATCAAGATTCTTTTTTGAGATAGTCATTAGGTTAATCGAATGTTATTTTTTTTTTGAAAGGCAATAACAGGAGCAACAAGCGAAAGGCAGAAACTATACAAAAATGGCAACATTCACAAAAAATTAGAAAATTGATGAATTGAAAAATCGGTATCCTCGTATTGTCTACAACCTTTCATTAAAATTCTAGTGATTTGTATCTTACCAAGTATTGTTTTTAGATACTGAACAGTCCTGTTAGTTTCGATAGTCATCTGCGACTTTTAACTCGTTATAGTTATATTTAGCTATTGGGGTCAAATTTGAATGATGATGAAGTGATGAATGAGAGAACATAGTTGAAACATTTTTGTATCAAATACAGAGTTAGTTACAGGTGACCATAATACAAGCAATACTGGTAATGAAAATGGTGATGAAAATGAAAGCTTAATTAATTAAGTGAGTCCTACTATTATGGAAAGAATAAGAAGAAGGCGAACGGAACAGTCACCTGACTCATCTAACTAATACTGTGTCTCATACTCTTAATCTCTCAGCACCAGCTCGCAATTGTAAATCTGCAACAGCTTTTCATTATCCAGTGAACAGGTTTTGTCATATCAATTTGCTAATCACATAAACAACACAGATATTTTGGCTTTTTCAAGACTTCCGTATATAGCTAGTATTTTCAACTTAGCAATGAAGATCTTAATTCGCTCTTCGCATGACACAGGTTGTGATATTTTTTGTTCAATTATGACGTTCGAGTGATTCAGCTTCCTACTTGCAGTCTTAAGATTTAAAAATCCAACCACTAGATTGGATTTTTAAGGTACTGCAAATGGAGAAAAAAAAACCGTAGTTCCCAAATTCCTTTTTCGATTTATTAAAAACGACAATTTCAAGAAGATGGCAAATATTATGAACAACTAGAAGTTTTACTGATAGGTAATTTGTAGCGCCCTTTCATAGCCAACTTGATCATAAGCAAATTTGTAACGTGTATAAAGAAGGACACATATAGTTTACTTGAGACTGGTTCAGGTACGGAAACGATATTTTCGTGGTTTCCGACGCCAAAAAATGTAATATTCCATAGTTTCTCAAAAATAAATTAACGGCGGAAACCAACTCCCATTTTTTAAATAATGCAATAATTAGAAATAACTATAAATTGGAAATATAAATCCATAGAAACCATTAAACAAACTATTGTAGACAACACAAAATGGTCGCGATTAGCTTCTTTAGATAATAGATAGGTAAAATTTCCGCTGAATAAAAGTATGTACAATAAAGAACTTGTATAAGAAATGTGGATATTTTTATTTCTTCTATAGATGTCAATCGCAAACACGATTTTAATTCCGGCAAGCACCTGCGATGAAAACTAGTTCAATTCGCAAAATATTCTCAGAGGTGGTTTAACTAATCCCCAAAAAAAGCGACGACTGTGATAAAGGCTTTGTTAGACAAACAAGACGAACAAGAAGAAGAAAAGGAAAGTAAATTTGTTAAACCAAGAAGAAGACTCACTTAGTCACTTCGATTTATTCGGATAAAATAAACACATGTGAATGTTTTCGTACCACAAGCTAATACTCTTTTCCTTTAGTTCCCAGTATTTCCCACTACCATAGAACTATCAATGTATTGAAAAAACATAAATGAATTGAAACAGCCTGCTCTGTATTGTTAAATATAGCATAATCCATTCAACGGTGTTCGTCTGAGACGTCAGATAATTGTATCTGAGATTTCGGCGTTTTCTCCACTATCACGGGAAGGTTCTACAACAGACTTCCGTTTCTAAAGCGGTTCAAGCGGTACGCGACTGCTTTTGTCGGCTTGCCCCTTGGTTTGATTAATTCTCTGAACACTAATAGGCGTAGCACCTATTATGTGTTTTTTTACCGGTACATGGTTCAAATCAAGAAACATACATAAGTTAACAAAGAAGAATGTAAACGTTAAGTTAATTTTTTCAATACAAACCATACGAACAATTACGCATACTATAGATACGTCTATGACTTTGTATGCATCTTTGTCACATACAATTAAGATCACTATTAGAGACACACGTATGTATGTATTTGTCGAATAAAAATTATCATAAATACGTCTTGATAATTATTTGCAGCTGTTATATATTTTCTGTTATATAAGAGCACGTATTTTGTGAAGTGGAGCTAAATATGAGAACCTTTGCGCTAATATGAAATGTTAACTTCGTGACAAGCAAACTCCTTTCATTCTTAACATTCTTATTCACTTTAATAGTTAAGAAGAACGTTATTCTACCACTTAAAATAATAATAGTTATACGCTTATGTATACATGTGCATATATTTTCTTAATAATCGCAATGATTATTGTTTTTCACTTCTATGCATTAATTATTTTTCCTGAAGACGTAATGTTTTAGTATGCATAACATTTTCATTTTTTATTAATATGTTGCGACCTGTATGGGAAATACCTATATTATGGTATATATTTGGCATGGACGAACTTTTATTCTCTATACTCGAAATAGGAATAAAACATGAATATTTTGAGTTCAAAAAGAAAATTTGGACATTTGGCCTAACACAACAATGTTTCGAACTACTTCGTTCAGCTTTTGGTAATGAAACACCATCAGAAAAGTTTGCTTATAGAGTTTTGTAGTGGCCGTACTTGCATCGGCGATAAATTTCGTGAAGGTCGACCAAAATCGATTGATTTTACAAATGACATAGATGCTGCGCGTTTCTATGAAAATTGAAAAAAGTGACGCAATATCTCTGTTGTCAATTATATTCGCGACTGTTATATTTCTACTTGAAGAATAATAAATACTTAATACCTATGCATCATTTATCTCGTTTCTCTTTGTCGGTGTACGTCATTTCTCTATAACTAATTAACAATAATTGAAATGTTTGCATCCAATAGCAATGAAATTTGAAATGTCATTGCTATCAGAATACCGAAAGGTTTTGTTAACATATTATATATTGGTGATATTAGAAAAACAAACTTTTTGACAGTGTCAAACTTCAACATGGCATCGGTAAATAATTACAAATAAAAAACATAGTTGATGATTACCTGAAAGGACTGAAACATCATGAACGTTACCTTGATAATGTGTTTTTTCTCTGCATGATCAAATAAAAGTGCTAGAGCTAAACAAATAAAAACTCTTTGTTTCTTAAGGATCTTGAATGTTGTTTGTCACAGGTTGATTTTTTTCTTGGTTTATAACAAACCTCAAATTTAGTAACTCCAAATTTAAGCCTAACCTCTGTCTCCGATAATAGGTGAGGGTCTGTATACCATTTTCAATAAAGAAAAAAAAAACAAGTACGGGTAACTACGAACTTAGGAAATACCTCGTAGGTTTTTATATAATTTTAAACCATGCCCCAAGCTGGACCATATTACGGAGATAAATTCGTTTTGGAAAAATTTACATTTTGATGAAAATAGCAGACGAACTTATATAAATACACTCCATGGATTTAAAAGAATATTTTTAGTCCATTTTCAACTGAAAGAGTATCTCTCTTTGCTGCCTAAAATTTTCACTAAAATAAACGAAATAAGTTAAAAAAGATTGAATTCATTTAATGATATATTTACCACCTAGATCTTATTAAAATATAACTTTATAAGATAGAGGAATATATTCGAAAGTTAGTTCAAGCGCAGAACAAGGAAAATAAGCGCTGAGTATGTTAGGTAGTTGTATAAGTGTCAAGGACATGTTGACATTTGCGCTCGGCTAGTGCAATTGCATAGAAATAACAATGAGGAATGGATATTAATATGTGGTTTGCATAAACTTTGTAAAATGTCGATTATATAGAACTTTCATTAACCAGATTGCCTTAATGCAGCGAATTTTCATGCATTGTAGGAAGTATATTGCAAGAGGTACAGTATAGTTTTTGATATTACCTAAATTAAACAACTAAACGGAACCATACGTTCCAAAGAGGTTGTTTCACTTGCATTAGCTCAATATCTACTACCTTATAATTGTTTATTATTTGGGAAAAGCTCAAACTATCGTTTTGTAATTATTATTCTAAGTAAATTACTCCACCCACACTGACATTGCAAAATAATGTAAAACATTGAACTATACTGTCACTAAATTTATTTGCTGAATTAGAAGCACTACTTTGCTAGTTTGAGCTTCTGTAAAAATATTTTCACATATCATTAGAGCGCAACATTTTCGCCTATCTTCCAGTGACGTTCAGCCCCCAGAGGTTGGGAGGATACAGAGCTGCTTTGTTACTTGTCGCCCCTTTCCGGCTTTCTATGCTGTGTGCTGTGTAGTACATATCGTAGTGCGAAGTTGATAAGTGCCAGAATTGTACGGCAAGCATTAAAAATGCATAGAAATGCATTAACTTATCTGTTTGCTTAGGGCGAACGCGTATTTTTAGCAATTTCCAGACATAATATACAATGGGAAATAAATCAGGTATTTAATTTGCGATAAAAGTTTATTATGTTGGAAACCATATATGTATGTGTAGGAACCATTTACATAGCGCAACACATTGTAGATGAAACTACAAACATGAAAAAAAATCCGTAATATCGGATGGACATGACATTGAAAGGACCACTACTCCCTTATTTGCTAACCTGCAAGAGACAGCATAGGTGTACTGATAAAACTCTTCATGATGTATTAGTTAAAACACTGGATAACTTTGTAATTTCACCAAAGCATGTGTTAATGATGGTTACCGATGGTGTCGCGGTTATGCTTCGCACAGGTCAATCATTCAATGCGCGCAACTGAATTTGCTTTATATAACGTGTAAGTATATGTCTGCTTCATGCTTTACACCCTGTAGCAGACATTATATCGCGATATGGATCAACTACTAGCTCAAACGAAAACGATTTTCCTTAAATCACCGATACGTATTCGGTTATTTCGTTCACAGTGTCCTGTTAAACAAGAACTGTCGCAGCCAGTTCTTACACGATGGGGTACACGGTTAAAAGCGCCATTTAATTATTTTAAACATTTGCACGATTCCAAAATTCCCAAATTGCAATACATTTAAAAGCCATTAACAACAAGTACGTTCCAGTAACTGACGCAATAAAAAAAATTGCAAAATACTTCGTTGACCTTATGGGCTTCATGTGAAATTGTTGACCACGTACTGTTTAGTGCTACATATTTTAGATGACGAAAAAATATTTTTAACAATAGCAATACAATCCGTTATACAAATTCAAAGACCAGCATAGTGCTGCAATGGTAAGTTTCTTACTATATTATGTTTGTATTTTTATAAATTCTGTGTGCAGTGACGCCACTGCTAGGCAATCAATTTGTTGCTCTCTACATATTAATAATTCCAATTCAGATAATTTTTGATTTTAATGATCGTATAATATTATATAAAATTGCTCATTGTTTTGTGAGCATTAGTGATACTGTATTTTGATCCTAGTAATTAATGCATATACAGTGTGCCCCTGGATGGAATTATGGAATGTAAAAGTCTTTATTATTAATTTTACATCCGCGGGCACACTATATAAAGGCATTTACGACAATTGCCTATTAAAAGTATTTCTAGAAATAACTAAAGTATATTTTGCGATATTGGTAAGGTGTATTGGATAATACTCTATTTCCTAAAAATATTTTCAACTTTATGGTACTCTTGATTAAACCAGAAACATATATTAACTTGCCTGTTTAAGATGGTATAGTTTGTATATAATATATACAGAGTTCGTAAATGTAGTATGTGCTACTCTAGACAAATTACTTTTGAATAACCAGCGAAAAACAACCAGCAGTAATCCGATATCTCTGGTCAGACGACACGAAAGAGGGTGACACTTACAGCAGACTTTTATCACAGTACAGGGAGAATAATTTATCCCGTCAAAATAAGTTTTCGTAAATCGGGAAGTTGGAAACTGGGCAGATGAAAAGAAATCAGAACGCCTAATAACTTTTACCACGAATAACAAAATTTAACAATTTCTAAATATGATTTGGCGGACAGAGCCATAGACATCAGCCATTCCGTCCATCAATTTATTCACGACAATAACTGTAAAGTGAAGTACATTTCAAAATCTGGAAACGACAAAGAATTGCAACCTACGTAGAACAAGTATACAACAAATACTGAAAAAGGAGCAACAATGTAGAAAAGAGATGGAAATATACAGAAGAAAAAATAGCCATACTTTTCATATTTAAACTAATTTAATGCCAATTCCGTGACTAAATTCTAACGTAACAAAAACAAACCGTTGGTATATGATATGTATGCTTTACGCAAAGGAATCTTCATTCTATTATTTAGTTCACAAGATCCATTATGCTGAATCTGCTATTATGTTCTTCGGTAATCAACAGGCGCGTGTGGAGTGGACACGCTGTTATCGGCTGCATATTGACGGGGTTTTCTACCGATAGTAAGAGTCTCCACCGGCACAGAGCGTATTTGCCTACAAACGTGAAGTTTATATATAGACAGGACAAAGGTGGATGAGATTATTACTTTTTTGCAGAGACTAGACAGACTCGTGTTTTATCGACTCGGGGACACCAGCAGGCAACACGAATCCATTGTAATGAGGCGAATAGATACTAATCTATTCACTATTATAGTTCTTCTTCTTCTTCCTTGCAACTAGCAATTGTACGTATTAGACGCATGAAATAAATACAGTAGGCTTCAATATATTTTAATTATATAAATCTATACCCGTAAACCTTATTAGAAACTAGCATGAAGGTTAAGTTCAATATCAACGTGTTTACTATGTATACAACGTTGGTAGCTACGTGAACCAAATTGCTCAAGTTGACCCCAAAACTCAATAGCAATCACATGAAATATGTATATCTAGATTCGCTTCTAGTCTATTAACAGCGGTTCAATAAGAATGCAAGAAATTAACCATACATGCAATATTTAAGACCAGTTAAGACATTTCCCCAGAAATCGGCTATCAAGGTCTTAACGTCGTAGCAGGGTGCTATTTTTATTCCACTCTGTACTCTCTGTTCACGAACGACAACCTTGAACTTTTAATTTACTTTTCTGTAATGATAATGGCCGATTAAGTATTTCGTTCGCGGCGACGTGAAAGACTTGAAGGTGACATGGTTTTGTTATTAAAAGCTGTATGTATATCGCCTTCATTTCACTTTTAAGAGCGTTATTGCACGGGGGTTTTACTAGCATATTTGGTTCATATTGTTGGCGTTACTTTCGATTTTTATATAATTCGTTAATTTTGTTCATGGTATAAGCCTTACTTTCAATAGATGGTATCTTTAAGAATACATGTACGTGGGTGAAAAGGTTTTATTTGCGCAAGCGTGTTATATTTCTACGTATCTATTACGTTCTAACAATTGAATAATATTTTTTTACATTAAACAGTAAAAGTTATACAAAAAGGCAACAACCGTAAAGTATATCGAAAACTAATTTGTAAAAGCATTACGTATTATTTACTGATACTATTTAATTTTATTATTACCTATACCTTTAATTATACCTGCAGATATACCTATTAATGTATGTGTTAAACAAATTAGCTACATATACTTGTCTTAAAATAATTATAATTTTCGTAATTGTAGAATTGCGTCTACTGCGTAAATGATAGAACGTTAAAATTTCAACATAATGTAATTACTAGAAATGACAAAGACAGGTGAAATTATTCCTTATTTACAGCGACTAAATAGACTCGTATCTATTCGCCTCATGAGAATGGATGCGTGTTGCTGGTGTCGCCGAGAGTCGACAAAGCACGAGTCTGTCCAGTCTCTGCAAACAAGTAATAATTTGATTAGCCTTTGTCCTCTCTAGTAATGATACCATAATGTATCGTTCAAAATTATTTCTGGATATACAGAGTGATACATTCTCTCTTTCACTACGCTTTTAGTTTGTTGATTTTGAAATAAACCAATGTAATATGGGCTTTACAAGCGTATTTCAGATTTCTAGGTATTTACAATTTTGGTGTCAATTAAACGTAGATATATTGATATAAAGGAACCGGAATGCAAATGCCATTTTACATTAAAAAAAATAGAAAGATGTAATGGACTTACTTGATTGGAAGTATTAACTCTAAGTAGCTCCTTGCAAACTTAAAAAATAATAATACATATGAAATTAGGGATAACGTAAACATTCGGGGTACAACAGTTAGTGCATGACGTTGGGCAAAACTCATCTAACTCTTCTTTACTAAAGTTTGGAGTTTTGAATCAACATCCAAGATCGTCAATGTCAGTAAGTTCTGTTTACTGTTGTCTTGGTAACCAAACGGTATTAGCACTAAAACTCACTTGGATGCAATATCCAGATGGGATCAATATTTGAATATAAACATTTCAGTAAGATGTATGCAATATTATACAGAAAAAATACGGTGTTTGTTTAAACATATGTCGTTTTTTCCCTTTAAATTTGGCAAACTGTGGTATTCAATACTGAACATCACGTATGTTTCGAAAGCGTTGTAATATTATGTCTGGATAGAGCTAAATATATAATTCAATTTATTTTTCACCGGGATTGAACGCCCTGTATACTGATTGAGGATTTTGTACGTACAGGCGCCTTCCACAGCTGAGTACTACTTTTCTTAAGTTTTAATGAAGCAAGATTAAATTATTTGTTCATATCTTCCTTATTTATAAAATTTAGACATATCAACATATACCCCATCTTAACGTCTTATTTACGTACTTAAGAAAATAAGTTTCTGTCAAATACAACATTTACGAGTAAAATAATTCGGTAATAAAATAGGTTTAATCTTTCGGGTAAACTCCCAGGTCCCGATAGAACAAGTTTTGCCTTACTGTTTGTGAATTTAGCGTTCGTAAATTTCACGTCTGTATAGAAGCGAGGCTATGCAAATTTCGCAAAAGCGCTTCGCTTTCTTAAGCCACGGCATAGTTGTTTACAGCGGACAGTTTTATTTCATCAAGCGGATAGCCGAAACTCTAATGAACATTAATAGCCCACTCTATGGTCATCTTGCCTATAGAACGTACTCTTTGAAAGCATAAAAACACCGTTCTGTTGCAGTAATGCATATTTAAAAAATTTAAAGGGTTTTATAACTAGCTTAATATTGACTCAATAGATTTAAATTTATACAAACAAGTTTTATTCTTTAATGGCAATAACGCATTAAAAAAATAATGTGTATCGCGGTAAATTCACTAACAAAGCCCATTAAAGAAGAGTAGCTTAATTACCACAGATAGCTCCGGGATTTTAAAATTAACGCTAATAATTGCAATACTAACGATAATTTTTTTCTCATATGGTGACGGTTCAGTTGTGTGTATAAGCTTTCACAGCTTGTCATGATCAAGAGCCTTTAGTATGTAGACCCAGTAGAAAGCACTGAGTCTAATAGGAGTCAAATACAAGGATCTAACTCTACCCAACCACAGGGACTTTTACTACTACTCGAGTCGTTAAAGTAAATATTCCTTCAGCTTGACACAACGATTAGATTAGATTTTTACATGTTTACATTTACAAGAAAACAACCGGCCAATTCTGCACCACCCAAGTTACTTCATTAATTTGGAACAATCGCTTCAAGAGTTTATGGGTTCCCATTGGCGGAAAGATTTGAGAAAATCACGTTAATTGTACCATACCTTCTTCTAAGGGATATTTACATATTTTTACCGCTTATATACCCCAAAATATATTAAAAATACAAAATTAAAGAGAAAGGCACTTGCCGGTAGCATAAAATGTAAATCCATGAAAACTAACCGGCCTTTTCCTTTGTTCAACGCGGTGAACTTACGTTCTCAATTAATTTGCAATTTTCTAATTCAGCATTATGCCCGGTTTCGTTTATGTATTGTGTTACACTTAACGACTCGATCCTTCCATATAGGTAATGAGCTTATTGTTCTTTGTCCGTCTAGTTTGTCCAATATGGGCTTTATCGCAGCCACAGCATCCAATTTTAAAATTCCCGATTTTTCCTTTATATCCGGCTTATCTCTCGGAAAAAGTTTCTGTGTGCATTTCGCGAACTGAAACACACGCAATTTTTATAAAATATTTAAATAAAACAAAAACAAATGCAATTAAAACAAAAGATTTATAGTAATACAAACGTCTAATTAATATCAAAAGTAAAGCCAACATAAATCTGAAAAATCTAGTGTGGGGATACAACAGGAATGAACATTTTCCAAAAGTAACTCTCTTATGCATCTTATGCATTTGAACAGGCATTGTACACGAATACACGGCATGTTTTACAAACGTTAAAAGAAGTATAGTTTATATAGTATGTAGCATATAGTTGTATATTTTTAAATTGTTTTCTCCTGTATTTTCTTTTTAATTTTATTAAACATGTTACTCTGATGATAAAATGTACCGTGATTTTAAAACAAAGATGATACGTTATTAAGAGATGGCGTTTGTATGTATCATCGTTATAGGTTTCACCACTTTCTTTTGTTTCAATGTAATGGTTCTCTTATTGAAGGTTTCCAAAAAAAGATGTTAATTTTCTTGATATTCAGAATTCTAATTAAATTCTAATTCACGCAAGGTTTATTTTCTATTGGCATCAACCCATTGAAATTTGTAAACTTACTAGATCTACTCAGCTAAGTAGTACAAATATTGAAAAAGAAACAAAACCAAATACATGAAAACATGTTAAATTGGTTTATATTTTAAGAAAATCTGTCATAAATTCCTTTCCTAACCAAAAATCGTTTAGTTACCATAATTTTAACTCTATGCTGTCGCTTAGAATATCTTTGCATATTCCAAATAAAATATATTTACTTTTGCAGTTGACATAAAATCCAATTCATCAGATATCTAATATTGCTGTCTAACTACAAGTATATTAAAAGTATATATAACTCATTACAATCCCGCCTGTCATTTATATACCAACAGGAAAACAGTATTAAACTATCCATAAAGGTTAGTGTAGTAAGACAGTAAGTTTTGAAAATAAAGTTGAAAATAAGGAAGTTTCTGTTGCTGCTTCATTAACTAAAAGATCATATTTTTAAATTAGCGTTAAAATTTGAAATCTCGTCTAATAAAGTGGCGAATTGAAACAGTATATTTATTCCAGAATAATATATTATAATCAGTCCACGGATTTATACTGTGTATTGATGTCAAAAGCTTTTACCTCATCCACATTCTTTGTAAGTGCTCAACAGAAAATAAAAACAGCTACATGATTGCTAAATATTTCGGTATTGTACTTAAAGAAGATTTATCAATAACTAGAAAAACGTGAAACTCAAAAGCAGTAGTTGTTGTCAGCCAAATGTTTCTGAATAAATTAATCAAGTTGACGATCTATTACAAACACATTTCAACTCTTACTATGTTAATGTAAACTTAATAGTAGGACTTACAAACAAAAGAACGAGCAGGATAGAAGTGGTTATGGCGGCACACATGTCTGCTATTTCACATCATCCTGCGCCACACTCTCGCACTCACCCGTCCGCCACTGAGCGAACTTCGCGAGCCACTGCCTGTTCGGAACTATAGCCGAAGCAGTTCTCTATTGCATTGGGTGGTAGCAGTAATTATGTTTCCGGGCAGACTCCGGGTTCTCCACATTGCAATACGTAAGACTGCGCAAATTCTTAAATTCCACTTATTATGCGCGTTGCATTCTATTTAAGCTAATCCAATGTTGCTTGTCAGCTATAATAAATTCCAAGAGGTTTTGTATTTCCGATATTCGTTTTTTTGTTGTGTATTTATAGCATGGAATGCGTATACGTTTAGGTTTTAGCTAACAAGTGCCATTACTTCTGGGTGTGTAAACATACTATTATGATCATGTAATTAACGACGGTACTTTTGACACGTGTCTATACTTTTCTGCAATGGTAAGCAAGGATTGTAGGGTAGTATGGCAAATGCTAATGATATTGGTACACTCCATATCACATAAAATGTGAAAAACAATGGAGTAATTTTAATAAAGTAAAATATGCTATAAAACTAGAAAAAATTTACAAAATGCAATCTAATTTCCAATATTTAAGTAAAGAAATACGCTGTTTTGAAATAATAATTAATAAACCATTAAAATAAATTTATCTGACGAAAATTAAAAAAAAAATACTTAGCATTATAGAGATCCAAATAATTGTGGAAGAGCCTTCCTATGTTTCTGTTTTACACTTTACAAAAACATGCAAAATGTGATGAGAAAAATTTCGCGAATAAAATTTAAGTTTAATAGAATTTACAGAATCTATTGCAGAAGTTGGAAGACAAACTATTTCTGCAAAAACCTAGTTGTTGTTAACCTTTTGGTATTTCTCTGCACCAGGTTCATTTCGGTGAGTATTTTGTACTACTAAATTAGCAATACACAAAAAAGATAAACATAGTTCCATCTGTGGCAGATTCAATATATGGAGAGCAACGGCGCATAGAAGTAGTACCTACGAGCGCAGGTATGTAGCCGGCCGATACTCCCTATAAATGACAAAGCTGTTGGATACAAAAACACGGAATATTTATTATTTCGTTTACCTGTTCTTTCAATGATTAAACAGAATAATAAGAACATGCCTAATTTGTGTTAATTTAATAGAGGATGTTTCAATTTTTCAGGCATTTTGGTCCAATTATATACTTATTCTAACATTTGATTCTGTGTATGTTCTGGATTTTTATAAAGCTTGTGCGAACAAATGATGTGAGAAAAAGATTATTTTTTTCTAACTTGTCTTGTTCTATCCCCAGTCTAAAAAATGTAAGAAACTATAACATAATTTATCGATTTCATAAATAATATTGAAACTCCAAAATTGTCGAATACAAGATAATAACTTTTCTCTGCTTGTACCAAAATCGATTTCAAATAGACGAAAGGTATTATAAATAATTCTCTGTGTCTTATGCTAGTCTATTAATAAGAACAATTTCAACAGATATGAATATTACTAAATATAAATAAAGTAAATATTTTCGTAAAGAAGAGTAGAGTGCTTAGGTATGTGGACGATATCTCAGATGTTCCAGTGCTACTCCAGAGTCTTGCGCGATATTTAACTCAAAATTAGTCTAATGGAAATTATGTAAATATATATGGATATACATACTCTCCTGAAATTGACCAATGTAGAAAAAAATTAAGTATTTTATTGTTATATAAGTATTATAACCATTATAAAAGCTATTATGGCAAAGAGAAAGATAGATTGCAGAGTTGCACAGTTTTAAAGGTCACGATATTTGTTTTATTCAAACATTGTTACTTATCAACGGTCCAGTGTATAATTACAGAGAATGTTAACTACTTGATATTTTGGGGGCTAATGTTAATATTGAATTGTCATCAGCGTAATTAACTAACGCATTAAGTGCTTGTACTAATAGGGTTCATCGAACATGGTGCGGTATTGCTGTATAAAAACTGGTAATGAGTTTTCAGCTTGTACTCGACCATTGCAGAACCGTATATCCGCAGCAATGCTTGTATTGGGTGCTGACCGATCACTTGTTCCTCAATGTACGTATATATTATCAAAAGAACAAAGGATCCGGTAAACACCTTGAATATCTAAAAAGGTATCTTTGGCTGACGGTAATAAATCGGAAATTTTAGAAGAGTTTTAGAACTGTTTTGATATTACGTTTTTGAAGTGACTCCATTATTTTATCGCTAACACCTTGAATGTATGGTAGAAATGCGGTGCTGATCGCAAGAATTTGACTGGAAACGATAAGCTGTTTGGGAGTACGATGACCTCCTTGGATATCCCGTTTGCTGAAATTGTTTTCGATGAAGGCACCAGTCATATGATTCGATCATTAGATGAGAGCGTCAGGATGAAAAATGAGAAAGAACTACTTAACTAATGTATTTATGACAGCTAGCTATTAGGTCAAATGATGGAGGGGAGGGGCGTTTAAATAGCGGCCCGCGTAAGTCGGTGTCCCATATACCGTGCGTCCTAGTTTACCGCTGGGGTACCAAGATACCATGAAACGACGACCGAGCACAAAGGACATGATCGCAAATTTCGAATCCAGTCGACAATGGAAGGCTACGAATCTTTAAATCACTTATTTCTGATACTGAGGACAATCTTACTAAGGAATGATACTATTAGATATGTACACATGATTTATTCAAATTTACCCAAATGTTACATTCCTTTTCACAATTTGATACTAATCGAGTACGTTTCCACGTTAGCGAATTAGTTTCTTCCTTTTAGCGTAATCTAGGTTAATTTTAAATCACTTCCGCAAATTTGCGTGGAAGTTACGGCTTAGTTAAATATAAAATAGTAAAACGATGTTGAATACTAATATATGTGCGCTTGGTATAAAATTGAAAGTTACTTTAATAAATAACAAACGCATAGCACTACTTATACTGTTCTTTTATTTTTAGATATAACGCCAATGCCAAAAGCTGACTCGAATATTTTAGATATACGAAAACACTTCTTACAGGTATTTTATAGTTCCCCGTAATTCTTAAGCGACATGTAAACTCCGCGAATAAAACACTGATGTGACTTATAAGGCTCCAAGGTCTTAATATTTACTACCACCACCAATTACTGGTCACTAGCATTTTAAGGAATCCCTTGCAAAAACGATTCTGGATGTAAGTGACACGGATGTGGTTTGGTTTTAAATATTATTCTTTGCAACTGAGCTAAGCATTCGTTACAATTTATAACTTAGCAATAATTATCGGTTTATATCCCGGAGACTTATATTGTTAATCCAACTCGTGTAAATGTAATTGCATTTTTATAAACCATTAATTTATTCGTCCGTTTCATCTGTCTTTCAGTAAATATTTAGTAATTAATTCGATAAGTGATAGCTCATTAGCGACAATACTTATTTTGTTTGAGGACAGATTAGTGTAGCCTTTGATGTATAGTTATATTTCTATGGTGAACCCTAAGAGAAAATAAACGTGTAACAAATAACTTTCGAGGTTTAAAAAAGAAACCAAAACCCTTATTTCCTCTTTTACGTCTAATATCTTTATTTGGCCTTGCAGAGAAGAACTAAGATTACATTCCTGAGGCCACTTTCCCCTCGAAGGAGCTTATTATCAAATTTCAACAAAATATATATATAACAAAACCTTTTGATATTATGCTTTAATTAATGAAGAAGGCATTTTAAAATTAAATAGGGTAATCAGGAAATATCCTGTTTTTTAGTTCATTAGCAACATAGAAATGTCGTACACCAACTAAGAGAAACGAGATATGTTATGTACTTTTTATTGATCAATCCCAAATATCGCAATTGTTAGTACATAAGATTTACATTATATCCCTAACGACAACACCTCGCCACGTAGAATCATATATCCCGGTAGAAACTTGGTCAAGAATGGATTTACTTAACTGCCTACATTAGCACGAATTTGAATGAAAATCGTTGTATAAATGGTAAATTAAAAGTTTGTTTTTGCAAAGCTTATGTAAATCTTGTATTCTCTGGATATGTAGTAATCCATCAACATCTGCACGCGAAGTGACGGAGATTCGAGCATGGAAAACAACCTTATGATTAAAGAGGACAGATTCGGAATGAAACCTCAGGCGTGACTAACGATGGGGCTCCCGCACCTCGCATCCCATATACGGTTTTTCAGTATGTTGTTCACGGCCACCGTGTGTGCACGTATAATAGCAACAGGAAAGTGTATTCTGTGTATTTAATTATGTTAAAGGGGCGTACCGTAAAAAATCATTCGTCAAAATCTGTTTATCGAGGTTTATTGAGTATTATCCCGGTTTATCTTACAACGGGGTAAATGTAAAATGTTTAGTGTGCAATATATTTATAAACCATTCAACTGGTGTCGATACAAAATACGAAAATTTCCCAATATTTCCCTACGACCACAATCGATTCTGACACGATGGGAAACATGGATAAAAGCGGTATTTTACTATCGTAAATATTTTGACGATGTAAAAATGGTGGTTTTATTTTATTAAATCCGAAAGAATATGCCGCTATCGAAGAAAGTCGGAAAAAATTTAAGGATAGGTTAAACGTGATTTACAAACTATTCATAACAATTACTTCGGAAGAGTGCAAGTATAGAAATAGAAAAAATTACAAATATATAGATAGAATAGAAAAATTACAAAATTCTTCGCTGCTGTGCGAGTGCTTGTGCTAGTTGTGGAAGATGTACACGCACAGCTTTGTTCGATAGAAGACGCAAGAAATGAGTGCGTTTTAATTAAGTTTGAAAGTGTTTTGGATAAAAAAATTTAGATTTTGCCACACTTAGACAAATTTGTGAAGATACATCTACAGACATGTCAAGTTGTTTCAAAGATTATTTTGCGCATGCACGTATCTCATCTCTAGATGTAAAGCGATCGTTTTCTTTATACAAGCATATTTTCCTCACAGCGGACGCGTTTGCGAGAAATAACTAATGCGAAAAATAACTAAAAAAGAAATATTAATAATAATAATACTACTTATAATAATAATACTAATAATCTACTAATAATAATACTAATAATTATTATACTAATAATACTTAAAACACTAATACTAATAATACTAATAATAATACTTCTAACAATAATAATAAGTAATAATACTAATAATACTAATGATAATAATACTAATACTACTAATAATAATAATACTAATATGCTAATATATATTTTTTTACGGTGAAATGCATTTACGCATAACATTTAGAATATTATGTTGGACTCCCCCTTAAAAGGACTACTAACTAAAACACACCCTCTTCATCTCCTCCACGGCAGACCGGGACCGTTTAACACATTACTTTGAACTGAGTTTATGCGGTTGGCTGTAAGAGGAATGCTCATGATGTCATTCTCCGTTGATGTTTGGAATTACTACAATTCCCTCTCCAGGTTGCGATCCAGGTCGCCTTTCTTGGTGCGCAGGACGTGGTGCACATACCGCGACAAACTTGTTCAGCAGTGTTCGCTAGCTGTTGTCTGAGGTATGATGTTGTTGGGCGAAAATTTGCCGATTTCCATCTTAAGTAGCGGTCGTCGTTTCGCCCGCTTCTCGCATTCGAAGAAGGTATGATAGGCGTTGTCTGTGTCGTTCGGGCAGTATAGACATACTCCAGAGTCGATCTTACCTACGCGATGTTGGTACGACATAAAATAGCCATGACAGGTCAGGAACTGTGTGAGGTAATAGTCTACCTCTCCGTGTCTTCCAGAGATCCAGGGTCGGAAACGCAGGATCAACCTCGCAGTCCAGCGCCCTCTTCCGTCCGTTCCCCAGAGTCGTTGCCAAGCCGTAAGAGTGGCTTCTCTTTCCCTGGCGACTCACACTTCTTCCATGGCACGTTTCTTCGTATAGTGACGCTTACTTTCTTGGGCCGTAGCGCCACCGGGATAACTCCCGCCACCACCAGAACCGTCGACTCCGATGCTGTGCGGTAGATCAGTGCCACTCGTAACGCAGCTTTCGTCTGCACCTGGGCCAGCTTCCTACGGTACAGCTTTTTGTTCAGCGCGTCCGCTCATACCTCTGAACCGGACAGCAAGACCGACTGGACTGCCGACATCAGTAACCTCCACTTATTTTGTCGAGGACCACCGACGTTGTCCATCAGCCTGCTCAGGTCCGCAATCATCTTCACCGCTTTATCGGCGGTGCCCCGTATCTTCTGCCAAAAAGTTATTTCAGCGTCCACCATTAAGCCAAGGTGCCTTCCTGCTGAGCTCGAGGTGATTTCCTCATCCCCCACACGCAGGGGTACAATGTTGTTTATCCGCTTCTTAGAGTTCCAAAGATCCGGTCGTACGATACTAAATTACTAGATTACAAGAACCCTGTTTCGTATCGTAAATCATCAAGCGGTTCCCCTAATAGTCGTCGATCATCCGTAGGAGATACGGTGGCACTCAAAAGAAGCGCTCCAAAGCGTCCAGTATGTCCACCCATCTCGCTAAATTAAAGGCGTTCCGCACGTCTAGAGTGACGAGCAGAACGACTTTACGTGAGTAGTGGTTGTAGTCCTCAGCCTTGGTCACTGCCTAGCGGACTTCTTGTATGACGTCAGCTTTCCTCTGGGGAATCCGTACTAATAGGGTGACAAGTCACCAGCATCATTCACAGCCGCGTGCAATCTGATCCGAAGAAGCTTCTCCAGTACCTTACCCGCCGTGTCCAGCATGCATAATGGACGGTACGTGGATGGATCGTTCCTGGTGATTAACACCAGTCTGGCAATCTTCCAGCGGGACGGAAAAACTCTTGCGGCCAGGCAAGCCACTCGTTGTACATGTCCAGCAGTAAATATGGACTGTGCAGGAGTACCAACTTCAGAATCCCGTTTGTGATGTTATCTGGTCTTGGTGCCTTCCTGTGAGCAAGAGACTCCATTACCGTACTCACCCCTTCCTCGCTAAATGGCGCAAAGTTGCTTGACTCTTCCAAGTCTCTGTTCAACCTCGCATGATGAGAGACAAAGAGCGTCGACACAATGCGCTGCATCTGTGTAGCTCCAGGACAGCTAATGGTCTCATTGCCCCGCATAGGCGAGTGACGAACTTGTACCCGAGTCGCCAAGGGTCGGAGTCTACATCCGAGACCATCTCCCGCCAATGACGTGCCTTGCTCTCGTTGATTGCGCGTTGTAGGGCGCTCTTAGCTCCCCGTGCTGCGCAGATCTTGCGTTAGCCTCATCTAGGTTCCTGGTCCTTTGCGCAATTTTTAGTAGTCGAAGGCATTGTCTGCGTAATTCGGCTTTTTTCAATGTCCTCTAGTAAGCTACCCCTCTATGGTGCTGAGCAGTTTTCCTAGGTATAGCAGCCTCTTAGGCCGACATTATGCTCATCATTGTCGACTCGACAAGACACTGTTTCGCTTCCATCTCGGTTCCCGCGACAAGTCGGCCTTCAGCGCGCAGCGCCCCATAGAAGCGCTCCACATTGAGCTTTCCGAGGTTCCAGCCACCAAGTCTCGGTAAAGACAGGCAGCAGGCCTCGGCTAGACTGTTCACGATAAAGGTGATGGTCTAGTGGTCGCTACCCGTATAATCTTCAGACACCTTCCAGTTTCTAATCCTCGGTGCCAGCGCTTCTGATGCGAAGTAGACGTCCAGTACGGTCTCGGTATACCCATGACGGCGGAAGGTTGTTGCGCCGCCTTCGTTGAGGACGATACGTCCGGTCCTGGCCGCCATTACCGGGAACATATCTCCGCCGGGAATCCAATTGCGGTATGCCCCACTCTATCGCTTTGGCGTTGAAGTCTCCTCCAACGATAGGAGTGTTAAGGATGGCATCCTCCAGGGCATCGATCTTGTTGCGAAACTGCTGAAGAGGCTCATTTTACATGAGGTAACAGCTGAAAAAAGTTACCGCTTCGTATCTAATCCAAACCAAGCCTTCCTACGCACCATGTCCTTCTACTCAGCAGTTTCCTAGACTGGATACTCAAATAGCAGAGGTGCTCAGCTGGTCCGAAAACCAAGCGGGCTGCTCCAGATTTCAGTACTGCTCGCTGATTAGCACAATATCCGCCCTAGATTCATAGACTAGCTGATAGAGGAGTTCGTCAGCTAATCTGTCTTAACTTTCTCCAGCGCAGCCAGGTACACCGCGCAATTCCTCGTGCCAGGCACGTGTTGCAGCTTATCTCGACATAGCCCAGTCTCACCACAGATCTGGCATCCATCAACCGCTGTACATACTGTTGCCTTGTGTTCGGCACTTCCGCACCTGTAACAAAGCCCACTTTTATCGGTCCCCTTGCACGAGCTCGCAAAATGCTCGTAGCCCAGGCACCTATAGCACCGTTGCACGTCTGCTCTCCTGTGGACTCTGCTGCAGACTCATCTGACCTTGATTCGGATCGCCTTTAGCAGCTCTTTCGCTAGTCGGTCGCTCACTTGAATGATCGTTAGCTTTAGCCCCCGGTTGTTTGTCTTACCCAGAGTCACCTTGACCTCCGCGTTGGGGACACATACATGCCAAACAATTGTAATTAGACCAATAAGGTAGTTACTAAAATGTAATGGCGCTACTTCGAAAAAGAAAAGAGCGAACATTAACAGTAACGTTTCCGTTGTTGTTGAGTCGTTACTTAGCATTAATATCAATGAATTTCTAATTTCAGTTGAATATGTTAAATAGTTATAAAATAATATAACTGTATGGTTAGTCAAGGTATTTCTTTTCAATTGAAAAGAGCTCTTAATAATTGTAAATTTCATATAAACAGATGTAATTAAAATAAACGTAATTTTTGCAGAAAAATGAATGCATATGGAATATTTGATTAAAAAAAGGAGAAATGTAAATTGTAAACTACTTTCAAAATAAACAACACATAAGTAGCGGTAACCACATCAGTTTATTTATCATACAGTAATATATTATAATTCGTCAGTATAGCCGTTTCGAGAACACAAATGGTCCTCATCATCCGTTACCGAATACTACGCCATAGTCTTTGCTATAATTACTTTCAAAACAACTAGTGCGAGTGGTATAAGTTGCATTATAGACGTTCAAAGAAAATCACATATACAAAATATTAATTTATTATAAAAATTACCTTTAAGGTGTAATATTCCTATTACGATTTTATAGGATGATTATCTATAGTGTAGCGCAACTCATTCTAGGTTAACTTTTTTACAATTACACACAAAATATTCACCAGCTTCATTGCGCTGATAAAATATTTGCATTATAATATTTAGTCCCTGTAATTCATTTTACAAAAAAAGACTAGTGCTCTACTGTGGGGCGATTTTCCAAAACTTATGCCGAAAATTATCTTCGACTGTTGGATTTTGTGTGGATTTTCCCCTGACCATACATGAGAATTCCCACAGACACAAAAATTATGCGCATTAAAACACGATGATTATTATATGGCCACCGACAAAATCCCGCAACCTTCTGGTTGTGTATGCAAAGTATTAGGATACTAATCCTTACGCGTGTTATTTTTTTGTGATATGCCCAACTAAGTGGTAATTCTTCGAGAGCCGGTCGTAGCATCTTCTTCTAAAAAGCTCAGAATATTTTCTACTTCTTCTAAACTTTATCACGTAGCTCGTTCAAAAACATGTTGGTATTGGAAAGCATTTCGGTCTCACTTAAGTTATGTGATAAAAATCGAAAAACATTTTCACAGTAGATCATATCAAACTCTTCTCCAAACACAAGGATATTTTTATTTGATTTGAGACATATATTAACTCGAAAATATAGATTATTATGATTAATTAGTAAACTATTTTTATTTATGGTTTTTAAAAATCTATTTAAGGTTGTACCGTGTTGCTTACGTCTCTACTTAATTATTGAATGGGAAGACTTCTTTTCGCTCCTACTCTAGGCCGCACTCTCCGTTTCAAATATTCACGTAGCGATATGAGCAGTACGGTATGTACATATATAGAAGCCTATACTATTCGTCAATAAACATATTGATAAAGGTATGTCAGTACCACATTTGTTATACAAATTGTCATGGAATTACTTCTCTATAGTACACAAAGACCAGCTGGACCAGTAAACTTAGGATAAGCTGACGTCCGAATGCTACGGCTGAAATTATTAAAGGAAAAAATAACTTAATAAATACTTCCTCGTGCACACGGTACAACCTGTTTGCCTACCCACCTACTCGTGAGTAGAAATATCTCTTGCTATGTATAAAAACACGTAGTAACAACATAGGTGAGTATACAATACATATGTGTATTCACAAAAACACCTACATATTTACTAGTTAGTACATTTAAATTATTCTATGAGGTTCTAAAAAAACCATCAAATAAAGGAATCTTCCTATAACACTGGCCAACAAATTTCAACTTTTGATTTTGCCATAAAATAATTTATACTAATTTCAATAGAAAATATATAAACATTTACTTGAATAAAAGATATGAGGTTAGGTTAGCTCGATTTTTTTTTATATTTCAATGAAAAGGTTTTTTAGAATAGATCATAATTTAATGTATATTTCAAACTATTATAATTATAAATGTGAAGTAATACTACTCCGTCTCTTATAAACAATACCTACAGCATCTCTTCTTAACATCCACCAGTAATCTGCTAACATAACAGGATCCCATTTCCCTGATGCCGTTTTTCCATTCCCGTGATGTCTTGGTGGAAGCGCTCACTGTGTTCATCGCTAACGTCGCCCATATTTTCCGGACAAAAAACCAATGAGAATGTGAAATGTGCACTTTAAGGGACATATTACAGCCAGCAGCGTGAAACGCTTCTAACATATCCATTACTAAAGTTTTATAGTTGTCAGCTTTTTTGTTTCGCAAGAAATTCGTGGAAACTTGTACCGTGGAGAGCCAAGCTGTTTTCTTCTTCGCTGTTAATTTGGTTTGAAAGATTTCATAATTTATTATTTCTCGTATCTGAGGTCCAACAAAAATATCTTCTTCCAGTTTCCCTTGTGTTAATTTTGGAAGCTCTTCATGATGGTATTTAAAAACTACACCTTCGAGATCCAGTGCCTTTACAAAGTTTTTCATGAGCCCAAGTTTCACATGGGGAGATGGTGTTATGATCTTTTCTTTTTCTACTAGAGGCCGATGTTGTACATTGTCCTTTCTTGGTATAAACTGTTGTCGTAGTTGCCACTCTTGCTTATGGTAATGTTATGACTGCTCCAAAGACATAAAAAGAACAGTATTTGGTGTAACCAGATTGCATACCCAAAATAATTGCAATTACTTTAAAATTTGCAAAAATATTCCAGGAATAGTCTTTGTACTTTATCTTTTCTAATAAAATTTATACTTTATATATGCTGTTCAATTTCATCAGTTACTAACTTAGGGTAAAAGCCTTGTTGATCAGTGTAGCTAGTACGTATGCACGTTGATCTAGCACACCGGTTTATTCTAAGCGAACGAGACACAATATTTCTTTTGCAAATGGCATCTCGGCATCATAGTCTAGATGCCTATATTATTGCCATCTGAATTTCTTTCGTTCATTAATTTAATTCTATTGCAATCAATTAATAGATCTTAAAAAAAACTTTCTTGGCGAAATTGAAATAAAAAGTAAGTGGGATCCTAAGAAAACTTACAATTGCTATCAAGCTGAAACCAAAAGAAATAAAATGTAAGTACCAAAGGAGCACAAAAGTTTATCAAATTTGAATTTAGAACAATCACCTGAAGTAAATCCAATATAAAACGAAGTCAGAATAATTTGGACATTTACAGTAAATGTCACCATAAACAGTTATAGAATGTTTGATGCGGACATTTGTAGCAATTAGCGAAACAGTAGTGGCATAAAACTAGGTCTGTTTAAGCTCATGCAAAGTAACAAACATCCACCGCATACTCAGCTAATAACAGCATGGTGGGGGGAAATAAATCTGTATCTCTTGGAAGTGGCTAGTATCAAACTGATATGATAAGTTTCGATCGGTATGTTTTGAGGTTAAGAAACTTTCTCAAACCATAAATTCGAAAAATGCAGCAGATGCACAATGCTCAAGTGTGATTCTAACAGAACGGGACAACCCCCATACATTATAGGCTTCCTTGCCAGTGCTTTGGAAGAATTTCCCACAACGCAAAATTTCGCTTTCTAGAGATATCTCAGAGACAACTCAATCATTCAACTCTCGGCCTTTCGATATTTTAATTATTTCTTGTGGGGTTGTCTAAAGTTGAAAGTTTTCATTAACAGTCCACACGTCTTGGAAGAAATCAAGCCTGCTATCAAACGTGAAATTAGAGCAATATCAATCAATAAAGACACACTTGTAAAACTGTCAGATGTTTCTCCCGGACCGTGTATGATTCGCATAACTTATTTGATTTTCCTGACAATTGCTTGAATCGATGTAATACTGAACAGTAAAATTCATTATTTCTGTCAAATAAATTTACTTAATGTTAAATCCAAATTTATGTGAGAAGAAATGTATACACAAGCACTAAATACTTCTAATAACATTTACGGAAGCATATAATGAAACTAAATAATAGTAAAATTTCGATTTATAGGATGTTTGTTAACTAGATTATTTTCTTTGACAATAAAGTTACTATTATTATAGTGTGTAAAATAGAAATACAAATATTACAAACACTGGATAATTAAGATGGATGTGGGGGCGACACTTCTTCGCGTGCCAAAGCTGCAAAATTTGACCAACTTCTTTTTTGGTAGGAGCTATTCTAGATCTAGGATTTTTTTATCCAATATATTTAAAAATATTCATACGTTTTTGGTTCTCACCAAGTGAATGCTGGAGCCAATTCATGATTGCTTTTTCATGTCAAAATTTTTACTTAATATATGATAAACACGTTCCTTCAAGATTCCTACAGCTCCTTGGTCTTTCTCCAATTTTACTCTGATAAATGATTGCCTTTGCAAATATTTGTCAGAGTAAAATTTTGAACAGGCAGAAAATCGAACCGTCATTAAGTTCTTGCACTTCAAACGCAAGAATTTAATGACGGTTCGATTTTCGCCATTTTTACAGAAAGCTAAACATCGATTCATACAAACAATTGTTAAGCAACAACTGAGCTTAAACCTAAATAGCAGAAATTTTAAAAAATAACTTTCAACGCATGCGCAATTACGATGATGATATGAGAAGTGTTTGCGCTTTGTGTTAAAATCTGCATTACCGACTGTGGGTACTATTCTTCATTTGATGTCTGTTAAAATTTTGAAGAGTTTATTATATAAATATTTTGAGAGCTATTAAAAGTGTGCAAGTTTGTGTATTTATTGAATCATGGAAAAAAAAACAATGCCGCATTGACTTGATTTCTTTTTGGTTGGGAAAACGTATGCGGAAGTCGAAGAGAAATAGAATGGAGTTTATAAGAATCATACACCTCCGATGACTACCATCAGATATTGGCTTAACGAATTTAAGCGTGACCGAATGTCTTTAATCGGGAGAAGTCAATTCATCTCATTGAAGTGACCACGGACCAGCAGATCGCCAGGTGAAAGGTTAAAGAGATTATCAATATGGTAAACATCTAAGCTACTGATAATTGAATAAAAAACGAAAGCAATGTTTACACAAGCTTAAGTGCAATACAAGTGAGTTCCTATAGCGTTATGTGATTGCAGATGTAACTACACACAAGAAATCAAATGTCAATCGGCAAAAAGGTTTTTCTTTTCGGGTGAACGTGCACCAAAGAAAGTGAAGATGATTCCATCACCCGGAACAATTATGGCGACGATTTTTTCAGGATTCGTAAGGCATAATCATAATTGATTATTTTATAATTACAGTTACTTAATAGGTGGAAATTCACGAATATTCACTTTTGAATAATGTATATTTGTCAAATCGTGATCCTGCGTAAAAACCTGTATTGAGAAAGGATTAATTTTTATTAAAATTTGAAATACTACTAAAATTCCATTATGTTTTTATATGTATTTGTTACTGCATTTTCTTGTATTTATTAATTAACAAAATTAGTATATTAAAAAAAAAAACAGCAAATGTCCAGTTATTTCCAGAAATGAATAAAAGGAACGAAATATCCTTAAAAGAAAAAAACATAACGAAGTAATTCGACCGATAACAGTGACATTATGAATAATTGCTTTATCAGAAAAACTAAATCATGTAATAACGCAAGTATGAATTTTACTGCATAAATGGTTTCCGTTATATGTTGGTAATTTGAAAATACACCTATCCGCTAAAACATGCAATGACGTGGTTCACCTAGAGCATAGCCTTGAATTAATTGCGCAATAGTGTTCTGTTAATAATGGACTAAGATACAAATTAAGCAAAAACCTTCTTCTACTTTTAAACGAAGAAAACTAGTTTTGTCCGTTATGTTTCCTTCAATTATAAATGATTAAGAAATTGCAATGCATCTTTTTAAAATACCATTACTTCCCAATACTCGATGACATTGGAAGAGGAAGACAATTATAAAGTGTGACTTGACACTTAAAATGGAAGTACCCCTGTAAAATCTATCTTTACATCAAAATTAAAATATTTTTTAATACTTACGTTCGGTATTATCACTCTTTAGCAGGAGGAGATTTATTAAAAAAGAAGATCCAGTTAAAACTGCATTTAAATAAGGTCATACAATCAACTAAATAAACGAAGATATATATAACTCTCCATTTAGCTGAAATTGGCAGTACTGATCACATTCCTAGCTGTCATAGCTATTTTCGTCTACCTGTTTATGAACACATACTATATATTTTACTTTCACTTTTCTAAACAGTTATTATTTATTTTAGTTTAGTTTAGTTTAGTTTAGTTATTTTATATTTTATTTTATTTTTATCGCGCTCATTTGTAATTGGAACATTACTAGAAGGAAAAGTAGAATAAAATAATTTACTTAATACTTCTTACATCAATATGCTGAGAGTACGCAGTTAAAATGCACCACCAAAAAATGTTTGCAAAATAATGCTTATTACCGTCAAAAATGCTTATACTACTTATAAACATGTAAAGGAAACACAGTTCAACAAAAGAAAAATAAATGAAGGTCGCCCAACACGTCTGGGCTTAGGTGTTAAAGGTAATAAAGACCCGTAGTTACTAGCCTTTATTACCTTTAATACGCACGTACGTTGTTCGGAGCTGCGTCCATCTTCTTTCAGTCCAGGTCCATCAGGTTGATGACCCTGAAATTTTGGGTTCTTGATGTTTGGACTTTGGAGTCTTCTTCCTGGACTCTAAAACAGAAAGATATATTAGTACGGTAACTCGGTTTGAATGGTACTTATTCCAGCCTACTAAGGTAATTGTAGCTGGTCTTGTTCCTCGCTCCTGAAGGGATTCTTCGGTTGGTGGCAAAAATTTTGTACACTCGCAAGGAAAGTAATGTAAGCGGGTGCCACCGTGACCCAGACAGGACTGCCGTAGATAAGGATCAGGCGTATGGATGTGGATAGAACTGTATGGATGCACCTAGTGCCCTGTTTCAAGCACTTCTGAGATACTCCTCGAAATTCAGCCTTTTGTCGAGGATAATTCCGAGTTACTTAATCTCGCTATTCCAGTCGATATCCGTCGCTCTGACTTTGATCTTGGTAAGTGGACCATGTTGTTTCCAGGCGAACGCTATTGCTTGTGTGTTCTTGGGATTGACCGTGAATTTTTGGATATCGTAGTAGTTAGAGATTTTGGTCAAATGTGTCTGCGTAAGTTTGACTGCCAACTCGGCGTTCTGCAATATTGCCAGGATTGCTAACTTACCTGCGTAAATGCCGTTCAGCACTCGTTAATCATTCGGGTTTGTGGAATGTCCATGACGTAGATTGTGAACAGAGCTATACCCAACGCCGATACTTGTGGGGCTCCAGCTAGCATGCTGCTTTCTGAAGATTCCGTCCCATTTACCATGGCGTATCATCTTTGGAATTCCAGGAACTCCAGGTCTAGGAATATCATGACGGTCCTTTGGTTCCTTGTGAAGGCAGTGGTTACCTGATCCGTAATCCGGTACAACAAAAAGGAGAGCAAAAAAAAAGCGGTTTGTGCGCTACTAACGCTGCTCCTGTTATACCGTCTTTGCCGGGGACCTTTCTCCCCGGAATCCGCTTAATTACTTGCATGACTTCACTGGGTGAGACGACGATCAGAGGACCAGCCTCTACATTGTCTATTTCCGCCAGTATTGCGAGTCGTTGGCGTGATGTGGCCCATAAAGATGGTCGCTGATCAGGTACATTTTGATGATCTTTGGGTAATAATTTGAGCATACTTGCTGCACCGTGCGACACCTCAGAGGGAACACCTAATTCTTGAGGATCGTGATGTCATATACGTCCGGGTCGAAGTGACCCTATGTGGGACAGTGGGGGGATCGCTCGGCAAGACAACTTCGAACTCGTCTGTTCAGTCGAATCAAGCTCTTAACAGTCTGCTGTTTTGACCATACCAACGGCAGAATTGGAAGACCATGTCTTTTAATTCTGGAAGACGTGGTAGGCGAGGTCCGTGATCCCTTCCACTTCCAAGGCATGCGCGATCTGCTGGGGTTCGTTGTAGCAAGCCACGAACATCACTCTCCCACCGGTTCTTGGGCGTTCCAGGTAACGATTCGCAAACTTCTCGGCGTGCAGTACATGATGCAAACATAAATTCCGCCAGCTCCACAAAAAATTGATATTTGTTTATGGGATCAGAAATCCTTTGGATCTTCTTGAGCCCAATCGCCACCTATACAGCTTGGGTCAAGAATCTGAAGCAGTGTAGCGAGTCATGGAAGGAAGTCATAAGTTCCCATCGGATACGCTACTTGTACTAGTCTCAGCCTGCAGCATTCCGGCAAAACGTTGACATCAGGGCCATAGGGCCGGTCCCTTGCGGACCTTGAAAGGGAGGACAGACATTTGAATCCCGAATAGCTCTTTTACCTTACAAGCGTCCACGATGCTGGGGCGAGGAACAGTCACCATGAATACAGAGCTGGCGTCTCTTCACATTTGCGACTGACCTCACCGTCACATCTTGCGCCAAAAATTCATTCAAATTAACTAGAACCTCCTTTAAAGGGCGATAACTTTGCAAAATGTATGTATAATACTTTTTACCCCCCATAGTAAGCGCGGTCGTCACCTTCCGGTCTTCCTCGCTGGCTTTTTCCACTACTTTAAACAGGGAGGTGGGTTTTTCTCACCACACGGTCTTAAAGCTCCCAACTGCTTGTATGAAGTTTACCTCGTAGATGACGTTGCCGATGTTTTGCAACAGCCTGCTGCGGGTTCCCTTTCCGTGTAAGGTCTCCGGCCCTCTCCTTCCTGTCGGAACTTCCCCTTCTTCCTTCCCTTGCCGCCGGTGGTCCACTCGCTGGAGTTCTCGTTCGCCATATCTTCATCTGAGTTGCTAGAAAATAGCTCCTCATCGGTTAGCGAATCTCTTCCGAATACCGGTGGTGGAACAGCCGATGCCGAGACGACTATTCCGATTTCGGTAACCGGGTCTCACGTAGTCGTTCCTCCTCTTTTTAAAAATTCCTTAGTGTAGTACAGTAAAAGTAGGTGGTCTTATAAACATTTTGTGCTAATGCACAGTTATTTGCCTGTACAGATGGAATATTTCCACTCACTCACACACTCGCTTCGACTGCTAGAAAAACACTCTTTATTTTTAACTCCTGAACATATATACATACGTATATTAGCACCTATTTACAGGCACTATTCGTCCGTAAACAACTTGTAATGATGTTCTAGGACCAATTTCCGGAAAGCACAACGTGAATCGCAAATCGAGATCAACATCTCGAAGTGAATTGGTTAGCCGTAATCGTTTTGTCAACTTTTTAAGGAATTTCAGACAGCTAGCGGAAAATCAAAATAAAACACAACCGTTAATTTTCAAACTGGCGGGTGAAAAGTAGCGTAATATGGGTGACGATGAAAGGGCATACGTACGTGACATAAACGCAGCAAAAGAGGTGCAAGGAAATGAATCAAGAACCAAAAAGCCTAAAGGGAAGAGGAACACGAGTACCAAAGTTACTACCGAAAGAAGTAAAAAGACGATTAAAATCGGGAACCGTTCTAAATACGGACATTCTCACGGAAGTGGACGAAAGAGGATGTGACACGGACGATGATGAAACTATGACTACTGGTCATAATTTCTAGCTTAGCAGTACTAGAAGCAGAAGTTTAGTTAAAAGCGGTTCCCGAAACAACTGGATGAGGAGCCCGGTATGCTTCTGGCGATTAATTCCAACAAATGTCTGAAGCAGCTTCCCAAGAATGCCCAGGGAACCCGCAGCAGTCTTGAGACTGTTGACAGTCTCAAGATATCGGTCAAGTGTCCACCAATTTACTCCTACGAGGTAAATTTCGTACAGGCAGTTGGGAGCATTAACGCCGTGTGATGAGAGAAACCCACGTCCTTGGTTAAAATGGTGAAAACTGCCAGCGAGGAAGACTGGAAGAGAGTAACGACCGCGCTTACCATGCGGGGTAAGCAGTATTATGCATACACCTTGCAGAGCTATCGTCCTCTAATGGTAACGGTTAATTTTAATGAATATCTGGCACAAGGTGTGACGGTGAGGCCAATCGCAAACGTGAAGAGACGCGAGCTCTGTATCGAGGACGCTTGTAAGGTAAAGGGGCTATTCGGGATATCAATTCTATGTAAGGAGCCGATTCTCCCACTACATCAAAGATTTCTCGGTTCGCTCCCAACATGTTGGATGAGCAACTTTTTTGTCAGGTGAGAGCGTTATACCTTCTTCTGGTCTTAAAATATCGATTGATTGAATATCCGGGTTCTCTGTCTTTCGTTTCTTTATTTATAAAGTGATCTTGGTATTAGGTTAATCTAAAATTCACAATAATCTGTTGCTAATACCAAAGATAAGATTAGTTTCAATAGAAAAATCAATTCCCAATAAAGTTATATCGGTATTTGGCAAACAATGAAGGTGGCAGAGGTAAATCGTTTTTGTACTTGTTCCTTTTTTACTGTACAATCAGCTAGTTTAATACGAGTCTCGACTTGGGAAAATTCTTTTTTGTTTCACTGTGTTGTTGACTATTTTGTTTCAGCAATCAAGTCAAAGAACTACTAGCCACGCTCAATGTTTCCCCAGTATCCATATAGTTTCTGTTCCAAATTAATTTAGAATCTTTATAGAATTCGACGTAGTTTCCTATCCAGCATAGAAATATTATTTTCAATTGTAGAAAATTCTACTGAGGAAGTAATCACTGTACGAGCTGGACAATGTGACAACCAAGACATTCTTCTTCTTATCATTAATAAGAAGATAAGCTTCTTTATAATAAAAAGATAAGATAAGTTTTACCGTGTTCCACAACAGGATGTTTTTATAAGAGGTTACACTTAAGAAATCGGAAACGGAAAGTTTGATGTTCCCCACACGCGAGGATGCTTTTACAAAGCTACTGATTTCACTAAAGATGCCATGCTTTACTTACTTACTCCCTTTTCACTTATAGCCTGTCACTGTCCAACGGATGTTCACCTTTATACCTACATATGTTACCATTTATATGAATTAGAAATAATAATGGGCCCAGAATTGAGTTTTGGGATCCTCTGTGGGTTATGTGTTTGAGGGCGAACCGGTAATTTTCCAAATTCCACTACCTACACTCTGTTGTGCCAAATGGTTTTGTTAATCCAAGTAACTGACTAATGCCATATAAATTCAGCTTTCTCAATAGAATATCGTAATCGCTACGTGTAACACATTCATCTTTGCGTGCATATTTATATCGAAGGTCTCTTAAATGCGTCTGGGCATTCTTGGGAAGCTGCTTCAGACACTTATTGGAATTAATCGCCAGACGCATGCTGAGCTCCCCATTCAGTTGTTTCAGGAATCTCTAGTGCCTCTTATAAATTCTTCACAACATTCTGCATTTCTGTTGGTGTACTACCTTACATGAAGAACGAATGTGCATTTATTAAAACAATGTTATGCAAATAGCTCTTTTATATGGATTTGGATTTAAAACGTTGTCTCCGATTCTGAAAAATAAATTGATTCAACACGCCGAGAACCTGAACCGCTTTTAGCTAAGTTTCTACTTCTAGTACTACTGTTACATATTACGGCATCTTTCACTCGCCGGTGTGAAAATTAACGGTTGTGATTTATTTTGTATATGTGTGATTTATTATGTATACATGTAACGATCTTGTTGAATTTAGTTTTTTAACTACAGACAGATATCAAACTCATCCACCTTGTCCTGGAGATTAGTTGTGATTTGATCATGTATTGGAACATAATAAGGTTCGCACATCTTGTGTATGAAACAACAGAGCATTTGTTTGTGTTCAGAGCTATTCGGTTTAGAATAGCAATATAACATACGCTTTTAGGTCACCTGCATACGCCAAAAGATCGTAGTGCAGTCTGTTAAGGAGATCATTTATAAATGCATTAAAGAGCAATGGCCCGGGATTTGGACTTTGTGGCACACCAGAAGGTATATTGAATGTACCCAATGTAAAGCCGTTATAAAACGCGTAACTTGCTCTATTCGTAAGATAGGAAGACATGGCTTTAAGAAGCGCTGCGCAGAATCTAATAGCACCCAACTTGGTTAGAAGAAAACTATGACCTACAGCACCAAACGTTTTGGTAAAAGTGGTAAAACGGACATCACCTTGTTTACGTTGGTTCAATGATGCCAAAATATATTGAGTAATATTGAAAGGATTCGTTGTAGTTAATCGACCCAATACAAGTCCATGCTGGTGAACTGGTAAGTATGGTTTCACATGAATATAATAGATACTATTATATAATATTTGTTCAAATATTTTTGCTAACTTTGGGAATATCCTTACCGGTCTATAATCACAAATGTTTATGGTTTCCTTCCCTTTTGAAAACAGTGATTACTTTTATGATCTTCCAGATAGTGGAAAACCAGGATGACTTAACACATAAGCTAAATAACACTGTAAAGGAACCAGCAAGCGCCGAAACACAGTTTCTCACGACAACTCGCGGTATACCATCATCCCCGGACGTTAACCCTGCTTTGTTTTTCGTAACACTGCAGAATACAACACACCCCGTAACTGAAAGTACGTTAAAGGACGGATAGAAGGAATATGGTTGTTGTTATGTAAAACTCTCCAGAGAAGTGTCGAGCAAATGCATCAACTATGTGCAAAAGCTGTAGCAACTCCTCCTGTTTATAATACATGCAGGCTTTTTTATATTGTTGTCTAGGATGTCTTCTTTCATAAATAATAAAATACGGTAAGTTAAATTAAATGGAATCACTACACGTTGACGGTTACTACATCTGCGTTCAGAACGTCTAGTACATGTATAACTTGCGCCTTAAAATATGTAACAAAGCAAGATTTGGTTAGTTGTATCCGCTTGCGTCCTTTCAGCGAATACCTTCCTCAAACCACTCTAGCATCTGCGATCGTCGTCGGAATGTATAATGTAAACAAATCATATAGGGGTACTAGGCAAAACTAAACTAACTATAAGATGAAGTTGAATATGACTAAAACTTATTCTACATTCAACTATCTGACAATGAATCTGCCTCGGATTCACCTTGATTATCTACCCACCGTTTCATGTACTCTGCACATGTGGTAGTTTTTAGCGGTCCGTCGTGATTATCTACTTTAATCACATTATATCTCTCGTTCGGTTTCACGTTGGAGACTTCATATAATCCTAAATATGTACCATGAACTTTCAATCCTGTTCCAAATTGAACTTTTTTAATAGGCAATAAGTCATCAACCTCATAACCCTTTGCTTCCTTCCTTCTCAAATTATAACCTTTACTATTTTCCTCTTGTAGCTTTAGAAGGTCCTGCTTGCACATTGCTCTTATCTCTTCTCTATGTTCATCAAATTGCTCCAAAGACGACGAATTAAAAAGAATCAATCTGTAAACTTGCCGTCATAAACAAACATGTATCGTCAGAGGCCTCAATAAGAAATTTATTCATTTCCTCCCTCGTAAATATACTAGACTTTTTAGGTCTAAAACCATAATTTCTACACCTTCAATATCCTTTCAATTTAAAATATTTTGAAATATCTTAATTTTCGTTAATAAATACGGTAGTTTCTAACATGGATTATTTACACCATAAATTGATGAGGGATTTAAACTTCATAAATCGATCATCAAAATATAACCGCATTACATTTTCTGAAATACTTTCGACATACCTCTAGTAACATCAATCTTTGAACATTTTGCGTTTCATTGCATCTGTTTTTAGATTTCTCCGGCAAAATTTCAGTATAAGCTATAATAGCCTACATCTCTATTTAATCCATATTTATAAAGTTTATTTAAAAGTAAAAACTTTTGAGAACACATTGCATGTACTTTGGCATTTATCAAATATTAATTATTAATCAAATTTATATCGACACAAACATGATTACCATAGATACAACTAATGTTTTTAGTAAACGTAAAGTAGTAAAACAAACGCAAAAGTGAAGTGAGAAATCATTAAAATCCGTCTATTAAAAAAATGTACGTACGACGAAAAGTCTTATATGCCCAGGGTTCGTACAGTGTGTCCAACACATGCACACCTCGTCCCTACGGGTCTCGGTTTGTAGTCATGAAATTGTACTTGCGAACCTAGACTATTAAGTTGCGTTTGTACATCGTGCGCCGTATCTCCCCTCGGTGTTCCCGAGCCCCGTATAATAAATGAATAATGAAAATAGTCCCGTAGCCCGGACTATTTTCATTATTCATTTATTATTTTCATTTAATTCCTTCGTTCATTATATTCATCTGATGCTTTAACTTTAAATGAATCTACTTTTCGAATCAGCGTTATTATTGCTTCAATTCGTATAATTTGCGCATAAAATATGAAATATAAAAGTAGCAGATATATTCAATCTGTTTGGTTTTTTGTTAGTCCAGGGTGATAACACTTTAGAAACTATTTTATTGTAAAGAAAATGCACCAAAACTCAAACAACAATTCCAAGCAACTTCCAGGCGCGACGTAACTGGTACGATCGTTTGTGAATTTAAGCAATTTTTCATTCAAATTGTCCACCATTCGTTGTTGATTATTTCTAAAACATGTTCTCTAAAACGAAAAGTGCTTAGCGGGTAAAATGATTGCTGAAAATCTTATATGAATACGACTAATATGACAAACGCTTGCTTACGAATGTTCTATAATTTCTATTAGTATTTAAGAATTCAAAACCCTTTCTGAAGTCTCATAATATCTAATATTTACGGAGATTAGTATTATATTTTCAAGCTTTCTTTGCAGAAACGATCACAACTGTTCATTATAGAGCAATGTTCAAAAGATTTATTGGACAGGTAGATGTTGAAAAACGTCCGTACGATTACTTTCAAAAGGACCACGTAACTGCTCCTGCATATTTCAAAATATGTAGTTACGATCAATGAAAAATGCTGTAAAATAGATACGCAACAAATTTATTTCGCTTCAGAAATGCACGACGCTGCTACTGTAAACGCAAATACAAAAACTCTTGTTGATGCGTTGGAGTAGACCTATCCTCCAACATTAAAAGAATATTCTTTTTCAAAACATGAAGGCGCAATAAAAAACTCAACAACCATCTGCGAACCTAAGCTATCATTTGTCGTCATAGTCAATTCCTAAAGGTGGCTGATGAATTTCCTGTAATAATAACAGTCTCTCGTAACCAAAATATATACGTTGCAGACTAAACTCTCTGGGAAATGCTTCAAATATAGAATAGAATACTTTTCATCCAGATGTGCATATCGAGATTGATCTCAAACAACATCACAGATTGAAATATATTTCTCTTTTTACCTTCATTTTAGCGAGCTAAATACAGTTCCGTATCTGTTTCTTCCTAAAATAATGGCAATGTCGTTATTAAAAGTAGGATTAAGCGTTTGAAATGGGTATGGTTACAACCCATTTCCTCCTCGTATTATGCATTTCAAATAAATATTTTTGTTTATATTTTTCAAGTAACAAGTCATTGAAAAAGGTTTCGATTTGTTACATAAGATAATAAAAATAATATCGGAATAACACTGACCAAGGAGGTTTTTACCCTAAGTTAGTAATTGATGAAATTGAACAGCATATATAAAGTAAAAATGATTCGAAAGGCGGCAACATTGGCTTAGCTCTGGTTACAGAGAAAATGCCTTTATAGTAACCTGGTCTACTGGTCTACTGCAATAATGTTTATAAACTTTCTGAATCTTTTGGAATACATCATGATCCCAGTTCTTGGAGATTATTCATAGACTCATCAAAGACCAGCCTAAAAGCAGCTTTGTTGCATTATGGAAACCATTGTCCTTCTTTTCCGATAGGTAACGCTGTTTCTATGAAAGGAACTTACGAAAATCTGAAAATTTTATTAGAAAAGATAAAGTACAAAGACAATTCCTGGAATATTTGTGCGGATTTTAAGGTCATTGCAATTATTTTGGGTATACATTCTAGTTACACTAAATACTGTTGCTTTCTATGTCTTTGGGAAAAACTTTACCGTAAGCAAGATGGCCGCTCTTGTTTATACCAGGAAAAGACAATGTACAACATTGGCCTCTCGAAGGTGAAGTTTTTAAATACCATCATGAAGAGTTTCCAAAATTAACACAAGGGAAATTGAAAGAAGAGATTTTGTTGGACCTCAGATACGAGAAATAGTAAATGATGAAAACTTTGAAAGCAAATTAACAGCGAAGGAAAAAACAGCTTGGCTCTCCACGGTACAAGTTTCCACAAATTTCTTGGGAAACAAAAAGCTGACAACTATAAAACTTTAGTAATGGATATGTTACAAGCATTTCTCGCTGCTGGCTGTAATATGCCCCTTAAAGTACTCATTTTACATTCTCACTTGGATTTTTGTCCGAAAAATATGGGCGACGTTAGCGATGAACACGGTGAGCGCTTCCACCAAGACATCATACGAATGGAAAAACGGTATCAGGGGAAATGGAAGCCTGTTATGTTAGCAGATTACTGTCGGATGTTAAAAAGAGATGCCGTAGATATTGTTTATAAGAGACGGAGCAGTATTACTTCACATTTCTAATCATAATAATTTGAAATATACATTAAATTATGATCTAAGTGAAAAAACTTTTCATTGAAATATAAAAAAATCGAGCTAACTTGACCTTCTACCTTTTAATAAAATAAATGTTTATATGTTTTCTATTGAAATTACTATAAATGATCTTATGGCAAAATCAAAAGTTGAAATTTGTTGGCCAGTGTAATTGAACGACGAAAAGAAATACCTACCAGGACGGATTTGAACCACATACACTTATGACATACATGTGCGTTTCACACCCTGTACCTTTAATAAACTCGTCCATTCCATCTTGACCACAATTTACATATTGGTTACTCACACCGAGCTTGATCTAATATTTTAATTGGGAATTCGAAATAGTAACTCTTCGAATACGATTGCGGACTCTCAAAAAGGCGAACCCATCCATCGGAAATCTGTCTTTCGTCGCGAAAATGTGGAAAGTCCCCCTTTTTCGTCGTGTACCTTGACAGTTCGATCCCAGGGGACGAAATGGAAAAATCGCTCAGACTAGGAAAAGCTCCGAGAATGTCGCTCGCCGCACGAACTATTCCCGCGTCGGCCTCGAAATGTCTAACTAGCGTATAACAATGCATAACTTATAGGCACTAACTAAGTAGGCAAGGTTTGAGTATAGTCGTATACCAGTTGCAGTCAAGAAATAGTTATCTATCTAAATGTTGACACATTTGTTTAACGGGCTTTCGAATTTTTCAGATTTTAAATTTGAAATTGAAAAGTTATTGTATTCTAATCGGTTCTAATCGAGAAGTATCAACAAAATGACCCAAGCAGACGTGGGAAATTCGAATAGAGCGCGAATTCTTGCTCCATCTGGTAACATCGATCTGGATTTATTATATATTAATATATTATAATAATTAAAAGGCAAATAATCCCTTTTATCTTGCGGAAGCAGATGTATGTCGGCATCAGCCATGCCCAGACGAGCTATAGTGAATAATCATAAGAATCACGTGCTATTGCGCCACTGTCGCGGTGTATTCACAAAACTGCACTTGGCGACCAGGGATATATATACGTTAACCACAACCCCAATAGTGATTCTTAATAGAAGTATAAAAGTGCTCTAAAGCGTAGCTGGTCATCACCACCGGAAAGTTCGCGAGTTGAAGCCCAAAGGCAGTAAACCGCCACCTTTTCCTGCCAACAAGACGCTCTCAGACTGATAATCGTATAAACTATGTATTCTTTTGCTGTAATCTTTAATTGTTTAATAAAATGAATAGTAATTTAATTCTATTCTCAGAGACCCCATTTTCATGAATATATTTTATTTTTGTATATTTTACATTTGCTATTGTATTCACTATAATGTCATTATACCTATTCTTTTTTTGTAATATATTTTTAAAAGCAATTTTTTCGTTTTAATTTAGCGACCAAGGAGTACGCAAACTAGCACAGTTACAGAACAAACAAAAAATAGTTACTAAATGAGTACACCCCATGGTAACAGTTTTGTACAAGTCAATAAAATAAAAGTTACTACAAATCGTGTAAAAACAAATTATGTTCTGTTTGCTATTCAACCCCCCAAACCTCTTAGGGAGCGTGGAATTTTCCAGCTGTCAGCTATGACCTACATTTTGTATTTTCCCATTGTGCGTGTAGTGCTAAATTACCAATGTGTACACCAATTGAACTGTATGCAAAATTGTTTTAACTACAAAGAATCTGGTATTAGTTTATTCCATCGTCAATTCCCTATGCTTCTATAAAAAAATATGTACTAGTGAATAATGTGTTGGACAACCATCATGTTGAAAGCACATGTTCTGGTGCACTTCTAAGATCATGTAAGAGAAAATGTCTCAGTACCTTTGACCATTCAAATAGCCTTCAATAATGTGGGACCGATGAGCTTGTTACCAATTATCCCACATCGCACCTTGGCAGTACAAGGACGCTGATACTCAACTAGACGAAGCTAGTGCGGATTTTCAATACTCCAGTAGTGTGTGTTGCGTCGATTAACCATTTCGTGGTTTGCAAAAAACGTCTAATCAGAGAATAATACGTAACGAAAGAGATTAGGGTATTGTTGTATTTGTTCACATGTCATAAATCAACACCATAGAAATTCTTGATGTAAAGACATCATGATACGTTTGATATTTATCACTGGAGAGGACAAAGGCGGATGAACTCTGGGGGACACCAGTAGGCAAAACGAATACATTCTCATGGGACGAATAGATACGAGTCTATCTAGTCGCTGCAAAAAGGAATAATTCCACGTGCTTTTGTCATTTCTATTTATAACTTTAAAATTTTCCAAACACTTGCACCAATATGAGGATTATTAACCACTGGCTGTTGCTTGACAGGCCACGCTTTTCAGTGAACAATTCTATCAGCAGTGAATTGTTTGATAGTACGATAAAATGAAACACGCGACCAAATCTTATCGGGAAAACGATGATAGCAGAGATTGATTGATTGAGAAGACTCGTTTTCTCTATAAACCAGAGCCATTTTAATTTTCTCTTATACGATTAAATACTTTACTATGAGGTAGGTAGTATTAACAGCCTAACACAAACAAACCTTTTAATTTTCGAATTGAGTAAAATTATTTGTTTCTTAATGTTATTTCTTTCTTTCGAACGTCTATTTTGTTTCTTTTTGCGATTACAAAAAACATAAATAAAAAAACGCGGCATTTTTTTATTGCAAATATATTGCAGAATCATACGCATATATTCTCAGTAGCAAAAATTTAAAGTTCTTCGATTACAGTGCCATTTAACATAAATAGAAAAAATGTTTCAGACAAATCCGACATATTTATTCCTGTTCAAGATTTAAAAATTACCCCCACCACACATACAATGAGGGAAAAAAGGAAACTAATTGTAACATTAACGTACTTCCTCCGCGGAATGATTAAATTTTAATTATGGACATTTGTGGAGTATTTATTTTTGGAGATATTTGACAACAAAATAACGGCTGCTGAAAGGAAGCTTTTAAGGAAAATCGCAGAAAAAGCAAAAAAAGATAGATACAAAAGCATTAGCCAACAGTCGATCCAAACTGTCAAATATTAATTTTGATGGCTTAATTATTATTGTTATATAATGAACATAACCTCTTGTTAAAATACTTGTTATTCATATGCCATTTCAAATGTGTATCAAAACATATAGAAATTACGGATATTCTTTAAATTTGTGACTAATACATATGTGTATAATAGGTTGCCTATCCACAGCAATTTAATACAATGATTTAATCACTAAATACGTGGCTAAGAAAAAATGTTGTGACGAACAAATGTATTGCTATATTCACTTTTAGAAAAGACACTAATTGGATTTATATTGTCTATGTTATTGTTTACGAGCTGACTGAGCGTCTGGACAATTGCTGGCAAGATTATAATCTCTGGATCAATTCGAAGGCGTCGGACTTTGATGCTTCCAATCAAACATAGGAAGAACAATTAGTAGTAGGGATTAGATAGATTATAATTATATGTACTTTTGTTAGAAGATAAAACTCCTTCAGGAGTTCTTGGACTTCGAGGAAAGTTCTTGAACTTGGGGGAGCAACTTGCCTGTTTTTACATTTTAATAAATCAATGAAGGTGTAAAGGTGAAGTCAGGAATTTCATTAGTTTCTTATCACGGTAGTCCGTGATAATATTTTCATTAATTACGTCATATAACAAAGTAATCTAGGGAATAATATATTTTATGTCCAAATAAAAGTGATTCATGTAGACTGGTAACAAGTATTTTTAATTATTTCTTTTTTTTTACTAAACTAAATAGTGATTACATTGCTTATAAGAAAGGAATTTGTATTGTACTTCAATTAAAATGAATTCACCAAACAAAATTTTCACACCAGGGTACAATAATATACCCCTCATGCCTAATCTTTAAACAATTAAAGATTAGGCATGACAAACAATTGCTTATGTACGAGCCAAAAAATATTAGAACTAAATATTACCTTGGTGAAAGAATGGACAATGAAGCGTACACATTGCTTAATTAAAGAATATTTTATAAAATAAAGAAACCATATAAGTAAGATGCAACTTAAATTGTCTATACAAATGCAATACATATAATTGAACGAGTACATTCTGATTTTTTTGGAAATTTAGCGGTAACAATATAAAATTATCTTTATTTACTCATTTCATAAACTGAAGTAATAATCACCAAGCAAAATTTGATTTTTGAAATGGAACATTCCATATAAAAGTAACGTATAGGGTCTTTGAAGGGCATACCTTCTCCTAGATTAAACTTATTTGGTACAGGTTTACTTTCTCATTTACTGGAACTTGGACAATTACTTAGAACTGAAATTTGTGACATATTATTGAACTAACTTAAGTATCATTTTAGAAGATTGATTATCAGCTGATCCCACTAGATAGGATGGGACTAAATTTTTGTAGCAAAAGTCTCTATTATTCAGGAGTTAACTGAGGGCAATCAGTCGAAGTACATAACAAGGAAAGAAGCTGACGCTGGAGAATTGATAAATTATCCGCTCGGAGAATTTCAATCAGAGAATTGACCAATTCCAATTTGTAGTGGCCCCCGAGCTTTCTTTTATCACAAACGGATTAACCAAAGCTTTTAAATACTCATAAATGCAATTCCAAACATATTTTGTTTACATATAAGAAACAATAACATTTTTGATCTATTACAGAAATATTCATTTTACTAAACTTAAATATGTTATAGCTCATAACTTGTGACAAACATAAATATAACTCGCAACATACGAATTCGTGAAAACTTGCACCATGAATTGTCAATGTAGTAGAAGTTGCACAACTTGTTATTTTGAAAATTATGCAAAAAGAGGTTATTCAAGAAGACATCGTATACGTTACAAAAACAGGTTAAGTTAGGAAATGAAGTCAGCTAATTACTGTAGGTCCACTCCTGGATGAAAAGGGCTTAATTAGATTAGGCGATCGTTTCGATATGGGAAAGGTATCTAATATTGTTACCTGACAAGCATTACGTCACAAAAATCCTAACGGAAGAGGGATGTGTTCAACACTTATATATTGAGCCACAAAGCCTCTTGTCACTCTTAGGGCTGCAGTACTGTTACTGATAAATGTTACGAGGCAGTGGTAGATGCTTTTCATTTAAGATAGTAAGTAGTAGCGTTAAACTAGCAAGTAATGTTACGACAGGCCTTTGTAACCATTATACACAGGTTTGCTTGTCCCGACGACGTGTCTGTTAAGATACGTATTCTGATAATGCGGCTAATTTCGTTGTAGCTCAATGTGAGTTATATCAATTAATTGCATTTCACAAAAACGAAATAATAAATGCTGTGGGTATATGAAAACAGTGTAAGTGAGTGGACAGTAAGAAGAAAGTTGAAAGAAGTTAACTTAAAAGCTTACTGACCAGCGACTAGCTCTCTGACATCATTGATTACGCCGACGCGAATTCGCGAGAATTCATCGATACTGGCCTTTACGACAATGAAGTTGCAGTATATTTACAGTCGAGTATGGAGTTACGGAAAGCGTTTTGTTTAATGTAAAGCTTTCCCATTCAGAATTAGCCTTTATTGACAGAGACATGATTAATGTAGACCGTTAGATCCTAGAACATGCTACCATTCGCTGGCGATCCATTTATTTTAATGCACGATAACGCTCGCACTATCTTCAGGATGTTCAAATAATAACAATTTTGTAGCCACCGCTTAGTCTCGATCAACCACAGTTCAAACAGAAAAATCGAGCACGAGATCCCCTCCACGTAAGAGAACTTAAAATTGTACTGACAGAAGTATGAGAAGTTCTGGTCAAGAGCCTATCCAAAAGTTTATTTTATAAAAATACTCTCATTATGCGTTCAATTTGTTAGTATTCAATTACTTAGCTGTTTATTTTTAGTCGCTATAATTTAACTTCTAATTTTTCTACCAATGGTAATTGTATGAACTTTTCAGTGTTTCATTTATTTTTATATTTATCATTAAATTAAATTTAATATATAATTTAATAAAATTGAATTATTAAAGTTGGATCGATTTTTTCGCTGGCCAATGTAGTTACTTCCTTTAAATAGAAACATTACGCTTTACAGAAATACGTCCTTTTAAAAGTTTTAGTTGCTATTATACATATACATAATGAAATTGTATACATGAAAAAGGTTTAGATCTTTTTTTCTAATATTAGATAACGAATATATTATATATACTTTTTGATTTTAATAGTTAATAAAACAATACCTCAAATATTATGTTGATATTGAAATGAGTAATTATTACTCATTTCAATATTATCTTCTGCATTTCTATTACGCACTGAAGATCACTACGAGGTCATTAAATACGCTTAATACACATTCCGCGCTATAAATTCTATTACGTTTACTTTCGATTTCAATACCGCTGTTGAATTTTCGTTATACAGTGTGGCGGTCTTGCATAAATAAATAATACACTTTCCACAAAAGAAAAGAACTAGAAAGTTCAAGGACATCACCGCGAACACCTTTATTATTTCTATGACGCTTTTAACTACACTTATATAACATGCAGACAACAACCGATATACATACATTTGATTTTCGTTGAGTTGCATAGAAATTATACGTAATATAAGTACATGCAGATACACGGAAGTTTCACACATATATAAAAGCGTCTCAAACAAAAATTACAGCAAGAGCAGAAAATGCCTAAACGTATGTATTAAGGTGGCCAAATCCGGTAAAATAGCAACATACTATATTTAAAATTTATAGTGCTTCCTGCACACAATGCCATTACACAAATTATTGTAATATAGTGTATCCCAAATAGTTTTATACAAATGGAGAAAAAGTCTACCTTACTTTTAAAAAATTTTTTAAAACATTGGCTGGCATACAGAGAAAATCAAAATGTTAATTTGGAGTGAGAGTAAAATACGCATAAAATTGTATATATAAAATAATATACTCTTATTACGTTACAAAATTTTAAGTTGGCAGCACTTGTCAAAGCACTTGTCTATTTAAATGTTTTTCTTTTTTTATAACAAAGCAACACATTAATTCACTCGTCACTTTTTGTGCGCTTGATAAAATTATCAGAAGCTACACAGACTCATGTTTATTCGTCTCATGAGAAAACACGAGTCTATCTGCTAATTTCACGAAGCGTACGGACACGGAAAGTGGCGAACTCCTGCTGTTATACATTAGTTTGGTAAATTTATTTTTACTTCTGTTATATTCAGTAAGTAGAAACTTCACTTCACACACTGAGTCTTATTTATTTGAATACGTTATGAGTTATGATATATGAGTAGAAATATAGAATGACATATGAACAGAAATGTTATTTGTTAGCTGAATATTTCATGGTTTAAACCAACATTTAAACAGTTGAAAGTTTCAATACTATTGGCTGAATATAGCTAAAACAAATGCTAGAAGTAAAAACATACTATAATATTATTTCCCCATCAAGTAATTAAATTACCGAACAACGAATATTACTATTGATGCTAATGGTGATGAAGCATAGGTACTACTGAAAGGGAAACATTATTTTAACTTTACTGACTTTTTGGAATCGGTTAAACTGCATTGCATTCCATAAATAACCATAAAAGATCTGGATTTCGGAAAGAAAAAATATTCAGGTTGATTGAGTTTCTATTCACCATAAAGAACCTGCTCATTGTTAAAGATAGTGGATAGGTTAAAATTTGACAAATTTAGTAAAAAAAAAGAACCGAATATAAAATAGAACCGTTAAAAATGTAAAAAGAAAACAAAAATGTTCATTTTTTTCCTTTACTTTTAGCGACTTTATTTAATCCTACAGAGAAAACTGAAACCGCATTCTCAAAGCTACTTTCGATCTGTCATCTAATCGTATACTTGACATTTTTATGTCACGATTCAGTTGTCTCTTACCATTCTCAACTTTCTTTTTATCAGTGCTATATAAGATTTTAATAACATCAGTTAATTATAGCATAATATCAAAAATTTTTGATATTATGCTATAATTAACGACATTTTACACACTTGTCATAGTTCATTTTTTCTTCGGGTTCATACAAAATTTAGCAGCTATAACAAATTTAACCCTCTATCTCCAATAATAAGCGAAGGCCGAAAATAAATCCACCTATATAATGAACCGTAAACATCAAATATAGTGAAATGGAGACTAGCAAATGAGAGACTGACGAAACCAGTATTAACGGAAGGAAAAAAAGTAAGAAATATTGCTAGCTGAATGAATATAGAATATATAGAGGAACTTGGAAGGACTTAATGGCGGACAAAAGCAAAAAATAAAATAGAAAAAGAAAAATGCCCTTCTAAGCCAAGCTTTTGTAGTTTTTGTAGAATTAGTGAATTTCTTAAAAATACACCCAAAGAAATCGAAATCTGAATAATAAAGGAGTTATTTATATCAAAAAATATATATTGTCTTTATAAATTAAAATTCTTAACAATCACTTGCCCGAGAATAAACCAGCAAGAAAGCAATGAAACAGTATGATGGAGTGGTGGTCTCGCTAAACTAAGACTCGAAGTGAGAATAGTGTTTAACAATGCAGAAAGCAATCCAGACCTATAGGTTAAAACACAATACAACAAATAAATCCGCAAAGCTTAGAAAATGTTGTGAAAGAGACCGCAATGAAGTCAATAGCATCCTCGCATGCTCAGGAATTCACAAAACCCTAGCAAAGGATGATTGCTCTCAAAATAAGCTAAATTTTATTAAAAAGAAAGACAACATCCATAAAAGGAGACGCACTGAAATCAAGGAGGAACGTTTGCAGGAACTCGTAAAGATCCACTGTCCAGTCTCAACAATTCTAATAAGATTACAGGGGAGATAGAATAGAATTCCGTGGGCAATAAATAAGTTCCAACCATTCAAATCTCACAGAGTGGATGAAATCTATCTAGTCGTACTATAAACTGGAGCTAATACTACACCTTCATAACATCTTTAAGAGCTATTTAGCACTGGAACCAATGCAGTGGCATATGACAAGAACTGTAAGACCCAAAGTGGGAAGAATCAAACCAAGAAACCAAACCAAAAAGAAACAAACCCATTAATTTGTCCTTCTTTCCAATAAAGATTTTGGAACAACTGATGGACGGGCACGTTAGAGACGAAAGGCAGACAACACAACCACTCGGTACTTGTCAGTGGACAAAAAATACAAAAGTATTGACACACACCGCACCACACAAGTTTAATTGATTAATCCGCGACAGCTATTTCGACGATGTGTCAATCCATATTTCCAGTTAAAGTTCTATGATGTGAAATATACTGATACTTTTGCATTGTTCGCCATACTACCCCAAAGTCCTTACTATCATTGTTGCATCATTCAAGGCTTAAAGCCAATTATGCTAGTAAGAGTGGAGAGGCCATTTGTCAAAGAGACGGAATACCTTGGGGTATGGTTCGATCGGAGGCCTACATAGAACTGTCGTATCACTAAAACTATAGATCCACTATTACCTTAAGCAGATTGCATAGAAAAACATGAAGAGCCCTAGAATGATGCTGTGATTACATATGGTACATATGGTACATATTGTTACATATGGTACATATGGTTACATATGGTACATATGGTTACATATGCTGTGGTTACATATCATTAAGTCTATAATAACGTATGGCTTGGTTGTATGGTGGACGACGAAATTGTAAGTAGTTACGCTTTACCTAGAACTTCTACATGTACACATTCAAGAAGAGGCCATGTTGAACACTGATGAATGGTGAACGTCCTATAATGAGATCGCATGGTGCATTAGAAACTGTTAAAAGAACCCAAGGCGGGGCCGATAACAAGCAGGCACACTGACACTATCAGCCCTGAATACGGTTTCCGTAAGAACTATAAAGTAGTAATACCAAATAAAGAAAAATAGAAGAAAAAGCTACCTATTAAGGACTATTCTATCTTGTACGCAGACAAAGACGGAGAGTGGGGACGGAGTCGGTTTTGTAAAATTAGACCAAAAATATATAAATCGTTAAATCTAATACCAGGCGCCACAAGCCTGGATTTATTTTATTTTTTTTAATGTTATTAATTTCAAGCCAAAATAGCGGCAGCGCTGAGGTGTGTTGAATTGCTATCCATCCAGACGGTCAAACCGCGACAAAAGCACACAGGCGAAGTCCAAACTGGTGTAGGATCGCATAAGAGCGCCCAATGCGGCTGAAAGACCGAACTAAAGTGGCCCTGGTCTAAGTACCAGGATATAAAGGCCATCGGAGGAATGCCAAAGCAGACGAATTAGCCTGAGAGGCTTTGTCAACCAGTGACTCAAGCTCAAGGAGCTTTATAGGAATAGCATATATGGTAGTTAAAACAACTACTAAACAATGGAAAGATAAGAAATCTCAGAACCATGGTAGAGTATTCCAGGTCAGAGTCAGGCCAAGCAATTTCTGATAGACACGGGCCTTAATAGGTTCGCTGTTAAGGCCCTACCAAATAAGTATTAGAATAATAAATGCCGTCCATGTACTGTGCGACCCCACAGCACTGGCTGGAATACGGCTCTTAGGAAGGAATAGGCTCGGAATATCCAAAAGTCGAAAACTACGTACAGAGAGGTCACTCACGCGGTTGCTAGATCTGGTCAAAAAAGGCAAAGTTAACGTAATTGATCTAATGATAGGGAAACCACAATAAATCTGAAAAGGTCACAGAGTAATCAAGAACCATCTCAGGTAGTAATCTAATTTAATCTAAACCTTGAATTTATATGTTATGTTATGTTAGAGGATTTTAACATTTTTAAATTATACGAAGATAACGATACATTCTATTTTTCCAAAATAAATATATCGAGAGGAACCCTTTTTAGATCTGCTGTCTCGAAAACACCACCAAAACAATTTCAAATCGATAAATTTTCTTAAAAATTCTTTGTAGGTTATAATTTTACAAAATTAATTTTAAAGTTTTGAAGTAAACACATCAAAGTTGTTAAAGAACTTTTACAATATAGTTTTAGTGTCAGTTATAACTCAAAAGCAGTCTTGAACCACCTTTCGATATGGTCGTATATTCGAAGAGAGAACAAGCTACTAAAGAGTTGTGAAAGAAGTAAGAAATTCTAAAGCAACAAAGGAATGTAAACTATTTTGCAGTAACGTAAATTATATTTTATATATTATTTCATTATATATTATCATTATATATTATATATTTTCATACATAGACAAATTCAAAAACATATTAATGTGCGAGTTTTAGCAATCCGCCTCTGTTTCAGCACTTGCTCAAACTGATTCTTGCTGGATAGGAGCCTAGATCATACGCAGGTTATATATACACATCTAATTGATTAATATATTACATTTTATACATTCATAAGCACTTATAGAAGTAATATACTCTTTCATACAAAGTTCTATAAATATAACATAGGAACAGAACGATATTTACTGCTATGTATATTAATTAAAACTCTGGGTTTCTATTACGTTTTTTAAGTATCAAGATAATTTTTCAGTTATACGTGCTCACATCTCCAGTTTCTTTCAATAATGGATGACCTCTCTGAAACGATGTCAAACTAAGGAACCGCTAATGTAGTCAATGTAATTATTACACAATACAATCACATGAAGGTAGCTCTGACATAATTTAATACTAAATTAGATATTTCCAAATTTTACCTTGCAATTATCTATAGTTTCTTAGTTATGGTAACGTTCGTAAACTTTTTGTTAAGGCATTCCATGCATGATTAGTCAACGAGCAATTTTTTGCGGGTACATAGGAGTACTGTCTCGCGACCGAGACAATGAAAAGTAGTGAAGGTGAAGTAATCACTGATTATTGCATAAAGGCACATCCTCTAAAATTTTTTGCTGTAATTCATTCTAGTACGATTGTCATTTACATTATTAAAGAGCAGAACATTGAATGAAAAATATCAAATATAAAATTCATTTATTTTTACTTTAATAGAAACAATTTCATGATTAAACTATATTCATCAATATGTTTAATAAAAACAGTTTTGTTGTATACGGTTGACACTACAAGTAATAATCTGTTTAAGATTGAGAGAAGAAAAATCAGTCAAATGATATCGACGGTACCGCGTATCTATTTGCAAACTTCCCACCCTAATAAAATTATTATCAAGAAGACAACTTTTATGCAAAAGTTGACTCATCCCCAGCTTCCATGATCTACCTCATTAAAAATCTTCTAAGGAAAGGCGTACCGAGTTTAATGCCTGTAGTTATTTAGTAAATAAATATTTATGTTCTAGATACGTTTTTACGCCGATTTCCTTGCTTATTTTTTTTATAGAACATTAAAGTAATTGTAAAAAATTACATTAACGAAGGCAAAATCGACATAAAAGCGTACCTAAACCATGCATTTCTATTTACTAGATTTATATATTTTTCTCTCTGAATCCTGCCTAGTCGATGATTGTCTCTGATCGCATTGGATCAGCATGGTCAACGCCAGTTGTTTCAAAAGTTGTTGGTTGTAATCTTTTTCTGGGGGACTTCCCATGAATGGTTGCATTATTGTAAATTTTACTTTGAATGCATTTGGGTATGACTTTTTTTATTACATTCTTTCCTCCAATAATCCAATATTTTAATTTGAGGTGGTACAAATACTGCGGTTTCCTGCGTGAAGTTGCATTTCACGTTCGTGCTTTAAAGGTAGCTTTGCAAGATGAATTTTTGAGTGATGTGTTGGCTGTTTGAATCCGTCCGCCAACACAAAACATGTCTTCGCTATCTAGAAATGGATGACCCGTTTTGAGTTGTGAAAAGTAGTAATATTGATCTATTTTGATGATAATTTGGGTCGCTTGTCTTAGTTGTTGCACTGTAAGATCTATGCATATTTTGTTGTCTCTTTCTAATGTGTTCTGCTTAAGTCGACATCAACCAATGACATGCTGAAGTTTACTTTGAGAAATTTTCTGATGTAATATGTTGCTGAATTGTGATGTTGCATGTGTTATTCTTCTATTGATGTTATTTGTATTGTAAGCCAAATTGGATCTCTAAACCATTTCTAATTCTGAGTCAGTTCATCTAGAGACATTCCTCGGGATACATGACCCGTGGAATTTTCCTTACCAGACACATGATTCCATTTGCAAGCTTCAGTTAGTTTTTGTATTTCTGCGAGACAAAAATGTTTTGCACTGTTGTAAACTTAATTTTATCCATGCCAACTTATCATTGAATTTGTCCATAAAAAGATGCGATTAGATATCGATTTGCAAACATTCTTTTATCTTAGCTATTAACTGCGAAAGCAATAAGACTCCACAAAGTCGTGGAAGTGTTTGAGTGGTACTACTCCAGATTTGGCACAGAGTAATTGTAAGGAATGAACTGTGTTTGCAATAGCGTGAATGGACATACCAGCTCCATAGGCTTGAACCGATTCCTATGCATAATTCCTATACATCCTTTTCTCTTGGTGTCTTTGTATGAACGTTAATAATTATAGACCTGTGGCCTTATCGTCCTGTATCTTAAAAGTAATGGAATACTGTATGTTGGAACGCAGTTTTCTAGATAAATATGGCATTATAACTGATTTTCAGCATGGATTTAGTAGGGAAAGATCCACCTCGACTGCATTAATCGACTTTTATTGTACTGTATTGGATGCAATTGAGCAAAGGAAATCTGTACTAGATGTTTTCTGCAATTAAAAGAGGCCTTTGACTGCGTTCAGCACGATAACCTTTTGAGAAAACTGCAATTGTATGGCATTAAGAGCACAGCTGCAAGTTGGTTTGCTTGATATCTCCATGATAGAACCCAATTAGATTAAACACTTCTCTGTAGAAGAAAAAATCGAATACTTTAAGTGTCATGTTCTACCTGTCAAAAGGGGTGTGCCGCAGGGCTCCGTTTTGGGGCCAGTGCTGTTTAGCTTGTATGTAAGGGACATTGTGCTATTCCTTTCGAATATCTACTTAACTATATACGCAGATGATATTTCGCTTTTAACCACGAATGAAGACACAGAATATATTTTTAATGGTGTGCTACGGACGCTGTCTGATTGGTTTGCTTGCTCACAATATACTTTCGCTAAGTTTAGAAAAAACTAAATACTTAGTCTTTCATGCGAGGCATAGACGCTCAAGAATTGCGGACTTACCTATAGACCAAGTACAGTTGGAGCAATCCTGTTCCACAAAATTTGTGGGTGTCACTTTACTATGCGGAAATCTATTCCAGATTACGAGATGGAATACTCTTGTGGGGTTCATCGGCTGCAGCTGCTAGTGTTCTTGGCCCAGAAGCTGTAATTAGATCGTTAGTGGGCGCACATTTTATGGAGTCCTGTAGGCCTCTATTTCACAAAATCAAATTTATTACCGCTTGCTTGCGTTTACATAAAGGAGGTAGCTGTTCATATACATAAGAACAGAGACACCTTTAGTTTGAATTCAGAATATCACGGGTACCTTACAAGAAATAGAGACCACCTACATACTGCTAGCACTACACTTGCTGTCACTAGCTTAGAATTAAAAAGTGTAGGAATCAAGTGTTATAATCACCTGCCCAGAGAAATCAAACAAAAAACCACATAATTCGTAATTTCCGGGATGCTACTAGGGACTTTCTTCAATATCATTGCTTTTATAGTATAAATGAATACTATACTTTGAAAACCGGGTAGTTGTATAAATACATATATATTTAAAATTTATTTTTATGTTTATTATTATTGTTGGTCGCAGATCCTGTTTTTTCATATTTCATTTTTGTTCAAATGTCCGTTTTATTTTGATAATCTTAAGATTGTATTACGTTTACGTTATTTTTTATCATTGAATCTGTTATTTTCTTTTCTTTACTTTTAGATTACTTTGTTTTTTGTTTTTGTATGACTAGTTATATGCACGTGTGTGTCCAATAACTAAATATATTATTATTATAATTATTATTATTATTATTATTATTATTATTATTATTATTATTATTATTATTATTATTATTATGACTGAATAATTTGTATGAAGTTATTTGCAGTAATGTGGATAAACTGTTAAGACTAACCAAATTTCTTTGAAAATCCCTCCATTCTGCGGGAATATTTGCTGTGGTTGCTCATCCCAATTTCTTGCCAAAGTTTTCGTATTATGAGTTCAGTACAAGTCACTATTAGTCCAAGTAATCCCAATGAATCATAGATTTGTGCTATTCTAGTTAAAATCGTTTGGTTCGATATGGTGTGTATTTCATTGAATTTTTTAACTTTATACTGAAAAGTATCCAAATCTGATTTCCAATACATTCCTACTGTCTTTTCAATTCTGTTTACCACTACCATCATGTCGTTTTGTGTGTGCAATAATAATAACTTTGTTAGTTATTATCCTTTCTGCACTTGTTAATAGGTCGACTACGTAAAAACCATGCATTAATATTTTAGATACTTCTGAAAATTGTTCCCTTCCTTCGATTGCTAGTCGACTGAGACACCTTGTAGTCAAATACGGTGCTGACGTTGTGTATGTGTGTATATGCAACGGCGAGCAATTTATAGATCATCAGCTCTCCTAAATTTTATCTCCAAATTATGAATTGGTGATTAGCATTTAATTGATTCACTTTTACTTGTCGATACATTTTTGAAATGTCTGCGTTGATACTACATTATGAACTCTGCATCTTAAAAGTATATTGAATAAGATCATCGTGAACATCCAGTCCCTTGATGAGTGTCTTACTTAATCACAGAAATGTGGCAGTAAGTGCTGGACCATGAAATATAACCTTTGTTTTTGTTGCCAAACTTTCTTCTTTATACACTACATGATGTGGCAAAAAATATAATGCTCTTGCGGAATTTCATCGATAATTTCTATCACGTGTCCAAGCTGCTGATATTCTTCCATGAATTTCACATATTCGCCTTTTTGCTTTGTGTTCTTGTATACCTTTTTTTCCTGTGCCAAAAATTTATGCAAGGCTATTTTCTTTAAATCACTAGGTTCCTTTTTTTTTGTTATTAAAGGGCAGTCTAACTGTCAATCTTCTACGTACATACGTGATTCTGGTATAAATCCCCACAAAATGTCATTAAGCTTGTTCTTTATTGTTAAAGATATTTGTTTGTGATATCCAAAATTTCTCCAGTTGCTTCTCTAGTGCGAGAAAATTGAATATGCCGACTTTGCTTATTCCTTCAACTTTTCCAGATATTAACCATCCAAAACGACTCTTTTGAAATGTTGGTGAATTTTTCTTTTGTTCAATTAGGCCAACACATAATAAATTGAAAAATATTTCAGCTCCAGTTGACATTTGAACGCTCCTAGATTCATAAAAGTGTGAATTTTCTAACCGAATGTTTGCTGAAGTATCAATTGGCTTTTGGAATACTGACTAGTATGGCAAGTTATCACTTGTATGTGGAACTCCTGGATATTTTAATATAATTTCGTAATTGCTGGTTTTGGAGTCTACTGTCAACTCTACTTGCTCCGTGACCGTCGTTAAGCTATTTCTAAATCTTGCAACTGTCGATTTAATTTTATGTAAGACCAGTCCTATTTGTTGACAAGTTTCCTTATGATACGAAACTTGATTGAGACGTCGAATCCACCGAAACGCTTAAATCCTTGTTATGTTCATGTATGTCTTTTGCCATGACTAATGCGCTAGATAATATGACTATGCTGGTTGTTTGTGCGATTGTAGCTTTTGTGATTCTATGATGTACGTACGTGTGTCTTGTTTGGTTGTGATCGTGCTTGCTTTGGGTGTCCCGCTTGATAGCATATTTGCATGCTATGACTTGGATTGTGATTTTTGTGTGGACGTGTTAATCTTGATGCGCAATAAACTATTGTACTTTTTTGAGCACATTTTGCATATTCTTGTGGTACATCGCTATGCAGCGTGCAATGCTTTTAAACAATTGTAACATATGCGATTTGCTTTGACATACTTGGCTCTGACAAGTGGATGCGATGGTCGACATAAATTGCATGGTTGCTCTGTTGTGTCTAAAACTTTTGCATTGTGTGCGAATTGTGTAGATTGTTTTGGCGTGTGCTTGTGTTTTTCTCCCTCATTCTTTTGGATCACCTCTAGCAAATGATATTTTATTTCTAGAAAATTGTGTAATTCATCTAATATAGGCAAATCATCATCAGATTTCTTCGATATAGAATCTTAATATTCTCATCATGACTCAACATGTAATTAATACATGAATCTGCTAGTACGTTTAGACCCAAAAATAACGTGAAATGAAGAAAAACATTTAAACAATTTAAAAATTGTTTAAATAAAATATCAAGTATTTTATATCATTCTAAAGATAATTTTATATGCTTTCCAATAGTCCAAAAATATATAAGGTGTTCCATATAAAAAACATAAAAGTCTTGATAATATCTCAAAAATAGGAGTTCAAAAAAATTAAAGCATAGGATTCTGCGTCAAAAAGTGCCCTAAAATAGATCTTATATAAATCAAGTATTTTCACAAATAAAAAAGTTACAAAGATTTTCAAACTTGCACATTTAAAGAAAACGTTCTGTATCTCTTATATTAAGGAATATATCAAAATAGGAATTCCACCAATTGATTTCTCTTTAAAATTGAGCTCCAGAAGCTTAGGCCAGTTTTTGTCTAATTCTTTTAGAAACATAAGTTAAAAGTATAGGAGTAGGCCCAATCTGTACATATATAACGTAAACAAAATGAAGAATATGCAATTAAATAAATTTCTGATATATACTTGGATGCAACGACAATAGTACTTCGACATGACTATGTACCGTTGATTAGAAAAAGTTACAGTAAAAAATGCCTCAACAAAATAACTGCCAATTATTCTGCATCGAACAAAACTTAAAACTTAACTTAAACTAACTTGAATAACCTTGTTTTTAAGAAATTTATGAATGGTTTTTGTTCAGATGCCCCTAAAATAGATTGATAACTGGAAATAGAAAACAAACCGAACCAAAAGATTTCCTTAAAAATTTCGAAAAGGAATCGATCAATTTCAAAAAACTAAAATTAAAATGAGATATAACTCAATACCCCTTTCCATTTAAGATTTTTAATTTTTAGATCCTTGAGACTGGGGACCAAAGTGAGCCAGTCCATTCTTACATGCTTCAGGAAATTTTTCATAAATTTCCAGATTTCCAAAAATTTAGGGTGTAAAGTTTTCAAATAAACATCCGGTATACGGAAACTATTAGAGCGAAACGGTTGAAATAATCAAAAATCTGGTTCTATTGATGCAAGATTTTAAATAATTATAAAATAATACTTACGACACTAAGGCAAGTGTCTCGTTTCTTTAACTTACAAATTCTAACAGCAACATATACCTATTATAGGAGCACAGATATACGCTGCACTTTGTAATATTATTAGTGCTTAAAATCTAAAAGCACCTCAAAAGCGTTCTTATTTGCGTTAGAAAGAGCATGGCATTACAAATGTTCATTACGAATGATGAACAACAGTGCACTTAGATATTCTTAAGTAATTTACAATCTATATAGACACCGTTTTCAGTAGTAGTTTTAAATACCAACGATTATACTAATAATAAAAACGTGCAGATTTAAGCTCGTAACTAATAGATTTTAGAAACGATTCATCTAATAGTGACACATAGGCATATGTCTGTCGTTCTTTATATATTTTATTGCTTAAGCCACTAGACTACAAAGAAGGACAGATTCTATTTATTTTTATGTTAATTCACATAAATTTATTTTTCTTTCCATAGTTAACACTTATGCAGTAACCAAAAAAAAATAATTCTAAAATAGCTTCCTCATTGTATTGATACAATCGCTTACATTAAAAGCAATACAAAAAGAGATAGAACGCGCTACCCATGTTTCTATCCAGCATGTTTCTATCTAGCCGGCGCCGCCAGTGTGGTTTCGAAAGAGTTTCTATGCCACTTTATATAGCTGTTTATCTCACAATTAATACCACAATACCACACATCACAACTAGGCCTCTTTTGATGTGCTTGCTATACATCATAGGAAGTCTGTGGGGATCATCTACATGTGAATTTTTCCAAAGCGCTTCTGCGCCACCATCTCGTGGCAAGCAATCCAAAGACTGCTCAGGAGATGGCTTGAAGAACGGTACCCCGTTTATGTCGCTGCTTTCTAAACAGCAGGTATGTATTTCTTGGCGTCAGAGGACACCAAAAGATGTTCAGCTTGTTGTTTCGAATGTTGTAGTATTAACTATGAGGTAAACAACACTATCGAAACCACGCTGATCACGCAGGGTAGGCAAAAGCATATCCGTATATTTTTTTCTCCCCTTGCATCGCTTTTGCCGTAAACAATTCTATCAGTACTATGGAAGCTATTTAACATGCGCCGAATTATTTCCCGTGTCGTCAGCTTCATCCAAAAAGCTTACTGCAAAGCAACACAATTACAGCATTTTTCAATCTGTATAATTTCAATTATAAAAACGCAATTGTTCTTGTTATTTGCCATTTCATTAAATATATGAATAATTAACTCAGAAATGTGATAAGAATTTTTTTCTTTAAAAAGACAGACTTAAGAGAAATAAACAATATCAAAAGAAGAAAACACATGCACATCACTCAATGATAACTCTTAAAAAAAACTTGATGAATGATGAAAACTGAAAAAATGATCATGCACTTCAACTGCATGATATAGTAAATGCCTCCAATGTCCAAAATGAAAAAATGGTCTTTTTTGAAGACCATTTCTCTGCCGTGTTTTAATGTTCAAGTAACCAGTATGTTCCAAGACATGTATGCAGTAACTCTCTTACACTTGAGCGAAGATGATATTCCGTGAGTGAAGACGATATTCTCCAGTTAATTGTCAGTAAAAGTTAAAAATAAAAACACTACCGGATATGATAAATACGGATTTTTTTGATACGCGATTGTAAAAACATTTTTCTCCGACCATTAAAAACTATATTCAATTCATTTCCTTGTTTCCGGTGGCGTGGAAATTAGTCAGTCTGACGACGTGACCAATGTACGCAGTTACAAGCCCATGTCCATTCTGTGCAACTTTTCAAAAGTTTTCTAGAGCATTCTGTGCAACTATCTTAGCCCGCATATAATGAGAACTATCTCGGATTGCCGACACGGTTTTATGAGAGGGCGTTCCGCTAATTTGATTTACTCCTACGATGTGATAGATGGTCAGGGTTAGGAGGATGTGGATTATACTGACTTCACAAAGGCCTGCCGGGGCCGGGACCACTTTTATTCTTGGTGATCATCGATGGTCTGGCTGTTAAATTGTAAATGCTTACTTTTTGCAGACGTAAAGTTGTTCTCATCAGTATCTTTTATGGATAACGCCGTTACTCTCCAAAATAACATAAATAGCGTGCACAAATGTAGTGGCGCAAACAGATTGCCTCTTAACATCTCGAAATGTAAGGCAATAACGTTTTCACGAAAGTGGAAGCTCATTGTTTATGATTACTCCCTGAAGAATGAAACTCTATCTCGACCTAATGTTGTGACTCATCTGGGTGTCACTTTTGACCCTAAGTCAACACTTGTTCCTCACATTGCGACAGCAATTTCCAGATCCAAATAACGTCCTTTATTTTGCTTGCGGGACAAAGCTGGTGAACGTACAAAGGAAGTTCTTGAAGTGTCTCTCCTTTCGGACTAGTGGAATGTATGCTAAACCAGGTTATTCGCAGGAACAACTTTTAGCTGCACTTAACACGTGCTCCCTTTTAACTCGACGTTCCGTGCAGGCTCTACAGTTTATATTTCGTAATGTCCATAGTAATATTTACTGCCTCGGTTCGGTTTCGGAACGGTTGCAATTTCTGGTTCCAAGACAATCTGGGCGGCATCCGTTAACTTTACACTCCCGAAGCACGTTCAAATATACTACTTGAATCACCCATTAAATTTATTTAAAATATTTGTATATCGTATATTTATAATTTGTATATTTTCTTGTACCTTGGGCGCGCTCTTCGAACCTTTTTATCGATGTAATGATATAATATATAACTTTGGGTATACGAAACCATTTCCTTTTATATTTTGCTTTGTATATTGTAATAAGCATGTAACTGTAACGTTGTGGAACTTTTCTCGCTGTGTTGTGCTATATATGTATACTCTTTTCTCTTCTGTATATATATTTTTTTACATTTCTTTTCTTGATCTTTAATTTGGTGTTAGCACTGTTGGATAAACATATACTACTATTATTATTACCATTAGTAGGCGAGGTTCGCTATATACGACCATCATTTCTTAGGGTTCTGTACAATAGAAGACTGAATATTGAAAATAAATTCTTTATAAGACGTAATTATAAGAGACTTACATTGAGATCTTAGAGCTTTAAAACGTTATATCTTAAACAACACAAAAATATCGGCACACTGCGCACTACACAAGTTTAATTAATTAATGAGCATCGACGCATCCAGCCGTCCCGAATTGCCTTCTGTGTTCTTTGCCATACTATCCCACAGAATTTGCTATGTTTTAATTTGTGTTTTATGTTATATTCACGCTTGAAAATGCAACTCTTAATAAATGTGTTGATCCAAAATAAGTGAGGATTTTTAGTAAATTTTAGAGTAATGTCTATAGAAAATTTACCATATGCGTTTTTCCAAACTACTTTTGATTTTAAATGAACATTATTTTGAATGTTGAATGTTTCTGTTTAAAATTGATTTCTATAAAACAATTTAACAATTTTGTTTGAAATTTCATACTGAAAAGAGTTATTGAAAAGGAAGCAATTCCTTCATAAATAGTCATAAATAGCTTAAAGTAACCAGCCGGATTTGTGAATTAAAAAATTTAGCGATGTGCATGTTGGGAGTTCTGTTTGATGAATTTATTAGAAAAGCGAAATATTGGTGAAACTTAATTACCTATTTGAATTTTAATCTGAACTTTATAGTTTATTACAAACTCATTTTTATTTGGACCTTTATATCTCTTTAAAGAGAAACTCTTTATTTGGGTATGTAGATTTTACTGCTGGTATTTAGCAACGTTTCGTTAATAGCAGGTCAATCCCAAATAGAAATTTAATTCCTAAGATAAAGTTTAAAAGAGTTGCATTTTCTTTAAATGTTGGTCGTCATCCCGCCAATTTTAGCCACATTTTTGTAATTGCTGCCATGCTTGGCATCTATTCGCTTTTTCTTCGTTGTGGTTTGCATTTTTCTATTCTTAGATGACCATCGTGAAATTGTGTTAATACTAGAAGCTACGTTGATTGCAAAAACTTACGTTCACAAAAATCAAATTTTCCTCGATAAATCGTTTTTCTAGTTTCCATTAAGGTAAGACATTTTGGGACAACGTGTTTTTTTCAGCTAGCCACTCCTTGTACTACTAGTATTTTCTAAGTTTCATCTTCTTCCGCTTTCAGTTCCACTAATTCTCTCTTTACTGGATAAATAATCAAACGTTTGGAAATACCATTAATAACTTCTAATCATCTAAGACTGGACCCGTCAAAACAGCTCTGGGGAAGGTGTGGACTATATGAATGTATTTTCCAAGCACATGTACAAGTCAATGACCTGAATAATATTTTTTGTAAAGAGCTTTGAAATCGCATGAGGACTTATTCCATTTGGATATTCATCCTTTTGTAGCATATAAAATATTTACATATTTCTAAACAATATATAATAGTAAGTAACTATTTTTGATTTATTAAACAATTGTGTCATGTGGAATGTGTTGTTACCTTTTATGATTACCAAAGTACCCCATAATCATTGCTGTCATTATTAACAGATTAAGCGGAACCTACAGCCTGACACACTTGCTATTTCTACTAGTTTTCCTGGTTAGTGTTTTAACGCTGGACAAACTATATGTCAATTTAACTAATTAGCTGTATTTTAAGGTGTGAAAAAATTGAAGGAACAGAACGAAAAGCTAAAAACCAAAACAAAAGGCTACAAGCAGAAGTGCAAAAAAATATAATGGAGTTTGAAATGTCTGAACACTCGAGATCTAAAAGACGTAAAAATTAATTAGGATTGATTTAAGAAACAGACGAAAACACAAAACGCAATAAAAATAGCAGGAAAAAGGAAGAAAGAAGAAGAACGGTGGATGAGTTACAGAAGGCAAATCATCAATAATATGGAATGGGAATGGAACCCGAGTAAAAGATTATTTAAACCGCTAGAGTAGACTGCAAGAAAGAAATGAGTAACCAAGATAAAAATATAGGAGAGAACAAGGTGACATAAACGGCTATGAATATGGGAAATGGAGTTTGGAAAAAAGAATATAAATGGCATCCTGAATGTGCGTGGAAACCAAGGTAATTGAATTAAAGCAAATTATGAGAGATAGATTATAAATTAGAGTTACTGGCAATACGAGAAACAACGCAAACAGGAACCTCTCTAGAAGAAATGGGTGAATATGTATTTTTTAATAGCGGAAACGAAAATAAATTCTATGAAGACATCGAGAGAACCTACAACGAAATCCCAAATTACAATGTCGAACTGATAATTGAAGAAAGAAATATGTAAACCAGTATTTGAAAACCCTTACAAAAAGTACAAAAAACTAAAGTAATAGAAATGGAAAAGTAATAATACAATTTGCAACAAAGAAAAATATTCAAATAGTTAGCATATATTTTCAAAATAAATCTATACACCGGAGACCATGAATGTCTTTCAGCGAGAAAATAATGAATCAGGTAAACCACTGGCTAATGGAGGTAAAATGCAGCAAGCACGTAACGTAGGCGCTACTATGGAGCAGATATAGATAGCTACTAAGTATTAAAAAGCAAAAATAAAACGTAGCCTATCGCGTAGGAACAAAAAAACGAAAAAGCACCAGAACGGAATTTGACGACAAAGCTGAAAAAAGAACAGGTAAAGAAAGCATTCCGAAAGATAAAAATTACAATTTTAACCAGAAAATTGAAGAGTTTAGAAGAAAATAGGGAAGGTTTTAAAATAATATTGAGAGAGGGAAGCAATTATTAGCTGAAGAAAAAGAAAAACCAGAAAAATCATAGAATGACAAAGAGTGTAGCTAGATAACAGAAAGAGAAAAAGTTAGAAAGAAAATGATAAATAGTAATAATACCGGAAATGAAGAACAATAAGAAGAAGTTAGAAAGAGGGTGAAGAATATCTGCAAAAAAAGAAGAGCTTGGGCATAGGATTCCAAATAAAGCGATAGGAAGATAATTACATGAAGAAATGAACGAAAGAATTTTACTAAGGAATAAAAAAAAAAGAATAGACAGTGTCAAAGGATGCACTCATCCTTTGACACTGCAAAAATAAGGTAAGGCAACTATCAACAGAACGAACACAACTCAGATGAGTTGAGCATATAATGAGGATAGGGAGGGAGGATAATAAAACAAGTATTTGAATCCAAAGAAACGGGTAAAAGAAAAAGGACGACAGAAAACTTTGAAAGAACCTGAAGAAAAAAGGAGTTAAGGCAAGTAGTAGAGTATTTCCCAGAAGATAGAAATATTAAAGAAGATGTGGAAAGCATCAACTCCATCACAACTTTGCATCCAATGGAAACGGAGCTAAGGATTCGGTAAATAAGATATGATATGACCCATTTCTCTATTCGATGTCTTTCTAGTTAGTATTGTGACGCGGTGCACACTTACGTTGGCTGCAAAATACACTTTCTAAATACTTATTTTGAATGAAAGACACGTTATTTCCATGACTCCATTTACTGACCTTCGAATAACCTGCTTCGCATATGAGTAATATTTGTACCACGCATTTTCCGAGGCAGCGCTCGGATCGGAAACGCCGACTAGCATCAGACATTGTATTCTTTACTCATTTAATTAACTAATCATCTATCTTAACTTTAATTATACGTGTTTCGTTTTGTTTGCATAGTCACACCAACACAGAATTGTATTTATTATATATTTATAATATTTGAGTTGAACTTTCATATCAAGAATATTGTTATATTACCTGTATAGCAGGAAAGAAAAGAAAACGTGTAAATTTCTGCACCAATAAAATCTAAACACAGACAACACCTATCTAGGCTTCATAAAGTATGCGTGGAATTTAATTGTAGAAACTATCTGCGGGAATGACCTAGAACATTTCACTTGTAATTAAAATATTTCCGGTATTCTTCTGAGATAATATCTGTTTGTTTTGTAAAAGTTTTGTTTATGTATGATGCTCAGAAAGAAAAAAATTTCGGAAATTTGAAAGATAAGAGTATTATTTTAAGTTAGACGACTTTTCACTCAGTGTTATATATGTATCTATTTATCACTACACGAGCTGATTCGTTTTCGACCCTTACCATGGGATATCGCACAAGATACAAATGACGCTAAGATTTCCAAAAAAGAAACGAGAAAGGCTAATTTTTACTTGTAGTATCTTCATTTGGTCTTGCAGTAAAAATTTTGATTTACGTTCTGTTATCTATGATATACTCAAAGCTTTTATATTACGATTCGGTTCTTTCTAATAATCATCAACTTTCGTATATTTTATCGGGGCTATATTGCATTTTGACAATGCCAGAGAAAGCTTTTCTTTCTAATCTCAAGCATGTATAACATGTTGATAAAGGTTTTCATTATTATGCTTAATGAAATGACGAAGAAGACATTTTAAGACTAAATAAGGTAACCATGAATTTCAAACTATGAAATATTTCAATTATTGATGATTAGTAACAGAAAAAAACCTAGTTCACCAACAAAGAGAAGCAAGATATGTTGAATACTTTTTATTTATCGAACCGAAGTACAACAACAACGAGTACAAGATAATCGTATTCAGAATGACAACAGCCAATACTAAATTAAGTGTGTATTTTTTCAAAGTTTATGTAGATCTTTTATTTTTTGGATAAATAAATCCGTCAACATCTGCCCGCGAAGTGGCATTAGAATCAAATTTGCCCCGGACTCGACTATACATACACAAGTTTAACAATACGGGCGTTTTTCGCTTAAAAAAAATTTCAAATGTCATCGCAGGTCTCTCTTTGTCTTCGTAATAATAAATTCAAAACTTAACAAATATACCAGAATTAAATCTATTTTCAATAATAAGTGGAATCACCACATTGAATCAGCGTGTAGATACATACAGAATATAGCTTATAATTGTATAATAGAATTTGCGAAAGATAAATTTTGACAATCATGTATGCAATTATTACCTTAACAAAAAGCTCAAAGCCAATATTAAGGGTGGTGTTTGTTTCATCCACCACCAACTTGTTTATTACGGATTTTTCTTGATTACAGTTTAATGCCCATAGCGAGCTTAGCCCCAGTATTTTTTAACTCTGAAGCAATATTATACATCACTATTCCTTAATATATTCAATGAAATATCAAACTCAATGATTTTCAGATAAAATAAATGGACAACTATGGTCTCATTGAAAGTCTTATCGTGTCTTAAAAAAATTATCTACATGTACTTAAACACATCGAAACTCTTCATAACCTTTGTATGTTTGTTTAATTTGCATGTATATGAATTATTGTATTTGGCAAAACATTTGAGAATAGTGTCCAAATGAACTGGATTTACAAGATCTACTTATAACATAAAAATGCATCCATTACCATACAACAAAAAATACAAAATGTAACCTCTATAGCAATTATCTCGTTATAATAGTTCAGTTCACTGATCAAGAATAGGCTTAGCTTATAAAATACACACCCAGTACTTGTGCAACACAATATTTACAATTTCTACATACTGTAAATGACATTTTTTGAAATAACACTTTCTGTTAATGAAAACATGTATATCGAAGGATCTAGAAGCTAATGAAATACAACCTTAATACGTAGCTAATTGTTATTCAAAGATAATTTCAATTTACATTACAGTATTGTGAGCTCTTTTTGCGTCATCGTACACAGCTTCTCGCATTCTTTTTTCGTCCTTACTTGTATTGTTTTTTTTTTTTTTACACCATTCATAGATTCTAACAACTCTTTCTACATTACCTAGCAACCTCATTATTAAATCTTTGGTAAATACAACCAATCTGTAATACATACAAGGATACCCTGAAAAGTTTCCAGTCTAACACAGAAACGAGTATTTTTTTATCAAATTCAATTTCATTTTTCAACATAGTCTTCTTTTAAGTCAATACACTTTTCGCCATCTCTTCATTCCATCCAAATAGTGGTTGGCATTTTGTACTGTAGAACAGACGATTACGAATACGATGGGCTCCTCATTCGATGAAAATTTCTGTCCTCCCGGCAAAACTTTGAACCTAAGGTACAAAAAAAATCGGTGAACATCAGATCTGGTGAACTGTGAGACTGTGTTATCTGAGCGGAGCAAATTTTGCATTAATTACTCTATGTACAGATGCATGTAGACGTATTTGACCATACTCTTTGTGGTCCTAATATTTGTCCTAATTTTTCTCACCGCGTAATGTAATTTGGTGTAATAATCACCAAAGCAAACCCCCTAGATGTGAAGCGCGTGTCCTTGTTATTCCTTTTGCAGTGTTTGTATCCTCCTTTTCTCATAGTGGATCGCACTTGTTTAGTTTGTAATTTAGTTACAACAGCTGATATTCGATTGCATGCAATCTTTACCGTAGAGTAATTCAGTGGATTAACCCGTAATGAGGCACAACGCATGAAGTCGAAAAATGGAAAACTGTTTTATTATTGCTCGGATTGTGCCGATATAAAAGATCAATTAAGTAAAATACATGAATGTCCAGAACCGCTTATACTAATTTTATAAAGAAAGAAGTGACGCAGAATCCGAACTATTGAAACAACAAACCAGAAATTTGGACAGTAGGTTTCTTTTATGTATAAGCACGTAATAATATTTGGAAATTTAGCTCTTGAAGGTAAAGGTGAAAATAAAGAAAATTCATTTAGGAGCCTAGTAGTTTTTTAGTTCAAAAAGATGAAATTTGGTGCTTTAGCTTCTGATTGGAAACAAAGAAATGTTTTCGGATTTCGAAACCTGTCCATACAAAATTTGCCATCCATAATTTACTAATTGGTTTCCCAAAACTGCTGAAATATGTATTTTCCAACTGGTAGCTTGTATATTTTTCAAACCTAGATTTACATATTTTTTAAAACCCCAACATCCAGTGCAAGATTGTCTGAATTTGATATGATATTGACAGCAATAAAGCAGATATGATTTTATTGTTCACGGCAGCATTTTTTTAATCGTGAAAGATAAACATTTTTCTTATCGCAGCAATATATTAAGAGCAGGAACCATTCATACAGTTTATTTTACGCAGTTCCTTACTTTCATCAGCTTCTGACAAACGATAAAATTATTTAAAAATTACCGTTACCAGCACCCTAATTGTCGGTATTGGTAGCAGGTTTTGGGCATATCGAACATCGTCAACCAATTCGCTCCTATCACGTTTAAGTTCAGCTGTCCAAAACACTGCGACAAATAAGGATATACGTATAAACACCCGTCATGACTTTAATCTGCCCAATCCTTTAAAATGTAAGAATTTAATGACGGCTTCGGATTCAATTTTTCTCATTTTTACAGATACACTAACATCCAGTCAGCCAAACGATTGGTAAACAACTTGCTAAGCGTTCATCATGGTTGAAACTTTCAATAGTTTCTCTTAGTGGATGCGCAGTTGAATTACTAACATATTTCTGACGAGCATTCGTGTTCGAACATGAAACTTGATAGTTCATTATAAGTATTCAGATGAAGATTGACTAAATGTAAAATTAATAAAAATCTTACAGCAGTCGGAAGACACATTGTGGTTTGGTAATACTAAATGGCTATAAAGCTTCAGAGCAATAAAGTAACAGTAAAATTGTAAGAACGACAAATATATAATTCCATCCTCTTCAGATGTATGTTTGTATATCATAAGAATAGAGAGAATAAGAAGCTTGGGACAAACTCATTCTAGGCATCATGATTTGGCATCGAGATTATTGCTAAGTATGGTCATTAATACGACGTATTTTCTGAACTAAACACCGGGTGAGTCGGAAGAAAGAAATGAAAACTCTAGAAGTGCGTTGCACATGTAAAAATAGCGTAAAAAACTCATACGTTCTTAACCGACTTTCATTTGTTAGACAAATGAAAATGGGATAAAAATATATGACCTGCTGTGTATGTTATTTTCGCGCGTACGATACACTCTTAGAATCTGTACGGAACACACATTAACTAATTAGTAATACTAAATGGTTGTAAAGATTCAGAGCAAAAAAGTAGCAGTAAAATTGTAATAACGGTAAATATAAAACTCAATCACGTTCAGATAAACATCTATTTTGTTAAACAAATGAAAATCCCATAAACATATATGTACTCTTGTTCATTTTTTCCCGCATACAATACATCCTGGAACTTGGTCCATTTCTCCTAACTGGCCTTGTATAATTTGTATATACATAAGTAATAATAACAGCGACCAGCAAGGTTTTTGCCCCAAGTTAGTAACTGACGAAACTGAACAGCATATATAAAGTAAAAATGATTCGAAAAGCGGCAACATTGGCTTAATTCTGATTGCAGAGAAAATGCCTTTATAGTATAGCCGGTAATCTGGTCTACTGCAACAATGTTTATAAACTTTCTGAAGCTCTTGGAATACATCATGATCCCAGTTCTTGGAGATTATTCATAGACTCATCAAAGACCAGCCTAAAAGCAATTTTGTTGCATAATGGAAACCATTATCCTTCTGTTCCGATAGGACATGCTGTTTCTATGAAAGAAACTTACGAAAATCTGAAAATTTTCTTTTAAATTTTATGAATAGATAAAGTACAAAGACTGTTCCTGGAATATTTGTGCAGATTTTACAGTAATCGCAATTATTTTGGGTATGCAATCTGATTACACCAAATACTGTTGCTTTTTATCTCTTTGGGAAAAACATTACCATAAGCAAGAGTGGCCACTACAACAACAGTTTATACCAGGAAAAGAAAATGTACAACATCAGCTTCTACCAGAAAAAGAAAAGATCATAATACCACCTCTCCACGGGAAACTTGGGCTTATGAAAAACTTTGTAAAGGCTGGATTTCGAAGGTGAAAGTTTTAAATACCTTCATGGAAAGTTTCCAAAATTAACACAAGGGAAACTGAAAGAGTGTATTTTTGTTGGACCTCAGATACGCGAAATAGTAAATGATGAAATCCTTGAAACCAAATTAACAGCGAAAGAAAAAACAGCTTGGCCCTCCATGGTATAAGTTTTCACGAATTTCTTGGAAAACCAAAAAGCTGACAACTACAAAACTTTAGTAATGGATATGTTACAAGCATTTCACGCTGCTGGCTGTAATATGTCCCTTAAAGTACACATTCTACATTCTTACTTGGATTTTTGTCCGGAAAATATGGACGTCGTTAGCGATGAACACGGTGAGCGCTTCCACCGAGACATCATGGGAATGAAAAAACGGTACCAGGGGAAATGGAATCCTGTTATGTTAACAAATTACTGTTGGATGTTAAGAAGAGATGCTGTAAATATGCTTTATAAGAGACGGAACAGTATTACTTCACATTTCTAATTTTAATAATTTGAAATATACATTAAAAACAAAAAAATAAAAATACTTTCAAAAATTAAATACACATGATCTAATTTAAAAAACCTTTTCATTGAAATATAAAAACAAATCGAGCTAACTTGACCTTCTACCTTTTATTGTTGGTCAGTGTAATGCAACTATCCTCAGTTGGAATGAATATAAAGTCTAAACAAAATGAATTCTTCGTGTCATTCTGCACTTCTGTTGGTGTAATAGTTTACATGAATAACGAATGTGTATTTATTGAAGCAATGTTATGCAAATAACTCTCAGATCAATAAGTAATATAGGAAAGCTAAAAATTTAATATACTGATGTAAAAGGGTACAAAAAATAATATACAAAAACTAAAAATTTTACATGAATTTGGAATTAAGACGTGTCCGATTCTGAAAAATAATTTGATCCAAGACGCCAAGAACCTGAACTGCTTGCTGCTACGCTTCTGCTTCTAGTACTGCTAAGGCTAGCAGTACTAGAAGTCGTAGTTTCGTCACTGTACGAGTCACATTCTTCTCTTTCCGATGAATCGGAACTTCGGCCAGAGCTTGTAGTACTTCCGTATTTACCGTACTTACAGTAGTATTTATTACGGTTCCTCTTCTGAATCCTCCTTTTGTTTCTTCTGGTAGTAATCTTTGTACTCGCGTTCCTCTTCTTCTTGGGCTTTCTAGTTGTCGGTTTCTTCCCATACACCTGCTTTGCTAATTTTATGTAAGGCGCCTTTTCACTATCACCCATATTACTCCACCTTTCAGCCGCCAGCCTGAAAATTACCACTTGCGATTTATTTTGATTTTCCGCCAATTCTCTGAAATTCCATAAAAAGTTGATAAAAGGATTTTGGCTGACAAATTTTCTTCGATATTTTGATCTTGATTTGCTGGCTTGCTTACTCCTCCGACTATCTTGGCTTCTTTTTTCCATTGTAAAATTTTGTTAAAATGTTTGTCCTAATTCATTAAATGATGATTACAATTTACCAGTCATTGCCATTGTGGTTCCAATTTGTCAAATTTTGAAGTATGTTCCATGGGTTTCCATGGCTTCAATGTTAAATTTGGAATTTCAAATGCTTTACGTAAAGTAATAATATGAGCACCAACAGTGGACACGACCGTTCTTTTAAGAACAAAGGTCGTCCTGCCATAATACGTAAAACAAAGACGGAAAATGGAATATGGAATAAGAATAATAAGGATTGACAATTATTGGTTAATAAAGATAAGGATATGGGGCCTGGAATTAACAATTCTTGTAATAATGATTCCTTTGATGACAATGATGTATAATAAAGATGACTTATTTTCATTTTCATTTCATTCATTTCTTTTAAGACTAAAATAACATATATATGGCGTTCAATTTTTTTTCAATTAATTACAAATACACAATATTTCATGCATGTTTTTACTCATAGTGTTCTTTTAATAAATGTTCAAAAATACCGCCCTTGGCCTTTAAATACACTGGCCAACAAATTTCAACTTTTGACTTTGTCATAAAATAATTTATGCTAATTTCAATAGAAAACATATAACCATTTATTTTAATAAAAGGTAGAAGATCAAGTTAGCTCGATTTTTTTTATATTTCAATGAAAAGGTTTTTTAGATTAGATTATAATTTACTGTATATTTCAAATTATTAAAATTGGAAATGTGAAGGAATACTGCTTCGTCTCTTATAAACAATATCTACAGCATCTCTTTTTAACATCCGACAGTAATCTGCTAACCTAACATTAGGGGATTCCATTTCCCCTAATACCGTTTTTCCATTCCCATGATGTCTTAGTGGGAGCGCTCACCGTGTTCATCGCTAACGTCGCCCATATTTTCCCAACAAACATCCAAGTGAGAATGTACAATGTACACTTTAAGGGACATATTACCGCCAGCAGCGTGAAATGCTTATAATATATCCAGTACTAAAATTTTATAGTTGTCAGCTTTTCTGTTTCCCAAGTAATTCGTGAAAACTTGTACCATGGAGAGCCGAGCTGTTTTTTCCTTCGCTGTTAATTTGATTTCAAAGATTGCATCATTTACGATTTTTCGTATCTGAGGCTCAACAAAAATATCTTCTTTCAGTTTTTCTTCTGTTAATTTTGGAAACTTTTCACGAAGGTGTTTAAAACCTTCACCTTCGAGATCCAGTGCCTTTACAAAGTTTTTGATGAGCAGAGCGTTGCGGGTTTGCTTATTATGTCTCTTTATACAAAACAGGGAACCTTACCAACACTCAAAGCAAGCTATAACTTCTTAACCTTTAACTAGTCGCGTCAACTTTATGTGCATAAGTACCATGCCCTTAGTTGTGATTTTACCACAGTAATTCAAACTTTAACAAATAATAGTTATCAAATTTTATTTATAATATGGAAAGCTTTAAATAATAGTAACATAAGTAAACAATAATAATAATAATAATAATTGTATAACAATACTAATAATAAGTACCTATTGGAAACATTAAACAAAAGTAGAAAGTAAATGACGCTTGTCCTTTATTTTCTACATGCGCTTGTCTGACACTCTTTATCTTTACAAATTGCAGCATTCGTGACAAAAATACTTGATATGCTCTGAACAAATGTTTTTCTTTTACTTTGAGCAAATTTGCCGAGAATGTCAATTTCTTGATGTACGACCGCTTTCTTGAACTAGTTGTTGCGTCTTGTTCTTATTGGGATTCTGGTTCAGTACGTTCATTAAACAATTTTCTTATTTTTCTTCGAACTTGAGGCCGCTGTAACAATTTACTCCATGACAGATCTTTTCCTAGTAGCTTGAGGAAGTTTCTTCGTTCCATCTTTGAATCAAAAATATATATGTTGATTAAGGGAATAGATATTTATGTTAGAAGCAGGACTGGTGCCTACCAGGCGCCATGGGACTAGTTGAATGTTAATATACTTGGCAAGAGCGTTACTCGTTTGCCTGAGCACCTGCAAGACGCGGAAATGATTAACCATCACTTTGTCACATCAATCCAACGATTGTAATCATTTACTACAATATTAACATACACATAAGGAAAACGATATTGTTAATGAATTCCACTTTAAGTTAATTGACGAGGCGGAGGTTGCATGTATTATTGAAGCTGTTTCCTCTGGATGTTGCCGCTGTCCCTTCATCGTAAAATACGTTGTAAAATTAATAGCTTTACCATTGAGTGCACTTTTCCTAAGGAATGGGAACACACCATAGTAGTTCTTCTTCCCAAGAAGTCTGAATCTCAGACAATGCCGAACTTGAGACCTATAAGCTTGATCTGTATCTTCTTCAAAGTATTTGAGAGGATAATTAACAAGCAATCGGTTCGATATGTCACTGATGCGAATCCTGCCTGTGTGAGAATCGGGTTATTGCACTGACGATAGATGCGAATCTGCTTTGTCTAAAGTCACCAATGATCCTTTAGCTTGGAAAACACATTTCGCTATATAAAACAAGTAAGTACGTATTTAGGTGCCCGTGTAGCAACCTAAAAACAGCTTGCCTCCATAGGTCTTACTTACCAATTGAAATGAAACTCTCGTTGTGCAATGCATTTGTGCTGTCACCATTCTTATTCTGGTCGCCCTCTGTGGTCCATGTATTGATGCTGGTATGAATACAGATAGTAAAAAACTGTTGTTTGAGATTTGCATATGGCCTGAGGAAATGTGATATTTCTCACACCTTGAACTATCGCAAACGGCTAAATGAAAATGAAAAACCGTGTGTTATTCAGAACGTTACGCATGTACCATGAAATCACTAGTATCAGGGCTCCTCCATATCTTTACAACGAAATAACACTTCAGACCTACGTTTATAATATAAATGTCAGGTCAGGAGAGCTGATTTCACCGCCATTGTACCGCTCGTCTCTGTTCGAACGCTTCTTTTCTCTCAACATATGCAAGCCATACAATGCTATTCGAGATGGTTCCAATGGCCTGTTGTCTTCAATATTTAAGAAGTCTATACGCCAGGTCATCTTTGATAAGCAGCGACATGGTACGTCATTTTTCTATCTGTCTTTGTAATCAAGTAGTTCTGTTCAATTAGCCACGCAGAATTTGTGTTAAGTTAATTGTAGACATTTTTGTGTGTTCACTGTGATTTCCAAGGTATAGATAAAAGAATAGTTGAGTACTATGTACCCAAACCAAATCTAGCCTTTCGGTTTCGTTCCTTATAAGTATACACATATATATTTCTTATGTATTCGGATATGTACTATTTTACAAGTGTACCAATTTTATAAGGAATAAAATAAACATTATTATTATTATTATTTGCCGTCAATGCGCGAGAAGATTAGGAAATATATACCGCTCAAAAATCCTATTCACTACTGCCCCTCCGTCACGCCGACGGTGTTTAACACTGGCCTAGGCCGAACCCTCTCCGTATCGCTGTCGGTGCTAGATACTAGCCTAAGCAGAGCCTTTCCTTCATGTCGCTACCGGCATATGACGCTGATCTGCGCGGAAACTTTCTACGTATCGGTGTCGGTATTTGATAGTAACTCAGGCGGAACTCTTCCCCGTAAGCCTGTTATTTTTTTACAAACTTAAATTGAATTTTATTTGGTTTTATTTAATTTGCGTTAAAGACCGTAAGTGTGTTAACTGCTATTATCAATCTATACTTTGCTCCCTGCTTAGGCGGCAGTGAGCCTCCTTAATCGGCGGGTATCTGATATGCTGGAAATCTTTCCTGATTCGATTTCTTTCCTTAATCTTTCCCACGATTTCCTTCGGCAGGGTTTCCGCCTCGGGAAACTTTGGCTTTAGCTCAGACTCTTTCAATGCCTCTTGGATCTGGCACGTGGTGTTGCAGACTTCTTCCTTTAGGTCGCTCACGGTCTCAACACTGGGACTTGCTGTTATCGTTTCCGATAGGAATATACGATGCACTTTTCACTAGGACAGCAGTTCCTCCTCCGTTGGTTGGCCTGTCAGTTCGATAGACGTGGTAGTTCGGCATCTTGAATTTCTGGTTAGGCTTTAGCCACGTTTCGCCTATCAAAGCGATATCGATCCTGTGTTCTTCAAGAAACTTAGTGAACTCGAGTTTCTTGTTTAGAATTCCTTGCGCATTCCAAGTAACTTCTCGGTATACAGTTCATGACGCGAAGATGGGTTCTACCAGCTCCATGAGAAACTGAAGTTTTTCTAGAGGATTAGAAATCCTTTGGAGCTTCTTGAGTCCAATCGCTGCCTGCCCTGCAATCCTTGAAAGAGACCATAGGTTCCTCGTCGGACTCGCTACTCGTATTAGCTTCAGTTTCCGGGAGACTCCTTGGAAGTGTCGCTCCCTTTCTTCTGTAAAGAAGAGCTAGTTCCGGTTCTCGCTCTTCTTCGGGACCTTCTTCGACGCCGGTTCCTTCTTTTGCGGCGACTTGGAGGGAGCGACCTTTACGGTGGCCATCTTTGCCCGCGTTTGAGAACTCGATGCTGGAGCGAGAGACAGCCGCCATGAAAACAGAGTTCGCGGTTTTATCGCGTCTCTTCTTCGTGTTCCCGACTAATCTTATTACCACACCTTGTGCCAGGAATTCGGACTTGATTGTCTCTGCTTCTAAGGCGGACGGCAGGTACTTGACTACCACTTTTATAAGGCGGTAGCTCCGCAAGATGTAAGTGTAGAACTGCTTACCCTCCCTAGTAAGCAAGGTCGTCACCCTTTTCCAGTCATCCTCGCTGACAATTTTCACCACCAAGTGGTTGACCTTAAACAGGAAGAACGGTTTCTCTCGGCACACGGCCTTGATACTTCCCACTGCCCCAACGAAATTTACCTCGTAGAGGTAAATTGCAGGACACTTGCCGATGTCTGGCGACTATCGGCAGTTTGTTACGAGTTCCCTTTGGCGGACAGGGAATCGCCAGTTTTCTCCCTCTTGTCGGCCTTCCTCTTCCTCCCGCCGAGGAACACAGCCGAGGTCGAGAACGTTACAAAGGAAACGATCACTTACTTGCGTCGCTGCTGCGGCTCTGATTCTGGTTTCGCCTCCGGCTAGTGTACAGTGAGCATTCGTTCTTCCGCCCCCGGAAAAACACACTGGACACTCAAGCGATTATGTTAGGGTGAAAGAAGCATTTAAGCTTCACGTTAGGGTTTGGGGGAATTTGGGAGTGGGAAAAATTGACGATTGAATCCAGAAGCATGACGGTACTGTTTCGATCCCGGAAGGGAATCGATTGGTACCATCCGTTTGAAAATCACGGCTAGAAGTCGAGTTTTTCGCGAAAACGTGCGAACAAAAGCGAGGCTTTCATGTAGGTTATGTCCCGATTGTGCTTTAGTTGTGTGTTTTGCGGGCGCAAAAAATCGATGGGCGATTGTTGCAAAATTTCGCACAGGAATCCCTAAGGACGTATGGGATCAACACGAGCCAAAAGTACGTCAGGACCGGCTATGGCCAGAGATAACATTGATAGCACCTAGTTTGTAGTAGAGAATACAAATGTGTCTGGACAGCAACTATAAAAATCAGGAAGAGAACAACACGCTTTTATATCGGCAACAGGCGGGTCCTATCGCTGACTGGTTAGATGTTGCGGTCTCTGTGAGTCGTTACAGACAGGGCTTTCATATGTCTGCGAGAGGGTAACATGTATCTCTATCGACATTCTTAGGATGTTTCAGGTTTTCTATGCACTCTCTAATTTTCCAATTGTAATAATAGGAAAAATTACAAAGCAACAAAATCTCTCTAGGTAACGATAAGAGTAGTGTTATCGTTCGTTAGTTTACTGGCTGGTTGAAAATGTTTGTTGGTGATTCTATTAATATCTTTATTGTGAAAACCATTGTTGGAAAGGGCCTTCCATACATGATTCAGCTCAATCGAAAGATTGTGTTCAGAGGTTGTCACTGTCCGGTGGACCAAGGAGTTGATGACTGAGAACTTTTGTGCTGGATGATGATGCGAGATGGTATTGAGATATTTATCAGTGTGTGTTGGTTTTCAGCAAACGAAGTGATCTAAGGTACCATCGAAGTGTGACTTGTACATCAAGAAACAGAAATACACGGTTATATTCTATTTTGCTACGCCTTCCTCTCAAAAGAATAGGACGAGGTGGGTGCTAGAAGAGAGAGGTGATATCGAAAATCCTCGCGTCTGCCGGTAACGGGGATGCCAAACCTTAAACATACGCGCCCTTCTGGTGAGAATGAAAAATGGAAAATTAGAAAAAAATTCTGGCTTCCGCGGCAGGAGCCACGTAGATAGGAAGGCGCCATCCACTAAACCACAACTGTCCTTCGCAGACCCTGGCCGTACCTGCGTCGCCATAAAAGACGTTTATGTCCGTAAATCTAGTTTTTTTTTTATAAAAAAAGGGTTATTTTTTCAATGAGATAATAATAAGGGAAAAGAAGGGTAAATTAAAAGTTGATTAATTAAATTTACGGTTGTTCAAGTATATAAATAAGAAAAGGTCTAATCAAAAGTTTATCCCTTAAATACGGTACAGAAAAAAGATCTATATACTACAGCGAGTCCTTTCGGGTTTGTTTACCCGACAAGATCTTGTGGGGTTTATACGACTTTACAAATATTTAGGTCTAGATGTTTAAGTTATAGATATTTAGCATAGATATCTAATATAGATATTTGATATAGATGTTTAATAGATATTTAGACCATCCCCTCCTCTCCAAGACTACACCCTCAAATCAATCTCTAGGACAAGTCTTGATTAGGAAACGCCGCCAATGGAATAAAACTTCGGACTATGTCAGAAATACGCCCTTCTCAAGAACTTTAAGAACTGGAAACTTAATCGTAAGATTTTCACGAAAAAGGAGAAGCTAAAATACATACCTAATCCTAGATTAAAGTTCCTTCCGACGGGAAAGTTTGGGTCATCAACGAAGTTCGGACGCAAAGTTGTAAAAAAAATACGTAACAGACTGCGTTCGTAACAAAATTTCTCTAAATCTCGTTAGCTACTCGTTAACTGTACTACTATGTGGGTGGATATAAAACCACAATGCAAAGCGAAAGGCCTTCCTCAAGGCAAAATTTGTATTCGACACTAGAGAGAATTTCATGACGCACCCAACTCATAAGATGTCTTAACGGGAAGAGAGGTCCAAAATTGTTAATTCTCACGTTCTGGAGTAAAATAATTTTTGTGATCAAACATTACACAAACGGATCAATCGGGTAGAGAAAATGAAATAAAAATGCTGCAAAGTCCGGTCAAATTTAATAACGATAATTCGAACGGTGTGTAATGGGTTGCCTCGCTATAAAGTGGAAGTAAGTTGGAAGCTAAGTTGGAATGCATCGCGAGGAAAAGTTCGTAAGGTAAACGAACTACAGGATAGTTGTATTGTACGTAACAATTTCCACAATGAAACTATTCGGGTGTTGACGATTGAAGTGATCTAGAAAACGAGGTAAAAAATCTGTCATGAGCCAAAAAATGAAGTGTAATCGACATATCGGAACTATACCCTAGGTTTCAGATCCACCGAATCAAAAATAACGAGAGAAGACCACACAACCGGGGTGGTTTGGAGTCGCCTGAAATTTTGGGTTTCAGGAGGATGATCTAGTTTACCTTTCTATCTTGAAGGTCAAGTGTGTAGGTGTTGATACATAACAATTCTATCCCTTTGTCGACATATTGAGTGTGGTCAAAAACTACTATAAAGTTGCTTTTACCGGCCGAAAGAATGGTAATAGACGAATTAATTCAACTTCGCAAGGGCTATTCTCTCACCTTTGAAAATGTTAGGTGTAGAACGTGAGGCTGATTTAAGACATTTGGCCGTATCCAAGCTAATTCGGTATGTAGTAGCTTTGATAGACGTTATGATGTGTTCTACTCAGAAGATTTTGAGGTAACTGACAAACTTGTACCTTTTTGATAGTATGGATTCTCCATTCATATATAGTTAGCACAATGAAAGAATTACAATACAAAACCTAAGAAATCTGCGTATTGGGAGGTTTCTTGGAGGTGAGTTTCTGAAATTCGCGGTTTCGGTGGCTTCGAATTCTCTTTGAAACGTCTTGAATCGGAAAATCCTCCAATACCCAATATTTCCAAATGTGAGAGAATAGCCCTTACGAAGTTAAAATCTAATTCATCCATTATCAGTCTTTTTGCCGATAAAAAGACAATGCTACCGTAGTTCTTAACCACTCTCAATATATTGACAAAGTTCTGACGGATCTTACACGCCAATATTTATAAATTCCGCGACCAAGATAGAAAGGAAACTAGAATTCTCATTAAAACGTCAAACATCCCTCCTGAAGTTCAAAAACATCTAATCTCAGACGAATCCGAACTACCTCGATTGTATGGCTTCCAAGGATCACAAGTAAGTCATATAGACACGTCTATCTACCACTTATCCAGGTACCTAGCCAAGGTCCTCAAGAAGTGCACAGGGAACATCCATTTCCATGTACTTAGCTCTGCTCATTTCGTTGAACTTATCTCCAGCATTTACATTGAACCGGGAGAGTTGCTACGTAATATCTTTATTTACTAAGGTTCTTATACATGATTCAATTAATATCACCGAACAACTCCTGGAACGGGATGGGGAATTTGTTAGGCTATATCAACTCACTTCTATTTATTTCACATTCCAAGGAAAATTTTACAAACAGTTTGCAATAGTCTGACGCTATCTTGAATCTGTTGTTCTTAATTAGATGAATCTGAAACTTAAGATATGATTTCGATATGTCGATGACACTTTCATTATTTGACCTTGTAGCAAAGGCTCTTCTTGATTTCCTAGACCGTCAACGCCCGAACATCAATTAGCAGATAGAGGTACAACATAACGGTGTACTTAATGTACTAATCACACGTAAGTCTGATAGTAGTCACTCCGTTTATCAAAAACTCACGTACACTGATAAGTGTGACACTTTACATCATCACCTATCACAAAAGTTAGTTATCAACTACTTAGTTCACCGGGTGTTGATAGTCTCTACATCCTAAGAATATACAGAAACAGGTTACCCCTTCGCAGACATGTGGTCCGTTATCTGTAACGATCAACATTCGACTAATAGTGAAAGCTACACCCAATTAACCAACGGCAGTGCTGCCTTCTCGTATTCCCGCAGTTGATTTTCGTCTTTGATACGGTTCATGCACTAAGTTGCCAGGATTAAGGATATGGAAGAGTGCATGTGAACTTTTGTAACCAAAAAGCTGTTTAACCTGGAAATTTGAAATTCTGCCGAACTATTAGCCATATAGGACAGGATTAGAATCTGAATACATTTTTCGAAAAATTTATACAGCGTGTCCTACGATTACACTTAAACTTTTAATTGGAGAATGTGTCTAAACCTAATTTCTTTAATATAACTACATATTTTCCGTTTCTTATGAAATTATTCTTACAGAAGTATTGAATGAATGTTATATTCATTACGCAGCTAAGATTGATATTTTCAAGACTTTTCCAGATATCAACTATGGCATATTTAAGTTGATCATGACCATTAAGAAACAATTCAACACTGATGAAATGCCACTTAGTTTTCAATTATCGGCACGTTTAAATTATCGACTGAAGATTATTTAATTTTTTTTATAATTTATCGAGAATGCAATGAAATAATATCAGACAAATGCGATACATTTGCTGTTTGGTTGGGGCAATTGATCTGTTTTATTAATAATTAATTTCTTTGTACTGGTGGTTAATGGCTGTAAACCCGAACAGTCCTTAAAAAAATAGAAAAGAAAAAAAGGAACATGAAATAAATCTAAAAAGACAATGATTACAAAAGTATTAATAAGCATCCACATACCAATGAATAGTGATAAAGATAATGAATAATAATAAATTTCTTCAACTTGAAAAATTGGAAGAAGTCTTGAAAACAGTTGAAAAATAAATGGATGTGCTTTTTAGAAATACCAAAGAAGCAGTTACGTTCTCTTATTCAGTAGATAAGTATTTAACAAGTTGCAAGTTAGTGGATGAAGATGTTGATTCCGAATCCCTCTCTAAACAAGAATCACCTAAAATATGTGAATTATGTGAATGTGTGGTTAGTTGTATTCAAAAGTGTTCTTTGTGCAACCTTACCTGATTCGGACTCTGAAGAAAGTACGACGACGCATAGGAGCAAACAAATATCATCACTTCAAAATGAAATTATATTATTAAAGAAAATAATAACCGTACTTGAAAAGGTAAATAACCCTCAGACACAAAAAATCGAATATCTAGAGAGCTCTAGGAAAGGAAATAATCAAAATAGTACTATCTACCAACATATGTTTCCATCGTACAGTACAGTTAAGTTACTCGTACAGTATAGTTAAGAAAGGCCAATCTTCCAATAATGTCTTAATAATCAAACCGACCAATAAAAGTCAATCCGCTAATGTAACTTGCAATGAATTAAAGAGTCAAGTTAATCCATCGGCACTATCCGTTTTTATCAACAAATTTTGAAAGAATAATGGGAGCGTAATAATTAAATGTGATAAGGAGAATAACACTAAATATTTAAATGTTTAGAATATCTTAAGATCTAAATTCGGGACGAATTATAGTGTCGTAATACGAAAAAAAAATTAACCCAAAATTAATAATCTTTAATGTTAGTCAGGATGATGTAATAGGTAAACAAGCGCTCTCTGAAAACATATTAAAGCAAAATGGTTTAAAACTAAGTGGCTAAAACCCAAACACTCAGAATATGGTTTCCAAAATAGTGAGATCAATATCTACAAAGTCAAGCCTCAGTATTGTAATGGAATGTGATCCTCAAACATTCAAAGCTGTTATGGAAAAAAGTGCATTGTATATTGGCTGGAAGAGATCTGCGGTCATTTCATTCGTTGAGGTGCTACAATTGCTACCGGTACGGTCACATTGCTAAGGACTGTCGCTCTTCCACTACTTGCCAAGATGCGCCGGAGAACATGTCCTTAAAGATTGTGTAGCTGCATCCTATAAATATACAAACTGTATACGAAATAACGAGAAATATAAAATTACTTTTTCCACTGACCACTCGGTCTTAGACAAAAACTGCTCGGTATATAATGTAAAATGTGAATGCATCATATACGAAACATCACCGAATATAACGTCGCATAGCCATCAATGCTGAAAAAATCGGCTTATATAAGTTTTATCTTTTTCTTAAATATACAAAGCACAAACTACAAAATCAACATGCCCGAATGTGCTCTAGAATCTAATCCAGCGTATTTTGTTTGTTTGACCGAAACTTGGCTAAAAAGTGCTCCAATATCAACAGTTGATTTACCTAATTATAAATTCATATCAAATTGCTGTCATACTATAAGTAATGGGGATGGCACCTGTATCTTTACTCGCTCGAATTTACTTGTAACACATGTGGATATCCACCAATTCACACTGGAAAAGATCTTTGAGGCTTGTGCAATTATAATGCTCCGCTGATTATGATCTGTTTTTATCGATACTATACGATTTACTTTCTCGTCTAGATACTACCACGCATACTGTTTTTATATGTAATGATTTCAACGCTGACTTCCTAAAAGATACTATAAGTTATATACATATACGTTTTTTCAATTTGGTTTTCGACCTCTAGTTCGAGATGCTACACGATCCACAAATACTACACATACTCTGATTGACAACACATTTATAAATTCTAATCTCGAAATACAAGCTAAAGTAGGCAATACTTATATGTCTGACCATAGATGCATTACTCTTGTTCTTGAAAAGGACCTGGCATTTACTCCAGCAAATGTCTTGCGGGTTGAAAGACGCCCTTTTTCAATTGATAATAAAAGCAAATTTCAATACTACTTAGAACATGAAGATTGGCCTGAAACGTATAATGCAAGAGACTTAAATGAAGAAGTTGATTATTTCTTAAGCACACTTTGCTATCATTATAACACGTCATTTCCAATACCATCGTCTACAGCTAATGCTACTGCAACAACGAAAGAATGGATCACAAATGAAGTAAAGATCTCCAGTAACAGGATTAGGGACCTTTTTGCTCTACAAAAACAACACGCCAATTTAAAGAACTTGTATAAAGCTCAATTAAAGAAGCACATAATTCTTGTTAAACAAGCTAAGATAGATTATAACAATCATCGCATTCAATTGTCAACAAATAAAACCAGAGAAATGTGGCGCATCGTTCGAAACTTCAACACTTCTAATTCTAATTTTAATCATCAGAACATTATAATTGAGCAGGATGAAACTTTTATAGATGATCCTCGAATATTGTCTGATAAATTTAATGCCTTTTTTAAACAAATCCCAGCACAGGTTCTACACAACTTTCCTAACGTAAGAATTAATAGTACGATACTAAAAAACGTCGACACTATATACCTCTTTCCTTATACTACTTTTGAAATAAGCCAAATCATTAATAAGCTCAAAAACACAGATACCTCAGGTCCGGGTGGAATATCGGTGAGAATCTTGGAAGAATTTGGAATATACATTTTGGACCCATGAAATCATCTTGTAAATTTATCTTTCACTTATGCTGTATTTCCATATTTTACATATTTTAAGGTTTCAGAAGTAATTCCGGTCTTTAAAAAGGGTAATAGAGCAAATGCGCAACGACCAATCTCGTTAATATTCAATGTGGCAAAGATATTTAAATATTGCGTATTGACACGAATAACACCATTTCTTTAGAAATATAATATTTTACATCCGAATCACCATGGATTTAGAAAGAATAAGTCCACTGTTACGGCTCTGTTATCCTTCTACGATATCATATTAGACCAAATTGATAAAAGACATTCTCCATTGGCTACCTTCTGTGATTTTAATAAGGCCTTTGATTGCTTACAACATTATTTAACACATTAGCTAGTTATGGTATCAGAGGAAATGTATTAGAGTGGATATGCTCGTACCTATTATGTCCGGATACAATATAAACAGGGGACATCTGTTAAAAGCTTTAAATCCAGTTGCTTACTTGTGCCTCATGGTGTTTCTCAAGGAACTGTATTGGGCCCAGTTCTGTTCAACCTACACGACATATACAAGTTCTGCTCGGATATACTAGTTTTCATGTATGCGGCTGACACCGCCCTACTCGCAACAGAATGAACTCTACCACAAACCGAAAATCTAGCAAATAATGCTTTCAATAGGTTACATGACTGGTTTTATGCCAACAAATAAAGCCTTAAAGAAGAAGACAAACTTTTTGATTTTTCATACCCACCAACGCACACAAAATATACACGCCTCGATAGCTATTCACGGTAAATCTATCATTCAAACAGAGCTAACAAAATTTTTCAGGATGCATATTCAGGACAATCTACTCTGGAATGTTTATTGTGATCACTTAGTAAAAGTGTTAAATACTAAGATGTTTCTATTCCGTAGCTTGAAGGACCAACTGCCCTTACACGTGTTGCTATCTGTATATCATTGGAAATTGAGTCGCGGCTGAGGTATGGGATACTCCTCTAGGGATACTCATCTATGGCTTCTAGGGTCTTTGTGACACGAGAAACGTGTTAGAATATTAGGCGGACTAAAACCCAGAGTCATGTAAACCACTTTTTCAAAGGCTGCCTATTGTAACTCTTCCGTCTCTATACATCCTTGAAGCGGTTTGCTACCACCATAGTCACAAGGAAGAATATACTGTTATAAAAGGCATACATATCTAACCTTGTGAAATAAGAGTTAGCGCTAAATTTAAGCAATCCCCAAAAAGGTATTTAATCGAACAAAGTCTTTATAATTTAGAAGAATTTCTTAACCACAGCAATTAATCTACAGGGTTCAGCACGTTACTGCCTTTGTGTTTAGCATAATGTTATACATATTTTGTTTTTGTTTTGTTTCTTTTCTTGTCTCATTAATTCATCTTTTCTTGTATTTTATTATTTCTTTTATCGTTTCTTTGTCCGAATTTTTTTCTTTCATTTTTGTATGTGATTATTGATTTATTATCCATTTGAATACAAATAATCAAGTGTTATTGTTACTATTACTATTATTATTTAGTAACTCATTTAAACCTTTCCAGGTTATGCATCGAAATATATAGAAGTTTGGAACTACGCACATGTCCATGTTCTTGAGACATTTCCGTTATATAAATAGAATGTTTCATTAAAAATCTTAAAAATATGTAATATATTATATTATAATTATGTATACTTAGGGTGTTAGTTCAAATAGGTCATTGAGTTATAACTTTTTTTCTTCTGTTACATAATACAAAAATTGTAAATACTTTAGGGGCTTTAAAATAAAATTTAAAACACCTAAAATAAGTGTTTCACAAAGCATCTGTTTGGGCGATATACCTATGTGTACATCATTACTTATTATCATCATTACATGTACATCATTAATTATTGAAAAGATCTATTGCAACTATGCTCTTCTAACGTACTAGAATAATTGGACATTTTTAATTGATCATACTATGTATTAATCGAAGAGCTTCATTTTTCAAATTAGTATGTGTCAGAATGGCATATTAAAACACTGATCGCATTTATGATTAATGAACTGCTTTGCATAAGATTGGTTTTGCCGTCCGCAGACCTTCATGGTATAGACGACAGATTGGATCTTAAATTTTTTCTAGTTTGTGAATGTAGTTCATCGTAACATGAGATCGTATAAAAAGCGAATAAAAGCTTTATGTAGAATGCACCTGAATTTTTGTTTTACAAGGGTAATCACACCATACCACAGGACGGCGATTCATAGAGAACCAATTATTGCTAAGAAGCACGAAACCATTATCATTCCTGGCTGGAAGGACCCCTCCAACTCCTCTACCTGAATCGATGAATGCTAATAGATTTCTTAGCAGATTTCCGACATTAAAATGCACTGGCATTATTATTCAAACCCAGAAGAAAACCCAAAAGTATATTAATTAATACTTTCTACCAAGAAACTTTTTATTAAGTGTCTGGGTTGCATTCGTGTAACATGCTTGTCCTTTCTTGCAGCATTCCTCAGTCACCATAGCCAGTATTTACGAAATGGGGAACGTGGCTTAAAGGTGTTTCATATTATGATATTTTTTTACACTATGAAACCCCATATCTTAAATTTAAATCACCAAGAAGCCTAAGCATGTCGCTAAGCCAGCGGCTGGTTTTGTACACCGAAATCCATACTCAAATAGAGCAAATTTCCGAAAGCTATTCAATTTTATCAGATAATATTTCCAAATCAGAGAATACCAAACATTCAGTACATGAAGCGCTAAATGTAGCAGATGACTTCAAACCCTCATTAGAAATCCAGCAGCTAATGTAGGAAGGTTAATCTGTCGATAAATTAGGTGCAGTTATAAATAAGAATCGTAATTTTCAAACTATAGTGGTATAGGCAAGTGAAAACCAAGAGTGCGAATATAATGGCAACGACCGCTTTAAATTCGCGAATATTACATAGCGCAGAACGCATTTTCGCCAACATATACTTTTAGTTTGATTGAGTCTTCAATGGAAATTATGCTAATGTAACATTACTAGAACTAATGTACCATTACTAATGTAACATTACCATTACTAATGTAACATTACCATTACTAATGTAACATTACTACTACATCAACAACACAATCAAACTAAAATATGTAGTAAGTAATTACACAACATGATAGCAACCAAGTCATACGCTACTACGAAAGCACTCTTCCCTGCAGGCTTAGTCTTTATCGAGGCATGATATAAGTCTGCCTATATGAGAGTTGCAGAACTGTGCAGCTTTTGGTTCCTGCTCTTTCGACAGATCTCAACTGCTCTATTTCTATGTATTTCTTGCAAATATGGCACGGGCGTTTTGCTTATGTAATTCCGTCATTTTGAGTATGAAGTTGCGGGACCTATCTGTATAATAATGTCTTTAAACTGGCCTCGTAGTCCCGTAGCCTACATATTGTACCATAGTTATTCTGCATGCTTTCCATATCACCTCTATCTCTTTTTCCATTGAATTTTAGCATATTTTTTTGTGAAGATGTACATAATAGCTGCTGGAATGACAACGTATTTATCAAAGTTTACTAAGGTGAAGCATCTACTGAAACAGACATACCCATCTGGTTCCCTCACAATAGTTTTTTAACTCGTTCGCCTACTCTAAGATACCTCTAACAATTCGAAGATTGCTTCTATCAGTTCCATGAGAAACGCAGGTTTTCCCATGGAGTTCGCAGTTTTCTGAAGCTATCTGCATCCAACGACAGTTCTCCTTGCCGTCTGCTGTAAGAGCCTGAAACACTAGAAGAAATCAATTCAGAAGATCGAAGATTTCTTATCAGACTCTCCGTTTGCTACCAATTCCAATCTAGACACCCTAACTTGTGAATCTATACTCTCATTTCTCTTCAGAAGAAGTTGTTCCGGCTCCTGGCTCTTCTTGAGTATCTTCTTCACAGTCTCCTTCACGGTGTTCTTCTTCCGTTCCTTGACAGTTGACACTGACGCATACATGACCGAGATAACCGTACAGCCAATCTTTTTTTGCGCACATTCGCGCACTTTCTGGGAGCTCAAGAGCTTCTTTTTCTATGAAAGAAACTTACGAAAATCTGAAAATGTTATTAAAAAAGATAAAGTACAAAGCCTATTCCATTTCAAATATTCCATTTGTGCAAATTTTAATGTAATTGCAATTATTGTGGGTATACAATCTGGTTACACCAAATACTGTTGCTTTGTATGTCTTTCGGACAGTTGTGACGGGGAAAAACGTCACCATAAGTACTAACCAGTACTTATATGTATAGTAAGTACCATAAGTATAAGTAACAGTGGCCACTACGACAGTTTATGCCAGGAAAAGACAATGTACAACATCAGTCTCCAGTAAAAAAAAGAAAAGATCATAATACCACATCTCTACGTGAAACTTGGGCTCACGAAAAGCCACTGGATTTCGAAGGTGAAGGTTTTAAATACCTTCGTGAAAAGTTTCCAAAATTAACACAAAGGAAACTGAAAGAACGTATTTTTGTTAAGGAAAAAACAGCTTGGCTTTCTATCGTACAAGTTTCACGAATTTCTTGGGAAACCAAAAGGCTGACAACTATAAAATTTTAGTAATGGATATGTTACAAGCATTTCACGCTGCTGGCTGTAATATGTCCCTTAAAGTGTACATTCTACATTCTCATTTGGATGTTTGCCAGGAAAATATGGGCGACGTTAGCGATGAACATGGTGAACGCTTCCACCAAGACATCATGGGAATGGAAAAACGGTATCAGGGGAAATGGAAGCCTGTTATGTTAGCAGATTACTGTCGGATGTTAAAAAGAGATGCTGTAGGTATTGTTTATAAGAGACGGAGCAGTATTACTTCACATTTCTAATTTTAATAATTCAAAATATACATTAAATTATGATCTAATCCAAGAAACCTTTTCATTGAAACATAAAAGAAAATCGAGCTAACTTGACCTTCTACCTTTTATTGTTGGTCAGTGTAATGCAACTATCCTCTGTTGGAATGAATATAAAGTCTAAACAAAATGAATTCTTCGTGTCATTCTGCACTTCTGTTGGTGTAATAGTTTACATGAATAACGAATGTGTATTTATTGAAGCAATGTTATGCAAATAACTCTCAGATCAATAAGTAATATAGAAAAACTAAAAATTTAATATACTGATGTAAAAGGGTACAAAAAATAATATACAAAAACTAAAAATTTTACATGAATTTGGAATTAAGACGTGTCCGATTCTGAAAAATAATTTGATCCAAGACGCCAAGAATCTGAACTGCTTGCAGCTACGCTTCTGCTTCTAGTACTGCTAAGGCTAGCAGTACTAGAAGTCGTAGTTTCGTCACTGTACGAGTCACATTCTTCTCTTTCCGATGAATCGGAACTTCGGCCAGAGCTTGTAGTACTTCCGTATTTACCGTATTTACAGTAGTATTTATTACGGTTCCTCTTCTGAATCCTCCTTTTGTTTCTTCTGGTAGTAACCTTTGTACTCGCGTTCCTCTTCTTCTTGGGCTTTCTAGTTGTCGGTTTCTTCCCATACACCTGCTTTGCTAATTTTATGTAAGGCGCCTTTTCACTATCACCCATATTACTCCACCTTTCAGCCGCCAACCTGAAAATTACCACTTGCGATTTATTTTGATTTTCCGGCAATTCTCTGAAATTCCATAAAAAGTTGATAAAAGGATTTTGGCTGACAAATTTTCTTCGATATTTTGATCTTGATTTGCTGGCTTGCTTACTCCTCCGACTATCTTGGCTTCTTTTTTCCATTGTAAAATTTTGTTAAAATGTTTGTCCTAATTCATTAAATGATGATTACAATTTACCAGTCATTGCCATTGTGGTTCCAATTTGTCAAATTTTGAAGTATGTTCCATGGGTTTCCATGGTTTCAATGTTTAATTTGGAATTTCAAATGCTTTACGTGAAGTAATAATATGAGCTCCAACAGTGGACACGACCGTTCTTTTAAGAACAAAGGTCGCCCTGTCATAATATATAAAACAAAGACGGAAAATTGGATATGGGATAAGAATAATAAAGATTAACAATTATTAATTAATAAAGATAAGGATATGGGGCCTGGAATTAACAATTCTTCTAATAATGATTCCTTTGATGACAATGATGTATAATAAAAATGACTTCTTTTCATTTTAAGACTGGAATAACATTTACACAACACCAATTAATTTAGAACCTGCCAAAGCATAATAAACTGAGACTAACTAATTTAAAAACATGAAACGTTTCAAATGTCTAAATAAATAGCGAATTATATGTAAAGTAGTAACTAATACGCTACAATGGTGTCCCCGGTTTAATTGTTTAGCTATAATCAAACATTAAAAATTCATAATTCTCAACATTACAAGTACCCTACATATATCATATGACTTTCGTATTCTATACTATATTCTGCATATTTTTATGACATATGCGCCCAAGTGTGGTAATTTTGCCGAAATTAATTTCGCTAATCTGTAGGTACTCCCCCCATAATATATAGTCATAATTAGTTTTTCACTACATTTCAATTTCATCTTTGTTGGAGAGTAAAAGAACATTGCCAGGCCGTTGTTTCATAGTTTACTTACCTTTAATTTTCTTGGAATTCTTACTTTTAACATAGAACTGTTTATTGTGAGCAAATTGTAATTCAGAATAATCTTTTCTCTTTACCATGAATTCAATTAACTGTGGAAATGGATAATAATTATGTTTTACCCCATTTCATTCAACACAAGCAGATAAACATATTCTACGTTACGTATTGCATATGTGTTATGCATTAAATGTGAAATACACGAAATGTAAAGGATAAAAAATACTGGAAAGTAGAAACGATATAAATTCGTAGCATTAGTTGAAGATAGACCAAAATTGCATTATATAAATCTCACCAATTGTATTTATTTGACAAAGGTAATTTTGCGTACATATTTAAGAATTGAGAACTCCATATATTCAACCTTGCTATAAATTCCTTGTGGGGGATTGGAACTATATAAGCTTCGTTCAAAGAGGCGAGGCAGTTTTCAGTATCGTTTTCCCTTCGGTGTTTATACAATATGAAGCTTTGCGTAAGTAACTGCGTTTTTTTTTTACTGACAAGCGTTGTATATCTTCTGATCTTGTTAGAACAATTAATAATATATAAAATAAATAGAAAATATTTTTATTTGCACAATATCAATATTTTTATTTAATTAGCCTTGTCATATAAATGTAACTATTTTTGAACTAAGACTTGTAACCGTAGCGTAGCTACATAATTATTTCCTTATGGAGAAAAGTATGATGTGCTTCATTACATTACTTTCATATCGTAAAATTGTTTACTTTTTCAATTTTGCTTAATAGCAATGGTCAAACGTGTATATAACCGTTACCTTAACTTGTTTCCTTTTTTAAAGACAATATAAAATACGCAGAATTTGTCCTTCAGCAATATGTAACAACAACGAAAGTTAATACCGACGTAACTAAATAAATATGATATTAATGTATCCGCGTTAATGTCAACTGATCTGATTTCCATAAAGTATTAATTGTTTTTTTTTTTTGATTGCTTTTGTGTATTGTATCTCTGTACTGTAGTGATTAATACGTGAGAGAATATTTATTTGGTTACTCCTGACACTAAACATAATTTAAAAACTGTATAGTCCATCAAATTACATTTATGATACTAAATTCATATTTTCGAATAGGTTTTTTTTTGGTTTTTTTTTAATAGGGATATTCTCCTCGTTGAATGGTTTAACTAAACGCAATTCGCAATTTTATATTTTTATCCTGCAGTTTATATAAGTTCAACTTGTAAGGAGTAATGTTCCTACAACCGCTATAGTACGTTGTATCAAAAAATGTTTTGTATAAGAATCGACATTTTTGGGTTATGCAAGAAAAAAAGTTGTTTGTCAGTTTGTTGTGTGTTTGATGTATGACCAAGAGGTTGCATTATCGACGTAGTTTTCTTCAGTGGGCGATTCGAGAATCAAATTGACAAATACACGTTGGTTAACCATTGCTGAAATAGTTTTTTTGTTAATTTTCCGAATGTAGTTACTATTAAATACTATCGAAAACATTTCACGGTCGATGCAAAGACTAGGATACATGCGTCAATTTGCGCTTTGACGACAATAAATACACGTGAAAGAATTTTTCGGAAAGCTGATGTTATTAGGAGCATGTGTTATGTTGCGAATATAGACTGCGCAACTGCTGTAAAATTTTTGTCCTTTGTACAGCTGAAGCGCAGTTGAAATGTAGCTCTAGACTAAAACTACTCTCTTGATCTGCCCTATATGATCTTTTGCGTTATTAACGAAAGTTGAGCAACTTCTCGAAGTCAACTATTTTGTAAGCTCCCTTAATATTCCAAACCCACAAAGAAATATAATAAAATAATAACAATAAACAAAAACAAACAAAATAATTTAAACCAATGCCTATATTAGCTTGTAATGGGGAGCCATTTTTTATGATTTGGACGCTGGACATCCAAATCATAAAAACTGGCACCTAAATTAATACTATCTCCGAATTGATTGTATACTAACTGAAAAATTTTCGGCAACTTGTCTAGTCGGGTACAGCGTTTGTTAATTGCTTCTCACCTAGAAAAAAATCTAGTAATGGTGTAGAATATTACTATTATTATTATTATTATTAATATTATTATTATTACACGTTTTCAGAATGCCTACGAATAAAATTTAATGTAAATATGATAGTGTAGAATAATGATTATTATTGCCAGACGGCGTGTGATTTGTAAAACTTCAGAAAAAAGTTTCCAGCAACATAAAAACTGTGTATAAGGCGATCAGATGCTAAGTGAGACAACTAATTAGCAAATATCTTAATGAATTATAAATGTATATCAAATTGGCTGTAATAATGTGTTAAAATAGACTATTACAAAAATATTTAACCACGTGGAATTCCGAGAAATACCAAATTATTTTTTTTATTTATTATTTTATTTGACGATAACTATGAAACTTAAATACAAATTGTACGAAAATACCATAACTTTTAGACGTTTGCAGTTGCGCGTCCTGTCATTAGATTAGAAGTTGTAACATGGAAATACGTTGGAACGATGTTAGTGTTAAAATAAGGATATTCTAACTAGTCTATATGCATTTTCACTGGGATTACAGATTAAAGTGTAAGAATTGTCCATTTTCAGTATTTTGGTGATGCTGTTGTTCCACATTTCTCGGCCTTGCAAGCTTTCTGCTCTCACTAAGTGACCGAACCACTACATTTGCTGTTTTTCAATTTTTTTTAAGGATGTTGTTTGCTTTTTAAATTATGTTTCATCTTCTGGTTTTATTTATATTAGTCACTCCCTGTAACTTCTTCAGAATTTTCATCTGACACGCTTGTAATTTTCTCTTCAAACTATCTGTTAACACCCATGATTCGCACCTATATAGGTGCATTAGTACCAAAACTGATTCATAAGCACTCACCTTTGTTGTTTTTGACACTTTTATATTATTGAAGAAGATCTTGAGATTGATTGAAGATTGAAAATCAATATAACAGCCTGCACATTGTCGGTTCTTCCAGTGTTGGTATAAATATCGTCAACAAACATAAAAAATGTATACAAGTGTTCCAAAAATCAGCTTTGAATACACAGATATTCAACCAAATGGTTGATTTTTATTAAAACAACCTCTATTCTTTATTGCATCCTCATATTCTATTGCAAAAAATGTAGACAAAGCATATTTCACTTCATATAGCTAAAATTACTCCAATCTACTTTGAGAAAAAGAATTCATGATCACGGCCATCTTCTAATAGAAAATATTTTTAACAATTAAACGTGCGCAAAATTTAACCTAATAACTTCACTTTTAATATAATGAGTTGGGTTCGTCTTAAAATGTCGAAAAAATTAGAGCTAAACTTTGAGCCTAGGAAATGGAAAAATTCGACGGGAGCCCGAACACGATGGACGGTCTATCAATTCTAACCACAATTCCTGCATTTTTAACATTTTTAAGAACTATTGAAGTACCAGATACTGCGTTGTCTTGGTGGAACAACACTTTCTTTTTCTTCCTTTGTCTTGTACTTATCATGCAAACACGCTCCTGTGATTGTTTTTCATTTTTCAAGATAGTGGATTAACACAACTCCATGACTATTCAAACAAAACTCGCAATCACCTTCTCAGTCTGGAACACCCTTCGCAGTCAATTGTTTCAATTGTACCTTGGCTTGAGGACTGTGCGTACTAGTGTATACAAGTTTCATATAAGGATTTTAATTTTAAACGACCTCAATAGAACGTTTGGACATGTTGGACATGTTCATTCGAATGCGTTTTTGATCCTGAAAGCAAGCGCGGTACCCAACGCGTGGTACCCAAATCTACGAAAAACACGTCCTTCTTAAATGCCCTCAGCCTCTACTATCTTTCTAACCTTAATTCGACAGTTATCTAGCACCATTTAGTGTACTTTCCGATGTTGTTATAGTAAATGGAATTTGTTTCCAACCCAAAATTTCCCCCAACTCGGCAACTACTCGGCTTTCATTCTGGTAGGCGTATTGCAACGACTCTATATTAGATTTTTTTCATTTTGGCTAACATTTTCAAAAGTATCTTTCGACGCATATCTAATTATATTAGCGAAATATTCTTGACGAGCAAGGCCATCTTCATGGTGAGCGTATAAATTTTGAGGCTAACCTCGTACAAAGTAGGGAAATAATGAAAACGAAATCAATGAAACCAGTTTTATTTACTTCGTAAATGCTGCTATATAATAATCACATCCGCGAAGAAGAATCTCTCATAAAGCATGTATGGGGTGAGGTGTCATTTATTTTCAAGCTGCAACTAAAGCAACATTTTATACATAAATATTTTTTTAATCATACGAAACAAATAAAATTTGTTTTATTCATTTCGTAGGTGCTACATAATAAGCGGCTGAGCCGAGAATTCTTAATGCAAATTATGGTTTATATATTTTCAGTAAATTAGAAAAAATTATTATTACCACTATATTAAATTTTAAAAAATGTTTTTATTAAATAAATTAATGGAAACTAAATGCAAACTATCAAACTTGCATTATTCAAGAATAATTAGAAGAATATTACATTGTTATAATTTAATTTCAATTAAAATTTAATATAATTAATTATCCAACAATCTTTTTTCTATTTTCTAGATAATTTCTTCGTTTCTTATTGCCGTAACGGTGGCGCAGCAGTACACAACACCAGTACCCATCTTGAAGCAAATTAACAGGCACAACGAGGATGGTTCATACAGCTATGGCTATGAAGCAGCGGACGGCACCTTCAAAATTGAATCGAAATATCCTAATGGAGAAGTGTACGGCAAATACGGATACCTTGACGATACTGGGAAATTGAGAGAAATAGAATATGGAGCAACACGACGCGGTTTCGAACCAGCTGGGAACGAAATAAACGTCGCACCACCCACATTAAATAACAACTACGAACAAATAAAACCGCTAGGACCTAATGAAGAGGACGATGGTCAATATAGAGAAGATCCTAGCATCTATTACAAGAACGATCCCTACGCTAATACCGACAACAGAAATACACAAGCTGCGTACAGGCCTAACTACCAACAGACTTCTTATCAACAGGAAGCTTATCAACCAGAACCTGAGTACAGACCATCATATAGACCAACACAGCAGTCATATCAGACACCCACTTACAGTGAACCCTCTTATCGACAACCCTCTTACCGACCGCCATCATATCCGGAACCATCCTATCGTCCACAATCCTATCAACAACCGTCATATCAAGAACCATCATATCAAGAGCCTGCTTATCAACAACCTTCATACAGACCGGTTACACGATTCGGTTTCGATTCGGCAAATAATAACAACCAATATAGTGGCAGCAGACATCCAGCTACCAACGTAGATTACTTCTCGGGATCCTACAGCGTCAGCTATTAAAAACACATTTTTTTTCAATCGATTAACAACTGTTTCGACTTAAATCGAAAAAACTTTTCTGCTGATCGATTTTCAACAAATTATATGTACGAAATTCGATTTTTACCATTGTCATTGATATTAAAAGCATTTGGTATAATATACAGAGTAAATCGAGAAGAACGGGCCAAACTCTTAGAGTTTATTGTATACGCTAAAATAACGAAAAAGAGCACATAACTTCTTATTCGATTTTCATTCGTTTTCATGTTGGAGCGTAATTTTAACTAGCGTTCTTATACTATAAATGGTTCAATTTTATATTTATATATATATATATAAATTATTATAAATATCCTTGCATTAACAACCCACTTAAATCAGGAAGTCAAACACGTCCAAATGTTCTTTTTTTTACATATCAATGCTTCGGAAGCTCTAAATCATTTCAATAATTTAGTTGTTCTGATATGTCAGTGTATTTTTACAGTGATTTAATGTCTATTTTCATGTTTGTACATAATTTTCTTAGAAAATTCTTATTTAAATTTATATTATGCAAATATAGTGTTTTTTTAAGGTTCTCATAATGGGAATGCCACATCTATAAAACGAACGCTATGAATAAAAAAAATATTCATGTATGGAATGTCGCTTTATTTGTAACTTGAAAATAGATGAAAATCGATAAGAACATACACTCCAAGAATTCAGTACCTTTCTCCCAATTCACCCTCTATATACTTTATGAGGGATTCATCAAAAAGGAAAAGATATACCTATTTTTCTTTTATGTGCATTGTTGAATCCGACGAAATGCATTTTTGGTGTATAATATCAATTTCTCAAATGACAACTTATTATGTAAAAAGAAGATAGATTTTAATTACATTAAAAATAGCAAGAGATTGCTAGTTTCAATGTAGTTTTCAGTGCTTTCTATTAAGATACTAATATGTGAACCATCTGCCGAAAATATTTCTCAGGATTAAGCAGGGAAAGTTCCAGATTTACAAAATGGTTCCTAAGAAATAAAGCAAAAACGAGAAAATGTCCAATGTGGCATTCAAACCTAACATTTTTTATGTTAGTAAGAAAAAAAATTACACCTAAATGTATTATTATAAAATGTCTCTTTATATCTTTCAAGAATAAAAGAAAAAGTTCTTCAAGTCGTGCAATTGTTCCAACTTTAGCCCGTTTTAGCAAAACAACTTACATAAACAACTTTCAAATTGGCTAAATAACACCAACCCAAAACGTCAATGTAATGACATAAATCGATGTTTCAAATTTATTCGGCAGATTTACTTTGGTTTCTTTATTTTTTAGGCACTAGACTCCAGATACAAAAAGGTTTTCTATTAGAGCTTTCGATGCAAAAAAGTGATTGTATATTTCTTAATTAATTAAGGAACGTTTATTGTCGCAACTTTCCATGCATACTTTAGTTATTTGAAGGATAGTAAGTTATTTATAGTAAAAACCAAAAGAGTGTAGCCCCATACACCTAAAATATGATGGAAACAAGGGAAAAAGTAACATGGAAGAATTTTCCAAACATTAAAAATTATTCATATGCCAATGGTGAGAATGAAACATGTACTTGTCCGGTTTGTTTGTAAGCATTAGACAAAATTCCAATAAGTATTTCAAAGTAGATAGCTCATGTGAAGTTGTATTCCTAAAAAAAAAGAGTTCTATATCAAAACGAGAAGCTAGTCTTTATCCGTTGTTTTAGGTTTTTTTTTTTTGTAAATGTTGCTGTTATAGAACATGCTGTAGGTGCTTTATTTTATATAGAGCTAGACTATAAATAACCGATAGCAGACACATATTTTAAAACATAAACTTGGTCTATAAATCTCAAACACATTCTAAGAGGGATTTTACACTGCGTATACCTTTGTATTAGTTAGTTTCAAATGTTACATGTCATATGCAAAAATAAATGTGATATTTTCTTTGTACATTTGAAGTTTATATCCACCGCTTAATCTACCTGTCATAGAAAGTCTCTAGTCTTACGTATCGTATCAACAAAAAGCAATCTCTCCGTTCAGTCGCATAGCTATACGTATATAGAAGTCGTAGACGTTGGAACCTTCGCGAAGTGTTTCTTGGTCATTCCGTGTAGGGTGGAGTCGGAAAACCTTGAGCATTCCAATAACTTTACATACATTAACAACTCTAACATCTCCCATGCATTTCACTTAAGTATAAAGATTGACGTTTTTTTTTCTTTACAAAACGGAAGTTATTTATTACTAATTGTACAGGAAGTGACTGTCAACTGGTAATCCTGTATGTCGTGAGATAAAAATAGTTTGATTCAACGGCATTAATTTATTTATAGAAATCTCTATACTTATCGAAACATCAATTAGTCTTACGGCCCAATTGTAGAATAATAATAATTCATCGGATAAGAAAACAATGATAATCTTAAATTCTATAGAATTTACAATAAACAGGATCACAATTTCAAAACGAAGTTCAATAAAACTGCTTTTAAACTTAACGTTGTTTAGATATTAAACGAAAAATGAAGCGAAAGGTGCCTAAAGTATAACAAAAAGTAAAGGAATATAAGTAAATTAATGGTACCAGAAATAGACAATTTGCTAGATTTTGTGTTTGTTATGAACCTGAAGAGAAAATGAAATGAATTAAAAAATGTTAGTACCTTTATTTAGTTTTGCAGAGAAAAAGCTAAAAATACATTCTCAAAGCCACCTTCGACATCCTATCTAATCGTGCACTCGTGAATAATTTCAATTATTCTCCATCGGTAATAGAAAAATGTCGTGCACCAACAAGAAACAACATGCGTTAAGCATATTTTGTTCATCAAACTGGAATACAACAATAATCAGTAAAAGATCAGTATTCCGAACGACAACAGGTGCATACATTGTATCATTTTTACCAGACTTTGATAGCAATTTACTTTTATTTATTATTAATTAATAAGTTAATAACATTTGTATTCCAGTACTTTAATGGTCTTCAATTTTTTTAATAAGATATTCAAACTTTAATAGTACCATTTAAGTAACTAAATGTTATATCAAAAAGCGTTATCATTTAAAGATGGCGATTATGTCATTACTTAAGAACCAAATATGGAGGAAGTTCAAAGTTGATGCAAAAGCGTTAAAAAATTTCCGTTTTTCTATAATTTTGCTGCGCATAATATATGCTCCAATATCACAAATTTGGAGCCGTGTTTGGCGCCATGTACAACGCGTTCAATCAACGGGAACCATGTCCTCATTCAACTTCAAGGTCTCTTTCTGTCTCCGACCGCTTTAATAACATTAGGTTTCCCTCTCCCTGTCACCAACTCTTTGTTAGTAAATGTCGTCTCCCTTCAATGATAATCTCAGTGAAACGGCTCAATAACTCGTCTTTGCTCCATTTTCTTCATGTCCTAAATGTCCATTTTTATTGCATTATTTTCCTATAACAAGCACAGAATTAATTCAACTATAATTACGAAAATTAAATATAATTGGTTAAGAGGTTGTCAAGTTCTACAGCAAAACTTCACATTTAAAGATTGCCTGTAACACTAAAGGTCCAAGATTATAGAGTCAGTCTTAAAGTTGCATCCTACATGACATGCGGTATACTATTTATAGAATAAGAAAATTTAAATGAAGTTTAATATCATATTCCAATTCCAAAAGTCTATCCTAATTGGATGTGATCAAACAATCACTATCGCCAACACAGGAGTGAAAGAACACTAAACAATTCAGTTTACTTGAAATAGCTCAGTGTCCTGGGAGTTTAATTTGCTAGTGCTTAAATTTTACTTTAAATACTAAGTGAAAATCGAAAATCGAAAAAGTTTGTTAATTTACACACATACGTAGCGCGTAAACAGAGAGTTTGTGTTCGTCGCCATTTGAGATCAGTTTTGTACATTTCAACTTAATACTTATAAAACTTCAATACTTGGATTATTGAACGAGTATTGTTGGCACACTTCCGGGCCTTACGACCGGAAAAATTCATTAACGAATTTAGAACAATCAATTTTCTCTGGCTTAAAACAATACAATACCTGCCTCAATAAATTAACAATTATCAAATAAAATTATTATTACAAATATATGCATTTCAATTTGTAGATATACTTCACAAAATTCATTTAAAAAGAAAAGAAAAAAATATTCGAGACTTCTGTGGCACTTTTGCCCCACAGAATAGATTTGTCTGACATATTGAAAAGCAAGATGTCAGACCACCAGAAAATCTCTAGAAGGAATAACCAAACAAAAATAATGCCAAAATAGTTTCCCTATGCTACCGATGAAATCATTTATGGCAAGCGTAATGCAAAGCGAGAAAGAGTATGCTATCCACACCTACCCGGCGTCATTAACGTGTTTCCGAAGGTTTTGTGTATTTAGCTCTACCTCATGTCGCTGTTACCTCACAGTTAATGCCACTACGAAATCGAGTACCAGGAACTATGTATTCAACTATTCGATTCTAGAGTCATTTTGCGATACCAGAAACCAGATACCCGATATTGAATGGAACTGATGCGACAATAGTGTTTTAAAAAGCATTCTTAATTCTTGTATTTCTAGTTACCTATTTCGAATGAATTAAGCTACTTGTTCGTTGAATCTGAGAATTCAACGAACGTTCATTAGTGGAAATTTCTTTGGTTTTTGCAATGGGTCGGATTAATTACAAAACAAATGACCATATATCGTCGTCGATTTTTACGTGGTTGTCCAAATTAATTTTAGATTTTGAACACCATAATTTCAAACGTTACACTGGACAATAAAATTTAAAAAACTTTATACCAATTTAAAATAATAATTTTTTTTATTAATTTAATATACTGAATACAGTTTTGATTAAGAAAAACTGGCTACAGTTTCTTTGCAATGAGTTAGTAAAGGGCGAATGACGACATGATTACCTCTACAATGAGACACAATAAATCTTTTGCAAAGTAATATTCGTGTTCACCACGTTAAATTCATTCAATATTAAATATTTTTACCTATGAAGCAATTCCATTATTGCCCAGTGTTATTGACAACCCTGGGTTTGAATGTCCCGTATTAGGAGTTCTATTATAATCAAGCTTCAAATATCAACAAGCTTTTACGTAGCGATCATCTTTTATATCTCTGAATGGGACATTAACGTACAGTGACTTGTTTATGTTTTGTCTCTCCCTTGCAAAGACTAAATATTAATACTATCTTCCGGGCGGCAGCGTCAAGTACTTAAGTTCAACTCGGGTTCAGGTAGAAGAAAACCAGTAAGGGATTACATCGACCAACAAAAAGTTTTTTTTTTTTCGATTACCAAAGATGTTTATATAAAATTTACAAAAATGGAAAGTTGGAGTTTTTTGCGGTCCTTAAATTCGCAAGCTCATTAACGATTTAAATTTCACAAAAGCCATGGCTGATGATACTAATACGGCAGAACATTATGAAGAACTGCTACGAAATATTTTGCTAATTTTAAAAGAATGGGTGCTAATATGAAAATTGAATTACAACTAGTGAAGAGCAAAACGAGCTACATTAAGTCATAATGACGATGGAGCAAAGGTTGGGGCACAGCCGTAATGGCAGACAGTTGTTGGAACCTGCAACGTGATTATTACGGCCTAGCATTCACCAAGCATTTGTAGTGATATGTTTCTGTTAGCTAGTTTAAGTAACCAACTCTGCCTGCAAATTCTAAAATACTCCAACCACACGGAAAGCAGTGACAGCACCACTCGAATATTCTTCTGTAATTATATTTTAACATTAATCACGACTCCAAGATGTCTAAGCAGAGCGCTCTACGTTCAACTATATATTTAATTAATTTCGTCAAGTTTTGCGTTACTTTTAGTGATACATACATGATCATATTTTACTTCTGCTTTTGCGTTTCAGTAAATATTGTGATTAATAGTTTTAAAAGAAGAACATTCATCAGCTCTTTCTTTAAATTAATTTGCTAATTTATTTTAAAATATGAGAATTTTATTTTAGTTTTATTATTTTTCTTAGTTATTCTGCATTGTTGTAGAAACCACTGAAAATAGACTTAACATGGATTGATACAGAATGTAATTCTACACCACTTTTAGTTATGACATATAGGATCTTGCTTTTAATAGAATCGAGAAAAATCATTTTAAAGTTGGTAAAGTCAATGCTTTCCTGATAACCAGCCTGTACATCGATGATAAAAACTGACATAATGACCCAATATCAACCAATGCATATAACGGATTTTATTCCTAAATTTGAAAGCGTTAGGACGTCAGAATACTTCATTTGAAATATGTAATCTTCCAATTTTTTAACAGAAACAGTTGTAGCTCGAAAATCACAAAATAGGTTACTTTCATAATCTGAATGAATGGAATATAATACGGATCTTTTATAATATAAAAACATACAGGCCTTTCTCGTAAAACACCCAATATTATATATAACATCTGAGCGAGAATTTTCTGAATTTTCGCGACAAGAAACGACTTTCCGATCGATGTAATGTGTAAATAGCATCACATCTGAAGAGTTTTTATTCCAAATTCGAAATTGAAATTTTACATCAAGTTAAGTGTAAGCATCTATTATATAAATTGGACTGCAGTCAAGCTAGAACGAACAAGTTTATTAAGTGTACGGCGTGTAAAACGTATATGTCATATGCGTGTGCAGTTAGAATCCATCGTCGGATGTACTTCCTTGTCGTTTAATTATTCCGATATTATTTTTATAGTTATTTTATGTAACAAGCCAAAAACTTTCTCCAAAATTTTTTACTTGAAAAATGTAAAAAAAATAGTTATTTGAAATAAAATACAAGAAAGAGGTAAGTTGACAGCGGCATTTGGTTCGGCGCAAAAATAATCAGTTTTAAGCTTCCGGATCAAACTTCTGACGAAAATGCGTAACCAGAGCGGGTGAGATTACCAAATGTTGGAGACGATAATACAACTACGAGTGGGAAGTTTTCCCGATTTCAAAGGGGTAAGTTACAGCCATACAAAATGTCTGTCGCAACGTGTCCAGATTTCGAAGACTTAATTCGCATTTTGATAACGCTGTTTCCGTTAATTCAGCTAGAATCCGGTTACGAAACTGTGTTATACTCGCTAAAATGATCGTTTGAAAAAAAAGTATCGTGAGGTAATTGGTTTATTTAAATACCATAACCTATAATTGTAACATTGAAAACGAGTTAAATATGAAAATCCGGATGAAAGCCGGATAAAGCAAATATCTATACTTGAAGCATATATATTTTGGTTACTAACTCACGAAATTCATCGGCCGCCTTAAGGAATTGTCTGCATCTGCAAACTGTATCCTCAGGAAAAAATCAATCAAAAAAATGCAATAAAGGGCTATCCCTAATCATTATGACAAAGGATAGCTCAGGTTCGCAGCTAAATGATGTAGTAAATTGCAAGATTATTGCGATACAGTATCTAAGCTTTTTTGCATATTTTTTTAGTGTACCTCGATTATTCTAAACATTACAGTATCAGCAAGGTGTCGTGAACAAAATGCACAACATTATAGAAGGACGAATAAAAATATGTAAGCCTACTGGACGTTGCACGGTGAGATATTTTAACAATCTAGGGGGACGTTGTAGCAGAACTTTTGGCTGGTTTTTGCGTTTTTACTAGATAGAGGTCGCAACTAATATACCCATCAGATGTATGAAACGATATCAAGAGCATATAGAGGATGATCTAAAAATTCTGCGGTAAATTAAGATGTTCTACAATTCAGGAATCATGCACAAAACATTTGGTATCTGTTAATAGTGTAATCTTGCGATGAATGAGCGATAGCTTAATAATTAAACCAATTGCTTTACCTATGGCTTATTGCATGATGAAAAAAACAGAAAAGTAATCTTTTATTTGAAAATATATAAGGAGAGTTGCTATAGAAAGATGAATGATGTACTTTTACTCACAGTCAGTTTTATGTCTCCCTCTAAGCGAGAAAGCATATCAAAACTAATGTCCTCTTTTGCTCAAGACGAGAAATGAAATCCGATCATGAATATGTTGAAAGAAAGCAAATATAACTTTAAACAAAATAATTTTATCTAATAAAATAAATATTCGAAATAAATAATTCGATAAAAAGATATCGAATACCTATATTTCATACAATTGCATCCATAAGTTTTGTTTGTCTTTTTCTCATAAATTAATTCTTGAACAACTACTACCTTTCGCTCTATTATCTATCTAAAAATCCAGTTTCTGTCGATGCGACCGGCGCTATTGCAACATTTAGATTTGAATGAAAATCTGTTGGGTTGGATAAACTGCATCTGATTTCTGTAACTGTTTTTTTTTTATCTGGTATGGAACATATTCTTTAAAGATATAATATTACATTTGCTGTACCCTGAACAATTTTAACCCTTTTTTGTATCGCCAATAATAACATAAATTAAAGCAACCAAAACAATATTTTGTAATAAAAGGTCTCTTATTCGACATTCCACGGGGCTCCACTAGAATATCGCCGTCTTAAGAGACAATATGAATTACTGATATCAACATATTTTCATCGCTTTCGCTTCCAACATTCTCTAATTATTAACGCATACGTTTAACGTAGTCCATCGATACAATACCAGCAACTAGATTATGTCGATACACGTGCGTACGTACGCTTATGCATACGTATGTTATGAGAGCATTAAAAAATAACGTATATGCATATAAAAGAATACACACAGAGAAAGGTAAGTGATTAGAAAGTACTTAAGTTTTACAAACTTTGTTCAAAGTAATGCTGTGACTGCCATATAAATGAGCTAATAAGTATGTATGTAAATCAATCCGGTCAATCGTAAAGAATATGAATAAGCTGTAGAAAATGAAAGCATCTCATTCGGTACCAGTATTGTTTACTATGTAAGTACGTATATCGCACGTAATACCGTGAAACATCGTATTAAATAGTTTTGAGATAAGCATACAGATAAGGCAGTTAATGTTTTAACATACAGAGGTATTATATCAGGAATTTCTCAAATTCTTTAACCTATTTGTTATTTTCACCAGTTCTTTATTGGAATTAACTAGTTGTTTAAATGTATTAGTTTTTGAGGGAAATATGGCTGCTTTTAAAGATGGCTTTCGTGCTTGCATTTTTGGGTCAATTTTGATATACGACAAATATTCAATAATTTAAGAACTAAATTATCTTTTATTAAAATAGTTCGCAATGTAATTTTATTCCGTTTAAACATTTCCAGCTCTATCAGTGCACTCCATTTTTGCTGAATCTACCGAACTTTAAAATTACTTGAGTTTTGTTACATGTTATATTAGTACCATTGTAGTATCATTGTAACATCAATAACATAAAAGTTAAAAAATAAACATATTCAAAAAACTGACATATTTAAACAAATTAATTAATTTGCAATAATAATAATTTTTATGGATTATAGATTTTCAAAAATATATAGGGTGATTCACGGAACGTATCCTTTCTTCTTGTTCTTGAATTTGTCATGATATCTCGATTTTGAAACTTCGGGGTTAAGCTAGTTAGCTAGTAAACATAACTTTATCAATGCCGCACTTGCGGTTACATTGAAAGCCATGACCAACTTTGATATCATAAATGAAGATTTATATTGTTTGTTGCACTGTTAGATTCTACTATGCATTTTAAAGCCAATTTTATTAAGCATCTTCTTACCGATCGGCTACTGTTTCAGTTTTGGCATTTTTGAAATTTATATTGGGCATGCCATATATTCTAAACTTCCTTAAAAAGTTTTTAAAAATTATCTGTACATACAACGTGTTCTCCTAGGGCGGGCGTGAAACATTTATCTTACTTTCGCTATTTATAATTGCGACGTGCTTGATAACTTACTAAACAACGTACGGTCACAGAGTTTAGTTTCCAAACGAAACGAGGTGAGGCGAGCTAGAGAAAAGATATCCCCGCTACGTATCGTACATATTTCAGAAAATGAATAATTATTTCAAGCAGATAATAAAATTGCTGCCTCACAGTTAATATCTCAACATTGCAATACGACAGAACTAGACATTTCTCGGTGCCCTCTAGAGCCAGAATGCACATACCTGCCGTTTAAAAAGCAGCAACATTGTTCCCCAAGCCATCCTTCGAACAGCTCTCGGACTGCTTAACCACGATATGGTGTTGCAAATAACGCTTTGCGAAACCGCACATGTTAATATTAAAACAGGGTTGCTTACCATGAAGCATATAATAGAATATAGAAAGTGGTTTATGCCACTACCGTTAAAAACAGTCCTAAATGAACAGAATTTCTAAATGTCCATCTTCTCTTTTGAATGCTAATAATCCTTTTCTATACTTTATCTTCTCCAGTACATTCGCCCAAATTTCGAACATGACAAACTAGACTGAATTACATTTATAAAATTTTAACGAAATACTCCAACAATTTAGGGAGGTGTGTTTTTAATTGCAGCCTTTCGTTCCATCTAGTTGCATGGGAGTATGATTTAAATGTAGTACTGATGATCGTAATGCTCCCAGCATTTAATACGGTTAATTGCAGCCTTGCCGCCGCCTCAAAAAGAAGCTCTTCCTCTTCTGTCAGTAACATCCATTCTCCATCCATATGGATCTGACGTTGTCCTGAAGTTCCCGAAGTCCTGCAGGTACTACGATGGGGCCACTAATTTTGCGCACTGTATCCTCCAAATCATCTAAGTTCAACTGAGGTATTTCTTCCATTTCATCAATAGTAATAGCAACATTTGCTATGTTTGGCATCCATTCCGGTGTTGTTAACTAATAATTAGAACGTCGACCCGCAGATTCGACCGAAACTGAGTGAGTAGATCATTAGCAGTTCTGTTTGATTATTGTTCTTCTTCGTGGCCTCCAAAGCCTTCCCAAAGGCAGCGCAACCGCTTGAACCGAGGACGTAGTTCAGTTACTCATTCTGGCCAACATTTTATGGCGTTGGTGTATTTGTTGTTTATACGTATCTCCACAATTAATTCAAAATCCCTTTCCTCTTCTGTCGAGTTGATCACCATCTCTCTGTTGATGACCATAACCAAAACATCTGTAACATCATATGATTTCTGCCCTCCTTATCCTGCCGGTCAATCTAGGTCCATGGGCTTCAAAGTAACTTTGAGTTCTAAACCACTAACTTTTGCCATCTCTGCCAATACTTCCTTCAGCTTGGTGTTGAAATCTTTTTTGCTCTTACTCTTCTGACCAATTTCCAGCAATATTCCATTCGATCTTGTCCGTTTGTCCCACTATCTTAATCATCGTTTCCACATCTGCTGGATTAGCACCACTTCAATTCTAACCAAGTACCTCAGCATACGACTTTGGGTGGGTTTGGTGACTATCGTGTCAAATGGTTCTCTTTCTCTTAGTGGTCTTGGTCTCTTTAACATCTACTTCTTTTGCATCTGCTTTCATTTAGTCCACTTATCTTTCTTCCACAGGTTACTTTGAACTTTGGCTTGTGTAGAATTATTGGCAAGGCCTAATTCGTCGTCTTTCCTCGCTTTCTTCTGCAATTGTTGTTCCTCTGGGAACGATGCAACTTACTTCTTAACATCCGCGTTTTTGTTTTGCTTAAATTCATTCTGTTTCATCTTCGTTTTCAAACTATCTTTATAGGATTATAGTATCTAGAACGTCTTCCAGTTTCTTCGGGTAGTTCACGTTCATAGGGATGTTCCTCTGTCTATGCATATATGAATTCTATTTTTTTCGTCTTCTCTCATCTTTATTATAAAACATTTCACGGGCGAAGAGTCGATCTAAGTCAACGTCAAGTTTTCATTTTTTTTTTATAGTTAGTCGTTTATAATTGGTCATTCTGATCTAAGCTCAGATCTCTTCAGAGATCTTTTGTCTTTGCTTTTGGCGGGGTTCTATGAATAATAAGCATTCTTATGGTTTCACCAGAGTTTCGTACGCATAGGAGTGAGCTAAAAATAATCAAAAACGGGTATGACCACGGAGTGTTTCCTCTCATGCCCCAGTTCACAAATGTTTAGTAAATGAAGCTATGAAACTAGCCATTTCTAGAGACAGATTTCAGCTCTTAAGAAGTAAACTTTACTTCGATACCCTGAAAGGACCAGACAACTCCAACAAACTTTATTATATTATCTTGTCTAAAAAGACATATATTTGCGCAAGATAAGAAAGTAAACACCAATCTGTAGGTAAGTCTTTGACTAAATTGAAAAGCAGATCTAGTTTGAAATAATAACCCCTTAAGATCTACAGAGCGCTATGACTTGGCATTAAGCTTGCAAAGACGTACAACGCAACTCGATTCTGTAGGTTTACTTGGTATGCTATTATGTATGGAATTTTGAATGTTTATATACTATAATGAAACATTAAACAACCCACTAAACGCCATCATCTTATGAATGAATGATGAATGAATTTTTTAGACTTTTCAAAATATAATTTTATTTAATGTCAAACATAGAGCTAAATTTAGAAACTAAAATTACAATTTTAAACTGATAAAAACTATGTCATTTTATAAAATAATGTGTAAAGGTACTTAGATTAAGCCAATCGAAAAGGAAACTTAACCATTCACGTATGTCAGAGTGAAAGCGACGTATAAACGTTAATCGTTACAATCGAATTCGTCGGAATAATTCCAGTTGCCATAGATTTCGATACAATTCAAATGGAAATTAAGGACAGATACTATATTAGTTGCCTCTGAAATTTATATTATAACTTTACTAAAGCGCCTCGGCTATCAGTATTTAATATCAATTAAAAGTAAACAGCTAATAATTTGCTTATTTAACTAATTTTATAAGCGATTTCTAATTATCCCCTATTCAATTCTGAGACCGAAATTCTTAAACACACTCTACGAACATTTGCCTTCGAATAATCCGGAATTCTGAGAAAACACGTCCGGATTCCCATCCCCATCGAGATCGCCATCGAGTTCTGCCACGCTGCCAAGACGAACGCTGCGCTTCACTGCGACTCGTCCGTTCCAAATTTAACGTTTATTCTACAATTTCCATAACAAATAAAAACGCCAATTTCCATAACAAATAAAAACGCCTACCGATTTTATTACCTGATTTTCATATGTATTTGTGTTTATCTGTTCTTATTTGAATTATTTTATATATGTATATATATATTTTATATATATCTTATTTTATTTTATAAGAGTGTTCTTATTACACTCTGTCACAATTTCGATACTCACCATTGGTATCTCGATTATCAGAGTACATAGAGCAACAGTTAAACGGGGAATGTTTTACAGAATTCAATACTCGCAACTAATCTTGTTTCAAATTTGACCCAACTTTTAATTTTTTAAATATTTTGGAAAATCAAAAATTTATCGATTTCATTATTCCTCAATAACTGAGTAACACTTAATCTGGCCTTTTTTAAAGTTTTACATTGTTGGGACACTTTTTTAGGACGAAATTTTTGAAATAAACAGAAAGCCTCGGTTATCATTTGTTATTAAATTGTTAGCGTTAACTTTTGTTTTTCATATTGTGACCATATTAGATTTTGGGTTTGTTAGATAGTGCTTAAAAAGTGCTTCTCAACGATATATAACATGCCTGAAAATTTTTTAGTTACAAGCAAAATATTAATAAAAACATAAGTAGGTTGTGCAATTAGACACCAATGACAAATGAAAGTGAAACGATATTCTAAGTAGTGATTGTAAAATATGGAAACGATATTGGCATTTAAGTTCCAAAAAAATTAGTAAGCCATGGAGTAAAACATCAGTGTGAAACAATGAAACAAAACAATAATCTGTCAAAGTACAATTAGTGCTGCAGAGATCAGTTAATTAAAACCCTGTAATCTACTTGTAGTTAGTTATAACTAATTAGTTATTGTTGAGTATTACAATTTATAAACATTGATAATGGCACATACAGATGTATTTATAGTATTTTCCCAGAAAAATGAGTGTCATCTTCACATTTTTGAAGGTACCACCTGCTAAACTGTAATCTTCGGTGATAGTCTAAAACTTTTTACAATTGTTGGTTTATACGGGTGATACTTTTTTTGAACAAAGTTCAAAGTGTTTTTTTGGTAACAATGAAACTAAATGTCAGTATCGATTCTATATTTTACATTATTACTTAGAGTATTGTTTCACTTTCATTTGTCATTGGTGTTTAATTGCGCAGCCTATTAATTTCATTTTAAAGATTAATTTACGTTTTTATTAATATTTTGCTTGTAACTAAAAATTTTAAACACTATCTAACAAACCTAAAATCCATGGCCACAGCATGAAAAAGAAAAGTTAGCACTAATAAATAACTTTAAAACAAATGACAACCGGAGGTTTCTGTTTATATCAAAAATTTCGTCTGAAAAAAGTGTCCCAACAACTTTAAAAGAGATCAGATTAAGCGTTATTCAGTTATTGAAGAATAATAAAATCGATAAATTTTTGATTTTCCAAAATATCTTTAAAATGAAAAAAGTTGGGTGAAATTTGGAACAAGATTAGTTGCGAGTATTGAATTCTGCAAAACATTCCCCATTTAACCGTTGCTCTATGTATTCTAATAACAGAGATACCAATGATGAGCTCTGGTTCACAATACATATTCAATTTCAAGAAATTACATCGTGGAAAATTCGAAAAATTCCCACGGAAAAGGCGAACACTAGTTAGAAAATTATACGTAAGAAGGTATAGTTGAAGCCGTCTTTTCATTTGCCACGCCCAAAAAGCTAGCTGACTTAGCTCGTGAGCAGAGAAAAATTTATGATGTAAAATTATCCAGTTAGAAATTCCTAACGATTCATTGCGCTAGCTAAATAATTTATCAACAAGCTCATGCCAACACTAATCATTACACTACACATACATTTAGCAAAAGAAAATCGAATTGTTAGAGGTATCTTAGAGTAGGCGAACAAGTTAGAAAACTATTGTGAGGGATTCAGAGGATCTTCCTGTTTCCGACCTTAGTAAACTTAATAAACACGTTGCCATCCCAGCAGTTGGGGTGTCCATCTTCACAAAAAAATATGTCAAAATTCAATAGAAGGAAAGATAGAGGTGATATCGAAAGCACGCAGCATAACAATGGTACAGTAAGTAGGCTATGGGACTACGAGGCCAGTTTAAAGACATTATTATATAGAGAGGTCCCACAACTTCATACTCAAAATTATGGAATCACATTATCAACATGTCCGTGCCATATTCGCAAGAAATGCATAGGAATAAAGTAATTGAGATCGGTCGAATGAGCAGTAACCAGAAACAGCACAGTTCTGCAACCCTTAAATAGGCAGACTTATATCATGCCTCGATAAAGACTAAGCATGCAGGAACAAGTGCTTTTCCAGTACAACGACGTACGACTTGATTACTATCAATGTTATGTAATTACTGCTATTTTAGTTTGATTGTGTTGTTGATGTAGAGTGACGCAAGTCGCTATAATATTGTATCATTAGCATAATTTCCATTAAAAACCCGATCATACTTCTATGGAGTATATGTTGGTGAAAATGATCCTTTTGGATGATGTAATTTTCGGGAATTTAAGAAGGTCGTTGGCATTACATTCGCACTCTTGGTTTTTAGTTGAACACTTGCCTATACCCACTATAGTTTGAAAATCAAGATTCTTATTTATAACCGAACCTAGTTTATCGACAGATTAGCCTTCCTATATTATCTATTGGATTTCTTAGGAGGCTTTGAGGGCATGTACTATATATAAGCGGTTTATTGGCTAATAAATTGTAACAGGTTATAAAAAGGAAACTGAAAATTAAACAGAAATAAATATAGCCAAAATGTTCCGGATCATCCACTAGCAAAGCAAGCTGCTATTATTCCCCCTGAACATCACAATCATGGTAACTAAATACAAAGCGAAAAAAAAAGAAGTAGATAACCAACTAAGTTTCGAATTATATGTTTCATCGAAAGGAAGAATGTACAGTCACATAAAACATTAGGAGTATACCAGCTGCCACATCGCCCACGTAGTCGACATATCAGTGCCAGCGGAGACAAAATATGTAACGCGCCGGGGATGGCATTAAATAAGCGAACAACATTACATGCAAAAGACTTTTTGAATATTTCAAACTTATGCATTGGAGGCGTCAACAACCCCTGTCCATAATTGTTTGTACTTACTTGTGATTTCCACGTTACAATTGCTATAATTGTTTTGTACTTACCTGTAAGTTCCACATGTTTTACAATTGTTATAATTATTTTGTACATACCTGTATTTTTCGTAGTTCGGGTGTTGTCGGTTCCATCGGAAGTAGAACGAATTTTTTAAGAGTTGAAAAATAAGACAGCCATATTGTATACGTATTATCGGTAACATCTTTATTTTTATAAAATAAAGTAATACAGAACAAGAGTATTAGTTTTCAATACGTATTTTTTGGTAGCAGAGCGTAGTTGTGAGTTTGTTGTGTCCACGCAGACAGTGATTATCCTGTTCGTAGCGAGGAAAGTAGAACAGCCAGTAGCGGGGAAAGTAACCAAGCAGGTGTAAGCATCGGCCTGTACAGTACACGTTTGACAACAAATGTGCGTTAGTCCTTCCGTTCTTTATCCTTTCATTATTTAGATTCCTTATATATAAGTACACGTATATTAAGCAAAATAGAGAAACTTTATGCACATAACCTGCAATGTCAAAAAAAGAGGTACTTTAAAAGCGAAATTGACGAACTTTGATAGTTCGTCAATTTCGTAGAAGTGATATATTATATTCACTTAAGCAAACGTCTAAATAACATTTACACAGTAATCGATGAGTTTGACGAAATACAGACTGTAATAGAAAATCAAATAGAAGATAAAATTACCGACAATTTAGTTACTGAAATTTCGTGGTAAATATTCAGATTGGTGAAAATTTGGAGATACTTATGAATCTTTAATTCACACGAATGAGAGCGTAAGTGAAATTCAAAAATTTCAGTACCTCCGAGCGTCACTCGAAGGTAATGCGGCTCAAGCAATCTCAGCATTAGAATTCACTGTCAGGTACTACTTAGTTGCATGGAAAGCTTTACTTGACAGATACAATAACAATAGGTTATTAGTACAGAATCATGTTCAAGCTTTGTTCAATGTCGAGCCCATTGTGAAAAAATCCGCAGAAAGCTTAAGGAGAATTGTTGATTGCTTTTCGAAAAATGTACGTGCTTTGTAACAATTAGAGCAACCTACTTCTAACTGGGATACTCTTGTAATTTATCTAATTACAAGTAAATTAGGCCAGACAACGCTACGAGAAAGGGGGAAATAATATATCAGACAAAAATGTACCGACCCTGACTGACATAAAAACGTTTCTAAAGACAAGGGCCGACCTATTAGAAACCTTACATTCGAGTTCTATAGAAAAGGTTTTCTGGTGTCAGAAGACAATTCATCTAGCAGCAAAGGTAGAAATTGTTAAAAGAATCATTACATTCAGAATTGCGCAGAATTTTTGAAACTAACGACGAAAGATAGAGTTGCAAAGTTCATGAATGCAAGGTTATGTTTAAATTGTCTGAGACCAGGTCACATAACAAAAACATGTAGGAGAGGAACTGGCAAAAAATGTAACACTAAACATCATACATTGTTGCACAACGATAAGGAAGGCAACAAGAAAGCAACGGCTACTATATGAAGCTCAGTGTCTTTATCATCATGCACCTATGATAATTACGTTCTACTGTCGACCGTTTATATTCTAGTAAAAGATGAGAATGCAGCTACGCATACTGTGCCCGCTTTACTTGACTCTAGCTCACAGTCAAGTTACTTAATCAGATAACTTTGCGAATTTGATGTGCGAAGCATCAATCGCACATCAAAAGTCAATATTGCAGCCCATGGGTTAAACTAGTATCGAAGCTGAATGTAATATTATAATTCAGTCATTACACAACACATTCACAGCTAAATCGAAATGCTTCGTTGTTCCGCAGATATCCGGACTAATACTGGGTTTTACAGTTAAAGTGACAGACTTTAACATCCAGAAGAATATTAAATTGGCGAATCCATCCTTTAAGCAACCAGGACGAGTAGACATGGTTGTTGGAGCAAACTTGTTTTGCCAGACTCTACTCTAAGTATTAGACAAATTTCATTAGGAAAGGGCAAACCCGTGTTGCAGAAAACAAGATTTGGTTGGATCATATCTGGACCATTAACCAATATGCAGCAGCAAAGCACCATATGTAATTTTACTCAGAACTGTGACATACAAAACCAATTGGCAAAGTTCTAGGAATTGGAAGAATGTCAAATTGGGAAACTTCTTTCAAATGAAGAACTTAAATGTGAAGACCACTTCAAAAGACATTTCTCTCTCTCTCTCACACCGAAGATGTTTTAAGGAAGAATTTTGTAGTAACAAAATTACGCGTGCTCTTTGATGCGTTCGCACCCACAGACAATAGAATATCACTAAATAACATTCAGATGGCCGGACCAACAATACAAAAAGTACTTTTTTCTATTCTCCTTAGATTCAGACAATACAAATACGTTGTTGCAGGTGACATTGCCAAAATATATCGGCAAATTTTAATCACAGCCGAGCAGATTCATTTACAAGGGGTTCTATGGTAAGAAGATACTACTAAACCAATTTAAACGTTTGAAGTAAATAGTTACCTACGGAACTACGGCTGCGCCGTTCCTTGCAGTACGGGACTTATAGCAATTAGCGGAGGAGAACATATTGAACATCTTGGCCTAATTAATAAAGTCAGACTTTTATGTTGACGATTTACTTACGGGCGCAGACGATGTGGAGCAGACACTAGTAATCGTGGAAGGGTTTCAAAGATTTTGAAACAAAGCAAGTTCTATTTACGCAAGTTCTATTCCAACAACATGGAAACCCTAAATATAAGGGAACCCTACATAAGGGAAGAACATTGTTCAGCGAATACAGTAAATTTCGGAGAAAACGATAACGCAAAAACCTTAGGTCTCATTTGGTGCCCAGGCAGTGACAGCCTATTGTACAAAATAAATGACAACTCTAACAACAATAGAGTAACAAAACATACTATCTTTTCGACGGTGGCTCAAATCTTTGATCCATTTAGTTTACTAGCACCTTGTACGATCGTTGCAAAAATTATCATGCAAAAGATATTGTTGGAAAAACTTACATGGGACGAAGGCGTACTGTAAGCGTTTTTACGTGTTGGTGTAAATTTAGGAATGAACTGTCTTTACTAAACCACTTGAAAATAGATCGGTTAGTTGTTTGTGACAAAGCAAGGCAGGTAGAATTGCGAGGTTTCTCAGATGCATCGCAACAGGCTTATATATATATATATATATATATATATATATATAAGCCTGTTTTATATATATATATATATATATATATATATATATATAAGCCTGTTCATCTGCCGGCTTCAAAGGCGCAAGTTGCTCCTTTACAAACAATAACGTTACTCCGACTAGAACCCTGCGGTGCAGTACTTCTGGCACGATTAGTAGAAAAAGTAGCTAAAGCCCTACGCTTAAAGCTTGATAAATATATATTCCGATGTGACTCAATGATAGTGCTAGGTTGAGTGAGGACCCTCCCAAATAGGTTGAAAACTTTCGTGAATAATCGTGTAGCAGCAATTTAAGAGTTGAGTGCACTACATATCTGGATGCACGTTCCTAGTACGCAGAATCCTGCCGATCTTTTGTCTAGAGGCTTGATGCCGTCAAGCATTGAAGCGGCAACTTTGTGGAACGGTCCAGGTTAGCTCCAGCAAAAACTATAGTTTTGGCTTCCAAAACCCAAGATGCAAAGAAATGAAAACTTACTCTATGTTAGAAAATGAAAGGAGGTGACCAGCCTACATACACACCAAAATGAGAGATTTCCTTTTTCAAAATTAATAACATTGAACATTAACATCGATTTTTCGACCTAAAACAAACTGCGAGCAAAGGTATGATCGAGATCTTTCCACCTACCTTTCAACTATAGAAATCAACAACGCATTTAAGGTTTTGGTAAGAATATCTCAAGCTGCATATTTTGACAAAGGGATTAACTGCTTACATAAAAAAAAAATAAAAGCATTAGCAACAAGAGCAAAATAATAAACCTAGATCCGGTCCTGGATAAAGATAAAATTCTTCGTGTCGGAGGATTTTTGAAGAATTCCACCTTACCAACCGAAACAAAGCACCCTATAATTATAATTATAATTATAACAATGCGAGACGAGCATACCAAATTGATGCACGCTGGCCCGCAGCAATTGTTAGCCTCAGTCAGAGAGAGAATTTGTCGGAAGCGAATCGGTTGTTCGCCATTGTATCGTTTGCTTTCAGCATAAACCGCAAATCTTGCAACCTATTATGAGTCAGTTACCTGAACAACGATTAACGCCAAGTCCACCCTTCAATACAACTGGTATAGACTACGCAGGTCCTCTACTGATTAAGGACAGAAAGGGACGAGAATCTAGGACCAGTAAGTGCTATATGAGTATTTTCATATGTTTCGCTACAAAAGCAATCCATCTAGAGCTCATATTCGACCTAACAAAGGAGTCATTCCTGATGTCACTTAAACGATTTATAGGAAGATGTGGAAAACCAAATACATTATGTTCCGATAACGGTAGAAATTTTGTTGCAGCCCACAAGGAGCTAAAACAATTGTACGAGTTTTTGGAAGCACATGGCAATGAATTCTCTCATTTCTGTTCGATAGAACATATCACCTGGAAATTCATACCTCCATATGCACCCAATTTCGGAGGATTATGGGAAGCTGGTGTGAAGTCATGTAAATTCCATCTGAAGCGTGTGCTAGGCCATATTAGCCTGACATATGAAGAACTGACTACGGTATTTGTGCAAATCGAGTCTATACTAAATTCACGCACTCTTTCCCACTATCATCTGATCCTCAGGATCTAACCCCCTCACTCCAGTTCACTTGCTTATAGTACGACCCCTGGTGACTTCGCCAAATTTAGTTCTCCAACATGTTCCACAGGGCAGGTTATCCAGATATCAGCACCTTCAACAATGCCAACAGCACTTCTGAAGTCATTGGCACAAAGAATATCTGACGGAGCTTCAGCAACGCACGAAATGGAAGAAGGCAACTGCGCAAATAAAAGTAGGATCACTAGTTCTAGTAAAAGAAGATAACTTTCCTCCTTTAAGATGGAAGTTAGGACGAGTAACAAACTTCCATTCAGGCAAAGATGGGGTAACCAGAGTTGCCAGTGCACGAGTTAGCAATGGGGAAATACGGAGGTCCATGACGAAGCTATGTCCGCTGCCGCCAACGGAGGTATAATATTTGGAAGTCCATGGGAGCTTCCAAGGCCCGGGGCATGTTCACAATTGTTTGTACTTGTAATTTCCACATGTTTTACAATTGTTATAATTATTTTGTACGTACCTGTATTTTTCGAAGTTCGGGTGTTGTTTTTTTAATAACAGAAAACACATGCCCCTTAAAGCGCAACCCAGTATCCAAAATTAATCCCAAATTACGGGAAGTGTCAGAATGAAGTAAATTAACATAATTAATTACTATTTTAATGTCATCTAGAATAGCCGCCCTAGCCTTCTTCCGAACAAAAACCAGTGTATAACATTTTCTCGGATTAATAGATAAAGAGTGTCGTGCAAACTCAGTCAGAATCGAGGCCAAATCAGAGTTGATTTTCAAGATACTGTCATGCGCACTAATGGTTGACAAAAAGCTTATCGTCAGCATATAATTGCAGATAATTGCAATATCTTAAACTTTTCATATTAGATGTATAAAAAAAATGTGTATAAAAGAGGTCCCAGTATACTACCCTGTGCGACGCCGGATTTAACCAGCTGTACAGTTGAAATGCCACTATTATAACGCACCTGTTGGAGGCGATTAGTTAAGTAATTATGGATGAAATTTATTGTTTCAACTATAAATCCTATATTATGCATAATAGCCAATAGAGTAGAATGATTTACAGTGTCGAAGGCCTTAGAGCAATCAACCAGAACCAATATCGTAACCATATTATTGCCAATGACCCTGAAAATATCATCCGTTACCTTAGCCAACGCAGCAGCAGAGCTGAAACCCTTCCTAAACACTGACTGTTCATTCGGTATTATGTCGTTTTTATCCAAGTAACAACGGATTTGGGTGTCTATAATTCCCTCCAAGACCTTTGATAGTACAGGAAGAATAGATACAGGTCTTAAGTCACACACAGTTGCAGGAGACTTAGTTTTAGGAGCAGCAGTAACAATGTTAAACTTCCAACAGTCAGGAAACACGCTCTCCAACAGGCAAGTATTAATCAAATGTGTGATATCAGGTAGTATGTATGGACAACATAACAGCAGCACCTTTAATGATACACCGTCCGCACCAACTGCTTGAGATTTTATGGTATCTAGTGCAGACTCAACGTCTCATATATCAAGTAAGTTAAAAGAAAAGGTACCTGCCACATATACACTATTTTTATAACAATCAATTAGAATGGGTCACTAGTCATGGCATGCCTGTCATGCCACGTCATACTATTCTCATAGAATAGAACTAGTCATGAAGCTACAAACATAACTATTAATCATGTTAACATTCAACAAATGTGTTGGTAACTTAGTGTTATTGGTTTTGTTATAAATATTTAAGGATTTTAAATCCTACCATAAGCTTCTTCGATCACCACTCCTTAAAACATTGTAAATATCCTCGTTTCTCACGACGTATAGTATAAGTACTTAAACTGCGTGACTCCTTATAGTAATTAAAAGCAGCGGCTGTTTTTGTCCGAAATACGTTACAAGAAGTCTTCGCTTTCAAGTACTTCACTTACATATTCTTTAAATAATTGCTTAATATCACTAACTTACACACAACACCAAGAAATTAATTATTATTAATTTTATTATTAAATTAATAATAATAATTATTATTAAATGTATTACATTTGTTTTATATTACTTCATTGCATTCTCGATAAATGATAAAGAAATATAAATAATTTTCAGTCGATGATTTAAACGTGCTGGTAATTGTAAACTAAATGGCATTTCATCCGTACTGAATTGTTTCCTAATGGTCATGATCTACTTAAATAAGCCATAGTTGTTATCTCAAGAAATCTCATAGTTGTATTAAAGAAATTAAGTTTAGACATATTCTCCAATTAAAAGTTTAAGGGTAATCGTCGGAGGCGCTGTATTAATTTTTTCAAGAAATATATTCAAATTCTAATCCTGTCCTATACGGCTAACAGTTCTGCAGAATTTCAATTTTCCGGGTTAAACACCTTCTTGGTTACCAAAAATCATCTCAATAGAACACATCATAGCGTCTGTCAAAGCTACTACGCCAAACATTTCCAAAGGTGAGAGCGATAGACGAATTAAAGTTGAATTAATTCGTCTATTGCGATTCTGTCGGCCGATAAAGGCAATTCTACAGCAGTTTTTGACCACAGTCACTATATTGAGAAAGCGATAGAGTTGTTATGTACCAACACCTACAGACTTGATTTTTAAGATAGAAAGGATCTTCCTGAAAGCCAAAATTTCAGGCGAACCCAAACATTTTCGAATATTCTTTATGAAATGAATTACAAATGAAGTAAACGGAGAAAGTGTCAGTCTTGATTTATACCAATTTTCAAAATTTAAAGTTTATTTTACTTATGTAATTAGTATTTCTACCATAAACGTAGATTACATCTCCCGTCCCGTTTCAAGCTTAAAATAGGTCATAATTTACATAATTCTTAGGTCACATATTTAATTAAATTGTAGAATTTTTGAGAAAAAGATCCCTTTTTATTTCTTCATTTCATCATTATTACCATGAAAATATGGAGCACAAAAATGCAGGTACTTTTAAATTTCAATTGATAATGAAAGTATATCTCGTGCAAAAGTTTGAGAGTTATGTCAAAGAAAATGGAACCAGTCTTAGCATTGGATCAAATTACATAATTGATCGCGTTTCTACAGTCAATTATATGTACGTATATACGTATCAAGTAGTTGCGTATACCTATGTAATTCTTTATTGGAGCATTTCACGATTACATACCCATATCATTAACTTCACACCCAAGACGTTATATCGTCACGAGAATACACATGTCACAAATTTTCGTTATTAAAATGTTAATAATCATTTTTATTTGATATGTTGATTAACTGGCGTCATCTAGACGAATGTGAAAGGCTTTTTGCCTACTTATTGTGTTGAGGTGGTTCTTGACACCAGGAACAGAGGCTCATGCTAACGCGTACGTACTAAGGGACCTTGCCCCTACCCGATTGACATTTTGAGCTTATAAAAGCTCCCATGCGACCCCCGCGCAACTCCAGTTTTGTGTACACAAGAAAACAGCATGGTACTTATTAAATTTGTAAGTACATAATCTTTTACCCTTATTACATATCGGTAGAATTTTTAAGAAGTTAGGTGCACTGTATTCCACTAACCTACTTTGTAAGAATTTGATTTTTAATATATAAATTTCGAATAATTTACACTTCTAGTGTTCGCTTTCTTAGAACCACCATGCTCATGTTATACAAATCAAATATCTTATTTATTTTTATACAAAAATAAATGTATTGCAATAATTTTATTTAAATGCACATGATTTAAAGGCTATCTTTTTTTATAAATACATTTCAGTGTTTTACTTATATGTGGCGTACCTAGATAGATACCTGGTTATCATTTTGAAAATTGAACATTACCTCATTTGTTACAATGAACGCGTGTATATACATATTGTAATAAACTGCGCCTATTGATCTTTGTGTCTTAAGACAATGATTATATTTTACATATGTTTTTTTTAATACCGTTAACGTAAGCTCTGCAAGGTTAACAACTTCGGCCTCTGAAGTAAATGTAGTTTTACTATATGGAAATGCTGAACACAAACTGGTAATTTTTTTTCAAGAGAATGACTTAATATATAATAATTTCTATTTTATAATTTATTTATTTTTCATAATTGTAAGTAACGCATTTGCACTAGGAGGTATTTTTGCGTTCTTGACTTTTATCCGGTTAAGAAAAATTGAAGAATTATAGCGGAAACCACGTATTATTACAACATAATTTCGCTTTTCCTAATCTTCAATTCTTTTTCCTTCTGCAAATTTCACTGAAAATAATATAAGTTTTAAGGAAGGTATGGTTAGATGTCTATTCTATAGAATAGTTATAGTATAGAATTGTTTAGAATTGTAGCCAACAATCGCTTTTAAACAACACCAATGGTTGGTGATGAGGACCATTCGTGTCCTCGAAACGGCCGTCCCGGACTAATTATTATATATTACTACATAATAAATAAACTTGTGTGGTACGGAGGTGCCGATACTTATGTGTTGTTTACCATACTACGCCACAGTCCTTGCTATCATTCATCTATATATTAAGAACCACACGCCTTCCTTTTTTGTAACGAACACAAATTAAAAGATAAAAATCCATCAAAAGCAAATATACAGTAATATTTTAAATAATTATTTTAGAATGCATTTGCAAAAACGTATTTTCAAATCATATCTGTTACATTAAAGAATTAAATAAAGCCAACTTATTCAGTTAGCTGTTAGTTAATACAATACACATTTTTTTATAAATAACTTCATGAAAAATAAACTTTTATTTTTACATTATTCTTATTTAGTTTTTACATTTATGAAGTATACGTTGTGAAGTGCTAATATTACTATTCATACGAAAGCAATTGAATCGAAATACTGACAAAAACAAAAGATCTTGATCAATCAAGTAATTCAAAATTAATTCATTTTTTACTTGTATATTACATAACTCGTTTTCCTTGTGTCTTGTAAAATAGAAACTCTTTGAATATTCTTTTTTAAGTATTAAATTGTGACCTGGGAGGAATTAAAGACGAAATGTCTTATTATATAAAACAGTAGTGTAAAAACAATATTCTCCGCTTTAGTAATTTAAAAAGCTTAATTTAAACCATTTTGTCCATTAAGTTACTTCAAACACTAAAGTATCGGCATACTCCACACCACGCAAGTTATTTGATTGTTTCGGAAATTCCCGTTCTCAACCCTCCGACCGAATAATGTGAGACAAGGATTTTAATTTTAACACACGATGTTCCATCCCTACTCTAAACGATTTTTATAAGTACATACTACCCTTAAACATGCGAAATATACGAAACTAGGAAAAGGTTCTTGCTTACAATATAAAACGTAACCGTCACTAACAAATCCATCAAGTCTGAATAGGTAAGTGGATCATTTTTCCTGTTCATTCTTTTTCATTCAAACGGTTTCTAGTTTTTGTGGCAAACTGAAATACTTCACTATTACCCCTTACCACAAAACTTCATTAAACCTGCACACACGTTTCGATGGCTAAGCTATGATTTTGAACAATTATAAAGTGCGTATAGTTTTAATGAACTGTTTGTAGTAAGGCGTAATAGTAAAGTGTTTCAGTGCCACAGCGTTCGAGTACGTGATTTAGTCTTGTGGCGAGGTTACGTTCTTAATTAATTTGAAATTTTCTAATTTAATACTATGCGTAGTTTCGTTTAAATGTTAGGCCATGCTTGACGATTCGAACCATTTGTCGAATATGTAAGTTTTATCACAGCCTAGGTATGGAATTTTAAATAAATAAATTCCCGGCCTTTCTTTCGTATCCAGTTTATCTTTCGAATTTCCTACAAGGTTTCTCAATGTATTTTGCGAACTGAAACACACGTTCATATCTCGCCTCCTAAAAACTTTACTATATCCTACCTATGAATCCTGAACTGAACTATATCCTACCTATAATACCTATCGATATCCTATGAAACAGAGTGTGTCAATACTTTAATGTTTCCCATACTACCCCACAGCGCATTCTAAAGGAACTAACATAAAATGTAGGAATTTTGTCATTAGTAAGCTTATACCTCGCAAGTTATTTCGGAAAATTTTTCAACCTTAATCGATGTAAGGTTGAAATATCAGTTACTCCTCACTCCGGTGTTGCTTCGCGGTATATTTTAGGTACCTAGAGGGAATTTTACCATTTGAACGTCATTTAACTTTTGTGGTTTTAGCCCTGCTAAATTTCACAACAGATTTCTCGTCAAAATTTGGATAATTCTAGCTGGAAATGATTATGTAAAGAATTGTTAAATATAATAAATTGTCTACAATAATTAATGTTTTGTATCTAGAAAACACTCCCGGTAATAAGCTAACATAGTAAATCGCGAAAATATATAAGGTATAAAAAATAGCTTTTAATATAACCTTATTATACCCTTCACTGTTTGGAGACACGCAATACGTATCAAAAGCTATAATGAAGCTTATTAACACTGTTATTTTCTAAATTCTATTATATATTTTTGACTGTGTATAACTTAATTTTAAAGGATATACCTTATAATTTCTAATACTTCATATGTATATAGAAAAAGTAATTGTGTATGTAAGGTATATTTAATGCCAATCATATTCGGCTTTACTTAAAAAAAGTAAGGTATCAGTTGCGGTTTGTTCTATGAATTCTATTGTTCTATTTAGTTCTTTTATTATTACTTACAAATCTATATTTCATTCTTACATCTTCTTCGATCTGTGAACATGTTTACTAAATTTTCAATTTTTATATGTCAAATATTGACCCTGATCAATTTTCCCGTGTTTCTTGGATATTCAACGCTTTACTAATACTTATTCATCGTAAATGTTTCTATTTTCTTTCTAATGATTAATCAACAATGAATTTTGAAGATATTTTAACCAAACGGACACGTTTTAAAATGATAAGTTCAACATGTAATAGAATGTAATCGTTAGTTGGATAAAAAAATTCACTGAAAAGAGATTATAGCTACAAAAAAAAACGAAATACCGCATTTTACTTTTATTACTTATTGTTATAAAACTAATGAGTAATTGGCATTTTATCTGCCACACCCTATGTGCGGACGGTGCTATGTTAGTGACGAGAATTACCACAACGGTTTGATTATTTGTCAAATATATACATACCTGTAAAATTAGTTTATTTTACCTATATCCTAGTTAAGTTTTGTAGGTGAACTTATTAACAATTTATAGTTTAAAATTCCTCAACCAGTTGTGCATGACATATCAGGAACTAACCTTCACCCAAGTACGTATCCGTACGGTGTGTTTTTTTTTGTAAAAGAGCTATATCGGCTCCTCCCTATTTCTCGGTAATTTCAATGCCATTTAACGCATTTACTTTATTATAGCAGCGAATGTCGCTGTTACATAGCATACATACCTGTTACACAAATTAGAACATTCATGCGACATAATAAATTTCCGATTAACGCCTTTAGAAAAAAGTCGTGGATGTTAGCACTCGGAAAGAAGAATAGTCTTACATGTAATTGATAAAATTACTTTATGTAGTGCAAGGTAATCGAGATACGACAAGATATCCATATCATTAACAAATTTTGATAACCATGACATTTCTTTTTAATCGACTGATATTGCGAATAATAATAAGTGAAAGTATTCACGAGTTGTATTGGCGTAGGTACGGGTCAAATGTCCTTTCATTTGTGGGCGCAGTAACGTTAAAAATATATGAAATATTTACCTTCAAAATAGAACATCTATTAAAAGATAATAAGTATTTCTTTCTCATTTTCTTGTACCCTCATCAGTTTTAAATATAATATTGGGAAACATTTTGGCAATTACGTATATTTAGAGCATATAAAGTATCAGTTTATTACAACTTAAAAGAAAACTATCCAAATAAACATTATTTGGACAACATACGAATAAAATTATATTCGAAATGTTTAGTTTCTACTATACACGATGCATGTTTAATTCCTTTAATGGAACAACTGTCTTCAACATTTCCGATACTTTCCATATTTAGTTTCTGAGAAAATTTTGTATTTTTATGAAATTCCGGGAAAGTCTCGTAAATCTTTATGCATAATAGAGAAATTACAAAAAACAAAAAAAATTATTTATTGAAATAAAAGGCATTACATATGTGAATTTTTCGCCAATACTTCAGATTAACGTCGATACTGCTCGATGCTGCTGGTTCAGAGACAAAAATGTCTCGGCAACCGTTCTCTACATCCACAGATCAACTCGTAATTAGATGAAGCAACAACCAGACTGTGTGGGAGATGAGACAAAACCTCAGCTCCTTCAATGTTTTTACATCTTCCTTACACCAAACGGTTTCTATGGGCTGATGTATTAAAAAGCTGCTTCCATTGATTAATGTAGAGTAAAGAATGTGCAGTATTTTGTAAACTTTATCTAGTTGCTCGAAATACAGTCTTGCATTTACAACTCTCACCTTAGGCACTAAATCGAAGTGCAAAACTCCTTTAAAATTCCACCAAATGCCTTTTTGTTTAAATCGATCTTGACGGATCACAAGACATGCTCTTCCTCTTCGTGCAACTTACACGACTCCAGATACACGCACTTTTTGTTGTGTCTGGATTTTGTACAAAATCTATTTCCCATTACTTGTTATGATTCTCCGCTAAAATCGATCATCTAGAGGATTTCGAACCAGATCTTGACAAACTTCAATTTTGCGTTAAGTTTGTGCATCAACTAAATTATGCAGTTCCATTTTAGGCATTCTTTGAACGAAACCCATTTTCTGCAACTGCCAACCCATTGTGGATCTTCGTCCACTTGAAGTGATCTACCTGTACGTCTTTCATCATCAATCTGGTGTGACCTAGGCGAGACTTTTCTAAGAAAATTACTGGCGTATTAATGTGCTCAGCTACCCTTTTTCCAGTAATGACGCAATATAGTTATATACGTTATCATCCATTGTGATTATCAATTGTGCACATCCAAGAACAAACTAATTTATATTACCGCACATAAAATGATTTATAGAAACTTATCATGCCATTGTTACCATAGGCGTCTAGAAATAATAGAATAGAAAAAATTAATAATGATTGTATGCAAATTTCCTACCTGTTTCAAAAAAAAAAAAAACGCCCCTTTTTAAGCGCAACAACCAATCATGTAAAAGACAACTTCGAATAACTTGTGTTTCTTCTAGAGGTTATACTCGTTTATTTTTAAAATAATCATAACAAAATGTAATTAAAAAAAATACAGTCTCATAGTGAACGGTTAGTTTGATAATGAAATTTGATCATTAATGCTAAAATTATTAGAGTTCATGTGTTATACCATTAAGGTTTTTAATTATAACAGCTTAATACAGAACTAACCCAAAGAAAATTATTGCATTAGAGTAACGATATATAATACAAAAATATTGTTTACATAAAAGACAACAACAAGCAACATATGGTCGTATGGTCTCTAAACTAAAAATAATTGTATTTCAAATTCTAAAGCGTCCGTGTTCCCGAGCGACGATAATTACTAATATCTGCTTGCATTTAAGTTTACCTGTTGAAATATTAGCGAGCGGATAGTATGTGCAGGTTCGTAATTTGATAGGCATAAATTTTGCAAAAAACTTGCAGCTTTTGTAAGCTTTAGCTTTTATTGCCTAACAGTTAATTACATTGGACAGGATGCTATTTATTTCTGGAACAGTCATGTATACATTATTACACCATTTATATAGCTCTATTAAATGATAGACATAATTTTAAATTGAGTTGGTTGAATAGTTCCCAGAAATATAGTTTTATGTATTTCAAGAATACATGTTGTTATATATGAATGAAATTCCTGAATAGTTTCACTGCCGTGTACTGCTTAAATCTATCGTAGTTTAACGATCCAAATTTGAATATATTAGTTATATTAATATATATTATATTAATTACGCATATGGTACAATAAATGGTTGTGTTATGGAAGACGACACAATGTTTTGTATTTAATAAATTTTTCTCAACGAAGCTCTATACACCTACCCCAGCGCTGCTGAATCACTTTCCGCTAAGCTATTTTTTTCATGTTTGGAAAAAGAATGAAGTCACGGGGGTAAAATTTAGGTGAAAGATTAGCTGGCAAAATTTTATTTTGCAAACTAACCTTTGGTTCTTGACGTGCGATGATGTATGTCTAATTTACTGTCACATAATCCACGAAAACTCACTCGTGTTACGCTTAAACATTTCCAAGCATTATCAAGCGATACTGTTTCTGACCAATCGTCAACAAAAGCGGCACCCATCTCGCTTTCTCACACTCAATTTTTCGGGAACGATATCTTGTGTAGGTTCAATTTGGATGTTTACGATATTAGCAATATCTCTAATCCTTATCCGGTGGTTATTGATCATATTTTTCGTAGTTACTTGAATAGAACGACCTGAATGTTTCTCGACAGAAATGGTAGTTTAGCTACGCTAAAATTGACCCAACCAGTATCTGATGGTAGCTATCGAAGTTGCATGCTCATTATAAACTGCATCCGGCTTAAAAAGAAATCGAATCCTTGATCGATATGGTTCTTAAACAGCTTTAAATAATTAAGCTATCTGTATTCATTAATATTCTACTTTTCTTTCAGATTACCTTTTGCATTTTCGTAGCCGCCACTACCGGTCAAAGTTATGATTATGAACCAGCACCTGTAAGACCGGCTCCGCCTAGATTATCTTCATCTGGATTCGCATCATCCGCGCCGAGGCCTACGCCCGTACCAATTCTTAAGCAAATTAATAGGTATTATTCACAAACCATTACTTTTTTCCTGTCCTTAAACCATTCCTGCTGTAGTTTATAACTTTTAAATATTAATTTAGTCTCCGTAGTGTTTCTTGAAAATATACTGCATGGTAAACATTCTTATAAGTAAAACGAACTTTTATTTTTTTATTTTACTTTAAAATTTTTTTTATTAATTATTTTACTTTATTCTAAATCTTTATAAACCTCCATTTCATCTTCCAACTAAAGATAAAATAAATGAAAGATAATTTCTGCTGTAAGTAATTTAAAGAAGACGTTTTTAAATAAAAGGTATTCGGAATAAGTACTTTATATCGTAAAGTAGATCTATATACTTGAGAAAACAGCAGAAAATGTCTAGAAACAATAATCAACAAAATGTGGTGCTAAAACTGCTTCCTCCTAATACCATCTGCGAAACAAACAGCGAGACAAGATAGAGTTAAAATACTCCCAGAACCACGTTGATGACGCCGGGTAGGCAGCAACATGTCCATAGGTAGTGTATTCTCTCTGTTTTCTCGTAAATGAATCCAGCAATATCGTGAGGAAACTATTTTAGTTTTTTTTTTTTTTGTTGCTATATACTTAAATTCACTTTAAATATTCACGATAGAAGTTCGGTTTCTGAAATTGAACATCCCGTTTATTACCACTTTATTGAATGCCTCTCTTTTATTTGTGACCTTCTTTAATACTCCCTATATACAACTATCTCAATTTTTGGGGTATTTTAGGATTCTTACGAAATTCTTGTTGTTTTAGCGGTCGATATCTTAAACACCTTACATATTAGAGCGGTAGTTCAAATGTTATTCAATTGTGTACTTCTTATTTTAATTTAATTTATTTATTTATTTACTTTACATTAAGTATTGTTCTTTAATAAATGAAACATGAAACCGTGCAAATATTCAATAAAAATGATCTGTAATATTTAATTTAAACATACAATTTGAATATCTATTCGAAACTAGCGCATTTCTCTTAATAGAAACAAAGTAATGTAATTCCCATTTCGGAAATAACAATTTGTATAATGTCCCCGTTGCGCATTACTTTAAGAAGTTAATTATAAAATTGTATTTTCTATCTTCCATCAGTATTTAGCTCTCGGTTTATGCGATAAGCCAAGTATACCTCTTGGTGCTATCTAGTGCCAAGAGCTACACATGCCTGTCATGTAAAAACAACGACAAAACGCAGGCACAGTTTCCCAACCAATTCCCAAGTTGTACTGTTGAACCAGAGAGGGCACCACACAGAGCTGCACATGTAAATGATTTCTGAATGTTACTATAATATACTAAAAACAGATAAAAAAATGCCTAAAAACAATAAACAAAATAATGCTGATAATGTTCGCTGTATTAGTGGAATCCTTCATGGCGAAAACGGGGCCGTCTCCAGTTCAGTAGTCCAAGAACTGCTTGGGAATTTGTTGGGGAACTATATCCGCAAACCTATCTTCGTATCTTCACTAAACAAGGACGCATTCTAAATATTCAGACATGAACAATATTGAAGTAACATGAATCAACCTTGACAACGATACCGACGGCCATCAAGATCTAACTGATATGAAAAGTTCTTTAATGTATTACTGTAAACTCCATGAATTACCCAGTGGAGTAACATTTGAATCATTTACCCTGTGTGCAGGCGATATCAGCAGTTCAAGAAACGGGGGGCAAGAAGATCGAATATTCCATTTCGAAACTAATATGGTCTCCGACGAAAACTGAACATCCTGTATATTCGGATATAATTTCATGATAAAAACTTTCTCCCATCCACGTAATAGGTAGTTATATCGGGCTTGTGGACGTATGAAATAACTGTACAAAATCTAAAAATATATGTAACTTCACAGATGATTATATACAAAGTGACGCAACTAAATTAATTTGTTACACACAGATAATAATTTCGAATATTTTATTGTTCATAATTATCGACCTTTTTATTTGAATGAGACTTTTGCAGGTTATATTTATTATTCCAGATTCATACATATTGTTTTTCGTAGCATTACGTATAAGAAAATAAAAAGATAAAGTTTTTACACATTAAATTAAAAGCTATGGAAATAACTATAAACAACTTAACCTTAAGCTTAAACTAAGTTGTTAAGCTTAATCTTATCAACTTAAGCTTCTTTAATTCAGGTCTGTCCAATTACCAATTGTATAGCTGAAAATGATGCATTTAAATAAAGCGCGGCATTTGACACTTTATGATGATCTGTTTTGGCGATCGTGTTAGAACTCATCAAGAACTACGTCACCTTTTTAATAATAATAATAATAATAATAATAATAATAATAATAATAATAGTTTATTATCCAACGGATTCAATTACAAGAGAATACTATACAAACAATACGCACGATACTAACTACTACAAAATAACAAAAAAAAAGGAAAAAACTAAAAGTCATTAATTTTACTAAAAAATTCATCACCATAAAGTGCATCTGTTATGCGGCACATACAAGTGATGGGAGAAAAGTGTAGATGTGCGAGGAACAAAAAAAATACAAGGAAGAAAGCAAGTCGGGACAATCAAGGACGCCACGTACTAATTTCCAGGCAAAACGTGCACTCTGTCGCTCCCGACGAGAAGCCGCGGAGTGCATGGCATGTCGATCGAGAAGAGACCCATAATCGATGTTTTGCACTGGGTAAATTCCACCAATCTTAAAGGATAAGAATTTGAAAAATCTCCGTTGAATCTCTTCAATTTGGAATTGTAAATAAATGTAGTGCGCTGACCAAACAGGTATAAAAAAACAACAAAGGTATAAAATAAAGTTTTGAGTAGCGATATATTCTCAAAGTATCTGCAGGTGCGCATTATGAAGCCTAAAACTCTCGATGCAGAAATACAAAGATGGATGATATGCGGCCCAAAGATTAAACAACTATCAAATATAACTCCAAGATCGCGAAATTCATTATCTCTCAGAAGTGCTTGGCTTGTATGTAGTAAGTGGAAGAAATTGAGTTGAATTTCGTTGTGAATGACATATAGCAGCACTTCACATCAACCAGCAGCTTTGAAGAGGCATAGTATTTAAGTTATGCAGTAGCTCAATAACGTCATTCTAGTTATTAATAGGCATAAATATTTTTAAATCATCTGCATAGGCTAGAACAGGGCAAGATACAGAAATAGGTAAATCGTCAACTTAGAGATTGAATAATAAAGGACCGAAATTCGAGCCCTGCGGAGTACCTGAACACCATTATAAAAAAAAATAATTGCTTCTGTTGGTCAAATAGGACTTTAATAATCGAACAAGTGATTGATTGCAGCCAAAAGCAGAACATTTTTGAAGTAAAATATTATGATCTAATGTGTGGAATACTTTACTGAGGTCTATGTATATCACATCAACTTGTCCTTGCGCGTCAAGATGCTAGCTAGTAAATTGGGTAATTGACACAAGATTGGTAACTGTTGATCTTTCTCGCACAAAACCATGTTGGTGAGGCGAAATGTAGGGTTTTGTGTGATAATATATGGTGGAAAATAAGACAGTTTCGTAGACTTTGGCAAAATTGGACAAGATCGATATTGGTCAATAATTATCCACCAGGTTCTTCTATCCCTTCTTAAAAACTGGGATCACTCCAAAAAGAGGGGAAAGTACATGTTCGAATGCAGCAGTTAATTATAATTGACAGCGGTTCAGCAAGAAGGTGGTAGGCATGGTCTACTTTAGGGCAAGGAAGATAAGAGGAACTGAATTTATGTTGACAATGTCCTAGGGAGATTCCATCAACAATTTCAAAGGAAACTTTCTCTCCAAAATCTATGAAAACATTCATCAGCTTTATTACAACAGACGCAAGCTGGCATTATTAAGTAATTTTTACAAAATTTAGTGGTGTAAGTGGAAATAAACAAGGTACACACGCTTCACTCCATGGGTGCTCACCACGGAGACTTAGAGAAACAGCACAATTCGAAAATATAGGCAATCATATACTAAAATAATTCTCCAAAATGCAAAAGAACAAGAGTGACAAAGAGAACCGATGAAAAAAAATCTGCCGTGTATACCATAAAAGACTTACCAAACAAATAACTGGAAACAAAGTTACTGTTGAAATGCAACAAATACACTAACAGAAAGACCTAATCTTAGACTCAAAACGGTGAAAGTTACAAGAATTAAGGCAAAGTAGAAATTATCAAAAAAAGGAATTTTTACGGAGAGAAGAAAAATGCGTACATATTTCAAAAAGTATACTATATACTAATGACGATTAATGATTAGCATTATGATGATTAATGATTAGCATTCCGAAAGAAATTTTACAATGCGCTTGATACTAAAACACCTGAATTTTAGTTCGACTGGGACAGTTAAAATATATCAAATACTGGAAGACCGTAAACCACAACTAAGAAAGCTATTATAGACAACAATGCCATTGAATCACCGCAAAATGCTAATAAAACTTTTTTCTTTGAATGGAATAATCAATCGCCATAAACGAATTGGTCTAATGATAACCCTCCGGTAGAGGAGAGGTAGGGTAAATAATAATCGTCGAATGTGAATTTATCCGCAGAAAAGTCTCGGAAAAGGTTACACGGGAATTCTTATTAGAAAGTAAACGATGACGTTTTGCTTATATTGTATGGCTTCCATTTTGTCATGAATTTATAAAAAAATGATGAGTTATTGAAATGAAAAAATAATGAACTATTAGTAGTTGTGAAGTACATTACCTTTCAATTTTATATAGATAATGGTATTGGATAAATCCGTAAAAACAAGGTAATCTACCGAAGTCTCTCAAAATATGCAGAATGTCTCATTTAAATAAATAAGTTGAGTGTACGGTTAAACTGGAAGAATAGTAAAAAAAATTGAAATCGGGTGTTTTATGTGTCGTTATTTTATTCTAATCCTATATAACTTTTATATTCTATTAAAAATTACAAGATGAAGAAGTGTGGTCCGACAACCTGTCAAAGTAATTCCTTTTCTAATCCTTTTTCAATTCTTCCTTTGGCCCTTCCCCTTTGTTCGCGTCAATATTGGCTTCAACTGAAGGTTACTTAATTTTTCATGAGATAATTCATAGCCTTTTCTCCGACAACTTCAAATGACACTTGGACAAGTGATACAGAAACCGGTTAAATTATTAGGTGGGTCTAGTGTGTTAAATTTTAATTTCATCTTCGTTTGAGACTTTGCCAAACCATTAATTCAGCTTGTGCTGTGACATTAAAGCATATAGGAACTTACTGTAATATCAGATGCATACATATTTTAATATGTAAATATATCTAAATTTTAGGCATAATGAAGACGGCTCTTACACCTACGGCTACGAAGGTGCAGATGGATCGTTCAAAATTGAAACAAAACTACCCACTGGTGAAGTGAAGGGCAAGTACGGATACGTGGACGATACCGGAAAAGTGCGAGTTGTCGAATATGGAGCTACGAAATATGGTTTCGAACCAGCCGGCGAAGGTATTACCGTAGCACCTCCTACTTTGGTAGACGAAACGACCAACAAGGATGGCTCGATCAAACCTGAATATACGGCAGAATTCTACGATCCCCCAGCGGAACCAGCACCACGTCCAGCGCCAAGACCAAAACCGCGCCCTTCCTACGAATCGTATTCGCCTCCACAACAGTTTGCTCCCGCACCAGAAAGAAACCCCGTCCCGCATAGAGCTTCCGTTGCAGGTGCGGCACCGGCCGATTTCAATTTTGCCCCTAAGCCACGTCCAGCACCTGCAAGACCTGCACCATCTTTCTCCTTTGACGATGATAATTTTGATGAACCACCTGCTAGACCATCTCCTAAAATATCCTACGCTCAACCAGCACCAGTAAGGCCCTCTAATACTTTCTCCTTCGATAACGAACCAAAATTTTCTCGTCCAGCCCCGTCTAGGCCAAGCTTTGCGTTTGACGACGAACCAAGATTCGCACCACAGACAAGACCAGCGCCCCAATACGAGCCCGCTCCACCGTCAGCACCAAGACCAGCCCCTAGACCGTCGCCCTCTGTACGAAGCAGCGGTGGAGTATTAGACCAACTAGCCAAGGACTATGCTTTACCGAGTGGAGCAGCTGCACCTGTACATGATATCAGTTTTGGATATTATTAATTCAGCAGTAGTTATTAAAAATATTTCGGGTGTAACTAGTCCTGCTTATATCAGGAAATTGTAAAAAGTATACAGTTGACATTCAACTGGAAGTAAATTCCCCACTTTTGAATTTCTTCTTTATATTGTGATGTTCTTTTGTACCACTTTTTGTACTTTACACATATTTATGTCAACAGACTGGTATTAAACTATATGTTCAATTAATTAATTCACCAATAATTTACTTACTACTAATTTTGATAAACGTTTAAAGTCTTTTACTGTTTGAAGTACCTACATTCCTTATATGTGTTTATGAAACCTTCGTATATATGTTATAATTGATATAATAAATCTGATAAGTATAATAATTACCGGTGAAGCTTGGTAAATTATAAGCTTGATAAGGTATGTTATTTTCCAAAAGTACAGGAAAAAAGTTACCTAATGGTTATAATACCATTCTACATTGCTAAAAACTTTTGATTAATACATTTATGAATCCTATCGAAAATTGTTAACTTCATTTCAATTGGATAAAAAGTAATGAAACACGTTTTGGTTTTGGAGGATTTTTTCGTTGGGGATATCTAAAGGGCAATTCCTAAGAACTAGAGGAGAACATAGAAAATAAGGTAGCCGCAATAACTCCTGAAGATTTAAGTGAGGTAGCGAAAAATACCGCGAGAAGGGTACATCTTTACAAACAAGAAATGAATTTCCAATCAAAGGGAAAGGAAAAAAATACTGATATTTGAGTAGAGACGTTTGATGAATATTAAAACTGCTATTCTCTAGCTCAATACGCATTAAAATATTACTCTAATAAACTGACTTCTGACATAGCCGATCCAGCTAGTTTGTATAAGCCATATTTTACAGATATATGCCTTAAAAGTAATTCTACTATTATGAGCAGCACGATCGTTAGTTTTCCTGCTAATTTAGAGTATAACTACGCAGCTCATCACATTGTACTACAGCAGAGGTAATGTGGCGGGGTGCATTTTAAAATACCATTTAATTGTACTGTTTCGTGCTTTTGCAGAGACCTGTCACAACTGTCTTTAACATTTCATCTTATACTAGCATATTAACTATTTTTAACGTATGTGTACTATCACACTACTTCCTTCAGATCTTTTTTTTTCGACTAAAAGCACTTTCCGCTATTCTTGTTAGACTTTCCTGCTGAATGGTTCTTGGTTCGAGTTCGTACACCCCGCCTTTAAAATAGCTTAAGGGAAAAAAGTATTAGGTCTTAAATCTGCTAACCTCCAACTGAAATAAAAGCTTTCTCTATTCAGAATTAGTCCTAAAAGCAGCAGCGGTGTTAGCTATTCCGGGGCTAAAGACAGAAGATTTCCTCGGGACCTTTCACCAAAAGGTAATTGAAAACAAAAAGTATATCTACGCAACATTTATTTGCTGTCAAAAAAGAATAAGCATTAAAAATTTTTGCGGCTTTTCTTTGTACTAAAATAATCTGAGTCACTACAATTAAGAGATAATCTACGTAATTTTGTACTGACAAAATAGCAAGAATCAGTATTTGATGTAGAGATACTTTCATCTCATAACCATGTATTTTCTTTCGTCTTACAACAACTTTAAATTCTCTTCTGCTATTTCCATCGCCGTTACCAAATCCAAAAGCCATGCTCCCGATAGCTGCCGCTGATTACTTATAGCCACGTCTAAATAGATAAAGATTAATAATTTGACGTTGTGGTATGTTTAAAGAGTAGGTAAATAAAAAAAATTATTGCTCTTCAAATCTTCTAACTATACTGAACACAACACACTTTGAAAACAACAAAATAACTAATCTTCATCGATAAACTTATTAACTGAAAATAAACCGTCAACTGCGCAAATTAAATATAAAAATAAATGTTTTTTGTTTTATCTCCTCTATCCCACTTTTAATCGCTGTCTTTAAGAGATGAAGGTAGCATCTTCTTTGCAAAGAACTAGTATATTTTTTTTTTTGCTTGTGATGGCCATAGGAGCTTTCTTGTAAATTCCCGTTATCTATTTAACTTCTGGTGCTTAAACACTTTTAAGTTGTATGACTATTTCTTTAAAGGGACTTAAGTGGAACTTCTAGTGGCTTTACCAACCCTTCAATATATTTCTAATACAATTTTTGCCTCCAGTTTGTTTTTCACCTTTAATTACACCGTATATTTATTTGCAATTAATACAAGGACCTAAATCGGGTCGCTTCGTAGAAGAAAAAAAAAAAAACGTTTTTTTTTCCTCAATTGTGACATGCATTACATCACCCTTAATGTAGATGTAATTAATTCTACAAACTGTTACCATTATATGCAGAATAGATACACAGCATTGACAAATCGATTTTTGCTTTTTTGCTAATAACTCGTTTTATGCACTTTGTTAAAAAATGGTACATTACGTCGGGTCATTAAAACATGACCTGACGTGTGACGTGAAATGACAAAAGAGGGAAACATGAAAAGAGAATGCGTACTGATGATCATCTTTTGCAAAATGTTCTCACATCCCTTCTTACTCATTGTAGTAGGTACCGTTCGATTATTAATCCCTGTTAACATTTTTAAAATCTCGGATCTACACTCGTTTTAGAAAAGTATATTTTCAATTTTTTGAATGGGAAGCATTGTTGTTTCTATAGCATTTGTGGTATTGAGGTACGTATTTAAAATGTTTGTTAAGTCTTTCTATAAGTCTATATTCGTCTATGTTAGTCAGCCTATATTCTTTAAACAAGTCCTTTTCGGGACTTCAACATGCATATATTTATCGTTCGGAGGAACAAGTTATTTTACAGAATTTTTATTAAACTTTTACTGGCGTTCCTTCCATATCCCTGGAACTCTACTTCTATTCCTTGTTGATTTCTTCTCACTCGTGTCGGCAGTCCCTGAACACTTACCACCGAGGAAAAGAAAATATTTGGGGAACATTGATGAACTCAATGTGACATTGAGTACTTCTCTTACTCAATGTCACATTGAAAATTTATGTTAGTTGATTCCATTTTGCTGACACTGTTGTAAGAAAGTCATAAAATGTCATTATTCTTTTGCAATTTTTTCAAGAAAGTATGGATTCTCCTTTGTGTAGCCTTGATTTAAATATATTGGTGGCACACAACACGAATAGGTTATCTACAGTGGCCGATGAAGGACTAAGAACTTTTCTCCGTGCTCATCAAAGAACTCCGAGATCTTGGTCAGCTACACTTTTTACCGCCAAGTTTCACCGCCAACTCAGCGTTCCGGGATGTAGGTAGGATCGCAGTACTATCCGCATAGATTGCGTTGAGCATTGAGAAGAGTCGTAACGACTTGGAATGTCACCGATATACATAGTGAACGGCACCGATCGTAATGCCAATCTTTGTTCGCGATGGTATGAAATCTCCTGTCGTTGAGGTAGGATCTGATGGTCACCGAAGAGAGATCGAGTGCTCTGTTCTGAATCCGAACTGATTGCAGTCCCAGAGTTGATCCTGCTTGAACCTTGCTGATGGTGCCCAGCAATGAAATCAGTTGATATGTCAGGAGATCGTATGGTGTTCTTCAGTTTCCGGTTCTGGCATCCGCTTGATGGTGGGCGGATGAGTGGCTTCACAGTTCTAGGATCCAGCCGCACTCAAATCAGTAACCGAAGCGCTGGCAACGTCCCTTAAACAGGCTGACCAAGATTCTCATTCCAAATAACTCCCTAACTTTATAGATTGTCTCGACATTACGGCGCAGGCTAGAAACCATGAAAGAGGAGCTCGCGTCTCCTCATGTTTGCTACCGCACGCACCGCGATGCCGTACAACAGGAACTCCGCCTTGATATGCTCAGGCTCTATTGAGGGCGGAAGATACTTCCTACCACCTTTACAGGACGATTATTTTGCATGGTGTAGGTATAGAACTGTCGGCCCTCTTTAGCTAGAGCCGTCGTGTCTTTTTTCCTGTTCTCCTCCGAAAGAGCCTTAACCACCAGGTGGTTAACTACTGAAAGATGGGTTTCTCTCGACAGATCGCCTTGATACTGGCCACCGTCTTGACGAAATCTACCTTGAGAGATAGATCGCTGAGCATTTCGCCCGAGTCTTACGACCTTCAGCGGATTCCTTCGTGTTGAAGCTCCCAGTGGCAAGTAGAGAGTCCCCAGTATAGTAATTCTTGTTTGCCTTGGCCTTCTTTTTAGATCCATGGAGGGTCTCTAACCAGTCTCCACTTCGACCACACCAGGTACCTCAGACCCGCCGCACAAAGCCAACCCCTTTCTTTTTAGTAACTGTTTATTTTCAACTACACCCTCGTACTGTTAACATATGTAAACACATAGGGATAAGACTAGCTCTAATGACATACAGATGCGCCCCGTCCTATCTAACTCCCGACTAACTACAAAACCGATACCTGAGCGAAATCGAGGAACTGGTAAGGAACTCTATTCCTTACTGGTGAGTAACAAAACTTTCTTCGAAAAGACAAAGGGGAGCCATAGCCCTATCATGCAGAAAGCTCAAAAGACCGGTAGAAGAACCACCCACAAGACAACCTTCGATTACCTGAGCAGGCTATCGTATTACTGAACTTATCTAGTCAAAATCCACTAATTCGTTTCTATTATGTTTTAGGCTCTACCTAAAATATAAAAAATGTATAAAATATTGTGCAAATAAACTATGTATTAATTATTTTTAATGAGATTATCGACCAGAAACCTATATATAGCATTTGAAACCCAATGCGATGCCCTCAGTGTTTCTTGGATTGCCTTCTTATTAGAGAAGTAAAAAACTACAGCGTGCTAAAAAGTAATACATCTAAAAATGTTGGATGTACCGTTGTAGAAAATGAACATATTATGATATCAGTAGGAAACGATATGCTAAGGCCAACAAATGCATCAAATAAAACGAAAGAAACATTTTCTGCAGGTGTACTTAGTAAACAGAGTCAAATTAGTATGTTTGGTACAGTTCTTGTCAAAACAATATTTTGAAACGAAAAGTCAAAATCATACAACAGAAAATCAAAAGACAAAGTAAGAAGCATTTCAAGATATTTTTCGGTTTTTCAACCATGGTTTATGACATACAGAAACTTTAATGGGGGATAGATGCTGCGTGAAATCGGTTGACCGCACAAAACGCGGCGAAGAAATTGTGAACCGAACTAGTACAAACTTTACATTCTTAAAAAGACTTAAGAACAATATTCGATTTTTCCTAGTTTACCCCAACAATCAACGGACACTGGTATCCATATTTTAATTATGTTATTATTATTATTAAAGTTATGACCTATTTTCCTGTAAAGTCGAAAATATAAAACAAATAGATAGATCGATTTCTAGCGCCCTTAATATTTCGTGTTAAATACAACTTTTACAGTACAAAAAACAACGAACAAAATGCGACTACAGGGAGTATTTGAATACGCCATCCCCGAAACATTCGATTGGATCGCCGTCCAAGACCGGAAGTGTACTTTCCTATTTCTATTGTCGTTAATGCTTCGTGTTCATAAAATACGATTACAGGCCATACAGCGGTATATTATCCTCAAAACAATCCTACCAGCAAACGCCGTCGGCGAGGGTGAAAAAAACTTACCGGAAGTGGAGTCTTCGATTTCTAGCGCTGCTAATGCTTCGTGTTCACAAAATACGACTACAATCCATATTTTAGTACGCCGTCCTGGAAACAAGTCTTCTGACAAACTCGAATCTATCGCCGTCGATGTGGGTAAAAAAAAAATAAAAACTGATCGGAAATGGAGTTTTTGATTTCTACCCTGATTAAGGTATTAAAAAAGTTTTCTGATAAATTTGCGTCTTCTAATGTAGAACGCTCGTTACCGGTTTTCCTTTTCATTTTATCAATATCGATTATTTACCCGGAATGCCTTTGTCACACCTCATAGATTGCCTTTTCTCCATATTCTCTTCGGGCCTTTAAATAGACACAGAGAAGTATCAACAAAAACCACAACAGAATCGAAAAAAGGCGGCGATCCAATTAAGTTTGCTGGCAGGGTTGTTTCCAGGACGGTGTACTATTGTTTTGACGATGGCGCGCTGGAATATGTCCTGTGGTCGTGTTTTATAAACACGAAGCTGTAATGGCGCTAGAAATCAAAAACTCCACTTCCAGTTAGTATTTACTTTTTTTTCACCCTCGCCGACAGCGATACAATCAAGTTTGTTGGTAGGGTTATTTCGAGAAGTATTGAAATATTCCCTATAGCCGTATTTTGTGAACGTCATGGTGCTAGAAATCAAACTCCGCTTCCGTTTAATACTGTTCATTGTTTTTATTGTTTATATGTTTTATAATTCTAATTTTATAGGGAAATAAGTCACACCTTTTTAATGAAAATATGGATACTGGTAATCCGCTGATTGTTGTGGTGAATAAAGAAAAGTAAGATGTTATTCTTAAACATTTTCAAGGATGTAAAGTTTGTAATAGTTCGGTTCACAATTTCTTCCACGGCGTTTCGTGGGGTCCACAGCGATCCATCCCACATGAAAGTTCGGTATGTCATAAACCGTAGCTGGAAAACCGTGGATAACTTCACTAAACACGTATAACGACTTCTGTAACATGGTAATGTTGGGATACAAAGTAGCCAGTTATCCTAAATATCTTCAAATATTTTTAAATTTTCTTAACAAACTAATTTTGTTTCCTAATCAATAACTCAGGTTTTTTTATTAATAGTTTCGCTTTGTATACGCACATAATATAACTTTATATTCTTACAACATAATATAAAAATAAAGCATGAGAAATATGTTTATTTACAAATTATTTTTTTTAGTTTCGGTAATTATTAGAAAATCATTCTATCAGTTCATGGTATATTATTCTAAAGATCATTAAAAAGGTTTTTTTTTCTTAATTATCTATATTATTTTCAAAAAAACTAAAAATACTAAACTAAAACAAAAAATACTAACTAGATTAAAAATAATGACGAATAATTTTAACGATTTAACCTTACCATACACCGAGAGAAAAAAATTCGTCAAATAAAATTTAATTGACTCAACCAACTTTGTTTGTCAAATATGTTCAACAAACCATATGAATTTCTAAACGCCAGACATGTGTATCTTTGGCACTAGAAGGCGCCAAGAAATGTCGAGTTTATCGTTTTGAAAGTTGTGGTATTAACTGTGAGGCAAAGCCATTGGAGGTAGAGATAAAGAAGTATTTTCAAAACCACTCTGATGACGCCGGGTAGACAGAAACATGTCTGTGTGTTAGAGTATTCCTTCCCTCTCCTTTTGTTACGTTTGCAGTGAATTATTCCATCAATACCATGAGGAAGCTAAACTATCTTAGCATGTTATATATACACTCCGCCAAAAAAGTATCGCATAAACTAAAAAAGGGCATTTATAAACTAAGATATTTTTATACCTTCACAAAAAGTTTGCCTCGTGTATGTGAACTATAAAAACACTAACAAAATCATGGAACATAGCTTTTTTACTTTTTTTTTCCTAAAAGAACACATTTAGAAAAATGCATATGTGTAAGGTTTGTTCAATTGTTTATTGAAAGTCTTCCTATACGGACAAATTTTAAAGTGCGCAGTCAAAGTTCCGTACCAACGCTTTTAAAACTAAAATGAGCAATTTAACTTCAGAACAAGTGGCCGCTATAGTTGCTTTAATCGAAGATGGACGATCTCAAGCATACGTTGGTAATTTGATGAACATCAATCAGTCAAGTGTTTCTAGAGCCGTAGCCAGATATAGGGAAACAGGCAATTATAGTAGAAGACCTGTACCAGGTCGTCCAAGATATTCTACTCGCCAAGATGACCGCTATTTACTACTACAAGCGTTACGTCGAAGACATGTAACTGCGAGACAATTGCAGAACGACTTGGCTAGAGTCAGAAATACTCGTGTAAGTACTCAAACTATTCGGAATAGGTTACGACAGAGTAGATTAAGAGCTAAAGTAGCTGTAACAGCCCCTCGTCTCACTAGGAACCACCGAGTGGCTCGCTTAAGGTTTGCCAGAGAACATGTAAATTGGAACATTAATGACTGGGCCAATATACTCTTCACAGATGAGTCAAGATTTGGTCTTTACACCTCAGATAGGTGTATCTCAGTGTACAGACGAGACGGTGAACGCTATTCGCAGTGTAATATCAGACCTAGACCTAATTTCGCCGGTGGCTCTATTATGGTTTGGGGAGGCATCTGTTTAACAGGTCGTACAGAGTTAGTACCAGTAGACAGAGGTACACTGACTGCCCGCAGGTATATAACGGACATTTTAGAAGAACATGTAGTACCATATGCGCCAATTATAGGAAACGAATTCATGTTAATGCACGATAATGCACGACCGCATGTTGCAATAATCGTCTAGGAATACCTTAACGATGTTGGTATTCCAGTTTTAGATTGGCCTGCGGTAAGTCCGAACATGAACCCTATCGAGCACGCGTGGGACCTCCTTCACAGACGGATACGAACGCAAAATGTTGCCCCAGCGGACCTGCATGAACTAGAAAATGCTCTCCGTGACGAGTGGCAGAATTTGGATCAGGCTTATATACGGAGGTTAATCGAATCTCTGCCAAACCGTATGCGAGCGGTCATAAGAGCCAGAGGTGGCAATACTCAGTATTAAAAGCTACTATTATGACATTTTTCTTTCCAAAATTATAATTTCTTGTTTTAATAAAAATCTCAAGTATGAGTTCTTGTTTTTATTTGGCCTGTATTTTATTTAAACAATCATAGAAATTATATCTTAGAGCGCATTAAAGTATATTTACAACTTTATGCTACAAACAAAGATTATGCGATACTTTTATGATTCAAAACTAAATTATGCGATAGTTTTTTGGCGGAGTGTATTTGGTTAACAAACCATATGGTTTAAAATAACAGCTCACAGTCATTGAATCTTTTGAAGTGTATCAACTTTAAAATTAATGTTCGACCAACCTATTATCTACCTTAAGTATTCCTGAAAGCGTCGAGTAAAATAAATACAAGCGTCGATTGTGCAATTTTAAATTAAACAAAGAATATTGTCTTTATAGCATCTGCTGTTTGGAAGGGAATTTTGTGGTTAATCTAAGGGTAATGAATTTTGGACCACGGCCAACACAAATATTGATTTGATTTAACAAAAATAATTGAACCAAAGCTAAGTTCTGTTAAGCTGCAAGGTACATATACATATACTTGCCCCTGTGTTGAATAAACAAAGTTTTAGTTACAACACTTTTTTTGTAATTTATTAAATGAACCAATAAGGTCAGTCGTCGAGAAAATATATAAAACGCATATACAACCCATGTGCACTGTGGCTTGCTGTATATCAATAATTTAAAATTATTTGTTTGTTAGATTTACATTAATGTGACAATACAGTTATTGAATTTTGGAAAAATTGAACAAGTAGGATTATTTTCTGTAATATCTTCTACTGTCACAGTTTTGTTTCTTTATACTCAATCCAGTTATTGGGTATAGGCGGAACATTAGGAGCAATAGGAATATTTTCTTCTGATGAAAACATTTTGTTTACCACATCCACCTTATTGTTAAGAGACTTATCAATTTATTTATTAGCAACGTTTACAGGCCTTCTACATCTAGTATGATATTCTCACTATCTCATTCATTGCACATGCTCCAGATATACCGAATATCACAGCAACCTAAAAATATAGATACACAAAATAATAAATCGAACAGAAAAATTTTGCAACTAATTTTCTGCTAATCATCAAGCATTTTTGATCTGAAGCTTCCTGAGAAGTTTTATTAATTTTATCTTCCATTAAAATTTGTTTTTCTTGTCTTAACCTTCATATTTCCTTTTTAAAAATTAACGAAATTTTTGATATTTAAATATATCCACACATATTTAATTGCAAGGGTTAATTCCAACATTGACTAATTAGTCCACAAAGTTCAAGATATCATCCTTAAACAAAGCTCTAAGAAGTATGCCATAACAACATTTCCAGAAAAAGAATCAATTATTTTTCTTCGTCCAATAATCCATACGCATATTCATATTGTTCATTGGATTTTGTTAGCAGCAAGCTAAATGACGCGGTATTCATTTCCTCCTCTAGTTGCTTTAAATAACAAAAATCCTTCAATAATTCAACATGACACATTTCCATAGCTTTATTTGTAAATTGTTTTTTCAAAAATTAAACAAGACTAATGTCGACGTGTTAACGATTTACGGAAAAATAGTATGTTTACTTGAAGAAAAAGCAAATAACAAATTCGAGAGAATTTCTTTCTTTTGACAATCCAAATCTCCTCATACGACCATATCCCCAATAAGACGTCCTCAGACATACTAAAACCTTGGAAATGTCCAGTGAAATCCAAACGTCTAGTAACCTTAATTCTATACGCAAGGACCGAGTGAGTTAAATAAAACATCTTTTATTATTAATGTTACTTTATTTATAATATCCAGAACACAATTTTTCTGATAACTGGTACAAAAATATTAAATAAATAATAGACAACTTTTTAACAATACATACAAATAAATAAGCTGTCTCAATTGCTATAAAGGCACTGTTGTTTTATAATAATATGTATTTACAACTTAACCATAAAAACATGGTGACAATTTTCATCAATAATAATTATTATTAATTAACAATAAACTCAAGTTCTTAATGACTAGTTAGGTTTTTTTTAATAGTAAGGTATATTATATTTCTTCCTATCTGAAATCTACCAGGCGTTAAATTTACATACTGGAAGAATTGCTAACTTGTACTCTAATAGTCAAAATGCAGTACTAGAAATAATTGTTTTTGAAACAATTGGAAATTAATAGTCGAGTAAGTACGACGTGTAAAAATTGCAAGAATAAATTAAACAAAAATTCAAAGAAGCGTAAGTGAAACGAAAAACGAAGCAATGAAGTATGAAAATTAAAACGGGAAAGTAACCGTGCTTTAAAAGGCATTTTACGATTTACGTATATGGTCCCCAGAATACAGATTTCGCAAATCTTGAAGCACCATGTTAAAAAATCTGATTATATTTGCTTTAATTTTTTTTTGCTTCAACGTGTGTATAAAAACATCAACCGATGTTAACAAACGTAAGGCGAAAGTTTTCACTATTAAAACATTTTCTGTTTAAAGAACTATAAATACATCAGTACCTCTACTTAACTCTCAGATTTAATTTCGCGTCTTTTTCGATTTTCGATATACCTAACAATATAATTTTGCGTTCGCCACTTCAACGTTATATAATAATAAACCTTACGTGAGATATTATTGCTTCATTATCAATAGTCATCTAACTAAATCAGACCCCAAAAAATGCTATAATATATACAGCTGTCTACAAACATCGCATGTTTACTTTGCTTCTAAAGATATTGATCAGCATAGTTAACACGCCTATTTTAAATTGTCCAGGAAATGCAAAGCTTTATCAGTTTTTTTTGCATTCTTATAGGAAAGACAATATTCACTTTGCGAAATAGGTACGCAAATGCGTAAATAGGGCTGATGTAATATCAATAATTGCAAAGTAACTATTATCATTAAAGTTACATTCATAACCTCAAAATAACTATTTACAATTAATGACTAAATTAAACCCAGAAGATTTGTATATACCTAAAAGTGCCGCCCTCCACAATTAAAAAAATCGTAAATTATATTAAGTGTTCGCATAGCATAATACGAAACTAAACGTCATGAAACCGTCGTTTGCGGTATGAAACCGACAATATTTCCGCGCAATAGAAAAAACTATATATAACCCATTCAGGTGTACCCAGGGCTATTTATTATATTGGTCTAGCAAATATTTCCGAATATATTGGTTATAAAAAGCGACTTCTAACTGTAAGAGAAGCTGTTTTTACAGGTAACTTTTAGCGTAATACTTATTTATTCAGAAATATGTTTTATGGGGTTTTAGCAAATGTGGTTGCAAACATCTAATTGAAATGAACTTCAATTCTTGATATGTTTTAAGAAGCAGGTGCTCATTTGTAACTTTAATATTTTGTATCGAGCAACAGAGATAGAAGTTTTCTTTAAATGAAGTGATTGAACTTTACTTGTGCTTTGGTAGATTAGGGTATTGTGTTAAAGATTTTATCAAGATAACGCACTAAGCAATACAAGGACAGGCCCATTAAAATGTATATAAAAATCGCAGTATCACTATAAATCACTTTTCTCTTAGTAAGTAATTAATCAAAAAATCGTTAACTATTGTTGTAAAGACAAAGGATAATTATGGTTTACTTTAAATTTTCATATATCAAATTCTTAGACTTGAAAATTTTATAAGATGATTACGAAAAAGAAGTTCATGAATTTAGATGCAGGCAGTAGCAATGTAGGGGGACTCCGGTAGCAATGGAGCCGCAGGAAGAGAAAGTCGGCCGTAGTCAAGGTAAGTATTTCGGTATGACTGCTTGCCATTCCTAAAATTTGATTTAAAATAGATAAACTAAATAATGCTATTTAGTATGTGATTTAGTAAATTTGAACATATATATACAAACTGTTCCAATTCATTGACCAGATAGTCCGTGGATATAACAGAGACTCTCTTACGGAGATAGAACACAAGCGTACGTTTTCTATTTGGCGAACTTTTATCAGTTTTATCACTGTTCGGATTTTTGAGAAAATAATGAACAGAAAGAAGCAATTTGATCTATTACTCATGATACCCATAACAGGGAGTTAAACCTGAGTTACAAGTGCTTTCTCCATTATTCTAGTTTCAGAAATGGCTAACAGACGTCAGGCATATGTGAATAGACACGTCAAATCATCAAACGTATTGTAACCATAAACATATTAACTTAATAGGGATTATGTCTGCATGCATAACCTGCATGCTTTGTATCAAATTACAACATCAATAAACTTTTAGTCCATTTCACTTATCAATAAAAATACGTTTCTGACTGTATATTGTATGTAAATATCGTTTCAAATTGGTTATGTTGCAGTGTTTTACTGCTTCTTATCACGTACAAATAACCAGAGAAGGCTCCTTGATAATTTTGAAGAAGTTTACATACATTGTGAATGATGTAAGTTATATTTTAGCTAATACTAATTTCGAGCATTTATTAGAAATACTAATTTTGAGGTCGATAACATCGCCTTCTCTTAATTCGGTAGAACAATTGGAAATTTTAAATTTGGTTACAGTATCAAAAATAATATTTTTGAAAAATCTAAAAAAGGAAGCATATCTTTTAAGTTACACCTAAAACTAATATTTGGTTTGGAAAGACTAAATTACTGCCTCTAGATTAAAGATTCATTAATAGATGCCGCTTATTACAAGTTATAATACGCAGTAATTAGAAAATAAATTTATAGAGAAAATATATTTAGTTATTTTAATTTATGATTAAAATGTATTTTTTAAAACTCCCTACGTAACCAAAGTATTTATAAACTCAAGTTTTTCGATAGAATATTGTAGAGCGTTATCAGTAAACAGATATACTATATCTATATATCTAAGTTCGGCATATCTACCAAAAAGTCGGTAGGGTTATTGTTATTATCACTGGTTGTGAATGTAGCCCCACACAATACAATTTTGTAGTAACTGATGTATTTATCTATTTAAATATGATATTCCACAACATGCAAATAAAAGTTTTTGTGTTGCAGTAAGGAGACTGGGGTAGGTAACCAAATTTTCTTCTGCAAATTATTCCATTCGATGATGTTCTTAATAAGCATGTATTGTGTATACTATAATAATACATGTAATGGTATTATAACGTACAAAATACATATCTAGACAATTTTAATTGCGGGGAATGAATTTAAAATTTTATACACAAATTTGGCCGAAAATTTGTGCTAAAATTTGTCATTCTTAAAAAGTTTTCACAAATTACATACCCCTAATCTAAACAAGCAAAAAACAATTAGCATCAATTGTATATAATATAGGAGTAATTTAAAATAGTACATGACAAAATTACAGACAGCATGTACATATATACGCATGTTACAAATCATAGCAGAAAAACAAATCAGAATTAAAATATTCGAGGTCATTTTAAATGCACTTTACAGATAACGTAATACGAAATATTAATCTTAAACTCAGTCAAAAAAAGAATTTCTAGTAGCGAACGCAAAATTACAACTAAGGATACATTATTACTTTTGTAATAAAATAAGATTACAGTTTTATTTACATAAATATTTATACATGTACATATATATAAAAAAAGAATTTATTACAGTTCTCGATCAAATTATATTTATACACTGTACATTTATATACCGAAGCGTTTTGTCTTTGTATTACCCTGTTCCCAGGCTTTATTGTTATAGGTGACTGTTCTATTGGCGATAACATTACGCAATTAGTACAAAATAATAAATAATAAATTTTGAAAAATATGACATTTTACACATCGATCGTTTAAACAATTTGTCAAAGAATCCTAATAGCGTAATTTTTTAGTTTTGAATAATGAGAAATATTACCGTTATAATATAGGTGTTGGTTAATATCGATCTTCAGCTGTTTATTAACAAAAACAGCGAGGATCTGATATGCAGCACCGTCGTCAAAATTTAGCCATGTCTATGTATCAGATGTGTAAAGTCAAAATTATTAGATAACCAATTCCATGTGATATATTGAAAAACCATTGCCAAAAATACAGATAATGTAACCACAAATCTGGCCCGTCAATGTTTATTAAGTCTTTTTTGCCAAAGAAATGTTAAGTACAATCAATATCGGTACCAGTTGTTAAGAGAAGCAACAAATAAAAATGTTTATCGACTGTACAAGCTAATTCACAGAATTAGATATCAAAAGTTTGTATATATATTGAAATAATTTGGTTTTCGAAGAAATGCTGGAAGAATATATCCTCTGCTTTCCGCTATTAATAAAAAAAATATGTTTTCTACTCTTTTGTTCTTTCTCTATTTTATGTAGATCCACTAGAAACAAAGGAAGCCATGGTGGTGTTTCATTAGCAGGGCAATGAAGCTGATTGGGCCGCTAATTTAATGCAACGCACAAGATCGCTCTGGCTATATTCTTTGTCAACGCTTTCCATTACCTCTTGTTTCTTACAATAAACTTGATTTCTTCATATAATGTTGTCTCGACCTAATTTCTTTTAACTTTTTTTTTTCAGATCGTACTGACTTATCTATTCACTTTTTACCTCCTATGTTGAAATCCAGTGCTTCTCTGATAAGTTTTTTTAAGGGTTTCCTAAACCTACACTACTAATATATACTTTTGTTTGTTATTATGCTCTTCAAAAAATTCTCTAATTGTCTATCTGTCTACTGTTCATTACTTTGAACAATTTTTTCTGCTAATATTACTACACCCTTACAGTTTCCACAATACGTTAAAAGATTTTTGTGCCTGATATATAAATTGCCTTCATCATTGTCTGCATCAGTGCCAAGATATCTGCATTCTTCTCACCCTAATTACTGGGTCGTTTAGGTTAATCATCTCATTTTATTGTATCCTCTTTAGTTACTTTTCTTTCTTCAATTTTTTTCCCATTTGTATCATGTTTGTGGTTATAAGACATGTGCCGTTAAATTTCAGATATCGCAGGGTACTGGAGATATTTTTATATCAGCTTTATTGTTATCTATTATTTTCATGACCCTAATAATAAGAGCAGTAATGAAGCAGTGTTGCACCGTGTCTGACTTGGGAGTGAATACCGATATTTACTTATCGGTGTGTAAGTATATCATTTTTTATATATTTTCTCCTATACTCATATGCTTTTCCCTCGTTTTCCTCGTTTTCTTTTTATCTGGAAACATTGCCGAAAACCTTTTCTAAATTAATAAAATTTGTATATAGATATTTTTGTAATAAAGCATATGTGAGAGGCACAATGAAAAGCGACCTTACGTGCAGAAAATCGAAAATATCATTTTTGCAGATTCTGTTAGCTAAGACTATCAAAACTTCCCTAGAGGTGACACTCAATTTTAAAAAAATTAAATCAAAATCTAGCTTTTTAGGTATAAACTTTTGATGGTTAGAGCTGTCGGAGTTTGCATTTCGGATTTTCGTCCATAAGATCCATTTTTCATGATACCACTTACATTTGGTCTGCTGAATTACCATTTGTAAAATATTTATATACGTGGTACACGCTCATCTTTCTCGAAAGTCGGCTTGGTTCTCGCCCGATCTGAAGTCAATAACTGTTTTTACGTTTTTCACTTTTTAAATTACTTTTATTGGAAAATATTGCACGAGATACAATTAAATAATTAAAATCCAGAAGTGAGGGGAATTGATGCAAACATGTTTATTAAAACAAATAAAATTTGACTTATCCCAGCATTTCTTCGAAAAATAAATTCCTTTAAATTTAATGAATTTATTCCATAATTCTGAATAGTTTAGAGTTAAGCATAGTTTACTATGATATGTTTAACTAAAGTATTTCTATCTGCAGTTACATCGAAAGTCACAACTATCATTGTATAATACGTAATACATATACATAAATACAAATGTAAATTATTCTCCAGTTTTGAACTCTATTTTTCAATTTTAAGGTCACTTTTGTTACATATACCGTAAGCTATCAGTCACCTGTTTATAACAATTTCATCTTATTTAGAAAAATGCATAGCACATTATGTCGAATAAAGAGATGCGACAGCTGTGAGTGGGAGAAAGTTCTTAGGTAGGACGCTAAAGTACCACGTACATATTCATTAATGAACAACGAAAAACTGACGATTTTATACATATGTGTCTTCGAAATTTAAAGTTGCTTTGACCTATATTCTAAGTAGTAAAATTCCTTTCTTTTTAACCACACGATATAGAATTAAATTCAATATATTTTTCAAATAGAACATAAGTAACTATGCTTAACCTCAAAAATTCAGTAAAATTATCGTGATGAACGACTTCGGTGAATCGGCCTGTTATGTAGTCGTGTTGCTTCAAATTAACAATTTAAGGTACTGCATGTGTTGTGGCTTGGACTCATTTTATGTCATCTAATTACCCTGTAAAACAAGGATAGATTTTATAACATATTCGACTATAATAGTTACATGTTCTTTCACTAACATAATTTAACTTCCCACAACAAATTGCACGGTATTGATAATACGTACATCTTAATGGAACGTTAAGCCGGTATGTCAGAAATTCTGTTGTTCAACCATACTCGATGCTGCAAACAAGTGCTCTTGGTATCCAATAAAATTTTGATCCAAAGTATACGGAAATTCGGATCCACTGCCCGGTACTGAGACTCAGATTCAGTACTTGGTTCCCGAATGCAGATCCGTTTTTAGATTTTCGGATTTTTAAATCTGAGTCTTTGGATCCTAATTCATTGTCACAAGCTTCGTTTCCAGATTCATAATCGAGTATTTCCGATACATATCTCTTGATCTTGCTACTTGGAATAGCGGTTCATAAAGGAACCGCAATTTTGGACCAGTGGTTTCAGATTAGATTTTGGGTAATAAATCCGGATAACATCAAGATCCAGATAATCTTGTCACTAATCACAGCTAAAACATTTTAAAAGGTTGTAATGCCTCGATTTGGCGAGCAACAATATACTGATGGAATAATTAGATTTGTTTTTTAAAATAACAATGACCCGTCATCTACAACAAATGCGTATTTTCGCGAAATACACTTAGGTATGTACAATTTTTTTTGATAAAAATATTATTTTGCCAAGAGAATAATCAACGATAAAACAATAACAGGACGGAAACTATGTACATTTGTTTTTGCGATTTTGCTTTTCCACAATCAGAATTTCAGCCTTTGCCATAGTATTTGTTTCTGCAATGGTGGTAAAAAAATTAGAATGACTATCTTTCACAATTGTGATAGCACGATCACAATCGTTATTATCAATCAGTTCCCATCGTACACCCCTTTCAGTTAATTGTTTAACCACAACAACTGTTTCGGTAACTTTAGATCACCTACACGGTGCCAGAAGTATTTCTATCCAACACGGACACGAGGAAATTTCCATCCTTGAATATCCGCTTCCCCAACCCTTTCCAAAACTTATAGTCACTGAATTGGTGTCAATCGGTCCTTTCGAATTGCCAATGTTACATGTGTAATTCATATCAGCGACTTTAATTGGGTCGAAAACACAAAGACAGTGTTCTATAGGTACTCGTGTAGGCACTGAATCGATGTTACTATCCAAAGTTAGCGAATTTACGAAGATTGGTATGCTGGAACGATTGTACACCCAAATCCCATTTTCTTCACGGGATAACGTTATACCTGTAAAAAGAACACGCATTAATTAGAATTTTAAACCAAAAATTTATAATAGTATTCAAAAGTTTAGTTTGTTTTTTCTTATTCTTAACATTAAATTCATGATCGTCATTGTAAATTCAAAATTCCAAAATTAACTTTTGGAATTTATTCTAAGTTAATTTTTGTATTTGGAAAGCACAAGAAAAATGTTAGTATTTCTAATAAGGAAAAAAATTTTTTAAAGGCGACACTTCTTAAAACTTCTGAGAAGAAAAACTAAACCTTTTTTCATGCACACTAATAAAATGAGCTCTGTTAGGCATACAAATTTATAAAAATACATGGGCCTGTTTGTATTAGACCTCTACCACATTTACATTTTCTAGAATAAAGTAAGCTATTTGGATAGGCGTTATCATAAATTATGTACTATAAAAATACTTAGTACATAAATTGTAACTATGTTTCAGCATGATACAGATATATTTGCACGTATACTTGTCTTCGTATCTCTCGAACATGGTTATATTGGTACTGGTATATATGAATACAAGAATCATATAATAACCCGACCAGTACCAAAGTAAAGGACAAAATACCAAACTTCAGCCATTATCAAGGAAATTGCCTTCTTCAAGGCTTTCAAGCCTTGCATTCAAGCCATGCATACGACTTCTGTTGCTAAAAAAGAAACACAAAGTTAATGCAACGCGCTCTTTTGCACAAAATAGCTTTTCTCGATTTGAAATCCATCCACCATCATCCTTCCTGCTTTGAGACCAATGGCATTTGCTACAAATTGGAATTGTGAAAAACGACAATAGGTTTCTTTTTTATTTTTAATTTTTCAGCAAATTAGAAATTATAATAGCTTTAAGACAAACTAGGTCTAGGGCGCTGAAACTAGGATTATCTACTCACTCAATACGCAGAATACTTGACAAACGCAAGTTTCGCCCATAAATGTTTGCCGTAATTCAACAATTAGTAGTTGATTTTCCAAAAATTAGCTTTTACGAGTTTATTTTTACATGGTCTCAACAAACATTATTTGTACCAATGAGATAAAATTTACAAAAAAATGTTTGCTTGAGCAGCACAATTCTCAATGCCGAAGCAATTCGAATCCCCACAAAATTGCCAATAGAATTGGCAATGTAATGTTTCATCAATGCTGAACTATTTCCTAATGGTTATGGCTAACTTGAACATCTCCAAAGTTGGGTCACATTGTAAAAAAACTACATAAGTTACATTCTCATATATATTTTTTGTAAAAAAGTTCATTGTTTAGTCTTTTATTTAAGCGCTGTGAATTATACTACTATAAATTCACACATGTTAATAAAGTTGTATAATCAACTAAGGAACACTGGTAAAATTCTAAAAAGGATAACAACCACGCTCTTCTTAACAGTATTCTTAACAGTAGAATCGCCCGATTTCAGTGTATAACTGCACGATTTTTATATTTCTATGAATACCTCAGAAACTACAACAAATATAACATTAAGATTTAAGCAAATTACTTTCCGAAAAAAATATAGTGGGATATAGGAATGAACTGCATGCACAAATTTTTATTATTTCAATTTGAATATTTTAATTATCAAAATTTCACTTGCAGAATCGAATTATTTTTAGTCGTTATTCGAATTCTGGCATTTTGATAATATGATTAATTATTTGTAAATAAAAAAGAAATGAGAATTTTTTTTGTAAAAACAAATGCATGACCGACAAATTAGATGGAGTCCAGTAGTCAATCAAGTGTCCTTTATAATATCGAAATAATCATCATTAGGCCAATCGCAAAGATACCATTGGATTCCTGTGATCAGTAAAAAAAAGGAACAGAAGAAAAAAATTGTCATAACAACAGGTGTTTTTTGGTAAAACTCTTCTAGAAATTCCGAAATTCTGAAAATAATTTGCATCATTCTTAATACTAATATACTTTAAATTAAATTCTAAAAAAATTTTTTTTAGAATTCAAATTTTAGAATTTAATTTAATTTATATTATTATATTATATGTATTTAGAAAAATTTAAAAATTATGATAATTTTTGTAGAGGTTGTACCCTGAAATCAGGCATTACAAAATGCTTAGTAATATTCTAGTTATATGTATAACCTTATTGTGCCTTATTTTCAAATGGCAAAACCCGTGGAATCTCTATATTTTTTTATGTCAAAGCAGTTTGTTTAGAAGCATTTCTACAATAAACATAAATATTACCTAATCCAATTTTTCTTCTCGCCTTAGATACTTCCTCCGAACAAGAATTGCAACAATGCGATAATTCTTTCACCGATAACCCTTCGCCGTATGGCACATCCCAAAAAATATTTATAAACGGTTTTTCAACAGGAAATTGACGTCCAACCCGCTTGGTCATTTCCCAATAGGCCAATTTACACCACCATCTCGACGTTGGATCTGAAATATAGAATAAAATATAAATACACAATAAAAAAAGGCTGACTACATGACTCATATTATAAAAAAGTCTTTGTGTAGTTTCTCTTTGAATTGAAAGGAAAACGCGATTTCTTCTTTTGGCTTATATCTTTTACAAGTTTTAAACTGAAAAATTATGATAACCTTTTTGCGTATGTTATCAGTGCTACGGGAACGCCAACGTATCGTAAAACTCATGTCTTTGATAGCTGGATATTTCTTTTGTTTTTTTTTTTTTTCTTTATTATTATCAAATGACACCTTTCTTTAATGGCAAGATACATTAAAGCAATGTAATATGTGGAATATAAACTTTGGAATACCAGTATGAAGTTTCTATAAATCTCAAACTTTTTAAATCTCAAACTGGTTTTGGTAATTTGTGCTTATCAATAGAGAGGACAAAAGCGAGTGAAATCATGTTCTCCAGCGACTAGACAGACTCGTGTTTTGTCGACTCTCGGAGAAACCAGTAGGCAACATGAACTCTTTCTTATGAGAGGAATAGACACGAGTCTGTCTAGTAGCTGCAAAAAAGGTATGAGTTCACTCGCTTTTGTCCTCTCTACTTATCAAAGAAGCCATATGTCCTCTTAACTCTTTATATAATTTTATAAGAAGATTAGGAAAAGAGGTATCTACTATCTTAAAATAAATCTAGGATGTTGAAATATTAAGTATATACTTTCTCAACATTTATATCTTTAGAATATTCAGTAAATCTTGGAGCTTCACATAGGATGTTGTTAGATATATTTCGATAATTTTGGGCAAAATCATGTAAAAAATTCATTAAATTTGAAACAATTTATTTCTCGAAGAAGTGGTCAAACGGGTTAATTTCATTTTTCAAAAATAATCATTTTTAGATCAATTTTAAGTTTTTTCTGCTTCAAGTTTTCAAGTAATGACGTCATGGATATTTTTCTTAAATGACAACTCCCAATTGTTTTCTTCAATTCGGTAGATCGTTTAACTATCTAAATAGTACCATCAACATTTTCATATCTCACATAATAACAATTTCGAATTAATAACATAAAGCAAAGAAATTAAGTAATTGGTTGACAACATTTTAAACAACTATTTTCCTGGGAAGTGGATCGGTAGGCAAGGACCAATGGAATGGCCTCCGTGATGCCTTGATTTTTTTTTCTTATGTAAGTGTTTAAAATCAAAAATCTATTCTGATAAACCGCAAAATGTAGAAGATTTGAAAAATCAATATGCTCGTAGATTTGCTCGTTGTCAAGAGATTGCTAGAAGGCATTTCGAGCATTCGTTTAAAAAAAAACAATCACTTAATTTTGTGACATAACAGCATTCGCTTTTTGTTCTTAAAAAAACAGATGTTTCCCACTTTTTTGTTCATAAATTTTGTTATGTGAGGTACTAAAACTTTGATTATACCGCTTAGACGATTAAATGATTTATCTAAATAAAAACAATCAGAAACACTTAAAAATAATTTCGATGACGTCATTACTTGAAAACCGGAAATGGGAGAAAGTTAAAATTGATGCAGAAATCTTTATTTTTTTAATAAAATTGAACTATCCGAGCATTTCTTTCCAAAACAAATTGCTTCAAAGTTGATAATTTTGCTGCGCACACTATATAGCCTTTTGTGCTAACACGCTTGTTCCCGTGGCAAGCATTCGAACTTTCAAAGGAACAATATTGTTTCAATTTACCACAAAGATCTATAAAATAGATGCTACTACTTGACTTATACACACTGACAGCCAGATCTAATTAAATAGCTAGAAACGTAACTAACAAAGAAATAATATTTTATAGATACCACATGACGTGGTTTGCAGGGGTACCAGATCATATTCAGGTAACAGCGCATCAAAGATCGTAACAACTTTTATTAAAATACAATAAACAACGTTGGTACGTAGGACGGTATAGGTGTTTAAATTTGTGTTGATAGAGGACGCAACGGTATAGTCGCTTTTCACGGAATAAATCGTACTCTGAAAAATAGCTTAGTGAATGTTTTTAATTTCTGACATTCTTTAATTTCATTGTAATTTTCCAAAACAATGCAAAGAAAGAATACATAAGAATTTTTTGTACTTCCCTGCCATCATTAACGAGAAGCTCTAGAAACACTATCATAGAAACCTGTAGACTGATAACCCGAACTAAATCAAAGTACTGATTTATTAATTTTCATATACGTGACAATTTACTATTATTTCGATGATTGCGAGTATTGTGACCCTATTAATTAACATATTACATCATGAATACTATATTATCGATTAATATGTCATTGGGTAGCGTACTCTAATAGATTAGTGCGTCAACAGATAACTTAAAGAACGATTTAATACAGTTAAAAGATTTTAAAAGTAAAAAAAAAAACAAGAATTCTGGTTTATATAAAAAAAATATAATAAACATAACAAGATAAGAAATGCCCGAAAAATGTAACAAATTTACTACAATTGTAACGAACTGATAACACTGGTACCAACTTCATAATTGCAGCTGGCATTTTTTAAATTTCTCTCTATTCATCTATATTACATAAAAAAAAAAATTGACCAATATGTCCGTTATTGGAGGAATCATCAACTTAAATCACGAGGGACACTAAAAAAAAATTCAGCTCTACTCATATTTCCTTTATTGTTAGACGCGTAGCTATATACCATGCATTTCTTTTTTTTTTTCTCCAGTGAACCTACCTTTCATGTATTGACGTGTTTCTCTTCGGTTTTCAAGAATTTTGAATGGAAATGAAGGTGGGCAATTCGAACACTTATTGGGACATTAAACTTCACATGTTTTATCTTACGATTGCCCTTTATAGTATTTTCTTTGTCAATACACAATCAATTACAGCCTTTTTGTGGCCCATTAATTAGACAAAATCAAAAATTGAACATAAAATTTGATATATTTGAATTTTGTTATCTGCAATAATGCCGGCTAGTCGCCATGCCAAACGTCTATATTCAATTATAAAAGAAAAACCCGTCAATGCATGAAAGGTAAATGTATATGCTCAGTAGTAAAAGAAAATGCACGGTATATGCATATATTAGTATTCGTTGTCAAGGTGTTAATGGTCATCTACAGTTGAAGATACCAAATTCAGAAGATACCAACAACATTGCTTTATTGCTTCTTATTAAATATGTTAAAATGTTATAAATTAATAATAGTAGATAATTTTAAAAATGTAGCAAGAAACGATTTATAGGGCCTACTTGGTACTTTATAAATATAGAAAATACCTATTTTTTTCTAAAAAGTACGTGTGCGTATATATATATATATATATATGAAAATTTTTAAATAGAGTAATTATCATGAATTTACTAATCCGCAGAGACGACCATACTCAAATACAACATTTTAAATAGAAGGATACGGTCGTAACAGAGTTTCACATATGAAATAACTCTCAATTTCTATACTTGTTTGCTGTTTTTTATTCTCTTTTTCCGGTATGTGTCGTGGGAGGGAAAGTGGCCGACAAAGCGGCAAAGTGGGGACGGGAGACAGGTGTTTCGATCGATAAACGTGCACCTAGAGGTGGCGCCGGTAGAGGGATGCCTGGCGCCACGTCGGTGACGTCACAGTCCGCACTGTGATGTTACACCTTTTTGCACCTGTATTTTTTGCATGCATCTTTATTGACTGTTTTTATTTTATGCAGTAACTTTTATTAGTAGTTAAATTTTTATTCGTATTGTAGATAAATACAAATGCTGTTCTATCTTCGTTTTTCGTCAGATTATAGATTGATTTTTAAATAAACAATTTTATGAGATGTTAGTATTTTTAATATAGAATTATAGAAGACAGCCTAATTTTACCATAATCAAAAAGTAATATTATTATAAAACTTAGTGTCTACGTGTCACAAGAGAGAAAACTTCTTTTTATGGTAAAAAAATATTCCTTTTTACTTATTCCAAAACCCACAAAATGCAAGAGGTAGACGTTTGAAACAAGTTTCTATGCTAACAAGGGAACACCGACAACCCAAAAACTCAAGTTTCAATGAAATTGTAGATACTGACAGAGAAATTCTGCTAATAATCACTCTGAATGGGTGAAATTAATTTATGGAAATCATAAATTTTGCATTCTATCTACTGCAACGTTTTCAGTTGAGTTGTGGAAATAGTTGAATTGAGTTGAAATAGTAAGTGGAAATAATTGAATGTTGTTATCCAGCACAAATGCCACCCGTTTTATAACACTACTGGAAGCAGTTTTCACTTGAAAAAAACTTTGGAGAATTGAAAATTCCAGTCACATTTGCTTTTACACAACGCGATCTCGTGCATCCTTTTCGTTGAAACTAAACGTGTTCCGGGCTTGAATCGTGTCATGTGGTTGTTATTTTAACAACACGGTTCAAACCCGGAACGCGTTTAATTTCAACAGACTCTGGCCATGGAAGCCTACGTTTTTATTCTTTTCGTTGTTCCATTTGCGATTATGGTGTGACAAATTCTTGTTTTAAATACATTTTAAGGGGTTTCATCACCATGCTGAATAGGTTATATTTTTCTGTGTAGAAAATGTTATACCAGCAAGCATTTTAAGATATAATAAACTTGATGGGAACATGCTAATGTAATATTATCGTAAAATCTGATCCAACAATAAAGTAATTTGTGGTGCATATATATATATATAATAAAAATGACTGAATATTTTCTTGTTTATTTAAAATTCTTTTGCGCGTCCGAACTAATACATACAATATATATATATATATGTACACTGCCGTATAGTAAATAATATATAGTGCTGTATAGTAAATAGTGTATATATATATATATACTGCCGTCCATATTAGTTCGGACGCGCAAAAGAATTTTAAATAAACAAGAAAATATTCAGTCATTTTTATTGCATTTTATTAATAGGGATTAAAATTAAAATATAAAAGCAGAAAAAGTAAAACTAACGAAAAATAAACAAAAAATTAATTGAACATTCAATTAATATCAAAGAAACTCCCTTTGCGCGAAGAACAGTTTTTACAATCCGAGGCATCCGCTCTACTAGTTTTTCAAGAAGTCTATTTGGCATATTAGTCCATTCGTCTTGTAAGATGTTCCATAGATGGCCTACGGAAATACATGGCTATACTTTTCGAACCCTCTTGTCCTATTCATCCCATAACAGCTCGATGGGGTTTAGATCAGCACTTTGCGACGGTCATGTCATTATTTGTAAAGTGCCATTATGTTGTTCTTCATTTAAGAAATTTGTACATATCACTGCTGAATGTTTTGGGTTGTTGTCCTGCATGAATACAAAATTTTCGTCGTTTAGACGTTGCCCCGATGATATTGCATTTTCTTACAGTATTTTTAAATAACCCTCTTTTCGCAAAATACCTTCGATTCGCTTCAAGTGTCCTGTACCGACATAGGGAAAATAACTCCAAACAAGCACAGAACTTCTTCCTTACTTGACAGTTGACACTACATAATTCTGCAACATTCTTTCACCTTTCGCTCTTCTTACAAAAACGCACCTTAATTGTTCGAACACCCCCAACTTTGACTTATCAGTCCACAGCACTCTTTTTTAATCATCCACCTTCCAATTTCTATATGTTTCTGCGCACTGAAACCGTTTTACCTGTTTCCCGTCGAAGTTTTTTTGTTACAATGCGGCTGTGAAGATTTGCAGCTTTTATCTTTTCCTCACTGTAGTAACAAATTTTTTTGCACGATCGCGATTCATTTCGGCGGCAATTTCTAGTGCCGTCAGTCTCCTATTTCGCTTGTTTAGAAATTTTATACGCTCATTGTCGGCTTGAATTGTTATTCTCTTACGACCTGAACATGCCCGATCTCTTAAACTGCCCGAGCGTTGATATCTCCGAATGATGTCACTAATAGTCGGTTTATTAACATGTATTTTTTCGGAAATTTAACGTACTAAATAGCCTTCATGCTGAAAAGCAACAATTGCAAAGCGCTTTTCTAAACTTATCGGTTTTCCTCTCGGCATTTTAATAACTCTAATCAGGTTCACACGAAAAGATACGCTCTTAACACTAACGCAGGCACAACAGGCTTATTTAGAAACTAGAGCATTTACCAATTCACAATAAACTCTCGGATGGCCTGCTTCCACCCTAAAAAGTATTGTAAATTTATTTGTGATTATCATTTGTGACGATGAGGATTATTCTGAAAGTTACTAAATTGGGTCATAAAATATAAATAGGGTTTTAGTCATTGTCTAATCGATGTTCATGGCAGTTTGCAATTTATTTAATATTATAATTCATTAAATAAACGCAATTTTATAGTAGTAGAGTTTACATTTTACTGGGTGTCCGAACTAATATGGACGGTAGTGTATATCTACTTGAACTGAAAATTATTTCCATCTGTACATAAGAAAATTCCATTACTTTAATTTTCGATCTCTAGTACAGTATACTAAACAGTATATGTGACAATATGTTTGTAAATCTTCTCATCCTTGGTTAGTATAATAAAAACAATTCCCTTTAACGGTTGAATCATCGGATTTCAGGGAAATTTTTGTAAATATTTGGAAAACTATTAACAGATATCAATTTTTTTTAGAACATATTACATATGCTCTAAAAAAGCTTATTACTTTCGGAAGAAAAATATACACCAGGGCACCGTACATCGTACTAGTACTACCGATTGATTGATAAATAATTTGGAGCAGGAATTACAATTACAATAATTCATCCGATAAAATTATAACTGGACTTAACATAAAGTGTTCGTCTCAAATATTTTACTTTTATATTGTCAGTTTAACGATATATTTTTCTCCGTGTGGTACGAACGTATTGTAAACCAAGAAAAAATGGAACTACTAATTCTGTGTACTGCTCATAGCAGTGTATTGCACCGAACAAAAACGAAATTTGTAATTGACATATATTTGTATTCTGTGTAAAAAATTCAAGATATCCATTCCATCATTTCGCATAAGTTTTTTGCCATGAATCACATACAAAATCAAAGCCTGTTCAGTGGACTGATAATCTGTAGTGGCAAAAAACGAGGACATTCGCACACCTTAGAACTATGTATCAACTATATATTTTATTTTAGGAAACTGGTCTAATGATCAAATTGGTATTGAAACACGTAATATGGAAAGATGTAATGTATACTACAGTTAAAAAGACAATCCTCTACAAACATTACGCTCAGTAGGATTTGAAAAACTTAAACTGAGGCGAGCGTTATGCCAGTTACAATATCTATAAAAAATTCCAGTAGATAAAAATGGTTCAGTAAGCATATTACAAAATCTTACAAGCACCTAATGGAAACTCGAAACTAGAGTCGAAAGATGACAACAGTAGTATGAATTTAATGTTTAAATATTTTCAAATTAAAGTTCTTCTTCACAAATGTTCAAACGTATTTGAATTGTTTCCCTGAGCTATATTGTTGCTATAGTTTTGAGACAATAGTGTAACGTATTTAAATAAAATTGAATTACTTCAAACATGAAACATACGTTGTGGAATCTAAAGAATATGTTATAACTACCTGTACACTTCATGTTACGAATGCGCTGAAATTCCAAAGCAATTATGAAATGAATCCCTTGTGGCTCGACTAACACAAACTAATATGACACCAGTTAATTTCAAGTTGTTTTAATATTGAACTAAGATATCGAATTGTCAATATGGCAAATATAAAGTTTTTTTTTTATGAAAATGCTTTTAATTATGTTAACAAAAATCTAAATTTCTGGATATTTTAAAGAATGGTGTTTATATAAAAGCACCTCATATTAATCCTCTGTTAGTTTACTATTTTTTCAGTTAGATGTGAGTTCACCAAGAGCCGTATATATGTGCGTTGCGGAGGCCTGTTATATGGTCAGAGGTCGATGGCTTGTTTCCTTTCTCACACATACGTACAGTCTTGTAACGACGTCTTCCATTCCATGGAAACTTGAAATAGAATCAATTAGATTCGCGTATTTAGAGAGAACTCGATTGCTGCAGCCTAATAGCAATCTCATAAAATTTCTATAATATGCATACTTAAATGTATTAATATATAAGTATTTTAATGTGAAAGTTGTTGATGTTTGAAATATATAAAAATGAATGCTTTTGAACACGGTAAACAGATTTCCATCACATTAATAATATAGAATAAAATATATCAATAACACAATCACAGTTTCTTATTGATTCTAGTAATGGAACCTCCAGAACAAATTATTCATAAATTTTATGAAAAATCGAAAAAAAGTTTTCTCTATAGGAATTCTAACAGAAAAGATGATCGTTGGTTATCAACAACGAAAATACATCGTTTAAGCAAATCCATGGTAGCTGTGCCACGTTTTGATTAAATTATTAAACCAGTGTCCCATACCTTTCAAAGCGACATGCGCATATTCTATACACGGAAAGTTGAGATATATTTTTTAAGCATTATTACGTCACTCCTATTTAGTATGTTACAAATATTGATAAAGTAAAACCAAATAATTCTTATAATTGAGCGAATTCTACAACTGCATGATTCATTTCAACGAATGAATTAGTGAGCGGTAGAAGGGTCTCGTTTCAAAAGGTAGAAAAAGCTAATCAGGAATTTTGAAATATAACAGTGCAACTTTGGTATCCACAGGCTAATTGCCTGTCGTGATCTTTATAGAAAAATGTTGTCAATAATATTATTGGGTATTGCCGTTTTTGTTAAAGGTATTTCATAAATTCGGACCCTTTTCCCACTCATTTCATTTTTTACATTTTTTTATTAACTATTTTTTATTTAGACTTTAGGATTAGGAGATCGTTTTATAAAATTACATATCGTATATTTTATTTAACATTTTCAAAGAACCTGGCCTTCCAAAATGCAATCCATGCAAATAAAAATCCAAACCCATATTGCAACACCAGGGTAGCGTTTCATAATTTTAGAAACAATCGCTTGATTGTGCTATTAAGATTTGACTATTTTCAGCATATAGCACAAAAGCCTATAAATTGACCAAGTAGTTTGTTTACAGTTAGTGTTAAAGAAAAGCAAGTTTGTGTATAGATGGAAATTTCAGGCGAAGGTTTTCCTTGGACGATTTTAATAAAGGTTCAATACAAAAACAATGCCTCAAATAATCTCGTTCAACTTTTACACAATTTCGTCGTGGTTCTGTTACCATCAGCGATGAACTTCATGAAGGTCAATCGAAATTGGTTATTGTTCCAAAAAACATTAATGCTTTGCGCAACATAATAGATAAGGATCGACATGCGACTTACCGTGGTAGAGGCATTCTCAGACATATCGAAGATAGCAGTATATTCGATGAACATTTTATCCCATGAACATTTAGTTGTGAAAAAGATTTGTTCGTGATAGATTCCACTAAGCACGAAAAAAGGCTACTGTCACTTAGTGAAAAGAAGCGCTCAAGAAATTCTGCAGAAGAACTAAATCCATAGATAACATCAGATCAGATGATGAAACTTAGAAGTATACGCACGGGTCGGAAATTAACCACCAATCATCTGTTTGCGTGTTACCACAAGATGAACCGGATCCGACAAAAACGCTTCGTTCACAAAGTACCTCCAAGAAGATGTTCCTTCTTTCTTTCACAAATATTGCTTTCAGGGATCGAAGAACAGTTAATGCTGAATATATTTGATATATAACAGTTTGGTTGCCAAAAGTCATCGATGAAATCAGAAAAACCAGCCGGCGTTACATCATCCTTTATCATGACAACACCAGCTCTAATACAGCACGTCAAAAAATTGGTTATTTGAAGGAGAAAAACAACGAATTAATATATCATTGTCCGTATTTACCGTTCTGAAACTCCGCAGAACCAATTATGGATCTCAAGGGCATCCAAACCTCAAAAAACATCAACGGTTTACAAGATTATGATTTATAATAATATAGTTACCTTTCCGAATATATTTTCCTACATGAATGTGTGTAAAATACTACGACTACATACTTTAAGCTAAATTCCCACTATATGACGGTGATGCCGCAACTTTGAAGTAGCAATAATTGAAAATATGCGCATAGCTTTTATTGCAATGTATTAAATTTACTACATGTGTTCACATTGAGCGTTTATAAATTGTAAGTTAATAACTGCATTAAATTATTAAGTAGGTCATAACAAAAATAAATAATAAAATGTTGGTTCCAAAAAATTCCTTAAACTTAAATAAAAATTGTCAAAGTTGCATAAATTAGAATATGTTTAAAATTCAAGCAATGCAAATGCTTAGTGCATACTTTATATATTGTATTATGTAAATTGAAAATATTGCTGCGACTTCACTGTTACTTCAAAATCGCGCCATCAAAATTGCAGTGGAAATTAGGCATTGGTTATTTTTCTATCAATATAAATTTATGAATTATCCTTGCTGTATTAACTATATTTGTTGATCATTAGGAAAACTGTCTGTACGATGAATTGTACTTGTTGCTATACCCGGTACGATTTAAGCAATTACACACGTATAAATATTATAAATGTTGCAAGTAGTTACAAATTTACGGAAAGAACATTTCCTAGAATTTTGGCGAGCAAACAATACGGAAAATATAAAATATGAACTAAATAGGGAGCCTACAATAGCCACCATTACCATAATGGACCATTAGATAGACCAGTACTTGACAATCTGAGAGTAGAAACAGCCGAAAAACGGGCGCATTTAAAGGAAACGGAAGGTTTGCTCCATCAACACAGCACATCGTCTCACACATCGGTGGTTGTCATTGTAAAAATTCCCGAATTGGGATTCGAAATGATAGACCACCCACCCTGTTTACCAGATCTGCATCCCAAAAACTTTGTCCTATTTTCTAAACTTGAAGTTCCGCTCAGAGGACAAAGATTTTCATCGAATGGGATGCCATTATATTCGTAGACATATATTTTTCAAAAGAAGATGCCGACCACTATTTGGCCACTACAAATCAAAGGGATTGAAGCATCACTCGCAAAAATGAATACACTTATGTTGAGGAATAAAACTGAACTTGACAAAAAAATAGAAAAAGGAAACATAAAAACAGACCATTTCCTTTTATTGGCTTTAGTATTTTCTATAAACAGTATGAAAAGGAAATATATTTCTCATCGTATTACTCTACTAGGGTAGAAGATCATCTCGAACAACAAAAATCTTATATCCACTTATTTTTTCCAAGTGTGATAAACCCATTAAATATTCATGATATACTTCGTCTTATAAAATAATTCGATTATTTTACAGAATATCTACTTAATTACGGATCGTAATCTTATTTTATCAATTACTTCGCCGTAGTTGACCTACGAGCGGTTACAAGCTTGCAGATCTATTCATCTCAACCGTGTGTGGTCTGTTGTGAATGCTGCTCTACGTATCCTACATTAAATGTGGAAATTTAATTAAAACCTAAATAAAACAGATACGATGAAGAGCTAGTTTTTGTGACGAAATACACTACAGTACTTTTCTTAATAACCTTTACGATAGCACATAAAAGTACGTGTATTGTTTGAAACTTGCTTTAAATATTTGTACAAGGGTTCCATCTCCCAACCTTCTGCAACTCTAAAATATGCGCCTACTGTGTAATTACTCAGAAGCTAATACTTTTTGATGTCACAGTAGACATGATAAAGCATCTAAATACTTCCGTATGAACAGGGTGATATGTTGCGAATCAGACATCCGTTTTGCTATTTTAAGTGAAACATTATAACGTTTTTGATATCTTAATCTAGAAATAAACCATCATAATCTGAGTTTCAACATTTTCAAGTACCATCTTTTTTTTCTGTATCCACTGTATAAGAAATTAATTTCTCTAGATATTTAAAATTGAAAATAATGGGAATTTTTACAATCAGTGAGAGTCTAATTTCTTACAATTAGTTATCTTAAATCTTGAAAAGGAAACGCAGAAAAGTTTTGAATTCTATCAAAAGATTCTTTCGAATGCAACTTTAGAATATTTTTGGTTGACACAACTCTCGGCAAACTTTTCTTTTCTAAATTATTTTCATAGACATTACTACCCCATAATATGGAGATATGCCACATTTAATGCCACTCCATGAGCAATAAAAAACTAAACCCTCATATTATTTCTTCAGCTTTGTATGCTGCATTATAGGGTGGAAGTTGCAATTTTACCTACAAACCTACAATTGTGCTTGTGGAAAAGCAATTTCTTAAAATACCAGAATTTAAAAATCGGGATTAAGTTAATGAAATAAATTCTATATTATCTCCAATTTCAACACTACAGTACAGTTGAATGTTGGATATATCTTCCAAAATTCAAATTTGTCGTAAACGGTTAGAAACACGTACATTTATTACATTTTGAGTTGAACTAAAAGCTTAATTACTAAAGAGGACAAAAACGAGTGAAATCATACATTTTTTGCAGCGACTAGATAGACTCGTGTCTATTTGTCTCATAAGAAAGAGTTGGTGTTGCTTATTAATTTCCCCGAAAGTCGACAAAACACGAGTCTGTCTAGTCACTGCAAAATAGATATAATATCACCCGCTTTTGTTCTCTCTATTAATTGCAATAGATCGCAATAGCAAGATATTCCGGTGAATTTACAAAGAGCATACTGGCTATTCTAACAAACGCAATTGCAAGTTTGTTACTTATTTTAGTTACCTACATTTACAAGAAAGAAAACGCTATACATGTGCTTCTACATTTCCGTCGGTTTTCAATCGTGAGCGAAGTTTCATATATATATATATATATATATATATATTCAGGATCTAAATTTGATCCTTCATCAGACCTGTTTGTAATTAAGTTTATATTGTATCAGAAAACATTGTGTAGAAAAGACAAGTTACTTACATTCGGCAATAGTTGACTTATAAATTTTATCTTGGAAAAACATTAAAACAATGACAAGCGGACTTTCACGTCCAAAACATTAAAAACTTTGTAATTAAAAATTAAAACTATTAAACTATTGTAAAAAAGGGGACAATAAACAAAATTTCAAAATTACTGTACATACAACAACAGAACCACACATGTACTGATCTTAATTGATGACCCTATAGCTTTTGTTGTTTTCAATCACGGTTGCTCCTTTTGCTGTTATCATATCACTTCACAGTATAATTGATGTCTATATTTCCGCCCATACACCACTAAAAGAGAACACCGACGTGAACCCAATGCATCCACGGGTGTGCTTTACAAAGTTCTTAAATATAATAACGATGTTTTAAAATGTAGTTTATTGTCCCCTTTTTACAATAGTTTAATATATATATATATATATATATATATATATATATATATATATATATAATTCGCCTCTAAAAATACATAAAGTTGATTTATAGATGGAGTCGATCTGGAAGGCCACGGATTTAATAAACAAAATCGTGTAGTCTCGTAAATTATTTGGAATCACTGATTACTTTATGAGTAACCTATAAAAAGATCGTGCGTACTGGCGCCAGGAAGGTAAGTTAAACAAACACATCAGACAAATATTTAATAACTTTTATTTAAAATTAAGTGTACGCAGTAGTTTTTAGAAGTAGTGGAAATTAAAAACAACACGTTCAAAATGGCGCTGTTTAAAACTGCGGTTTTTATTTTAGTGAATATTTATATATAATAATCTAATCTAACCCGATCCCTAGATTTCTGACACGATCATTGATAAAAATAAAATATAAAGGAATGTAATTTGTGATACAACATTTTATTAGCCTAACCGTGGTTCTAAAACAAATAGCAAAAGATATATGTTGAATATCAATTTAATCTAAAGCAGTACTGACTTCCCTTGAGAGACTCAAAGGTTCGAACCTAACCAACAGTAATTGAAAAAAAAAATTCACTACTAATCACTAAGCACCTTTTCTCATATTCAACATATCTTGAGCGTCGAATCGAATATATATTTTTCTCATCCTTGCGTCAGCGCTTTTGACACAGATGCAGTAGGCGGGTCGTGGGTTAACCAATGATTTGATTTATTGAATTACAAAGGCAGATCCTCACAGTTGACTTTCGCCTCTGGAATGATCTACATGCAGAATTGCCGCGATCACCTGTTTCTCGGTCAGTTAGTTTCGCCTCTGGCATGGTTTATACATTGAGTTGCTGTAATAAATGTTGCTTATCACTGGAGAGGACAAAGGTAGATGGAATTATACCTTTTTTGCAGTGACTAAAAAAGAGTCGACAAAACACGAGACACACTGACAAGACACAAGACACACTGTCTAATCTCTGCAAAAAAGGAATAGTGTCATCCGCCTTTGTCCTCGGCGCGGTCCAAACCCTGAACACATTTAGTTTTAAGACAGATCCTCCTTTCTTCATCCGTTACAATTTGTCGATAGAAATGGAGACCCTGTGTATAACCGAGAAGTTTCCTATAGATTTGCACTTGTTACTGTGCCTGTTTTGCATTTAATTTCATCGTCTCTTGACTCTCCCCCTGTGTGACCATCGCAAAAGGACCAAACTCCCAAGACAAATGTCAAGTCCTGGAAGCCGGAGTAACCTCAATTCTTTGGCATAGAACATTTTGGCCAACCATAGAAGGTTTTCCTCTCGAAGATCAGCTTGACCGTCCTTGAAATTTGTTCTTCTTGTTTTGGCTATTCGGCTTATCGTAATGCGTGTATTCACCACATGATGAAATATTAACCGAAACATCGATTTGGCAGTGTTGATATTGTTAAATTTTTTGAAATACTCAGAGAGACTCACATTAACAGCATTATATTTTCATGCCGACGTGCATTAACTGCCAAGACTAGATTAAAAAGCTCACTTAAATCACAATAGATCTGAGAATTGTCTATTTATAACAAATATTTTGTTACGAATTAAAAATATACATTTCGTTGAAAAGTAATGATGTCAAGTACTTATATCTACTTACTTCTGGTAAGGGGCAGCTCCTTCTTAAACCGTAAAATTCGTTTTCTTCTACGAATGAACTATTCTCAGAATCCTCAGAGCCTTGCCAAATTACAAAATTCGTACTTATCACCTGCACACATGAGCTACTTACTATCAAGCATAACATTTTTGTTAAATCCAATGCACGTTTTCTTTTACTATGCAATGTATTCTTATTTTTACGTGAATATACTGCCATAGATTAAATCTAAACAATCCACATATATACTTTAACAATTAATCAACATATATACTTTAACAATTAATTGACATATATACTTTAACAATATTCATGTTAATATGTACCTTATCATCTGAGTGTTTCTAAGAACAACATCCATAGGTAGTTAAGTTGATTGACGAAATATAACAATTCAATTGCGGCAGATACGAATCATTTATGCGGAACAAGTGACGTTCCAAAACAAACGTTGTTGTTCGTTTGTTTTGGACGGATACCAATCTCTTCGAAGAAAAGTTGGAGAACCTTATGGATATGAATGACTGCGATAATTGAAGTCATCAGTTATCACGTGAAAATCTTAAAACGAGATACTACTTTTAGCACATTAACGCGTACTAAAATTGCAAATTTGCTCGATGTACTTTAAGGCATTTTACTAGCTTTCAGACACAATAATTTCAGGGATACCTACATATTAATAGTAATCCGGCAATGTACGCATAACATAATAACATAGTAACTAAATATTAAAAGTTAACTGCATAGTAATAATGGACACATAAGTTGAATCAACACGTTACAAGTTACGGATAATTTGATAATTAACCCCTTTTTAATTTCAATTCATATACAATCTTATTCTCTAAAATAAAGATAATTTGTGAATAATATGAAAAGACTGCTTGCATAAAACACAAGAAATATATAATAGTGAACGTTGATACATTTTTTAAAGCATTTTATGTTTTAGTTTTCTTTTTTACGTATTTTTATACATATTTAACGTAAATTCTTTATTATAAATATAAGACTATCCAATATTTTCTAATACATATAAATTCCAAACAACAAATAATATATTCAACGTAACCTCCACCTACTAACACACACTTTTGGAGCCTATACTTAAACGTTCCTAAATGTTCTTATATCAATGTCACTGATTACTGTTCGTATTTTATCTTTTAGTGCTCCCAAATTCGCATCAAAATTATTATTTTCGTATTTTTGTTCTTTCTAACAGAATCAGTTTCATCAAATTTCTTAACAAGCTTTTTCAAAGAATTACTAGTGATATTAATTCACGATTGCTGCACAATATGAAATATCACCAATTCCATAACACTTAATCAAATAAATTTGATGTTGCAATGTTAGCATAATTGTGATCTTCGCGATTACATTTTCACTTAAATTTTAATCAGACAAATATGTAATTAAATGTGAACAGAATTTCAAGGCAATACGATTATCAATGATAATTTGAACTTAAAGTTAAGTTCAAATTTAGTTAGTAAAATTTTTGAAAGTAAGCAAACACGTTTTCAACATTTATATGCGTACTACTGTGAAAATATAAACGTTGCATGTGCATAAAATGCACAAATTATCCTCAGTAATCGGTAATCGGTGCATTTTAATATATCTTCTAATGGTCTTAAGACAAGCAAAAACATTCGTAAAGAATAACTTTTTTTTTCATAAAATGTAGAATAAAAAAAGTTTTTTCGTCTTGTGCACCAAATCCGTAGACACAGTGTATAAGTGCAATTTGATCATTAGGTCGGTTTCTACACTATTTCATGGAATGATTGCGGTTCCGCACTTTAATATTTTTACTTTTACATATCGTATACTTGTAGCTCTATTTCAAGCTACATACATAATGTCAATGATTTTGTAGTAGCAGATAGTTAATGTATTGGAAAGTATATGTTCAAAAATAATTAAAAGAACCAAATATACATAGCATTGAATTCAAAAGAAAAAATGTTTGTAATATCTTGAAAATGTAATATTCAATTGTTTGTCACATGTCAATTCATGGAAAAAACCCCACATATTCCTAATTTACTTGACCTTATTATAAGAAAAATAATAATGTTAGCCATAATGAACACATGATTATCGACACCTTATTTAATATTATCCCCTGTACGCAAAAATTGGAAATTATTCAGGGTCAAATTCCTTTATACAACTGCTGATAAAAATCAGTATACAAATTTACCACTTTTATTTATAAGGCATGCCAGAGTATTTGAATCTATGCCCGACGCCGTGTAGACTACAGCATAGTAAACGTCGTTAGAAATCATTAAATATTATAATTTAGCGTATAGATGTATGCGCGGCATGTGTGGGATATTTCGCACGGTCTGGCGCCAGTTATTGTTAGTCTAATATGCTTAACACACATGTTTATTTTTAACACCTCTACACTTCGCAAATTTATTCGAAACTGCTAATTATAAAACAAATGACTATAACTAATAAAGGATTGAAGCAGTATTATTAAAAAAAATATATTCTAAGTTTTGTTAGGGCTGCAAATACTTACGTTATACATACAAAAAAAAAAAACTATATGTATGATCAAAGTATTGTAACTAGATAAGCTGGTACTATGACAAATAATATGAATATCTTACATCTAACCATATTCATTTATAATTGTCAAGTCCCTTATATCAAAATAACTTAATTTCGATATTCTAGACATAGAATAAAGCCTTAAAAACAACTCTCAGAAAGTGATATTAACATATATAACAATATAGCAATGATGCTTATATCCTTTTATTTTACAACCACTGTGTATGTTTTGGGGAAGACGTAATGTACAAAGTATCTCACGATTCAAACGCGAAATATCTGGGGAACGAATTACATTATAAAAGAATATTTAGTGGATAAAAATTATACGGAAGGTGGCATAATACAAACTTTTGCTTTTGATTCACATGGCATAAATTTAATTTTTTAAATGATTAAATGATTAACTGATTAAATCATTTTATGATCATTACCCCGACATAGTGATTATAAAATCTCAAAAAATTGCAAGGAGTACGTTGTAAATTGAGAATAAACAAAACAAATAATCTGGTAGGCTACTTCTTTACGACATATCAATATATGACTATGTGCCATCCTAGTGTCACGTCAAAATCAACTGTCAAATTGTCAGTTCACTATGCCTTCCCGATTTAAGTGCAGTAAAATATGTTGATACGTTTATTGTTTGTTACCTTTTTCTTCTGAATTTTTTTAAATTACAAAATATTTAGATATATTTGAGAAGTGTTATAACAAAAAATACTGAAACTGGTGTAGAAAAGGAAAATTATAGATCAGTGAAATGCCGAATTACCTTGTACACAGGGTTCAAAACATATCGCAACCAGGCCAATCCTTGCAGTAAATTTCATAAATTACATTTGATTTCATCAAATGTTTCAGAGGAATAATGGATGGGTTACAATCTATTGCTTCCCTCGAACAAGTTAGAAATCTTGCTATTAAGATTCGATATGCTAATATCTATATTAGAATTCAGTGGGATAGTTTCAAAAACAAAATGCTGATATAGCAAATCAACAGCCCTTTTTTTAACAAACTGAAGGGGAGAGAATGGGTAGCACCCTATTTCCTCTTATGGTTAAGTTAAGTGAGATAAACACTAGTAAAATTGTTCCCCAAATTAGACAAATTCCAATATCAACATATTTGTTTTCAAATTTAAAAAGAGGCTGAGGTCAAAATTAATAAAAAAAAAGAAATTTTGAAAATATTTACATGTACGAAACATGTAAACATTTTCGATAAAATATTAAATAACTATGAGTTTATCCTTCATACCGCAAGCTTAATTCTCCTAAGACCAAGGACAGCCACCAATCAATGAAACACAGTCATTCAACTGTCGAACACTTATTAAAACACACATACAGATTACCACTGAACCTTTATATTCGATGTATGAATCAGAATAACAAATTGTGCCGCGAAGGATGTATGACATATTGAAAGACGTACATACTTCTTTTGTCGATTTTATCAAAAACTTTGAACTTAATATCAAAGTTCTTTTTATTTGTTTTCTCAATTTTAATGGACTACATCTCATAAAAGCATAAATATATTTATGTGAATAACTCAACGCAAAGAAAATTAAGTGTGGACTATTGGCACATCCCTACATACTAGGATGATATGATAAATACCTATACAAAGGAAGACAACGTAATCGTTATTCCCGTGCAGCTCTATACACCTCATTCCGCAATGTTACAACAGTTTTGAAGTCGTCCTCTTCATTTGACGCGAATCGCTTTCCGTCAAGCCAAATTAAAAAAAAGGGGGCAAATCTGGCGAATAAGGTGGACGAGCCACCAATTCGTACTGTAATTGGACTAGTTCGGCTGTCTCAATTGGCGATAAGTGGGTCGGGGCGTATTATGATTCGTAATTCGATTCGTTTCCTTGCTAGGTGGAACTTTTTTCTCTTTAGTTCAGCGTGGAATCTATCCAGAAAATCAGGATTCTATGTCTCTCCAAATTATTAATTAAAATTATCCCAAAGATTCATTTCAGATCTTTTCCGGCTGATGGAATCGTCCTCGCTTTCTAGCGTACGTTCGCCGGGAAACATCCACTTTGCTGACTGACTTAGTTTCTGGCGTGTAGCGATGTATCCAATGGTTCATTTACAGTGTCATAACTTCGTAGAAAGTCACCTGTATTGCGCTTAAATATATCCATTACTCAATTTTTCGTGAAGAATGTTTTGTAAACGTTCAACTGAGATGTTAGCGATCTCTTTAATCTTCATTGAGCGATCTGCTAACAGGATAATAATTAACCTTTTTTCTATTATTCTTTTTCCATGATTCTACAAGTACTTTCTCACTTTCAACAGCTTACAAAATAACGGTACTCGATGAAAACTGAAATTTTTATCATCATAAACCATTTTATAAGACAGTCCACTTCTGCAAGCGTTCTGTGAATGATATTTAAATCACGATCTGAACATCCAAGATTCCATTCTATGAAGGGATAAATGCTTATTCACCCAAGATGGTATTTACAGTATTCGTAATCAACAACTGGAGCTCTGAGAATCCACATTTAATCAGACCTAGTGTCGCATAAATGCAGAAAATTATTTAGATTTTCTACAACGGTTGCCTTGGGATCTTTTAGATGACGTGCCACTAAATTTCCGGGAAAACATGATTACTGTCCGATGAAGTAGGGCCCCACTTTGCACGAATTGCACAAAATATTTTCCCTGACCGTTCAATTGGCAGGGGCAATACTTTGACCACCTCGATCGCCAGATCTGACACCTGCGATTCTTTCGTATGAGGCGTTTTGTAAGCGGTAGTTTACTAAACACCTATAGTCGATGTGAATGAACTAGAAAACGTGTATTTCAAGCAACGCAACAAGTAACACCGCAGATGTTGCAAGGCGTACTGAAATATGTATGTTTAGCTTCTACCGGAAAACAATTTGAACATATGTTACAAAAAGTTTTGTTATAAATTTTTAGTTGTCTAATATTTTAAAAAATCAAGACGATCAAAATGTTTTATTATTTATTTTTAAAAATGTTATAAATCAGAAAAAAAATTGTATCAAATTAAAACATTATAAAGAAACATTCGTTTCAGTTTTTTATGCTTAACGTAATTTCATGCTTTGCATCCGCGAATTTCGCAGCAGCCTGTATATGCATGCAATAATAATATTAATCCTTTCAAAATCAATAGAATTTAAATCTGTTGTATCTCAGTAAATGAAAAAAAAATAAAAATAGTGCCTATATTTGTATACATTTAAATACAGGTTGGTTAAATTTTAATTTGGAGTCGGTTTTCACACTATTTCTTAAAAAAGAAGCTGTTATTAAAGGCTAGTTTTTGAAAGCTAACTAACTCTAAATGCAGTAGTAGAAGTATTAAAAGAAAAACCGGCTGAACTAGATCCAAACAAAATAGGTTGCAAAGAAACAGGAAGAAAGGCAGATTTGTTACCTCTACACCCACAGCAGAAGAGGTTACAGGTAAGTAAGTAAATCCAATTTGAAAAACGCGGAAATGTAGTAGATATAACAGCTGTGTTTCAACTTCCTGCGTGAGTGTAATGTTAGCCTTCTTGCATAACTGATACGGAATACTCTACTACACCAACCAACGATAATGAATATCTCATTCATATACGCATATAGGTTTACAAAGCTTCTCTACTTGAGAAAAAAAAATGTAATCTATGCAAAGAAGACAGATAAAGTTATCAGTAAATTAATTTATGTTTATTGTTCAGACAATGCATGTATACATATCTTTTTTTAAATTTTATAGCATTTACTGGTAACATATCAGATGTGAAAGTAACAGATGATTTACAGGTAGACTGTATATGTCCAGCAACTGTCCCGAATAGCCTTCATTGAAGAGCGTCTCAGATATCAAAAACGCACTTGATTGAAGTTTTTCGGGAATGCTCTTTTTACACAAATAACGTTGCCGTCTATCGCGCATATTTCGATAGTTTGAAACACGGATAGCGGTATAAGAAGTCGAACGTCGTACAAAACTCACACGGCTACATTTCGAACGTGTGACGTAACCACCCGCGATAGTCCGTAATCTTGGCGCCAGTACTGAACTTGTAATACCTATTTTTAAACGCGGGGCCACTTCTATCTACACACACGGACGCGTGCACATTATACACATAAACACGCATGCACATCTACATATATACACACACATCTATGTTAACGTATGTTACATATTCACGTACACATTTCATATATACACCGACCACTACTCTCTTTCTACGCTCCGATAAAAACAATACGAGCCTATGTATAAAGCACGGGACTAGAATTCTCGACATCGGACACTCCAACGTTTAACACACCCATCAATGTATTATGATCGCCATCAGCGAAGAACGATCTATTTTTATCTAAGTACTAACGAGTTGTCGTTTATATATACTTTATAGATATATCTGCATATACGTATAAAGTATGTTTATACCTCCCAGCACTGGGCGCTGTAATCTGCAGATCCTTTCTAATTGTCGAAACCCATTGTGGCAAATTTAGTACACAAAAGTACAGAGTGGTTCATTTTGAACCTCGCTTATTATTAAAAATAGAAGGTAGGTTTAAATTTAGCTTCAAGTTGCTAAATTTTATATTTACAAGAACACAAAGAGAAAATGGAGCTGTAACATATGATAGTCCACATTTTTTTAACAAAAAGGAAACTCATTTTCTTGTTTTGCTCTAGCGGGAAGTAAATTCTGCTCATATTTTTGATAAAGTCATTTTATAATAACCTATTTGTTTTTTTCATTACTGTAGATACAGCATATCACTGAAATATGAAAGAAAGATAGAAAAAAAATCGTTACAAGAGTAAAGAAAGAGAGAACCGAAGGAAATATTACAAGAACGGGATATAACAATGTAATTATTAACACGACAAAATGGAAATAATACGAATAAAAGGTATTATACACAATAGCAAGAATTAATAACAAGACAACGTAAAACGAACACGGGAAAGAGAAACGATACAATACAACGAAAAGTAAGGTTTAGAAAATTCAACCTAGCCATGTGTAATGTTAGAACCATGTTAAGAACAGAAAGGTAGCAATTGATAGAGGACGAGTTAAAAAGATATGGAAGTAATATTTCGGGTGTTCAACAGGCGAGATGGGGTAATATTGAAGAAGCACAGAAGACTTCATACAAGCAATAGCGGGCGGCACACAGCTCATAAGAAAACGAATAACGATGACAAGTATAGAATGTGCGGCATTAGACGTAAAAGTTGTCACTACTCGATTTCAACACCCTACAGCGTAAAGTTACATAGAGGCACCAGAACGGTTGCGTCGAGATCATGCACTAGTCGCAAGAAATAATAGGAAATGAGTACAGGACACGTTAGGAGGTCTTAATAGAGGGGCAAATGTAGACACCGATCACTAGAGATGACTGAGACAAGTGGAACTATTCCGTTTTTGCTACGACTAGATAGACTCGTGTCTATTCGCATCTGGTGTCTCCGACAGTCAACAAAACACGAATCTGTCTAGTCGCTGTAAAAAAGTAATGATTGCATCCGCCTTTGTCCTCTCTACCGATCACTATTTGGTACAGATGGTCCGAGGGAGTTATGAGAAAAGAATTATGACAAAAGGCTGAAGTACACGACCAACTGCTATCTATCTAAAATATAAGAAATCAGAGAGGAATATGAGGAAGTATTGACGCAGAAAGAAGACGAATAGCGAAGAATATAAATGAAATTCGGAATAACAAAACAAAACTGATAAATGCAGCGAAGGTAACCATACCATACAAGGAAACTAACGAAGCCGAAGGAGTATGACACGTAGTGTGGAGTTTTTTTTTTAAGGATTGTCTATTAGACGATAAGTAGTCCACAACCTAAAATAGAAGCATATTTACAATAGCTATAACTTTAGTTGCGTACAGGCATCAAAGAATTCATCAAGCAAATAGATTCATTTAACAAGAATGTTGTTATTGCAACCTTAAAACTTCGTGAAGTACTTAAAGATTTTTTCGCTAAAGCAAGAGCATTGCTTGTAGCAAGTGTAAGCCTCTGTCGAGGAATAGTTAACATGCATTTATTTCTAGTGTTATATTGATGTATTTCATTATTCTTAAAAAAGTTAACTTCATTAGATTTAACGTGTAGTAGTATATCTATAATATATAATGATATTACAGTAAATATTCCGAAATCCTTGGAAATACTTCTGTATATTCCTTGCAGCTCTCTCTTGCAGTATAAAAATTCTTTTTATGAAAGTAGATGTTCTGTGAAACATTAGCCCATATCTAATTCTATACTCAAAATGCGAATAGTAACAAAATACTAGTATATTTCGCGTAACTAGACCTTTTAAGTGTTTGTATGTCTCTTAAATTAGTCCGTTATCAATTTGTAAACCTAACAATTTGGTACGTGGTACTTGTTACATAGAATCGTTATTTATTTTGATTAAATAGTCTTCACTAAATTTGTTGACACCAGGTGTTTTACTTAAGTTTACCTGTATATCTTGTAGTAAAACATTTTTATTTAACTAGCACTAATGTAAGTACCATTATCCTGCATAAAGAACTAACTTGGAGAACGTTGCAGGTAAATCATTAATAAAAATGATAAACAGTAAAGGTCCAATCGCTAAGACCTCCGTATACCTCATTTCAATAGAAGCTTATTGAATCATATTTTTGTATATCGACTCCCCGCTTGAAATATATGACTAAAACCATTTGCACATAATACAGCGTACTCCATAACTATTAAAATTATAAAGTAAAATTTCTTGATCGATCATGTTGAAGACCTTATTCAGATTCATAAAAACATTACCACATTTGAAGTTATCATTTAAATTATGATAAAAAAAATGTTAATAAATTGAGTAAATGCAGAAATAGTAGATCCATTTTTTTATAAAACCGTGGTGTGATTCATGAAAAAAAAACCTGTACGGGTGAAAAAGGCAGTTGCTTTCCCAAGTACAATCTTTTCTAAAGCCTTCGATACGGATGAAAGTAAAGATATAGGTCTATAATTGGCAACTAAGTTCCATCAGCAATAGATCGACTTATGATTCAAGTTAATAATTGCGCTATTAAATCTATAGGATTTATTAACATATTTGAACTTACACAATGCCGACAGAATTTAACGGTTTCAAAGGATAAACCGTATTGTACTCTTGCCTGCTCAAAAAATACACCATTTACCCTACTATCAATACAATCTCATGCGCAGGAAATTCAAATGCTAACTCTTCAATTATGTTGATAAAGTAGTGATTGAAACAGTTACGTTGCATGAAATTCATCTTTGACGATGTCGTTTACAATTATTTCATTGATACGACTTGTATTAGATTTCTTTATTGTGGCCATTTTAATTTATAATTTCCTAGGCTACTTTTTTTATCATTATTTTTATTGGTTGCATCTAAATATTTATTGGTTTTTATAGTTGTATAAACTTCAGAATCTTCCGTATAATGATTTTATATACTCTTTTAGTGTATTTGAAGACATATGCTCCTGGAGTTATTTACAGTTTCTTATTACATTTTCGCACATGTCCTAAAAGAAAATGAAATATAATTGCATTATCTTCATAAAACTTTTAATAGAACTGTTTATATTACTAGCTAAATGTCAAACAAATTTCAGATGCTAAAGAATCACGAAAAGTTATTTGAAGTAAAATTACGTTTATAAACTTTATCAGTAGAGATTTTAAATACATTAGTTAAGGTAACACACAAAATAAGCGCAAAAATGATTCATTTTGATCTACAAAAACTTGCATAATCTGAGAACCATTAGAATAAAAATAATCAATGCAACTACTCCACGTTAAAGTAATACGAGATGGTGCGTTCGAAAAAATACTAACTCGAAGAGCAAATTAATCAAATCAGCAAATTAATTAAGCCAGCATTTTCTTCGTACACTTAAATATAATCGACATCAAAGTCACAGTATATGATACGTTAGAATTTTCACTTCTAAACACTTTACTAAGGACCAGATTTAATTTTAATAAAAACTCTTGAAACGCAGAGCAGACCTGTTAATTGTATTTTAAGTTTTTGATTTCAATTTTCAACCACAAATTTCATATATCCTCTTCGTTTATATGTAAAGTGCATATAAACAGGCAAGCGCACAACAAAAACACAGGTATACCAGCACTTACACACAATGCGCACGACAGAACAAACAAGGAGTACAATGTGTAAAAAAGAAAATTCGAACGTCTAATTTATGGCTAAATGCGCAACTACATTTAAAAAATTCAATTTACTTACTTTTGAAGTCCCCATCAAATGAGCGGGAAAAATTACTTCATAGAATAGTAATTTTTGATAGAAAGTGGTGGGTAATTTTATACGGTCTTTCGGTAATTTTCATATTACACTAAACATTTTCCACTTCTATAAATTTACACAAAAAATGGTAGGTAACAAATTTTCTTCCAATTTTTAGAGTAAAATTCCGCCATACATATGTATATACGTAGTATATACATATGTATAATAAATCTGAAAATCAATATCAAAAAAATGTTTCAATAATTCTCAATATAAACAAAATACTTAAAGTATTTGTCATCATGACATGATTTTTCTCGTTTTTCTAAGGACTAGCGCAGCCTTCTAGCAGACATAATAGTTCATTCAAACTATGCGTTCGGAATTCCGAGCTCATCGTTTTCTACTAGTCACGGTTTGTGCCTGTCAGATCGTATTTTTTGCGGACGTCGCCGTTCAGGTCTTTTAAGTTGGGAGTGCGGTAGTCAAAAAGAGAAACGGCAGACATAGTTAAAAATCCAATCGTACTCTCGACTAATAAATAACGCATGTGAATTGCGCCGGCTTCATGTTAAATTTAGCCTGTTAGGTCATTGCAATCCCTCCAGTCACAACACATTGGCGCCTAGGTCCTGTCGTGCGACAACGGGCCGAATTAAAAATTGCTATGCAGCGTTGCTGAATACATGCCATCGTAATTCTTTTTAAAAATTATCTCCTCGTCCAATATGTTTAGCTTGAATTATACGTGCATATATAACTTGAAGTAATTAAGTGGGTCGTACGTGGATAATGTAACAGAAAAATTATTACGGGTACAAGTGATTAGTGGAAAAATATATTTACCTATGAATGAAATAGTACGCACGCAATTAATTCTGCGGTCTTTAATTTAAACGATTCAGTACCATAAGCAAAAAAAAAGCAAAAGAATCTGTTGCTACTTTGAAAAGACTTCGACGCAAATTCACCAAATGAATTGCAATCTAATTCCACAAATATCCAAATTTAATCTATAAAGAAATAAATGTAAATACAATAATACTATGCAATGTAAAAATATATACAGTAAAGTCTTAAAGAGCTCGTTGCTAAGCACCGTATAATCACAAATTATAACATTTACCAAACTGACAAATTTCATAATGAACGCTGCCCTTGTACAGCCGAAAATATTTGAGCTTTGTGATAAGTAAAGTAGGATAGCATAGAACTATGCGGTCGGATTCATCGGGCACCCGTATACCATATCCGGCTCCCGCTTCCGTCACGAAGGGGTTAAGCAAGAATTTTTATTAAAATTGGCGAACCTTTCCATAGCTGTTTCCTTGTTCACAACGACGATTAATCACACAATTAATCACATTGTATAACTAAAATATATCTAACTTCACTCAATATACACAACTACAACAAGATCACCTGGATGCGAGGCAAAATTCTGCGTAAATTAAATTAAATTGCATTAAATCAAACAGTCACTTCAGCAAGCGTTTATATTAGTAAGACGAATATTAGACAAAGAAGCTCCTTATTCAAGAATTAAATAATAATTCGGCATCGAAAGGAAAAAACATACATACTTTCTAGTAGCCAAACTTGTCACGACTGCCTGTCGTCGCTCCTTCGCTTATACCTCATATAGCGCTCAAATGTGCACTATCTATAGTTTATAACTTTTCCGCTTCCATGAAGACGCATTAGTAAGAAGCGTACATACAAAGGGATTCTAAACATGAGAATGTCTGGATAGCCGCCTTCGGCTATATTAGCTGCCATAAAACCAGACATTCGAATTCCTATAGGGTTTGGTGATGGCCCTAATAATGCATAAGACACGCACACAAACGTTACCAAATATAATACAAATAACGTTGCGATACTAAAGACACATTTAGGTAGCAAAATTCCTGGCACCCATATTAGGTGCATTTACAATTAAATACAAATACGAATGTTGCGAATTTAAGATACAAACAAACGTTGGGGAATTATATATACTGAGTCACATTTATACAGAAGTGCATAGAAATATCCAGGAAAATATGTACAAAAACAACTAGGGGAAATAAATGTATAAAATGTATATAATACATTTTATACATTTATTAATTATTTTATACATTTTATACATTTATTAATTATAATAAAAAATATATATGCATATTTTTTTACCAGAAGGAAACATCACATTTTTTATATTATAATAAGAGGAAGTGTTTTGATAACTTTTTATACAAATCATTTCGAGAGATACTGAGCTATTCAGAAAATAACCAGATATTTTATACATTTAAGCAAAAGCAATTGGTCCTCCCACTTCGCAAAAAAGATACACTGAAGCAAACGACTATCAACATTGTTCTTCAAACCAAGAGAACGTAGCAGTACTGGTCTCTAAAACAAGTAAACATATTTGTAGGAGTACTTGCTTCGACGGTACATATGTTATCTCATATTTTTTGTGGTAATACAGGTCACTTCAGGCTTCCAGCTCTCTTTATACGTTAAGAAAGACCTTTATCATGCTGCGGGGTTATTGCATGGGAAGGTGACGATCAACTTGGTTTGAATATCTGAACAGTAATATCCAGTGGCACCTTCTTCATTCAATTAATTGGTCAATGACCTCTAAGTATATTTCTAAACAATTGGCAAAGTATTAAAATAAGATACTTCGTTACCACTAGCAAAATGTGTCAATTGTATGGAAATGTTGTTAGGAAGTCATTGGACACTGATAAATTATCAGTGATAATTGTGTATTAATGGGTTTTTCTTTGAATCCACGGGCATTTTTTTTCCACACGTACACGTGGTAAACAATTTCGCAATGTCTACTCACTTGACAATCTCTAGTTGAGGTTGTACTTGTCCCAAATCTTAGTGAGGTGTTCTTTTTTGGGTAATATTAAATCTTTTAAAAATTCGTGAAAATAGTGTTTTTGATCGAAATGTCTTCACTTGTGGTTTTTTGCTATCGTCATCGCTACGGAAACGGTTAATTTGTACACTAAACACCTCGCATTCGTTGTACTTAAAACCTGGGTATTTTTTAAATAAATCGAACATAGGTCACCAAGTAATAATTTGGCGAATTATTTTTTCATTCATATTTGTTACTAAAACACATTATTCCCGAACGAACCGAAATGATAGCAATAGACTGATATTCTTAACAGATTTGTTAAACGTCTTCACTCTTACGCAAATATTTTTTTTCGTTCGGCAAATGCAACAGAATAATATCCACGGCCGGTCTGCGAAGAAACAAAAATCATCAACGCAGAACATTAAGTTTGAGGAAAATAACACTGAATAGTGCTCCAAAAAAAGGAAAATCTTTAATAAAAAATACTTTGCAATATTGAATACGAGTTCAATTCCATTAGTTTAATTTATTTCATTAAAATAATTAAAAAAGTTTAGAATTAAGGTTATTTTGTCTAATAATAATGATACGCTGTTAGGACCATTTTAAGAAGACAGTGACAATTAAAGTACCTATCAGTATATTGGCGGGAAGATTCAAGAACTAAAAACGTGCATTGATGTTCGTTAAATCATTGGTGACACTGTAAAATGGGGCATTCGAAGTAAAAAGTTAGCCAAATTTATTTTACTCACTTGAACGAGCTCTACAACTATTGTGCTACCTGTATTTTCTCATATCGTATACGTCGATTACGTTTTGTCAAAGCAACAACAAATCATTATATTAATTAATATATTTATTACAGCAATGAACTAGGTTTATCAATATAATGAGAAGAGAAACAAAGTTTAAAGATTTTTCATTAGAAATTAATAAATGTATGCTTTATATCATTATATCCGTTTATTGTATACAGTATATACAAGTGATCTAACAATAACAACTAACAACTAACAATAACAACTAACAACTAACAATCCATTGCTAGTTTCTATACTAGCTCACCGGTCAAGTTAGCAATCTAGTAGCCGAATATAATGGTGAAATAGGAAAAACATCGCGCTTTTAAGTTTGTAGGCAAATTGAAAAATTTTTTGAATAGAAAGGTACAGATTTTATAATAAAATCGGTTACAATAAACTTTTTACTAGGATAAAACAACGGAGTTATATCGACCTGGACTAATCTAAAGTTAACTTAACTTTCAACTGAAACAAATTACAATAATTTGTAATGGAGTTGTAAAACATACAAAACAACATTTTTAAAGATTTAATTATAAAATAATAATAAAATAAAAACTTATTTTTTATAGTTGTTGGTTCTACTTCAAATATTTGAAACCTCTCTTCGTCCCAATACAATTTCCTGATCGTTTCAGAACATATTAACACTTTATAATACGACCATACCAAATCAGGTGATCTTGAAGGCCATCAAATCGCTCTATTAGTTCCAATTCATCTATCCTCAAAAAGACTGTATAGAACACGACTACCTTCTCGATAATTATAAGCAGGCGCTCCATCCCGTTGAAAAATTATGGAGATCTATTTCATATAAGATATTTTCCAAAAAATCTCGCAGAAAATCCAAATATCAATTACTGATGGGGAACCTTCATAGACAAAAAGTCTAATAATTTTGGATGAAATGATATCATAGCGAATATTTAATTTGGAAAGCTCCAGAATTTACTTGGAAACGGTTATTTTTTGAACAGTAATAATGCTTTCTTCTGTTCGGCATTCCACAATTAGAAATGCCTCGTTGCCTCATGGAATATTTCGGCAATTATTGACAATAGTCGATATAGCATTAGCAGAAAACCATTCTTCCTTCAAGACCTCCTGTAATAATGTTCGGCGGGCCTATACTCCTAAGAAATGAATTACTTTTTCAATATTCTGAGAAGTGGACCATGACATAAATTAGAAACCTTTTATTATTTCTAAACGTTGGATAAAGTTTCAAGAAATATTAACGATTCGGTTGAGCACTAAGTAGGTATCAAAAAAAATAAAGAAGTTACCAATAACATTAAATTTATATCAGTTGTTTTAGTGACAGATTTAAAGAAATGAAGTAAGTTTCGGTGAAAAAACTAAATTAAAAACGGCATGTTTATTAAAAAAAGTTTATCCCTCCAATGAGTGTGTAAAAGTGAACAGCAATGCCATTTTTACTGGGTGTAAAATCGCCAATGTATTAATGGTTACACGTCACAACTAAAAGTAGCGGACCATCTTAGAAGTAAAAGCCAACATGCGTCAGTGTGGGCGAATTTACTCGCCGTAGCTATAAACCTAACCCGCAATTACTTGCATTCGAGCCGAGAGTGCTATGGTTAAGGTGTGCCGCAGATCGCGACGTTGTCACATGTCCTTCCTACGGCCTTCCACGGCCTTCGATGACTACCCAAAGCGGATAAGCGACCGTCTCGCGGCAATATAGCGCCGGGCGCCAGGGGATTGTTTGATTATTATATTGTTTGTTTGTCGTTTATTGCACCGACTGACGCGAGCTATGAAACGCATCGCCAGTTAGGTTTTATTACAATACGCAAGCAACTACTATTCCATGGTATATTGTGATCGCTTTAGGTTTTAGAAGATTAGTTCTGTTTACTATGTAGAATGAGGTGCCGGATAGGTGTCACAAGAGAAAATATTGATTTTTGAAAATAAAAATGGTTCTTAATAGAAGTTTTTGCTTGTTCTAAAATCCAGAAATAATATACTTTTTAAATATGGCCTAAAATCGACGGTTCTTGTATATTTTATACGTAATTTCCCCAATTTTGTACTAATATCAAGTATGATTATTGTGCGATGTTTACACAACACGTTGTGTGATCTACGCGCATGCAATATATAAATGACAAAATGTTAACTCGTTCGCAAAAAAATTACGTTATTCCGTGCTATTGTACAGGTACATCACCAGTAAAAAAAATTGTTCGTCTTGTGACACCTATCCAAAAACATACTGCATATGTGTATTTATTACAATTTTGTTTATAGGCAGCAAATGTAGCATATAAACGACTAAAAGGCGTAGTATAAAAAATTTTAATTTACAATTAATCTAAGGAAGTAAATAGATATATCTTTAGTATATTATCAAAAATCCCCAATAAACTTGCAACGGGATGCCCACTTTTAAATATTATTTTAATCAATATTTATTTATTATTATATGACAGAATTGGATTCATTTATTTAATTTGCTGAATGATTTGATTTACGTATATCGTTTTTTATTTTACCTCTGTTTGTTGAGTACTTCTTTTCTATGTAAAAGTTGAGCAAGTGCGTGATTCAGAAAAAAATATTGATTTTTTTCCTTAGGATATTTTGTGCTCATTGTGATTAGTGTGAGATGACTAGTGCATCCTATTTGAGAATAAGAAGATGTCACCCATCCGAGCGTCATGAAACGATTACAAAGAAGTCAGCTTGCTTTCAGCGGCCAAAAAGTTAAAGTAAAAGGTAAGTAATCCCCTTTATCTCTTGAAAGAAAATGTAATTGTCGTACCATCGTGGCCAGAAGAGTTATGGTGAGCATAATGTCGAGAACAATGACACGGTCCAAACTCGTTTAATTTTAATATTAGTATACCATTAGATATTTGCCTTCTTTTGTCTCTCAACTGTGCTTTGGTTCTTTGAGAAAACCATACCTGGCGCCCTTCTTATTTTGATGAATGTACTTTTGCTTCACTGCTTTTGTCTCAAAGCATCGCGGATCTATCTCTCCCTCAAATAACCCTGAGTAATCTATTTGGTCGCCTCAAATGGTTACAATATTTTAAGACGTTCTAGGAGGGCAGGCGTAATAATAACTCAAAGTCGGCTGATACCCCTTATAATTGATGAAAGCTATTCTCTTAATTATTATTAAGAGAAAAACAAAATTCTATAACGTACAACAAAAATTCTTTACACTTTTAATATCGATGGAATAAGATTTTCTTTTTGTTGAAGTACGACGTTTTGCCACAATTTTTGCTTGCTTTACTGTATGCCCCCGTTTTTGCTTTTCCTTTTTCAAGATATGAGAAGTGAAAAAACGTGGCCGCTACTTTCTCGGCCGAAAGTACAGACCTTTTCGAAGCCGATTTCCGTTCGTAGTTCACTGTTTTGACTGTGTCTCAGTTTCAGGTGTGGTATGTTGAGTACCACGCTTGCCCAACTTTTTCAAGCCGAAATCTTCAGTCTAGATACGACAAACTGATTCTTTCGATATCCATTATCTCTCTAACTTTAATTCGATGGTCGTCTAACATCATTTGGTGAAATTTCTAATGTTACAGATAGAAGTTGCAGTTTCTGACCATTCTGAACGTTCATTGTCAACTAAGCTGGTACGACAGAGCTGTCCAAAATTTCACTTTAGCAAATAATAGTGCAGAGTCCGGTAAATAACGTCGGCCTCGTATTTAATTTGAGTAAGCGTATTCCCTCTCAAATGCAAGGATTTAATGACGGCTTTATTCGATTTTTTTTCCATTTTTACAGACTAACATCAACTAATACAATGAACTATAAGACAACAAGTGAGCGTCCAACATGGATAAATTTTTCAAAAATATTTTTCAACGCATGTGCATGTCGAACTTTGAAGCTTGAAATACCCTCATAAATCAGTGGTAGAAATGCCCATGCCTTTCCCATCCTTCAAATAATTTTATAGGTTCACGTTGGGTAAAATTAGTTTTCATTGCTATCACCGACTCAGTACCAGTACTTTTTTTATATACATCGTAAAACATCGTGTTCAAATTACCAATTACTGAAATACCTTTTTCTAATTTTAAGTAACCACAATATAAGAAAATATTAAATTTTTATCTTATTTCTACTTTTTAATAATAAATAATACTAACAAAGTAAACAAAATTATCATATAATTATTTAAAATAGCCTTCTCTAATATGATCATGTGTGTGACATGCGCACGAATTTAGAGTGTGTAAGCAGTAATATACAATCAGGTGTTATTATGTTGGTCCTTGGTAAATAAAATATTGGGTTAGTAAAATGTAGCTTAAGTTCAGTTTAAACAATTAACACGATAAAACTATCTTTATTGTAGATTTATTATTTTCATTAGAATACATCTCAGCAAGTATATTGTCTTAAATTTAGAATGTTTATGTTTAATTAAACTAGAGCCATCCAAGAATAATATATAGGCCGCCAATGAGGGATACATAAATATTCGTTTCAAATATCTTAATACATTTTTAATTGTCGTATAAGTCTTGTGATACATATAATTCACGCAGGAAAGCCTTATTCTACCGTTTTTGCTATACAATATGAAATGAATACAATATTTAAACAGGAAAAAAAAAATAGGGAAATATCTATTATTTATGAATGCATGTACACAATATCTTAGAAAGTAATATTAACAAAACTAAATGAAAAACAATATAAATAAATATAAATAAAAACAACTAACTAATATTACAGCCAGAACCATCAATTGGTTGGCATATATTAATTTTTTTTAATTCCATAAAAAATTAAACAAAGACGAAATATATCATTACCATGGTTTACACCTTTCTTGAAATAATAAATATTAAAGGAGCTGATGATTTAAGCTGTCAGGTTACACAGGTAACAGGTTACTGATAATAATGTTTCAAATATACGACAATAAGTGATGTAAATGTTAGTTTATTGGTCTTTTAACAAACTTTTCAGATTAAAAAAATATATGCAAATAAAATTCCCAGACTTTTTGGATAATTTTGAAGGTAGAAAAGCACTTGACGAGTAATATTACAATTGTTATATATAATACCACTACCCGGTGTATCTTACAGCAAAAGCAATATTAAGTTTTAATTCACCCCATTAATGTGTTTACTATATGACTATTAAATATTGCCCATGCCTACTATATATTAAGATTATAAAATTTCTTAAAACAGTATACTTGCAAGACGCCATAAATTTTACTGAGAGTACGGCGCCAGACACGACCCTGTTTATAAAAGGGATTATTTTTCTAAATTTTGAGGTGTACCTTTAGATAAGCTCAAGTAAGTTTAACAGGATCGTAAAGAGGACAAAATAAGTTTCTCATGCATGTAATTCCAGATCTAGATCTATCCATTGAACATTTCAAATATTTTTTTCTTTTTAATTTAATACGATATTTCTGTAGATCTAACACAGCATTTCTATCTTGTCTCTGTTTTGTATGTGTGTACATGTTCCTAAAAAGATTGCATTAAAACGAGAACAAATATCTGTATTTTGTAACAATTTTGTATTCTGTAGATGGCAGTTTATTTTCCATTGAGATAAAATGAAACTACAACATATACAAACATTTTATATATGTGTATATATTATTATATAAATAATTAGAAAAACATGCATTAGTCGCAATACTTGTTGTCTTAAGACCTCATAATCCTCTTAATTCTTGTCTTGCAAACAGATTTCAAGGGAACCGGCGAGGCAAATAAACTGTGGAACGTAGCACCAGACAAAAGCTAACAGAATTTGCAAGTAAGTTGTTGGATATTGATGCTTTGACTAAGTGTAGTAGTCATATAATAAAAATGAAAAATAAAAGTTTGATCGTTTTGAAATGTAAATTTTGTCATTTTTGTTGAACGTGAATGAAATTTTAAATTTCTTCTAAATGATGTAGTGATATAATTGAATCTAAAAAGGTAATCTTAATTAAAATAGAGAATATGTGGATAACTTTCAACTGAAAAGTAAAGCATTATAATGGTAAGGGCTTCATATGTAACAATTAAATTGAATATCAGTCATAAGAGAAAAATATCTACGTGATTAATTTCACGCAGAGGCGAGGCATTGGTTCGCGCCTCCAAAAAAATACCGCGGGCCGACAATACTTACAACTTGTACACCGCATACAAGGAATTCTAAACAATAGAAGCTTCTCGCAACTCGTTTCTCGGGTACTTTCGGCTAAAATGATTCTTACAAAAATTAAAGATGCCTTAGAACGCTACAAATTCTTCGACGAACAAAAATCAGAGAATCCGATGCGCCAAGATTTTCGAAGCAAAGGAAATTCATCGACGCACGAACATTCTTCGACATCTGGGTCCATTTCGACATCCTTTTTTGATATATACGCACGCGTTGCATTTGTCCTCGTCACCGGCCTGGCGCCAGTCAAGTGCCACACGTTGCCGTCTGTCCAGCCGCTATTACAGCAGTCGCCTACTTGATTTAACCTCAAATATTGATTCTAATCTGTTGTGGTTCGGCGCTTTTTTCTGCATAGTGCGACATTTATTCAGCGAATACCTACATGTGCGCCTTTTTCCTATATGTACTTTTCTCCTCCTCTTTCCCTATTAATATACTTATCCGTACGATGCATTGTACGGATATTTTAAAAGATCCCTGATGGTATTTATTCATTCGACATGTAATATGTATACATAAACAACAGTGTATGGGTTATATGGCGCCTAGTGATGTAACATTGCCGTTTCTAATGTGTTTACTGCGCGTTCCACCAAGTACGCAAGCCGGTCTTATCGCCGGCGACTCTTATTTTTAGATATGATGCGATCTTATCAAAAAAAATGAAAGAATAAAGGATAGAAAATCTGTTGTATCTATTTACATGGCTATAAAAACCATCTTTTATCAAGAAATATAGACAGTATACATGTTTTTCTTACATGAAATGTTTATTATGAGAACACACCATTGTATATTACAATATCTGCATTAACGCTTACTGTATAATCATGAATAAGTAAGTGTTATTTGCAATTGTTCTGTGTAAGCTTTCCAGCTTTGCATTTGTTCACCATGTCGATACTGCGAAAACATTTCCCAACGATAAATTCAGTAAGAATGAAAAGCTGACTCAATCAGGCATCGATTACAATTTCTCATTTTATAATTATTCTAATTCTATCCACCTGTTAATAACGGTTTAACATATATTTTTCAATCCAACAATTCGACATTCCAAAGTGACAATTTCTATTACAAAAATGAAGTAAACGCATGTAATAAGATCAACAATATCAATATATTCCGAAAGAATGGAAGAATCAGAAGAATCTGTTTATACTCGCGAAGAAGTTCTTCAAAATGCTCAAGCAACAAGTTACTTCTTAATTCCAAAAAAGTCAAAAGACCCATACAACAAAGAGCTCAGTAAATTTAGCTGGAATAAATGAGGATATTATGCTAAGCTATTTCTACAATTATAGGAACAGGTTAACATCTTCAGTATAGATAAGATATTAAAATTTTTGCACTATATAGAAACTTTTTTATTTGTTTAGTTTTAAAGTAACTGTGTTTGTAGTTTGTCTGTACTTCGTCAGAAACCAAAAAATGTCCCAAAATATTTGATTCATCATATTCAATATCATCAACACGTAATTTGTAAATTTGTAAATGTAATTTGTCCAAAAACGTCTTTGTTTGGCCAAACATAAACAAATATCATAAGAAAAAGTTGTTTATTCGCATTTACCCACAGATTCGAAATCCAAAGTGTTATTCAAAAATGTTTTTGAATAACACTTTTGATTGCCTTACATTTTGTTAAAAATACACAGAATATTTTTCTTCTTCGTCAGTATCAGTTGGAAAACGAGTGTTTCATATGGAAAACCATTAGGACGCTCTTGTACTATTTTCGTAACTGAATATATCAGCAGTGGAATCATACTGTGTTGAAAAGTTAAAAAATACCTTTAATTTTCTTATAATCACAAGAAATCAACACAATTTCTTTTGTTTAATTTTGAATTTAGTTAATTGTAAAACAAATAATAATAATAATAATATAATAACATTTACTTACTAACTTTTGAGATTCAAAGAAAGGTTTTATCGGAAAAATAATTCTTGAAGGAAAGTTTCTTTTTATCATAAACAAATCATACGTATTATCTAACTTTCAACTCGGTATGACTCTACGATTAACATTTTCACTTACGAAAACAGTCCAAGAGCATCCTTAAGTTTTCTATGCAAAATGATTTAATTTGGGAAAATAAACCTTCTGAATAAAAGATAAATTTTCTCTCTTTCTAAGACGAATCCTCGATTCCCAACTAATACCGGAGAAGAAAACCCACAAAAAAATACACAGTATGCATTCTTAACGAAATATAACAAAAGTTGAAATTATCGAATAACAATTTGAATTTGAAATCTCTAGATAAGGAAGTGTTAACTTGTATAAATTTGGTCATTATGTTTTTTACCACGTTTAAGAAATAAAATATCATCAACTTTTATTAACTTAATTTTACCAAAACGGTTCAAATCTTTGGGCGAGATAGCCATGAACAATAATGATAGCAAGGACTGTGACGTAGTACGTTGTATTTTAATAAAAGGAAATTAATCTTGAACGGCCGTTTCGAGAATCCTATACATCCTCGAAACGCCCGTTCCGGATTAGTTAATTTATTAAATTTGGCTGTTGCGGAGTGTGCCGTGTGTTTTTTATTAGGAACATGGTTTTATTGACTTACCATTAATATGATAGAAGAAATAATAGATGGGTTTTGCTCCATTCGTACTATTCGGTTATACTCCATTGCGTCATTCTTATTCACATATAAACATGTAAACGTATAGAATGGCATTTTCTGTTATTAGCCCCTTTTAAGCGATTGGGCCTGAATTCCGCTAATTTTTTAGTTGTTTTGGATCTAACTCTAACCGTAGTTTCTCTTTTAGAACTTGCTTGCTCGCTTTATCATGTCTTTAAGTTTATTTTAACCCATAAATTTTCAATGGGATTAAAGTTTACTAACTATGGGAGAGTATCCATGACTGCGTTGTTGTCCATGTTGGGCAATTATATAATAACCTTGCGCGGGTAATCTCTACTGCATGCTTAAGATTGTTATCCTGGTAAAAAATTAAATCCGCTTTGTTTCAAGTTTTCTTAACTTTATCCATGAATAAACAACATCTTCTGAAGAGAAGGGCCGCCATGCAAACCGAACCACCACTATTTTTTACTGTACTACTTGTTTTCCATTTGAATGGTGGTGTAAACCGAATACCGGCCTAGATAAAAACGGCCTTTAAGTTACAATAAAATATGGTGGTGCTTCTCTTCAGAAGGAGTACTTTATACATGGTATCTTAAACAAAGGTAAACATTTTGAAGGAAAATTTAAAACCAAGTGCTAAACGATTGGGTTTAAAAAATATTTTTTTTTACCAAGAGAACGATCCCAAACATAAAATACAGGTGGTTGTAATATAGTTGCCCGATAGTCGTGCGTATTCCCCCAAAGTCAGTAGACCTTAACCCCATTGGAAATTTACAGGCCGAATAAAAATTAAACGTCAAAGATATAATATAACAAACAAGCAAGTTCTGAAAGAGATATTATAATTACAACAGAGCAATGTCTTCCCTAAAATAACTAGAAAATTGGCGACATTATCTTTTATTTTAAGTATACTGACAGTAATACAATCATATCTGTATTGAAGGTAAACCAAAGATATTAGTTAACTGTTCCCACATACAAACTTCATTGTACATCATTATTAAAATAATCTAGAATATAGACTACTTATGAAAGTAGATAGAATAAATTCAAGACTCAAAATTATTTTGTCATTTGCATATGAACATAATTTTCTTCTAAAATTGTAGATTTTTTTGAAACGCAACCTTGAGATAACCGTTTTAGTAAAGCTGAAAGCTTCATATACTTTCATGTAATCACATTTATATATATATATAAAAATAGGATCTCAACATTGAATAAATCGTCCACAACGGAGAGGATTTATTTTCAAATACACAAGTAACGCTCTATTCAAAGCTGTGATACTGTGTTTTATACTATGTATGAAACAAATACTGACATTACAAACCGCCACCTATTATCAAATTTCTCTTTTTACGTTAAAAAAGAATTTGTGCTTTGCAACGTGCCTTATGGCATTTTTTAATATGCTATTGTTATGTGTAATAGGATTTGTCAAATTTATTTAAGAAAAAACGCTGGCTTATACTTTTTACTAGTAAATAACATGTTTTTCGTATACACGCACCGACATGTAGAAACAAAATTGTATAATGTAAATGTTCTTCTCTAGATAACAAAAAAATATTATGGCAATATACTTTCTAGAGATGAGTTGTTACTTGATACAGCGTAGACAGCATCATAACCATGACAACAAGTTTACACACGCCCTAAAATAAGAGCCTCCGGGGACCGTAAAAAGCAAAGGGGGCTCAACTAAGGAGACCCTCGGTTACCTTGAATCGCGTGTATGTTTACTGATAGCTACTAAAAGAGAGAGCGAGCGGCCCATGATGTCATGTGTGCAACTATTTTATCCGATATTTTCTATTAAACATTCTATTTTATTTGCAATAAATAATTAATGAATATCAATAAAACTCAAGAGGTTACATTCAAAGGAAGTATTCATACCATCTCCGTAAGTTGTAAGTGAGGTTGGATAACTATCTCTAAAAACCAGCGCTGCTTCGCTTGGGGCACGATCTGAAACCAAAGAAAGTTATCAATATACGTATATATATATACATATACATTAATTGATATGTATTTGTGTGCACAAATAAGTTTATCCTGTCCATTTCTGTAATTTTTCAAACTCTCATTGACAAACGAACACAGATAAGTATATTTCAGCGATATAAATGAATGCTGGCATGAATAGTTTCCTTACAACAAATGTTTGCTTAGTGAAACAACCCCCACCGCTTTATTTATTTGCAAGTTTCATGATTTTTTATATACTACAAAAATATAGGGGATGAATTTACAACGGATGAATGCAGACTTGCTACAAATACCGCATTGTAGCGTACTTTATATCCTTCAGGAAGCAAAATCTTCCAGGATTTTCGCAATACGGTGGTTGTATTTATTCGTTACGAATGCTATTATAAGCAGTTCCTTTGCTTTCAACATCACTGCTCAGATTACCATTACTGCCATTATTACCATTGAAACTATGTAAGCTAGACTATTATAAGCAGTCAATTTATGAAATATGTTCATTCTTATTATTACTATGGTATCAGTCAGTAACCCCACAAAATCGATGAGATACAGCTGTTTCTTTGTAAATACCTGTAAGCAGTACATGAATTTCCTTCTATAGTATAACAGATACTTGCACATATTTGAAATGTTAAACGTGCATAATGTGTATCATTAACCAAAAGATACTGCTAATACAACTACTCATGATATTGATGGAATCACTCACGGCAAAGGCAACGTGAGGAGAGAGAACGCTAACTAACGAACATGTTTCTGCCTGTCTGGCGTCATCAGGTCGTTCGTATTAGCGCCCTTCGATGATGTCGACCTAAATATATCTCTTGGCGGCATCCGGTGTTAAGAGACGCATGTACCTGCTCTCTAGAAAGTAGCGACAAAAAGCAGGTACACTTCCACAACCCCAACCCAGTCCCAACCAGTTCTTGGATTGCTTAACTAAAGAGAGCGCCGCACATGAGAGCTGTTAGTAACTTCGCGTGTGAATGATTCCTCAGGCTTATTATAGGATACTAACAACATATCAAAGAATGCCTGAATACAATTATCAAAGAATGCAGGATTAGCTTCTTTTGGTTATTGTTTCTAGACATTTTATGATTCTAATATATTTTACAACGATTTTTATGTAAATGTATTACAATTTGGACAGCGGTGACTAATACAATGAGTCTATTTAGTCTGAGTGAGTCTAGTACTAGGTATGCACAATTTTGATTATTAATAATGTTGTAGAAAAGATCGTATTTATTTGTAGATCATATATTATTTTTTTATTTTAACAAAAACAACATGACACGGTACAAACCCGGAAGACGTTTAGTTTTAACTGACTCTGGCCGTGGAAGCCTAAGTTTTTATTTGAAGCAAGTGATTTCCAACCGTAGTTAGCTCTAATGATCATTGTACCTTGTAATCCTGCAGAAACGAGTACACTTACTATATATGTACATATGTAATACCTCCTTTATTTGATCTAATTTTAAATGTTTTTTAAACGGTCTCATGATTCTTTCTTGGTTGTTATTATTAATGCTACTGATATTTTCATTTGCAGATATGATTAGTTTTTTAGATTTAGATTTTTTATTTTTTTTATAAATAGTAAATAAATTGAGATGTTTCCTGTTTCGTATTGGCTTATTTTTAGTTTTATATTATTTTCTTTTCTTATTTTATATGTCCTATTACTAATTTTTTCTATTATTTTCTCTTTTTCCCAGTGACTTCGTGGTTGATGTTGATACTATATGCAATCGTTGACATTAAAAGAGTTACGTTCTTTTAAACATCTTTATTGCTATAGTTCGTTTTACTTACTCGTTGTTTATTTCATATAATTCTACTAAATTTTTACGATCTCGTAATTATAAATTGTAATAATAAAGCAAAATGTATACCTTCATTATTTTCGATCGTCTTCTTTATTAATTTTTAACAGCTTGAATTGTGCGTTTAATCTTACCATTCGATTGCTGGCGATGCAGCGATGATAATATTATTTTAAAATTCCATTCACTCGCACTCTGAACTATTGAATTATTTAGCACTATCCAACACTACTATTCTTGGAATACCATATAGATTTCATGTGTTTTACAATATTATGTGCACTCAAGTCCGTATTTAAAGTTATTATTTCAGGATATTTGGAATAATAGTCAACCATTATAAGATACACTTGACCATATAGTTGATACAAACCTATTCCTACTTTTTGCCATGGTTGTTTAGTTATGTCATGTGGTATCATTTGCTCTTTTTTATTGGAACTAACATATTTATTACTCATTCGACATTTATTCCAAAATGTCGTACATGTCGGTCATCTAAAATTTTACTTCTCCAGCTATTGACTTTAATTTGCAAAACTTAATTACAGGTTAATTTGTTAAAGTTTTTACAGCACCCATTTCTGGTATAATTTTTTAGAAAATTGATTTCTTCGTCCTTATCCAAAGCATCTTGTAGCAGTTTTAATTTGGCATCAGAAATGTTTTTCTATAATGCACACATGCGATTCTAGGTTTAAATTGTCATCATATAAGTTTCGCCTAAATTAGCTCTAGGCAATATAGCAGCTATTATTAATTTATTTCCTGATTCATGTATTACATTCAATTCGTATTTTCGTAGCGAGGATAGCGACTTTTGTAATCTTGCAAGTATTACGTGGAGTGGTTTCTTGAATATTAGGGTAAGCGGTTTAACATCGATTTAACCGAAACATGTAGCTAGCAATTCCTTCTCCACTTGAGCATAAGCTTCTCATTGCTCTTGATGAGTACGCTATTGGTTTATTTTCTTGCAATAACGTTGCTCCTAATCCAAAACTTGAAGGGTTTTGCTAGGACTAACATATTTTAATGTTGGTTCCTTACAAATTATTGTTTTTTATTTATTCAAATACCTCATTTTGCTGTTTACTCCACTCAAAGTAATTATCATGCTTTATTAGATCGCCGAGTGATTTCCTTTTATCTGCTAGGTTTTCAATTAACTTACCTACATAAGTGACAAATTCTAGAAATCTTTACACATCCTTTTTATTTTTAGGAATTGACATAAGTTTTATAGGATTTACCTTCTCTGCCTCTGCCTCGATTCCATTTTTAGAAAATTTGTATCTTAAATATTTAACTTCACTTATTTTTTTTAATTAAAATTTACGATATATTTCCTTGCTATATCAAAAACTTTGGCTAATACTTTGTTATGTTTCTCTCTTGTCTTTCCACGTGGCAAAATATTATCAATATAAATATCTACTTCGGTTATAGAAAAGATTTTTTTAATGTTTCTTGAGAAACTTTGCTGGCTACCTTTATACCAAAGGAGATTTTCAAAAATTTGTAACTATCAAAAAGTAGTTCCAAAGACCACTTGTTGCATCTAGAATAATTAAATGTAGTTGATTCATTTATGTTTGTAATTATTTCATCCATATTTGGTAATTTAAATTTTCTTTTGTTCATCACTGGATTTAATTCTCTTGAATTAATCTCATATATACGTTTTGTTCCGTCTGGTTTCCTGATTAATACATATAAGTTGAATCACTCAATACTGCCTTTTACTTTCTTAATTATTTTTAATTCAATTAAATTTTGCAAATACTCTTTGAATTTATCGTGTAATATTTCTTATTGGATTTATTACTGGCTTGTTGTCTTCTTTTATTTTAATGTAATATCATTCACAAATCTTGCCTATTGCTTGAGATATGTCAATTAATCAAATTTTTGAAATTTATTGTATTTTCAATTGAAATGATGTTCTTTAATTGCGCATTATTATCTAGTTAATTATTTTTAATTCTAAACAAGTGTTTATCTTCCGTATCATACTGATTTACATAAAATTCTACATTATTTAGTTATTGTTCTGTTTAATTATTGTTTTGTTATTGAAATAATATTGGCACTAGCTGCAGTATCTATAAATTTGGTGTATGCATATATTGTATTATTTATTGCTAAATTTATTATTATACAATTATATTAATCTGGATTGCTTGTAGTATTTGTTTCCAAATACTCATCTACTGACTCTACATTATTTACAATTTGATTAATTTTCTTATTTTTGTTTCCATACATGCTTGCGAAATGTTTAAGTAATTTATATCTGTTAAATTTTTTATTATAAGCTGGACAATTTTTCATTGGATAGTTTTTTCCACATTTCCCATTTTTTTTTATAAATTTAATATTGTTTGATAATTTCACATATAACCTAACCTATAATTACCTGACCTCTAATTGGATTTTTATTGGTATTGTAGTTTTCCGCTATTACGACTCTGGTTGACGGGAATCGACGCTAACCTTTTCTTTACAGCATCAATTTCCGCATTTTTATCTGTACCTGATTCTGCCGCTTCTCGATGATTTTGCATTGCTTCTAGTTGTTGCCTTGAAATTTCTGTAATGATACACGTTTCTATTGCTTTCGTTAACGTAATGTTGTCACCCACTTGCACTAATCTTTCTCCAGCAGCTTCATCTTTTACTGCTATTATTAACACGGTTGTTGTTAGTTCTTTTGTTGGTTTTATTTCTTGGAATTCACATTGATCCGTTTGGTAATTTTTTTTTAATATGTGATGAATAAAGAAGACAAATTCGGAATGAAACCACAGGCGTGACTAACGATTAGACTCCCGCACACTGAATCCCACATACGAAAGGTCAGTCAGTATGCTGTTCACGGTCATCATGTGTGCACGTATGGTAGCAACAGGAAAGCGTATTCTGTGTATTTAATAACGTTGAAGGGGCGTACGGTAAAAAAAAACCGCTATTATCAAACTCAGTGAACAAGTTTATTAAGAATTACCCTAGTTCATCTTCAAACGGGGTAAATGTAAAATGTTTAGTGTACAATATATTTACAAACCATTCAACACAATCAAATTTGCGACATCACGTGCACAGCGCAAGACATAAAAATAGAGAAACCGACGATACAAAATAAGAAAGTTTGTTATTTCCACACACAATTTATATCCACACACTAGTGTGCTTGTGTGTGCAGTTGACAGCAAAAAAAAATCTGTACTTAATGTTATGGTGCGTAAAATGGAACCAAATCAATCGCCATCCTCAATTTTATTGGCTACCAGACAAATAGTAAAAGAATATACCGCGCAGGTAATTTGAAAAGTGGTATTAAGTACACTGGAAACATTTGAAATTTCCAGAAATCAAATCTTAATGTTTGTGACAGATGGTGCCACAACCAGTTTTTACATATTACACGTAAAATCCATTCCCTACATCTTGTAGCAGAACAGATCCGTAAGTATTACCCAGAGGTAAATGCATTAATATCGAATGCAAAAACAGTATTCCTGAAATTCCCAAAACGTATTCGCAAATTTCAGCAATTGTGTCCCAATATCTCCCTACCACCACAATCGATTCTGACACGATGGGGAACATGGCTAAAAACGGTATTTTACTATTATGAATACTTTGAGCATGTAAAAATGGTGGTTTTATTATTAAATCCGAAAGAATGTGTCGCTATCGAAGAAAGTCGGAAAAAATTTCAAGGTAGTCATGTTAAACGTGATTTACAAACTATTCACAACAATTACTTCAGAATAGAGCAAGCAATTGAAAAATTACAAAATTCTTCGCTATCGTTACAGGAATCAGTGCTAGTTGTGAAAGATGTACACGCACAGCTTTGTTCAATAGAAGACGCAAGAAATGAGTGTTTTAATTAAGTTTGAAAGTGTTTTAGATAAAGATTTAGATTTTGCCATACTTAGACCAATTTGTGAAGATACACCTACAGATGCGATAAGTTGTTTCAAAGATTATTTTTACGTATGCAAATATCACATCACTAGATGTAAAGCAATCGTTTTCTTCTTTATACAGTCACGTATTTTCCTCACGGCGGACGTGTTTGCGAGAAATAATTTTGGAGACGCACCTTATGTTAGCAATATTTCACGGCGCTTCTCCTGATTTTCAAGTCACGGAAAACGCTTAAAGACGTTTAATCATCTAATTACACACAGTCACACATGAATTGTTCTAATGTTTTGTCTTCTTGTCTTGCCGATAAGAATTTATATCTTTCATAGATCTTGTTTTTCTTTCGAAGAAAATAATCTTCAAATTTTTGCTTGAGCACCGTTTTTTGTTCTTTTCGGCTTCTTCAGAACTAAATGAATCATAAATTTTTATACATTCTTTGGCTAGGTAATGAAGCAGTTGTACACATTGAATTTTCTTTTCGTTTTGTCTAGTTCAACTGCCGTAGCATTTCAAATTGTTGTTTCCACGTGCGCCAGCTTTCTGCTACGTTTCCAAAAAAAATTAATCGGTTATAGTAATTTCCCATCCATTATTACAGTTTGCGTTTGATTTCGTTTTATTTTTCCTTTTTATTTTTACGTCTTTACATTTGTATATGGTTAGCAGCGCTATGTTATATACATATATTCAAGATGGTTAAACTTCAACTGGTTTATTTTATAACAGTCTATACTAGCCAACTTAAGAAATGAGAATATCCTAATACTCACATGCATCTACATCCATATAACAGTTTTTATGTATTTTTTTTTCTGTTTTTGAATAGGTCCTTGTGCATGTAATAGGCTCAGTGTCCAACTTGAATCCTATGGGTAATTTCTATGCTTCTATTTGTTCTCTTCAAACTCTAACGATCCATTTTTTATCTTATCTGCACTTGTGGTCTTTCTACTTTCTTTGCTATTTCAAATCCTCGTTTTTTTTATGATCTTATTAAATATCGTTGTCATACTTCCTCTATTACTTGCCAATATTGGCAAGTCATTGGCATACGCTAACAATTTCATTGATTCGTTTGTTATGAACCCTTTGGTGTCTATTGTTTAGTTGATTTAAAGCTATATAAAGAAAGTGGTGATTAATCCCCTTGTATTACGCCTAGGTGTACTAGAATATTTTCTGTAGGCCCAACAGAAGCTGTCACTAACTCTATGATCATTTGGCCAAGTTTCGAGTAGTTTTTGTGGAATCCCCCTCTAGTTCATATTTACAGTTTTCCACAATTTGTTCTGTGTGTTATCAACCAGTGTCGTTATTTTTAGAATATCGGTGTTCCAATCTCCACTCCATTTGTATTTTTTTTTTCTTATTTGCATCATTGCATAATTTCTTCGATCATTTTGTCAACATTTTCAAGCTTTGTCTTATTAAGTTTTTTTTCTTTTTTCTTCAAGTATTTAAAATGTTCCTTTTTTTACCAAAAACTTGAAAATCAAAGTAATCATGTACTCACGAATATGCCACGTAGTAGTTTAAAGAAATGTATACAACAAACAAACATACACACAGCGAAAAAGTATGTAATTAATGTTTCTCCCAACGGTTGAAAATGAGGATCGACGTATCCTCGAAATAACTGTCCAGGATTAATTAATTAACCTTGCGTGGTGCAGAATCCCTGCTATCATTATATGTAATCAAATAATTAGAATCAGAAATAAGAAGAAGAAATGCAAAAAGGCTTGATTTCTCTTCCAATAAAGACTTAAAACCCATAAAAAAACAATATCCAAATAATTATTCCAAGGTCAATCAAATTATGCTAAATCACTTGCGAAAAACGTTGAGATAAACTGTCAGAACATAGCCTCGCGTTTTGATATAGTCTACAGTACGCTGCAAGACATTTTGCTCAAATGTTGACGTTGTAGCATGCACGTATGATACGTCGGATCTAACGACGATAACTTAAGAGGAATCAAAAACCTTCAGAAACATTATTGAAATCTCTTCGAAATAATGCATAGGTGAGAACTGCATCAAAGTGTAGTTCGTACAATATGATATTAAAGTAAACTCTATCAATTTCTACGTAGTTCTATTCTAATTTCACTGAAACTGCACTAACGATATTTTTCAATAAAATTTCGTTTTCGGAGTAATGAAAACAACACAAAAAAAGATTGACAAGTAGCAATATTAGCAATGGGCGTGACTCTTCAAATGAACTCCAAGTAGCTCGTTCTACTGTAAAACGGGTCCGTACCATATGTTACGTTAATATTAGATATTTTACTACCTACTTCTAAGAAACTCTTAAAACTAACGCTCTCGTTTAAAAATAGCCCAACAATCACAAAGCAAACCAATAAATGCATTGGCGAAAATACCTCACGCCAAAAAAGTAATCAAACAATTTAACAGGCCGTTTATTTTTATACAATTATACAAACATCTCGCAGGCGCCAGGAAATAAAATTTAAAGGCCACGTTACCGCCTAAGAGGGACTAGTATCAAATCAAATACACACACGCATATAAATGAAGGTGTATCGAGTAACTGGCCTTGTTGATTGCGCGGCAACATCGTTCGTAAGAAAATAATGGATGTGGTCTTAATAATGACAAAGATACTAAACAAATCAAGAAATTAGCTATATGTAGAAGTATTCGATAGGTATTTGAGAATATTATTTAAACCATACATATCTTGTGCCAGCACGACAAATAAATTGCTTTTTTTGTGTGAGCGTGTGAGGCTCGCAGAAAAATACAATATTGGAACGTCGACAATCTTCGACATTAAAAAAAATAAATCGACTACTACGAAAATATTAAGGGACGCAGAAGTCTATAAACGATTCGTTTTGGTTGGGTATTCTCGCAGTCAAAATATATTCGCCAGTTTATGGCAACGGCAATCTTGCAGTAAGGAGAAAATAGTTGACAACATTTAAATCTATATGGTTCGAGACGAGTTTGTGGAGAAAAATTGTCAGGTGATGAATTTTTTTTCCTCTTTTCTCTCAAAATAAAATAATAAAAAATATTAGAACTAAGTGTTGTTCCGTCACAGATCTACAGCTATGACGAATGCGTATTCTTTTGGAAAATGCTCGAAAACGTCGGTAAATTCTAATGAAAAAAAAGAATATACATTTTGTCGTTTACTAATAGTGATGGATGACACAAAATAAATTCTTTAGTGATAGGAAAATCGAAAAAAAAAGCTAGAGCGGTTACAAATATGGATTTACTGTATCTGTAAACAAGTAAAAACCTTTCTAAGAACTCAACATTTGGATAATAAGGCATTGCTACTAATGCTTAACGCCAATTGTCATGGTTCCGGAGTTAACTACATCAAAATGTTAAACAATGTTAAAGAGATCAAATACACTCCGCCAAAAAAGTATCGCATAATTTAGTTTTGAATCATAAAAGTATCGCATAATCTTTGTTTGTAGCATAAAGTTGTAAATATACTTTAATGCGCTCTAAGATATAATTTCTATGATTGTTTAAATAAAATACAGGCCAAATAAAAACAAGAACTCATACTTGAGATTTTTATTAAAACAAGAAATTATAATTTTGGAAAGAAAAATGTCATAACAGTAGCTTTTAATACTGAGTATTGCCACCTCTGGCTCTTATGACCGCTCGCACACGGTTTGGCAGAGATTCGATTAACCTCCGTATATAAGCCTGATCCAAATTCTCCCACTCGTCACGGAGAGCATTTTCTAGTCCATGCAGGTCCGCTGGGGCAACATTTTGCGTTCGTATCCGTCTGTGAAGGAGGTCCCACGCGTGCTCGATAGGGTTCATGTCCGGACTTACCGCAGGCCAATCTAAAACTGGAATACCAACATCGTTAAGGTATTCCTAGACGATTATTGCAACATGCGGTCGTGCATTATCGTGCATTAACATGAATTCGTTTCCTATAATTGGCGCATATGGTACTACATGTTCTTCCAAAATGTCCGTTATATACCTGTGGGCAGTCAGTGTACCTCTGTCTACTGGTACTAACTCTGTACGACCTGTTAAACAGATGCCTCCCCAAACCATAATAGAGCCACCGGCGAGATTAAGTCTAGGTCTGATATTACACTGCGAATAGCGCTCACCGTCTCGTCTGTACACTGAGATACGCCTATCTGAGGTGTAAAAACCAAATCTTGACTCATCTGTGAAGAGTATATTGGCCCAGTCATTAATGTTCCAATTTACATGTTCTCTGGCAAACCTTAAGCGAGCCACTCGGTGGTTCCTAGTGAGACGAGGGGCTGTTACAGCTACTTTAGCTCTTAATCTACTCTGTCGTAACCTATTCCGAATAGTTTGAGTACTCACACGAGTATTTCTGACTCTAGCCAAGTCTTGTAATGCTTGTAGCAGTAAATAGCGGTCATCTTGGCGAGTAGAACATCTTGGACGACCTGGTACAGATCTTCTACGTAATTGCCTGTTTCCCTGTTTCTGGTTACGGCTCTAGAAACACTTGACTGATTGATGTTCATCAAATTAGCAACGTATGCTCGCGATCGTCCATCTTCGATTAAAGCAACTACAGCAGCCACTTGTTTTGATGTTAAATTGCTCATTTTAGTTTTAAAAGCGTTGGTACGGAACTTTGACTGCGCACTTTAAAATTTGTCCGTATAGGAAGAGTTTCAATAAACAACCGAACAAACCTTACACATATGCATTTTTCTAAATGTGTTCTTTTAGAAAAAAAAAAGTAAAAAAGCTATGTTCCATGATTTTGTTAGTGTTTTTATAGATCACATACACGAGGCAAACTTTTTGTGAACGTATAAAAATATCTTGGTTTATAAATGCCCTTTTTTAGTTTATGCAATACTTTTTTGGCGGAGTGTAGTTATCAGATCAACATGTTAACAATGTTTAGTGTCAAAAGAAAACTAGCGTATTGAAAAAAGTTTATTAAATTATATTTTATCATTTGATGAAAATTACATTTCTAAGTGCATAAAGTCCCTAATTTTAAGAGATGTCTTTTGGCATTCCCATTGCATGGCAGTCTTTGTCCGTTTACAACATCCAAATCGCGGAGAAAAATGTTTGATTCTAAAGTTTCTGATTCCAACGAGTACAAAAACTGAGATCATTAGCTCTAAACATTATAAAATCACAAATCACGTCTGCAAGTCGATGTAGAATCACTTCAGTCGGTGCAGCGTTAGTTCAAAATTAGTTGGCAAGCGTTATAAACATGTGAGGTCACAGTCGGCGAACAACTGTGAGCAAAATTTTAGGAAATGTATGTTTAAAGGTGAATGTACGACAAAAGTAGATAGTTCGCCCAAAGATCAGGTAAGTATGTGAGAACATTCCGAGCCAATATTCAGCCAAACGAGTAAAATGTTCACACTTTCACGTAGCCGAAGTAGATAGAAACTGAAATGTCCGTCTAACTAACGCTTTTCTCTCCTCACATTGCTTTTAGTGTGAGAAATATCATAATTACTATGAGCTATGATAGCATTACTTTGGTTAGATATAATTAGTATCATACTGCTTATACATCAAATTAAATTAAATTATATAGATAGAAAGGACTTGCAGCTAACTGACTTTTTCTTAATAGAAGCCATAACTGGATACTTAGTTCACTTGTTCAAACAGCAATGCTTTTAATTCCGACCAAAATTACTTTGTTTTTGTTTCTGAAGTATTCAAGTTTATTCTTGGAAGCCCATGGATACTTCTCGCCTAACCAAAACTTTCTCTGCATTAAGAGTTGCTAATCAGAGAAAATTTCTCCCATTTTAGGGGAACTTTAATACTAAAAGGGAAAAATAGAGTTTTATTGGAAAACAGGCATTTTTTTATTCAAGATCACCTTAGTAAAATTAGAAAGCTCTTTTCTTATAGTGAATAAAATTGATTTTTAAAAATTATAACATTTTTTTGAAAAGCCGAGTAATTATTTTTACTGGTTTTTAATATTTGTTGTATCACGTATGTTCCATAAATTTCCTTAGTTGCGATGATATTGGCAGTTAACAGTTTTAACTGTTAACTTAGTACAATTAAAGAAGACGTGTTACAATAGTGCCTTTTTTTAAAAATTCATGTGTATTTTTCATCCATTATCTTAAATACCAAATAAAGATTAAATTTCAATATCACTTTAAATCTGTCATCAGAACAGATTAATTTAGGTGAATAATTTTACCTACGAAATCTCACTCCACCTTCAGAGAGAAAGAAAAATTGAATAAGAGAACGAAGGGCCATCTGCAGATACGTAATTCTAAAGTAAATGCTTTCAAAAATTTATAGACATATCTTGTAATATGTTATAATATGTAAAAAGAAAAGTGTATTTCATGTCTCTATAAGGGAATCTTTATTAAGTTGGTTGTTTACATCTACAGCAGGAATGTCGGCATGTACAATGTCATCGGAAAGCAGCCATTTTAATCCGACAGAGCAATCAAATTCCTTTAACTTTTCTCTTATCTCCTCGTCAGTTAATTTCCGGTCCATATGACTTGCATTCGTTTGATGCAGAATTTTAATCGGTTATTCATTTTCCTCACATTTGGTATTGCAGTGTTTTTACCAACATTCCATATACAAATTTTATCTCTAACTAAGAAATTACAAAGCCAGACCGGAAAAGATGCCGGCATCTAGCACAACTACATTTTGCAGTGATTATCTCACATAATTTCATTTCCGTAAATAATCGGTAGATAATAGCTATTAGATAATAGAAAACTATTGTTTGACTTTTAGGAATGAGGTCAAAAAAATTACAGGTTATTTGTTTTGTTTGGAAACTTAATCAGTGTTACCAACTGCGTATGTTACGTTATTACCTTCCTTGGCTATAGTAAATTAAAAGAAATGTTGAGAAAAAGGGAAAAAAATAGTAAAAGTTTTCTAATATAAAATAAACCTTAGCGTTTAAACTGAAGAAAAGATAAATAAGATTTGGCATCATTGCCACTGGAATAAATGAGGAAAAAAACACAAAAATTCAAGTATTTTTCAATCCTACTGCATCGTAAACTATCCATTTGGCATAATAGAAGCTAAATAGAAACTTTACTTACTAAAAAAATATGACCTTAAGGTACCGTGAAAACCGTGAAAGATAAATTTAATATCTACTTTAATGTAAATGTTATAATAGATGCAATAAGAGATCAACGTCAATATAAAAAATTACTATTAGGAAAAGAACCTTCAAATATGTTAGCTTTCGCCTCATCAGCAATTACAAATACCTACACATTTTCTACCCTATTCTATTTCTTTCAGTACAGTTACCTTTCTTCAATAAACTGTTACGACTTTGTGCATTCGATATGAGTAAACGTCCATTTAAATATAGGAAAATCTCATAGATGGTTTATTCATTAAAATTTAACAATAGAATGAAGCCAACAATACAATCACCATGAATATTAAGTCTATAATTTTAACACAATAAAGAACTTCTCAGAAATACCGAAAACCGCAAAATCGCTTTACATAATTACAAAATCAAACGAAATACATACATATCAGAGAGGATATTATCGTGGGTAGCTATAAACATAGACCAGTATTTAGAACTATGAATAAGTAACGTAGTTTAAGATTACGTAACATTTGTGCAGTAATGTTATCACCAACTTTAACCTCTAGGAAGTCTAAAGAATCGAGTAGTAAGTGTTGAATTAAAATTACAATAATATTTCAGTAATAAAAGGCGTTTCTAATTAGCGTAGATTTTTGAAAATAGTGCGTGTTTATTGAAAGATATAATGTAACAGATCTATACAATTACTTCAAGTCAAATTCTACCTACGTCTGAAAGAATGTGCTTTATAGTTACAGTAAGTAGTGAGTGAAAACATCACACAAAGGAAATTTGTGAAAACTTATCAAAGAAATATCACTAAAGTTCTCCGTGTGCTTGAAGAAATAGCAGAGACTGGATAGACTCATGTTGATTCGTCTCGTAAGAAAGGTTCGTGTTACCTACCGATTTGCCTGAAGATCGGCAAAACACGAGCCTGTCTAGTCTCTTCTAATTTCGTGAAACGCATGGAAAGTAGCGAACTTTACATACTACGTAAAGGACTCGCGAAATTTGTGACACATTAATGAATTACTATGTAGCATATGTCTCGCGTATGATAATATCTTTTGGAGGGCATCTTCCCAAATGCCAACAGTATTTAAAGCGCAAAAGCGTATACTAAAAGGCATATTTTATCTAAATGCGAAGAATTCGTGCCATGATTGCTTTTACGATCCCTTCGCTCTGCTTTACATTTTACATTGATAATGCTAGTAAGGTTTGCACGCAATAAGCAGCTCGTAACATAAATTGGCTACTATTCCACATTTAACGTATACGTTTCAAGATCTGGAATTTATGATTGCCTGGGTTCTCAATGCACTGCTCCAGGGAGCTAAAATCAACCTGTAATAGAAGTGTATTATGGCTAAGCTATGATCACTTTAGTAAAAATGGACTCCATTCATCAGTTCGGTAAATACCTCTAAAAAAAGAATTTGATTCACAATCAGTTGCATATCGATAAATTTGTAAATGCTTTTACTGCCAGGGCTATGGTAAAACTATCACTGGCAAATAATAGAAACATAGTACAAAATATTTCAAAATCTACAATTTTCTTGAAATTTCCAACGCAAAAATTTCGCTGAGATAAGAAATACACCTAAAAGAGTAATTGTTTCTGTCCCGGTGATGTAGTAGTTAACACGCTCGTCTGGCAAGACGATCATGTCTGCTTCGATTCCTTACCGGAATGAAATATTTTCAAGTATTTAATTACTATGTATGTATATGTAATATGTAGTTGAGTTTGTGATAACACGCTATAAATGAAAATTTAAGTAGAAATGCAATTGAAAGAGTATTAACTTTGAAATATCTTCTTTTATCCAAAACGTTGGAAAAACAGCGTTTTGGATATAAGGAAATGTATAGGACCTCTTTTGCAGAGCATGAAATATTCAACAAAAAAGCCCCCATGGGCTATTTTAAAATGAGTAGTTTGGACACGGGAAATTTATTTTTGGCGCATTTTTCTAATTAGTAAAATTCAAAAATGGTAACAGTTAAAAGAGCGCTTTCGGCGACTTTTTTTTAGAAAATGTCATATCAGAGAATAAGAAACCAATCAATAAAACTGCTTCTCAGTGACGAGTCTGGTCGAAAATTTAGTATATTCGTGAAATAATGAGAATATGAAAAGAACATGGCTTATGTATTTTGTTAAATTAATTACTGTGTTTTGTTTCCCATGTAAATTAGTTGGCAAAAAGAAAAACACAACTTTCTATTAGAGGATGTAACTGAACGTTTTTTAAACATGCGTCCACAACTCAATATGTTTGGAAACCTTGTGTAAGTTAAAAAAACGACTCTGAATGAAAAATTTACGATAGGTGAGGAACAACAGTTATTGAGAGAATAATCGATATTGTAGACTTTTTAGTAGTCAGTTTCAAAGGAAGTAGTCTGCATCTTTATGAACAAGACAACAGAAACTTTAAAATCTGTAAAAATTATGGCCAAATTTGGTTCTGACATATCGGAAAATATTGCAACATTCAGATGTAGAAAACAAATATCCGCATGGCAGAATGTTTAGACAGATAGTTTCAAAATGAAACCATTAATCTTTTGTCAAACAGGATATCCTAAATATAATAGAATTATTCGAAATTAATTATTTTATCACTACAAGTATTTCCTCGAAAAGTGCTTACATCCATATATACTGTACATATGCAGTTAATAATTTTTCTTAAAAATATAAATATAGAATCAAGAGCCAAAAGGCCAAGAATTCACGATCTCAGCAACGGTTTGTGTGATGTTTTCTTTTTAATTTTTAAAAATATAAAATATTGTTATATATTGTTAACAAGATAAGTAGCCGTTGATTTAAGTTATTAGTTAGTATCAAATAATTGATAAAATGTTATTTTCTCAAATTATTTATTATTTATTTAGTGTATGCAGGGGACGGTCGACTAAGATTCCTAAAAGTGTAGGCCCGGAGCCTTAGGTATAAATACACACGTACACACTCGTATCTGATTATTTAGTTTGAGTAATATTGACAAATTGTGTCAATGTGTAACAATGTGTGACAATGTGTGTGTGTGTGTTATTTTCAAAAATCTCAAAAGGAAAAAATTATTTGATTACAATAAAATCCTATTTTCAAATTTTATTGTAATGGGTGTTGAACTAGAGGATGCACTTTCTAAATAGTTATTTAACAAACTACAAATTGATTAAACCATTCTATATCTATAGGATATAAAACCTTAAAATTCTAGTCCTTGTATATATATACAACCGTCCATGTATATGTAATCTTCGATTGCTTCACCAGAGGTTAAAAAGAGGTGAATGTTCACTATATTCGAACAGATTGTACATACATATACTACACTATATACATGCATGCGTGTAGAAGTTTGTATAAGTGTTGCGTTTAGCGTTTGCCTCCTTTCGACTTCATTATAACCTGTCATCAAGGCCGAAGCCGAACGGATTCAGGTTTCTCCACACTAACTCTTCAGTTGAATTGTTTGCTGGCTTGCTCTTGAATACTTGACATTTCCTTTATCGACTAGGATATAACACATTGATACTTCTAAATAAAAATCTAGGCATTTTTCATGTAAGAGAAAATTATTTTTATTGCAATTGTTACTGTAAAATAAGAATACATTGAGTCTGGTGACACTTTTTAATAAAAAATTGAATTATAAAATCAAATAACTGGGATATCAGAAAAATTTGAAATTACTATTAGAACTAAAGTCAAAATAACAAAATTTATAGGTCAAAAAATATAAAAACATGTTACATCGAAGAAATAATTATATGGCTCCATAAAATTTTTATTCTTAAATAATTAACGCTACCTACAGCTTACTTTTAAAATTCTATTGTATGTACATATTTCGGGATTTTAAATTACTGAGGGAAAACTTTTATCTTACTTACCTTACTTACTATACTTATCTCACATCAAAATAAGTTTGCCGTAAACATTCGAATTCCAATCCCGGAGGTACTACAAGATCTGCTCCAAATATACATATTCGTTTCAGCAAAAAGATGCGAAAATGAAATTTTTTTTCTTAAAAATAATTGAGTTGCAAACTTAAATTTTTGAAATAACAAAATTCACGTACAACAGAAACAATATCAGTAAGATTTTCTTTTCAAAATTGTGATTAAATCGTATGTTATTGTTGTATATTGAACCATCTATCTTTATATATCTCTGTAGTTATGTTCAAATATTTATATCTATGTGATTTGATACCTATAGATAGTTTGATTTTTTATTACTATAAGACATAGGTATATATGTATAGATGACGCATTGAAATATGCCTTGAAGTCGTATTCTGTGCATACGAAACGTTAAGAGCGCTAGAAATGAAAAACTCCACTTCCGGTCAGTTTTTATTTTTTTCACCCTCGCCGATGGCGATCCAATCGAGTTTGGTGGTAGGATTATTTCTGGGATGGCATATTGAAATATGCCCTGAAGTCGTATTTTGTGAACACGTAGCATTAACGGCGCTAAAAATCAAAAACTTTACTTCCGTTTAATACTGTTGATTGTTTATCTGTGTTTTATATTTGTGTTTTTACAGAAAAATGAGTCATAATTTTATAATTAAAATATGGATACTGGTAGTCCGCTGATTGTTGGGGAAAATAAAGGAAGTCAAATATTATTCTTAAACATTTCCAAGGACGTAAAATTTGTACTAGTTCAGTTTCTTTCAGTTCTAATCAATTTCTTTCGCGATATTTCGTGTGGTCAACCGATTTTACACGGCGATCCATCCCACATGAAAGTTTCTGTATGTCATAAACCGTGGTTGGAAAACCGTGGATAACTTCACTTAAACACTCGTCAGTAATTCAATTCAATATCGATACTGGTCAAAATTTACATCAATAATTGACATCGATATTATATCCCTGATGTGCCATCCCTACTTCTCGATACACGGTTTCAATTGTGCCTTGGCTTCAAGAGGTGAATTCGTGTATCCATGCTTCATTTACAGTTATCAATCGAAGTCAAAACTCCTACTTATTCCGCTTAAACTACTTCAACTAAGCTTTGCGTCCATCTCGTCTTGAATTTGCGGAGGTACATTGACTTTCAAATGCAATCATGACGACTCAAATCTTCACTTTTTACAGGAATACTAGCATCTACTGACATAGAGTGCTAAACAACTGACCGTCCAACATGGCATCAAAAAATCTTTCAACGCGTGCGCAGCAAAATATTTTTGGCGAGCAACGTCATCTTGGTGTTGAGCCGTGAAGTTTCTCACGCCACCCTCGTATTTTCTCGATATTCTCGACAAAAGAGACCGTCTGTTATAATTTCCGAAATAACCGATATTAAAAGTGAGACATTCGGTAGAGTGCAATAATGCTGTGACCAATAGATTGGTTCTTGTAACAGATGATTAGAAACCATACAACTTTATCGCATACAATTCTCAATATAAATATCCACGCGTGTATGCTAGCAGAACGTGCCATCAATAATAGATATTGATATAATAAAATAAAATCGCTGGTTAGTCACACTCAAACGTAAACAAAAGCCAAGTGGCGCCAGAGAATTGTTATCTTTACCAGAATTCGGAATTCATATGTTTCGTAAATATAGCAAAATATCATTGCCGATATTATATTAGCTCGCTATTAGGGTTAGTGTTCTGTACTTGGTTGCTACAAAAAATTCCTAGTTGTTACACGCGCTGTGCACGTACAAATAATATAGGATGTTATTCGCATTTTATATGTTTGCTTAGATTGGAGGAAAAACAAAAAAGAAGCCAACATTTCCGTGATTTGATGATATTGACGATATGGGAAAGAATACTGGTAGTAATGACTATGTCTGCAGTAGTGGCAATAGGAGTTAAAGGGCAAAGCTTCAATTTCGTCACGCATTTGCGGGGGATATAATATATACAAGTGGTTCAATTGCCTGTTGTCTACGTATCTACTGGAATGTCTTTTATGACATAATTTCGTTGGTAAAATTTCGTGCCATAAATTTTCGAAAAGCAGAGTGAAGAAAACAGCACCTTTAGTAATAGGATATCCGCCCCACTATGATCAGCACTGCGTTATAGCACTGATTTGTGATGCGTTTTTTGAGTAGTAAAGCTATCGAACCAATTGAAATTCACCGCTGAGAAAGAAACTTATTACACAAAAACTTTTTTCTTAGGTTTGGATTTTACCATCCTACAGAATTTTCAAGTCCTAATTTTAGAAGTGGAAAATTTTCCACTTCTTTTTAGTTCATTCCACTTCATTTTGGTTATATTGACATTACTGTTTCTTGGAAGAGTTGGCGTTGAGTGGGAAGTTAATAGAGATGAAAGTACTTGAGTTTTTCTAGTGTGAACTGCTCGAGGAGTACCAATTTCGTTATCGATATCCTCATTAGCTTTTGATTCTAAAAGAAATTAAGCGATTTTGATTACTATGCAATTTGAAATTGATATCTCACATTAACTATAAGACATATCAACCGAAACGGAGACTAATAGAGATGAACGTTAGGTTACAACCTCGATATTTTCTACAAACAATTGCCATTAAAATGAACACTGGGTCTTAGAAAGATATGCTGTAGTGATTTTTATCATTAAACAGGCACCCATGTTCTGCAATTTGACTACAATATCAAACATGTAACGCATTGTAATTAACAACAACGCGTAAACTCTGTCAGAGACAAAAATTAACTATCTTCAAGGCAGTAGAGGGAACGCTTATAGGTCCCATTTTCACTACGTTCCTCTCACAAGTTGTGATTTGGAAATAAGCTTTCCTATATTTAAAGATGTTCTAACAAGTAAGCAAATACATTTGACACAGCAGAAAATTTAGAAGATATTTTAATAATTAATGTTAGTAAATCACTTATAAACATAATATCTATAAAATATAGCTTTAAGCATCATTCATCTTTGTTTAATGTTTTTGAGATACGCCTTTGATATTTTACATTTAGGTTGAGCGTCTCTAGTCAAACAAACACGCAGAAGCAGTATCGTCTGACTGTGTACCGCTTTTCCTAACGCATATGTACGCCGCATTTGGACCCCTCTCTATCTGAAGCAGAATGATTATTAAGCTATTCCATACATTAGAGTTCATACGCATAATTGCATATTAGGAAGAAACTAAATCTATTACAATATGCGTACAATGCAATGGAATCGCACATTTAGTTATTATTAACCTCTACTATTTTGCCGATGTGTCCATTGATTTCAGTGTCAATTCCAAGTTTGAAGTGTCACACAAAAAATGCGTATTATATGATAGATATTGACTTACTATTTATTTACGCTTAAAAAATAATGTCACAAACAATGTGCACGAACCATCAGGTGACCTTCTCAGCTATTTTTTCCAGAAAATTACCAAATATACCACTGTCCAAATTTTTGGTAAATGTCAAAGGAAAATTTTGCGTTTTTCTGTTTTCTCAATTTTCAAACATGTTTATTTGTATCAAGACTGGTTGTCTTAATTCAATACATCTATTGGAAACAGTTTTCTCTTAAGAAAAACTTTTTTCTTGTCACTTTGTCCATCTATCCAGGATAAAGACCCCTCTAGTGATTTTGTAGAAATAAATATGTCTACAAAGGACTCAAAAGGCCTACCTAAATGTAATATCATCAATTAATAATCGTTCGGTCAGTACTCTTCAAAATTTCAATGAAGTTTCACGTAAAATCTCAACATCAGTTGCATACCTGCTTCATGCTACAGCAAAAATAATTAGTTCCGGTATATATGAGGTGACAATCGCCAACATTATTAAATGATGACGTTAAATGTCGCTAATTTTATATTCTAACATACAGGCGTCTTGTTTCTAGTTATATCTCCAGTAAAAAAGTGTTTATTTGAACATTTAAAATTACAATTCAAAAATGAGTAAACAGTTGTCTCAAAGCTTTTATTCTATCTCTTACCATTAGCAAGTTATATGCGTAAATAGTGTGAACAAATTTACAAATTTCAGAAATTATTCTTCCCACTCAGAGTGAATGTTACTACAAGAATATATAGGTACTCTTCATATTCCCAAAGTTTCAAAAAATAACATGGATATTTATTTTAAGAGGAAGGCAATGATTTCCACCTAAGCTAGAATTCAAGCCGCCTTTCAGATTTCAGACAAGAAACGAAAAACTCTAACTAACTAAAAATTAATCAATTTTGTAATAATTCAAATAGCGTACTGAATTTTGAGGAAACATATTTATATTCAATTATATTTTGCAAATTTTTATTATTAGAAAAATAAATATCCGATATTATTTTAAAAATTCCTCGGGTATTTTATTAACGAAGTTTCCTTCAAGTTATTTATTATTTAAGTTATTCAAGTTATATTCAATAATTCAATTAATATTCAAGTTATTTATTTAAATGACGTTAACCTTGACGGGCGCCGGTGGACACGTGTTTCAAATCATAACTTCGAATGAAGACGCCTAGTAGTACTGAAGGTTGTTTTTACATTATCTACAAAAATACTTAAGAAAGTTTTAGCCTGCTCTATTCCAAAACCAAAAAAAAAACAAGCTTGTCAATCCGAGTGGAAATAAATTTAAATTCATTATTGCTTTTAAATACAAAGAGCAAAAAAAAAACGTTCACCTTGAAATGGGATATTTCAAAAATTAGCTAAGGAAACTTATGGAGCTCTTGTGTAAGCAAACTAATTGATGAATGCGATGCACAACTATTATCGTATGGTCAAAAGAACTGCGTTTCGTTCTCTGATTTGATCTAAAGTATCATCAAATTGAAAACATTTTTAGTAAACTGGATCTTAAAGTATTGCACAGTATTTTTTTAAACAATTACCGCAAACAATTTTATCTGTAAGAACCTTTCTTCCTTCAGTTACCTTGTTATCAACATATCATGTGCCCAATAGGCTAACAGCCCTTAAATGTTTGCAAATACTATCACGTAATGATAAATAAAACAATATTGTTTAATCGCCAATATGTACCATGAATATCTAATATTTTTATGTATCGCTATAAGGTAAAATATTTAAAATTAATGAGTGACTTACTTTTTAAGGTCGTTGCTTATCGTTATTACCGCGTTATCTAATCTTATCCAATTGAATTATAAGAAGCAAACATATTTTTTAATAGTAAAGCTTACTTTGCAATGCTAATATACATTGATTAGAAAATACACAGTACATACTTTTTGTGTTAGCCATTAGTATTAATATTTATTAACTAAAATACATTAACCACACCTCTTTTCTCAAGAACATTGGCTTGTATCAAATTTAATGTTAACATAATGTGATAAATTTTACCTGTCAGGAATTTCAGCAAATCGCACGGCATCAATAATTCAAAGATCAACAGTAATTCCTATCATTTCAATTCCAATTTAAACAACCTAGTATCATCAAAAGTAGATATGCATACGTTGTTTATCACTGTTTCAAATCAGAGTTATATTTAAATAGTATAAGTACACATAGAAAACAACTTACCTTCTGGTTGTAGCATTTTTGTACAATATGAATATGGGGGTGGTGATTCTGAAAAGAAAAAACAGAAGTGAATTTAAAGAAAAAAGCAATATAATATGTTTTTCTTTTTAATGTGATGCGCTCGAGGGAACCTCGCCAATAACAAATACTAATCAATAAAAACATACCGTCATGAGTATCAAATGCAAAAATTGCTCATTAAATTACCATGAGATGGTTTGAAAACGCTTTCAGAATTGAAGTATCTAACAAGGTCCAAAAATTATAATTTGTATGTAAAATTAAATAAACCTACCAATATAAGCATTACGGGATGGTAGTGCACTTCATTGAAGGTCTTATCTGGGGTGCAAAGTTAGAAAAAATATAGTTCAACAAATTAATAAAGCTCATTTTTTTCTCTATTATTCTGGATACAACATTCCGTAGTTTTTCGATATGTATTGATAAAGGAAAATAATGATGTATCTAAGCAAATCAAAATCTGCGAGTCGTTTTTGGAATTTAGATCTATAGCTGATTCAAATAAAAGGGCCAGGGTTACGATCGTGTAAATGTAATGATGGGTGTATATGGAGGTGTACAGGTCCTTATAAAAGGGCATGCATCAAATACTAATTGCACTCGTTAAATTTAATTTTAAGTGATATTGCTACACACATTTCCGAAGTCTCAATTTATGACAATTTCGAATCAGTATATACTTTTTTGCCAATAGCATAAAAAGCTGGACAGTGTTGAGTAACGATTGATCTGAAAAATACAAAACTACTGTCAAAAAAATGTCCTACGAGATGGTCTTCAAGAAATGACGCCTTATTCGCTGTAAAAAAATTATCCAATAGTACTAAAAGCTTTATATCTATTTATTTCCAGTAAAAAAGATGAACGTGAAGAATGTCAAAATATAATAAATATCTTAGAGAGTTACGATTTTATAGTGGTCGTCATCTTCCTTTCTCGTGTATTTGAAATCATCAACCCCGTTTACAAAGCAATACAGTACGAAAATAATAACTTACAAAAAGCCAGTATTTTGTTAACTAATCTTCTGTACATATTGGTAGAAATCAGGAATCAAAATTCATTTAATGATATGCTAAATGAGTCCAGCGATCTGGCGAAAGGATGGGATATTACCTTTTTTCAAAAAAAGAGGATTAGAAAGCGCTTTTTTGGTGAGTTATCAGAAGACAGGAAAATTTCTGATCGAAAATCATATTTCAGAGTCAATGTATACTATGGATATCTAGATATATTGATTTCGCAAACTAAGAAAAGATTCTATAATTTCGATAATCTAAGTAGTACATTCGAAATTTTAAAACCAGCTAAATTGCTTTGTTTTTCAAGTGAAGTAATTAAAAACAAAGCAGCAAAATTGGTTACTAAATATCATAATGATTTGACAGATCTGTACAATCATTAATTGTTTTAAAAAACCTACTTGAAATCAGAAATTTAGAAAAATCATATACCATTAAGAAACTCTCAGATTGATTATTACTGATAAATGTTAATACCTCCAGTTTCTCAGACGTTATAACTTTTTTGTCCCTTCCGGTTACAACTACAACCGCAGACAGACGCTTTTCTAAATTAAAAATTATCTTAGAATTACTATGGGTTAAGAACAGTTAGCAGACCTATCACGCCTATCCATAGAAAAAGAAGAATTTGAGAAATTAAAATCATATTGAGCTACGGATGATCTGATAAATGCCTACGCCGTGAAAAAGGTAAGAATATTTTTTTAGAGTTGAATTTTTTATTGTTGTTTTTATTATTTTGCAAATATTCGTTTTCGAAGGTTTTCGTTTATTTTTTGCAAAGAGATCCCCAAAAAAATCTGCTACATCTGATCTTACATTAAAACTATTCAGGTTCTCTATATTCAGAAACACGAAATAATTTTGGAACAAGAGTTAACTAGAAAGGGAGGAACTTATCTATATGTTCAATAAACATGTTATATGTATAGCGCAGTCTAACAGTGGCGTCACTGCACTAGGTTAACCGAAATAAACGGCCGCGTTATTTCGAACAAAAACCAATAAAAGAATTTATGGAAACCCAAACGTAATAGAGTAAACATCTTGGGGAATATCGAAAAGAAATCCGGGTGTGAGGTCTTCAACACCTGTATCACAGCGTACGTTTCTACAGTGCCGTCTGTTGCGGCGTATATATCTGTTTCTACGCACAGCAAGATCGTTCTACATCTAGCGATAAAATATTACCGTACTTAAAGTGGTTTTTGAATTTGTATAACGGATCTTCCACAACACTCTTGTTAAAAAGATGGCGTAATCGAGAAAAATCAACATTTTTGCATAATACAATATTGCTGAACCCTTTTTTCGTCAGCTGAAATACGTAGAACTGTACGTGGTTAACAATTTCACACGAATCCGGTAAGGACAACAAACTGTTTTGCAATCTTTTAGTGCGTCGGCTGCCAGAACGTAATTGATTTTAACAGTTTTTAAATTTGCTGCAACTTGAGAATTTTAGAATTGCATTTGTCTTAGCTTTATTGCAGGTGCTTCTTTAGCGTCCAGTTGTAAAATCACTAATTTGATCTTTTCAAAATTGTTTTAAATAATAAAATGCTACTTGTAATCATGTACCCCATCATGTAAGAATAGGCCGCGGCGGTTCGGTGATTAAAAGAAAAAACGCTTTCGTCTGTCGTATCAGTTAATCCACATCAGGATAAAATTTTCGTATAGTGTCTACTACAAAGTGTAAAGCATGAAGCACGCATGTTATGTGCAGTAAATTCGGTTGAACAGGTTGAACAATTGACTGTGCGAAGCATAACCGTAGCAGCCGTAGCATCGGAAACCATCATAACACTTGCTTTAGTGACATTTCAAAGATAAAAACTTTTGATATGGATTCTAATTACGCATTATATAATACTTCCAATAAATGTACATTTTACACTGGATTGAAATAGATTACATTGATTTCGTTAAAATAAAATGAATGTTAAATGATACTTAACATAACATTGCTAGTTACTATTGTCTTTAAAAGCCGACGTATTTGGCTTATTCATCACATTATTTAATTTGAACTGTCAGAGTCAATCCTTCAGTTTGTTTGTGCTTGGATGTGCGGGTTTAAGTGTAAAACAACAAATGGTAAATTCAAATGAATATCAAAACGGCACAGTTGTAGGAAGATAAATTTCGAAGAACTTACGATCGTAAACAATCAAACCAACAATCGATTCTAAAGCTAATTACGAAATTTGAAAATCTTAGTGAAATAAAAGACGAATAACAACAGAAATGTGGAAGGCCCAAAAATATTATAATTTTCGAGAATGTAAAGTGTTCTCACAGTTTTTCAAAAGGATCCATCACAACAATCATTAAAAAAATTGGTTTGAAATGTTATGTGCCCCGACTAATTCATGCTCCAAATGAAGACAATCCTGATAGATAACATGAATTGTTTGAAGCAATTCTGGCACACGACGGTAATCGAAATTATTTACTTGACCGAATCCTCAGATAAGGCTAGAATTCATTTGAATGGAAAAATTTATAGGCACAATTGTGTCTATTATTCAGGTGAAAGCCCCATATTACATCGAGAAAAAACTTCAAAACGCTGGTAATTATCGTCTGGATTGGAATTCGGTTTGGTGGAGTAATCAGTTTATTCTCTTTGGAAGAACGATTGTTACAAGAACAAGTAGTTCAAACAGTTTAGCAAAATTGTCCCCCAGAGATAATCCTATGAGTAGAGCACCGGCGCACTATGCTGAAGAGGTAAGTGAATTTTTGGATGAAATGTTTCCGGAATCCTGGATAAAAGGAGGAGGACCAATGGAGTGGCTTGCGAGAACATGTGATGTAATAACTCCTCACACTATTGCATATGGAGAAACACTAAACATTTGATTTTTGTTAGATGTTGATAAGTCTAATATTCCCACCTTAAAGGTGTATATTGAAGAAGCCTTTTGAACAATATTTACTCCTGAAGAGTTCATCAAAGTTTGTAGGAATATTGTAGAAAAAATTCAGTTGACCACGAAGGCTAGCAATTCGAACATTTCAAGTAAACGGAAATTCATGAGTATGACAAGATGACATATTGTTGCCACTTACGCTAAATTAGTTTTTTTTATGAACTTCATCTATTGACAGCATTCAGTATACTTAGAAGGTATCTTACACGAACTTCAAATTGTACGTAGAATAAGAATTATATATAATAACATACAAAGTATTCCATCTAAAATTAAACAGCTATGTATCAACTTCACGAAGCGATGAACCTTGTGTCAATAATTCAGTAGTTTTCCCGATTTGTCCGATTCATAATTTCTCAGATATCGGTAGTTGTAGTTCTTAATTGGCTATATTGTATATCGAGATAAGAAACTTTACAGACTCCATGCCAAAAAGTATTTAAAAAAGTACTAAGAATCTTTAAGTTAATATGATTTTCCAAATACAAAGCCAAATCTATTTCGATTTAAATTCAAAATTACAATGCGATGATATTCACCACCTTTTTGTTCTCAAATGTATACGTGTATATCTACGCAAAGTATTTATCCACATTTACGTAGCGATGGAGCCAGGCGCCTGGGCATGTAAATATTTATCACGGGACGCCGTGACTCGATACGCTACATATATTTTCGTAAACATATCTACAAATTTTTCATTTGTCTAGGAGAATTTCATTATTTAAAACACATAAATTATAAGCCACAGTTAAAAAAAAAGCGTTCGTGCAGGTAACATATCTTTACCAAATTTACTTAACTTAAATATTACTTCTTTAATATTAATACCTCCTTCTACCTACTAAAGCAGGAAGCTGTATTTCATATGTTTAAAATGAAATGCCTTCGTATGTATTTTAGCTCTCCTTAATAAACCACATGTGATATCAAAATTTTTCCTAAACTAATTGTCAACTACTTATTCGTACACAAGAAAATATCTAATATACAATATGATTACAACAACAACAAAGAAAAAAAAAACGAAATCAAAGGAGCGATGTCTTTAATTATTTTTCGTTAAATTTAAAAGTTGAAACTTTTAAATTTAAAATCTAAAATTATTGACCTTTTTTTATACCATATGGTACCCTTATATCATGAGTCATAATTAAAGAGTCCAAACGATGTGCCCGACCAGTAGCGTCGATGCGAGAGCAGAGTGAGGTAAACTCCGCTCTCGCATAAGTAGTAAAAATAAACGATGCATTTAGTTGCCGTTCTAACGTGTTAAAGTATACGTTGAAAATGTTGCGAGGTCGTAAAAATAATGCGTCAAATCGGTTGTCTGCTACCGTAGTAAATAAATTTATACATCGGTTTCCCGATTTAATATATGACGGTAAGGCAGTGAAATGTTTAGTTTATGAAACAACTTTATTATCTCCGAAATAAATCTCCGAAACGTATTCGCCTATTTCATTCGCAGTGTCCTGACATACCCGAGCCGCCGCAACCAATTCTTATACGATGGGGTACGTGGTTAGAAGCAGCATTCTATTATTATAAACATTTTGAAAAAATTAAATCAGTAGTTTTACAACTAGACGGCAAAGAAGCGGCTGCAATAAGGCTCAGTCAGGTTCAATTTAAAAATCCTCAAGTTGCAGCAAATTTAAAAATTATTTACGACAGTTACGTTCCAATAGTGGATGCAATAAAAAAGTTACAGAACAGTGCGCTGTCCTTATCGGACTCATTAGCAATTATTGACCACGTAGAATTAGCGCTGCATATCCTTGATGATGAAAAAAGTGTTTGTGTTCGTGAAAAATTTAATAGTGTATTAGATAAAAATGTAGATTTTACAAAATTACGGCAACTTTTTACCAATACTGAAGATACGTTGTACAGATACAAAGAGCACTTTAACTATGCAAATATAACATCTCTCAACGTCGAACAATCCTTTTCAGCATATAAGCATTTATTTACGTCGCTACGTACGAACCTTTCCGAGACTAATACAGAAACATATATGATGGTGCAATTACTTCATCGCGCACATCCGGATATTTCTGCAACAATGTAAACATGTTATTTATGTTTTTTCTTAACGTTTTGTAAAGTGATTCAATATATTTATTTTTAAATAAGCGCACTGTTATTCTGGTAAACTCTCCACGCAACGCCAATGCTCGGGCACATCGTTTGGACTCTTTAGTCATGATACAGAAATCATTAGAATGTAAAAAGATTAGTGCTTTGGATAGTAGCTTCAAGAGGCAAAATTGTTAGCCCAGTACTTCTTCATGAAAGAGAAAAACGAAAAAAGATTGAACAATGACGAACTAAAGGGTGGATATTTCCATCAAGAGAGTGCCACAGCCCATAAAACATAAACAATAAACCTTTTACATGAATATTTTGATAAGCATACAAGAGATTTCTGCGGTCTCCTGGCCCAACTTTTTAGATTATTTCATTTTTCCACGCCCAACAATATACACCACACACGATACAAGAACTTACAGAAGCAATTCGAAATGTTTGTTTAACATCTAACTAAGTAAAACAACGAACTAAGATTTGTATTTAAACCGAAGAAAACTAGTTTGAGCATTTACTATAATTACGTATTTTTACTTTTACTCCCAAGCAATATTTTTTATTTGGATTGCCTTATTAACCATCTACGGTTTCAACAGAAATTTATTTGCATCATTATAATCAAGTAAAACAAGTAACATAAAAAGTAATACAAAAAGCATGCCCCCCCCTCCCCCTCCCCCCATAACATATTATTCTAGTATTTCCTAATCATTCATGTATTTAATGCTGCTAAAACAATCAATACAGAACATTTTACACTTGAACTCATAAAAACGTCCGTAATTTCCGTATTTTATCAACAGAATGTTTCTGTAATAAAATTTAGTTAACTTAAATATAGTTTGGACCATACGTGGAATCAATTGCGTGATATTTGGGGTACAAACATTGCAAAAATTTTCCCATCGGGTATTTTTAGTTTTCCCGGAGTCTGAAAAAGCGCGTTGTCAAGAAGCAAAATTGCAGACTGAAAAAAATTTTTGTTTGTTAGAAATGTTGTAGCCTGAAAATAAGTAGAATAAAAAAGCATTTTAAAAATTAGCATACCTTAAGAATAAAATGATTAAAAAATCACGTTTAGCGTTATCCCTGCGCTTTCATTACTTCTATAGATTACCGGATTGTTGACATTTTTAAAGCACCTAGACTGTTCCGGCTTTCAATTTTACAATTAAGAAACTATTCCTTATTGCCATATTTTAAGACCTAGCTCAGTTTCCTGATTCAACAAAACCTATTCCTCGGGAGAGAGTTCCCAAAATACCGGTCCCATCAAGGCTGTATATTTGATGTTCATTTAAATTGTTTTCAATTTGAGTTACAATATTTCTTTAAAAAGGATCCGCTAATTCCAATGGGAAAGATAACTATCGAAAATCAATACGTTTCTTGCAATATTGCAGCCACCCATAACTGGCATTGAAATTACCTACGCCTTGATTTATTATCCATAACCATCCATATAAGCCCATTTCCATTTTAGGAAATTCCGCTTTTCTCAAAGTTCAATTTTTTATTTCGAGTTGAAGAATTAACTAATACATTTTTTTTAGAGCATGCTGTTGGCTTTGTTATATGCTATTTTCTCAATAAAGCTGCAACTCTCAACCTCTTCCATAATTTTCCAGAAGAACCTGAGTTTGGTCATTTTCACTACTTGCATCCGCCACAACTGCGAGAACATAGAATCGAAGGGAAGTTAACTAGAAAGACTTGTTCACATAATCGAATAAAGCGTTATTCACGCTGTATGTTATTTATTTTTAGTAGTCTTTAATCTAAAACTTAACCCGTTCTTTGTACGTCCAAATTTTGTATTGCTAACCTCAAAACTTTTCCTTAAAATGCCGTATCTATAACCAACTCATATTTTATTTTTCCAGCTAGCCTGTAACAATTACGTATAATGATATTTTGAGTTATCTAATCATTAAGTTCTTAAATCAAATAACGAAGATTCTATTATAACGTTAAAATCAGGACTACATAGTAGACAGTGACACAGACGTACACCCACCAAATAAACAAATAATGCAGAACAATGTTACATTGATTTAAATAAAACATTTTTATTACTGATAAATGAACTTGCTGATATTAGTTAATATATTAAACCCACAAGACAAGAGAAATTCAAAGACTTTATCATCATTATAATTGAAAGAGAGCCTCTGCATTAATTAAGAATACAATTACTGCATTGCTTTAAAGTTCATAGGTCAATAGCATTGATACAGGGAATATATTATTAACTTTAATCAAATAGATTGCACCTTGAATTATGTTGTTCTCTGTTAAATTATTATTATTATTATTATTATTATTATTATTATTATTATTATTATTATTATTATTATTATGTTACAATTTATACTTTACAGCATATTTGTATTTGATATTTGCGTATGCCTAAGATTTAATGTTTGTCAAGTAGCTCGGTTACATTTCGAATTATCTTGCGGTGCAATTATAACATTAAAGGAAACAAGAGTCAATTATACAAATAACTTTACGTGTTGCTATATTTGAAACGCCTATATTCTCGCTATAACTATTACTGGGGATACAAAAGATAGCTCCGCATCACATACTGATGTTATTGCTATTCCTGGAAACATGTAATCTGTTTCTCAAGTCCTGATAAAACTCGAAATACGAAACGTACCTACATACATCTTACTTACCACCTACATCCAATTTTAACAAATTAAGGCAAAGTCATAATAAGGAAGAAGTTGTAAAAATATGGTCATACCAAGATTATTAACACATTTTGAAATCATCGTAGAAGATTTCTGCATGTTCCGAAATAGAGTATAATGAGAAAATCACTTAAATATGTTGTAAATGTGGTCATAACTCTCTTAACCTCTTAACCAAAATTGTTTGAAATTAATGTTTCTTAAATTATGAATTATTTCTACTTGTGAATTAGAAATAATTGATTCTATGTAATAGTGCTTCTTCAGATAATTGCAGCTCGTTTAGAGATAGAATTAACTTCCTTGAAGTACAGACGCAATTCCCGTGAAAAATCAAGTGGTAAAAAAACAAATTTTGAGGCTCAGAATACATTATCTAACGTATGTATTTTAACACTTCAGTCGCGATGGCGAGAATAAAATAGATTAACAAGAAGATTACTATGAGTCAATGATCTGTTACTTAGCTTGTGTTTTTGTGAAATTCGGGATGTGGATTGTTTAATGTAAAATGCGTTACCACGGATCAAATTGCATCTTATTGTCTTATTGTTTAATAACGTCTTAGTCTTATTAGGTACCCATTTTGCGCATTGTTCTTTTTCTCATCGACCCCCGTTGGGTCTGTGTATACAGTTGCCACTTTTAATGGTACGTTGTTAAAGTATTAATCTAAGAGGCCGATTAAATTTGACAATGTAAAATCAACTTTGGTAGAATAATAGATAAGATGACTTCACAACATACCTTTTAATATGAGTGAAATGACATATGCATCCGTAGTATGGATTGAATATATGTAGTTGTAGTGCGTTTTCAGTGTTCTTGTTTCCAGTTAATCAACAGAAATACGTAATAATTAAGAGCTAAACTTTCTTCGCCTGAAAACGCCTTTACAATTCCCACCACGTAAGGTGAGAAGACCGCGGTCTCACATAGAGATAGCGAGGCTATATCAACATTTATTTAGTAGTACCAACCATCACTAGTACTCAGATAAAAATTTTATGACATTTCGTCGATTACGGGTTATAGTCATTACAGTACTACTGTAAGGCTACTTTTACGGTTAGAGAAAAAAATGGATTCCAAGGAATTGGGTGTTTTGAGTTTGAGTCCCTTTGAGTGTGGACGCACACAAACCACGTTTGAGTGTTAATGTTAACAATACGCAAGAAATATAGACTTCACAATACGATACTGACACTTAGTTTGGTTGGACATAGAACTAAACCTCATAATACATAATTATAACCAGAAAACAGGACACTTGTCACACGACATTTGTAACATGTTCATATTAAAAAAAAAAAAACGAATAGACTTTATGCTATAAACCGCAAAAGTTTTTATGATAATAGATCAGCAGATTCCTGTACGATAATAAAATTCAATCTAAACGGCATTTATTACTTTTGAAGTGCTGCTAACTCAAGAATTAGGTCATCCCTTACAAACTGCAAATACCTTTTTTGCGGGTTAAATTGTTATTAAAAAAGAAAGATCCCAACTCTGTCACTGATTATGACCGCCCATACCTTTATCTCCATCGGATACCGAGCATGTATTGCCTGTACCCATTGTGGATTTTGACGTGTCAACTATCAACAGTTTTGTCTACTGACAGTACTTTGAGTATCATGGCCGGAAAATCAGATATTTTTAATAAAATTCCGCTGGATGTCACACATCGGCATTATTTCTTCACGAAACTGTAAACATCGATCGAAATCGTCTTCGCGTAACCAAACAGTTGGTGAACCAAACGGACTTTGTAGCGATAATATTTGTTTTTGGGAAGATTGGTACTTACTGTCGATTTTAACGAATTAAATTCTTAAGCAAAATGGGACGACCGCTACAAGGTCAATCACTACAATGCTCTTCCCAAAATTCAATCTAGATTTTATTCACAGCGGGAATACTAATCACACTCACATTCAAGTGAATGTCAATATATTTGATAGAACATGACAAATAACTAAGTCGTGAAAACACTATCCTACGTACTACTGCAGTTACTACAAAAAAAAAAAAAACGCATCTTAGGCATCACATTTTGGATAGGGACCAAGAACGAAGATTTGGAACAATATTTTGATATTTTCCTCAAAAACTTTCTTATGTGAAGTATAAGTATTTTTCAATTGTCATTTAGAGAATGACAGCGCCTATCCAAAAATAAAGCAAAAATGCTATATTGCCATTTAAAAAAAGTATACAACAGAACTTTCTCAAGGTCATTATTTGAAAACGACATTACTACTATTAAAATATATCTTCCTTAAAATATTAATTGAGATATTTTATGATTTTTTTATCGACAAACATTGATTACGTTATTTGGGTGCTTTGAGATTTTTCGAACGCATTGTACAATATCCAGAGCTACACGTATTTTTAGAACAAGCTTGATAGGGTGTTGTAATTACATAGGCACATGATTAAATAATAAATAATGGAGGAGCATACTGTTACTATATTAAAGGCTTTTGATATTAAATACCAACAACAGATCAATGTATGTGAATATACATACGTTAGTAATATACGCACAACTCTTATCTGGATACTAAACATTGTTTATGTCTCTTCTTGTAATCCAGAAGAACGTTATGACGTTGCTCGGATGTTAATTATTAAAATGAATTATAAATATTTTTTTAATTAATGAATAGCCGACATAAAACGCTGCTTGTAATCCTTCTGATGAAAGTTAGCCGCGTAGCGTATCTTTTGCCGGCACCGTTTGATTTCAAAAGATTTCAAATTACAACACATGAAAAGTATGTTCTATAACATTTTATAAAATCAATAAATCATTTTCATTGTTCTAAATATTATATTTTCCTTATTTTGGTTTTATGGAATAGAGCATATAAATCAAATTTTCAGTAAATAGTGAAAATGCATTAAATGCATTCATGCAGTTGTAATAAACTGGATTTTAAATTAGCTTTGGAAAAAAATTCTGATACTAATAAGCCCTTTGTCTCCAAAACAAAGATTTGTTAAATGCCAAGTTACATATATCAAAAAAAAAATTGGCTAAATCTTACGTAATCAATATTTACCGAATGTAGGAAAAATATATTTTCAAGTACCTACTTTTACCACCTAAAACCTGCGAAATACACGGAACCAAAAGAAAATGTTCTTCTTTAATAAATTTGCATTTGTTTTTCATATAAATGGTTTCATAGACGTCTAATTCTGGCGTTCTTAATTAATTTAAAGTCTCGTAGTTTAATATTATGAATAATTTCGTTTGAAAGTTGTGCTACACTTGACCATTTGATTCTTCATCGGTATCGATACAGATATTTTTTATGTTGTTGTTAGCAAGTTCTTTACTTCTAATGTTAAGTGATAGTATTGCAATAAAGATTTATGAAATGTGTTTAATTCAGTTCTTGGTGGTTGGAGATATGGCTTGGCTGTAACCCCAGAATTCTAATTTTCAACCAAATCGAGTTTGACGAAAAGATCTGGGTAGTTATTACGAGTAAACACGGCTCTTTCTAAAATATTGTAATTTTTAAAGACAATTCGGCATGAATCTCTTGATTTCAGCCTAAATACGGGTCCCAAATAAGCCTTTTGTGCTACAAATGCACTTGTCACGTACACGAATTGAGGCTAAAGCACAACACCGTACTGCAGCTTTGCTTCGACATTTGCGTAGTATAGCTGAAGATCCGTATCGTTTCCTATACTAGAAGATATCACTCTAAAAAGATAACACAAGCTGCCTAGTTTTGAAGCCAAGAAAAGTAATTTCTTCTATGCTGGCAAATTTTTCGCAATAGTGTCGAATATTGATGTCAATGCCGTTAAACGCCATCAGATAGTTTTTAGAGATATTAAGCTTGAAGTTATGCTGTTGAAACCTTCATTAAAATATTTTAAGGATATTTCAATGACTTGAGTTGTCTCCACTGAAGAATTGGCCTAGACAACTGCTGATCAATCATCTACGAAAAGTACCATCAGACTCTCGATAACCTTCGACAAATCGTTAACGTACAATAAAAAAAGAAGTTACTCCAAAATGTATCCCTAAGCTATTCTAAACTGTACGCCGGGTCACTGAGATCTTACATCTCTACTGGAGCAGAGAAGTGTTCTACTAACGTAAACTCTCCGAAATTCGTTGTTTCGATTTTTGCTTACGTTATGGTCAACGCTATCCAAGGTTCGAGAAAGATCAAAGATATAAACCTCCTCATTTCAGCTAAGGAAGTAAACTTAATTTTTTGATGTAATGATTCAATATAGATTTTTCTTACGTCTTATTCAGTGCAACAACGAAAATTATAGCAAATTGTTATTTTTAATTTGGAGAGTTCGCCGTAGACTAACAAGTCTCGTTCCGATAAACATAACGTTAATTTCGTTAATTTGGCTTGAGTGCACTTTCCTCTCTGCGTCAACACTCCAAGCACATAACAATCGATTTTGCACGTAATGACAACCTGTTTAAACTGTCCCACGATCATATACATACATAGGTGTGACATAAATCTTAGATATTCGATCTATATAAATAAAAATGAGAATATTTTCAGTAGGTAAGAGTGTTTGTAATACCTGCAAATATGTTTGCAGATAAACATGATAAAGTATATTAGTCTTTTGCATACATTAAAGTATAATACATTTTACATATAATGTGTATATGTAGATAGATATTTTTGCAGTGTTCATCATACACATCAACTATCATGAATGTGATCCGGCTGTTGTTAACGGCTTCATTTGTGTTGGCAATAAAATATATTTAACTTAAAACGAATAGTCTAATGTAAGTTAATATCGGCAACTGAAAGACAACCAACAAAATATTATTTAGCTGATGATAATTCACTGGTTGCTAGTAGTTTGTAAATATGAAGATAGCTGAGACATTTTTATTGCCATCTCAAAATAACTGACAAATATTACATGAAGAGCACAACATCTTTGTAGCAAGTACATACATATGTATATACATTCATCTCAGATCTTTCATTTAATTAAAATTACGTTAGAGACCGAGGGTGACAAAATACACAGAATACATCTTCCGCCGGTTTTCCTTTTTCCAAGTACTTTTCATGTAATTTTTTTGATCACTCCTCATTTGTTACACATTTACCAAATATTTATTACATTAATTACATAATTTATTTCTAGTCGAAATCTATAACTAACTCTTAAAATTAAACTTTTCCTGTTATTAAAAATACACTTCATATTTTTTTATCTTTAGAACATTTTGTTGTTCCTGATATGGTCATTTTGATATTGCAGCATTTGTGAATATTATTATTTATGTCGCAGAATATTATAAATAAATAAATACGAAGGTAAGGTTTTAAGTTTTTACAAACAGAGCTTTTGCAATTTCACATTACTATTTTCGTAAAATTTTAAATTGAAATTATTGTTGAAGCAGACGTCACAGAAATTGGCCGATGAGCTTGAATACAGTGAGTTTCGCGCGAAGGTTTCTCAGATAATTTGTTGCGATTTTGGTAAAGACCTAACACAACAACGCTTCGAATCGCTTCGATGGACGTTTGGTAATCGACCACCAACTGCACCTGATTTTTAGGATTTCGTCGTGGTCGTGATGAATTTCGTTAGGTCGACCGAAATCCGTTGTTGTGCGCAACACGATTCAAAAAGACCGGCCTAAACCCAAGCACAAAACAGTCTCGTGACAATTATCGTAACAACATGCTCAAAAAATTTGATAAACATCAAAATCCGTATACAACATCGTAACAGGAAACGAAACTAGGATATATTGGTAGGCCTCGGGAACTAAGCACCAAGAAAATGATTGCTTCATATTATTGTATAATGGACATGCTGCAAACTTTGCTTTGGAGGATCGAAGAACAGTTAATGCTGAGTGGTATACAAACAACAAACCTTGAACAAAGAATACGTGGAGAGCGATTTTTATCACAGCAAGAAGTTGTTGAGGTCTTGAAAACCATGACTTATAGATACCAACTTCAAAGTGGAAAAAATGTTTCGAGGATTGGTTTGAATGCATGCAAGGCAAGTCGCAGCGACAAATACTTTGAAAATTAGTAAAAAGAATATACACCTATTACATTATTATTATATTATATTATTATTATTATACACCTTTTTTTCTTTATGAAATATGAAAATAAATGCAGAGAAGACTAAAGTCATGTCAACAGGGAAACACGATGGGAAAATAATAATTTATATAGATGGAAAGGTTATAGAACAAGTAGAAATATTCAAATATCTCGGAATAAATATACATCAGGAAGGTAAAGAGGAAGCAGAAACTAACAGCAGAATTGAAAGTGGGATAAAATTATATTATGCATTGAACAATGCTTTTATAAAAACAAGGAAATTTCAAAGAAAACAAAAATAGCTGTGTTTAACAGAATATTTAAACCTACATTGACATACGGTTGTGAAAATTGGATCTTAAATAATCAAACTCAGAGTAAAATACAAGCGTTGAAGATGAGATATTTAAGAACGGCTAAAGGGGTCACTAGAGAGGATAGATTAAAAAACGAGAAGATCAGAGAAGTAAAAAGAGGCAGAAACTCAAATGGTTTGGGCATAGGGTACGAACCGAAAAAGAAAGACTGACAAAAAGAGTATGGCTGGCAAGATCAAGGCACAAAAGAAAAAGAGGGAAGCCGAGAAAAACATGGAATAGCACAATAGAAAAAACCTTGAGAAAAAAGGGATATCCTGGAATGATGCAAGAAGAATGGCAAATTTGAATAGCAGAATGGCAATATTTCTATATGTAGGTGTAATTAGGAAGACGTGAATATTACAAACAGTTCAAATTGTAATATGAATGAAAATAAATGCATTTCTGAGTAGCGCCTGCAATATAGTTTATTGAATAGGAAATAAACTTTCGTAATGGCAGGTATCCGAGAATCAAATTTTATTACCACCCTTTCATTTCAACTGGTTTTTATATGCATACATTTTTGTGCAAGGTGAATACGCCGTATTCTATTGTATATAACTAGAGTTCGCCACTTTGCGTTCACTTCATGGGCGCCATGGGCGTAATATATGCCTAAAATTATATATATTAGACCATGCAATTAAGTGGGCACGCGGGACAACCTTATTACCGATGTAAGTATAGAAGTAGGGAGATTTTTTTATCTGAGACCTTTTTACATATTACTTCTAAAATCCGTGCTCTCTATCTTGGGACAGAACAATTTCGGAGATTTTATCCAGATGTAGATGTAGTAATAGCAAGTACAAAAGCCGTATTCCCTAAATCCCCAAAACGTATTCGCGAATTTCATGAATTGTGTCCCACGGACCTGAGGAGCCCATTCTGACACATTGGGGAACATGCTTATCAGCGGGGTTATACTACCATATATATTAAAAAAAAGTAAACAACCTGGTTTTATTATTCGATCAGAAACGAGGTACAGCTATCAATACAAGCTAGAAAAAATTTCAAGCTGGTCAAATGAATGTAGTAAGGTTCAGTATTACTGCTGAAGATGATAGCTTAGTTATCGAAACGATCGTACAGTTTAAGTGAACTGCTTGTGGTAACACAACTATATTCCGTAGAAGATGCAAAAAATGAAAGTGTTTTAATCAATGTTGAGAATGTTTTACACAATGATTCAGATTTTGATACCTTAACACTATTGGTAAAGATACATCTACAGATGCGTTAAGTTGTTTCAAAATTATTTTAATTATACAAATATAACATCGCTAGATGTAGAAGGTGCGTTTTCTAAATATAAGCAGATTTTTTCCTCACGTCGTACACGTTTTGTAGAAGTAACCGTCACCTGTTAAAATCACTTATTTCATACATTATTGATTCTATTTATACATACATACAACGCTGCTATAATATGTTCCATTCTTATTTTTTTTGTAGGTTTATGTGTATTGTTTTAATAGTAGAGAATCAAATACACATTCCATTCTTCCAGATATAACGACCACTCCCATACCGACGCCTGTGAAGCGCACGGAAAGTGGCGAACTTTACTGATAACATATGCAAACTTCTTTTAAAATGAGTAGACATTCAAACAAAGCCTAATTATAAATGATTAAAGTAATTATAGCAGGAAATCAAACAAAGTAAATGAGTAGAGGTTACGAAAAAAATGCACTAGGATTCTATAATTGCAAGTGCTGCTGATGATTTAACAATTATTACTATCATTTCGAAGAGAAATAGGCAATAAACAACATCTGAAGCCAGTGACGAGTTCTTCAGAGCAGTTCTTCAAATAACATTAAAACTCGATTCCCTTGACAGCAAGAAGGAAGCAATTGACGGCAGTGAAACTTATTGGACGTACAATTTGCAAGCTGCTTCTACTCGCGCTAAATAAAAGAAAAAAAAATAGAGTGAACAAGAACAGATATTGATTAAATATTAAAAAATTGGAGAAGAATCTTGTAGACTGATGAATCCAAGTATGAGTCTTCGGTTCTATACACATTTGATTGCCTTTGATAATACGTCTAGCAAATAATTCGTGAAATTGATTGGTACATTTTTGATATTTTGGTTTACAATATAAAGAAACCTACCATATCGATTCACTCAACGAAAACTAGAAATTGCAGCTTTGTGGAAAAGTGTATTGAATATTTTAAATTTTAAATAAAAAATTAAAATTGTTTGATATTATCGAAAACTCTTCAGAGTATGAATTTTGGTTAATAACTGTCTATTCAAAGTTTTTTTTATCATTGCTTCCCTTCGTTGCCGTACAACTGAACATTGAAAAATTAAACGGTTCCTCTTATGCATACGTATCACAGTTATCCGAACTCTTTAACACCTTTATATGCATGCAACTTCAATACGCAACTGGCAACTTCGTATGGACCTCTTTCAGGTTGTTGTCAATGTTCATAAAGTTCTAAAAACATTTTGGAGATCAAAATAGCCTGTTTATTCCTTTTGATTCGCTGAAGGATCAAGCTGCATCCTTGTTTTTCTGATGATTTTCGTAATTTTTCAATTTTAGGATGCCCTGTTATGGTGCTCTGAACAGTAATAAATTATCTTTTTACGCTTGGCAACCACGAAAGACATGGTAGAGAGGATAAAGGCGGATGAAATTATTATTTTTTTGCAGAGACTAGACAGACTCGTGTTTTGTCGACTCTCGGGGATATCAGTAGCCAACACGAATCCATTCTCATGTGGCGAATAGATACGAATCTATCTAGTCGGCGCAAAAAAGGAATAATTCCACCTGCCTTTGTCATCTCCAGTCATTAGATGCGATATTTCTCATTGAAAATGGTGTAAAATAAACCTTATAGCTACTTGAGTTGGAATGTTCTTTGAAAATAAATATGAGTTTGATATAACGGAACACCTGTGTTAAGCGCTATTTTTTATTTATTTATCAGAATTGGTTTCACTTCTATACTTTACTGAATGTATTTGTATTAGAAATGTAATATTATTACAATTTGGTTGTCTTTCCGCGGGCCAGATTCGTATTGAGTACCTAACGGATTTTTATGTAAAACAGACGTATAATTATTATGTTTGAGGGACGTGCGGAACGAAAAAAAGAGACCGTTGCTTGACGCAATGCGAAAGTATATTAATGAATTTCCGGATTTATATTATAATGGTGCTAAGGTATACCGAAAAAATTTGGAATAAACCGTTGATGTGCTGAAACAAACGCGACTGTAAAAATCGTCTGTTAATGATAATCGTATGTGACTCGATAAGCAACCATTTCGTAACTTGTTGAATAAATTGGAAACTATCGTCCATACGTCCATACAGAACCATACGCGAACTGTGCGTAACGATGATCAAAGCTGTAAAAAATAAATAGCTGGAATTATGCGTTGTTATGACTTATTATGACTTTTTGTCTTCTTCTCTTTGCATTGCAATAGAAAAAAATCTTAAGATAAATGCAAGGACAAGCGGACGTGTGACCAACTACCCAGAAAAGTAGACAGACTTGGTTTCAAACATTCTTTGAAACCAACTTATTAATATGCGACTACTTTATTGCCCCAGAATGGTACGGCCTGTCATAGTTTCGTGCTGCGAATTATTCGCTAAGAGTCTAATAAACCGTAAGCTTCAATTAAAAATAAATAATAATTATTCAAATAAGTAGTCTAATTAGTACATTTTCATTTAGTTTGCAATCAGCCTGTGTATTACGGAGTCCAACTTAGAACGTGCGGCCAGCAACTCGTTTCACTATAGTGGTTATGATACTTTTCTAGAGAAACTCTATTTCCTATTTTATGACCATCACAACTCAAAAACAAATTTTTGTGAGTTATTATAAATGCTTAAAGTATAATAACTTTAAACTAATATTAGGTATATTACAATAATTATTATTTCTATATTTCCAAGCATATTAAAAAAATTTTAGCTCAAATTAGAACATATTAAATTAAAATTCTCTTGTTTTGTTAAATGCGCTTTAATGGCAATTGAAAAGTACGAGTAAATTGCTAATTTAACCTACATCCTAGCAGTCGGAGATAGTAAAGATGCATATTTAATTTGGACCAGTCAACATGTACAATTGATTCAATAAAAGAAATCGTTAAAACTTAATTAATTTTTTATGGTTAATATACATCAATATTAAAACGTGTAGGTGCACAAATGCTGAATAAGGGACAAACAACGAACCGAACTTTAAAAAATACCTAAAGCTATGCTCCTTACGAAGAAACTTATTACAGTCGGTACCACACCGCCGCTATTATAGACAAACACAGACTAGATTACAAGTTACAAACGCCAAATTCCAATTGGCGTCATTCCATTGTCGCCACAATAATTTAAGTAATTAGTCAAGTTGTATTTCCATATCCAGTAATTTCTCACAGCAGTTAAACGGCAACGGTTAGTTCTTCGCTTAGTCTGTAGTCTAGTATAATTTGAGGCTTTGCCGTTCTTTCTTTAAGTAATGGTTCCAAGCCTAATATATGAAAGTGAAACTTGGACCATGAAAACAAGCCAGAAAGGCAACAACAACTGAAATAAAGTATTTAACGAAAATCACAGGGAAAACAAGAGGAAATAGATATATAGAATAGAAGATATCAAAGAAAACATCGTCGCTCAGTCAAATAGTTCAAGAAAAATAACTGGAATCGTTTGGTAACGTACAAAAATTGCAACAGAAGAGACGGAAAGAAAAAAGTAGGAAGATCGAGAGAGTAACTGTACTAGTTTGTTTATGTGTCATTATAAACCAAAAAATACATTTTGGAATATGGAAGAAAAAACAAAATTGAATTTTTTTAATCTCACTTTGGATCTGGAATCTATAGATAGATGCAAACAATTTTTTCTTATGAAATTAGTTCATATTTGGCCAAATAGCCACATTTTCGGGTATTTGGAATTTTTAAATGACATTTACGTACTAATGCAAATACGATGCGGCAAATATTTTAGAACATTATTTGGTTTCTGAACGATGCACAAATAAACTACAAACGCAGTTCCTTTAAAACTAAACGAACAAAAAAGTTTCCACGGTGCTGACTCTTCCGCGTCCATTGTATGTGGTAGTTAGTTCAAGGGAAATTGATTAAAGAACAATATTTTAGAAAACACTCTTGATTAATTGATTATAGCAGATAGGGTCGAGCTATAATTTACCCCGGCCGGGTTTATAATGGGTTAACGCTCCATACTTTAAATGTCTGAGACACAATACTAATTCGAATTTGATCCGACTGAATATTTCTTGAAGTTTGAAAAAAACTATTTACATCAAGCAGATTTTACAAGTTGGTCATCAAAATTTGATTTATTTTATATATAAAAAAAAGCAAGTTGAAATCGCGTGCAGCTGATACTGACCACCGTATCCTTAAATATCATTTCATACTGCGCAGGACTTGTGTTTGAAAATTAATTCTCTCAAAAAATAAATTTTCTTCCGCCCGAACACTAGGTCGACACGCTCAACAAGAGCAAACCCCCCACGGTAGAAGTTGCCGATTTCTTCTTTTTTACTAGGAAAAAAGTCAGTTAGCATTCCGCAGCATGAGTAGGGCAATAGTACTATTGCTTTTATATTGGGGTGGTTACATTTCATGGATATACCGACCACGATAAATCTAACCTTATTAATAGAGCTCCCCAACCGCGTGGCGCACCATAGGCGTCGATAAGGAACATAAGTAAAGTACATAAAGACAAAAGAAATAAAGAATTTTAAAACGCTTACTTTTGTAATTAGCCGTATCCAATATAGTGGGTGTTAATGCACAAGGAAAATAGTATTAGTCAGCACACGAGGAGGTAGGCACATTAAAACTGTTACCGTAAGCGCAATCCGATTTCTCAAACATCTGAAGCATTAGGAATGTTTCCACAGTCGTTTCTTTCAAGGATGTTCGTCGTTCTGAAAAAATGTTTTTATATCTTGAAAATGAACGCTCGACGTCTAATGATGTAATACACGCGTAATTAAAATAATCTTTGAATTTAGTCACCGGATCAGTAGAGTTACCTTCCCAAACTTGTCTTAACCTGCTAAAATTTGTATCTTTCTTCATAACACTTTCAAAATTTCTTGTAACGATATCATTTTTTTTTTATTTATACAGTGTAGGAGTGTATTAACGTCATCTAATATTTGTACTGACTCCGTCAGGGACAGTGCACTATTTTGTAATTTATTTATTGCCTCAAATACTTCTCTATAATTGTTGTAAACGGTTTGTAAATCTGCTTCAACGGAAATATCTTGGAATTTATCCTGGCTTTCCTTAATAGCCGCAGATTCGTTGGGATTGAATTGTAAGACGACTGATTTTATTTGCCGGAAGTATTTAAAATAATAAAACGCTGCCTTCAGCCATGTCCCCCAACGCGTAAGAATCGGCTCTGGTGGTTCGGGAATACCGGGACACTGTTTATGAAATTCACTGGTACGTTTGGGAGATTTGAGAAACACTCGTTTCGTATTTGTTATTAATGCATTTACCTCAGGGAAATTTGCACGAATAGTTTCAGCCACAATTTGCAGAGCATGAAGTTTACAAGTAATATGTAACATCATCCCATAATGTCCTTGAAGAGAACGACCTACACAACGCATTGTCGCGGCACCATCGGTCGTGAAAATTAATACTTGAGTAGTGGCAATTTCAAATGTTTGTAAAGTATCAACGACTACGCTCTCGATAGCGTCGGCAGTACACGATTTTAGTCTTTTACTAGCTAATAAAATTCCCTTTGTAGGTTGACGAGGTTCCAGTATACGTACAATCACATTCAAAATAGAATGTTTTTTACGGTCTGTCGTTTCGTCAATACATAACCACAGTAGTTTATTTTTTATTGCAGATCTGATCCTGTTTTCAATTTCGGTACGTACACTTGGCACACATCTCCTTAAGCTTGTTTCCGACGGTAACTCAAAGTCTGGATTATATTTATTCCAAAATTCACGGAATGGTTTCTTCCTGAGTAAGGAAAACGGTAAATTACACGCAGTCAGCATATAAAATAAATCAATTATAAATTGAGTTGCCTCAGTCGGTGATACACCCAGTTTTTTATTTTTGTGTTGCTGACTATTTACATGTCTTCTACAGCCATATTTATCATTGCACATCAGAGGTATATTACAAATTTTACATATAATCTTACTTCCATTATATATTAAGTCAGGAAATTCTCCACAGAACTTTTTCACTTTGTCGGCCTGTGGGCGTTTCTTACTACGCGCGTCCGCCATACCGTCACAATCCGATCGCATACGATAATAAACTACCGAAATGCGATGCGAGTTATTTGCTTATATATTACATTACATATCCCCCCGGCCACGCCCGGCGGTACGCCTTCTGACTTGCCACGCACTTTGGGGAGCTCTAATAATAATGAAACAACTCATTATTTTAAGGTATTAATCTTTTCATTTTATTTCGATAGATTACTATGTACACAACATATGGTAGTTAAAATATCCTTTTCCCAGCTCTAGTTGACAACCCGTATATCTACGGTAACGCATTTTTCAAGCTTTAAATGGAAAAGATTTTGATCGGCGTTCAATTTCTGAAGTCTAGAGAGAGTACAATTAACGATACTTAAAGAAATAGGCAACTACCTGTGTTACTTTCGGAACTAAGAATGATTATTATTTGCAGTAGTTCAAGGACACCTTCAAGGAAAGAAAATTAAGTAAATATAGGTGATAGAAAGAACAATATTATTTGTTAGTCACAATAAGCAAATTTTTCTAGTAAACCGCAACATTTGTGATGTATGAGTTATTGAACAATCGCCATTCAAGCAGTGCGGTAATTGTAGTTAGATTGGTCTCGCCCATATTCGGGCAGTTCACGAGCGACCACCGCGGATGATCCAAAGGTAAAACAGGTATACGCGAGATAGAAAATATAATCTGTTGTACCAACCGGCCGCACCGCTGCTACTCCGTGGTCTGTGGCTTGTATCTAATATATGGCATTCTCGGTAATGATGTCATATGGTAAGCGTGCACATGCAGAGTATAGATGCAGGGTCGTTGTTGTTAGACAAAGACGATCGACGAGAAAAGGATAGAGTTAGACGTTCATGCACGTAGACCACAGACTGTTACTGCTGCCTGCCACCCAGTAGAACTGGGACTGGCGCCGTAGTTATCTTTTGACTGGGGTCCTTTGCCCGGTTGCCTGACTGACTAAATGACTCAGGACCGGCTTCTCCATTGCCAGACAGATTAATGATGATACCGATACCTAAAAGTGATTTTCTAGAAACCACTTAAATTATATACAGGCGCCTACTTACTATTTTTAATAATAATAACGTACACCACGGTATACGGTAATACGCACATGCATCGTATGTAAGCCTTACTAGTCGTTACTGTAAATATGAGATATAAAAATAAGAAGGATAATAAAAAAATCTGTAACAAATACATTTATCTACGTACAGCTACTTATTTTCCTCCATATCTCCTGCATGTTAAATTGGTCCATATATCTAAGGACTACAATGCTTTACTTACGAGACTATCATTAATGATATACAGAACGCCGCTTCCCGCTCTCCTACTATTGTCATGCTCAATGTTATCTTCTGTTTACTGTTATCATTTCAATCGAGAATAGGCCGACAATATACAATCTAAATATTTTTATTTATTATCACTAATTCGGTTATTGTTAGCATGTTTTTTATGTTGGTTTGCAATTTGAGACCAAATTGATGTTTGAGAATTTGCTCATTAGGCCATTTTAGTTTTTCTGATCAGGAGATCATTTCAACATCTCTAGGCTCCTGTAACTTGTTTTTTAGTAAATATTGCCTTAAAAGCTAGCTTATGTAAAACCTTCTCTTAAAAAAGAAGATCCAAATAATGCCAAAAATTTATGAAGCAGCAAACTTTTAAATGTTTCTGTAAATTTGAACTATTGAAAATAACTATTTGAACTATGTAAATATCAAATAGTTCTCCTTTTTCGAATTATTACTTGTTCTAAATTTTGATGTTATCTTTGAATTGGCAACAATTTGATAGAGATAGCACACCACTTAACAGATAATTATTTTTTGTGTTATATACACGAGTTAAACGCAGATATTCCGAATGAGACTTTTATAAACTCTAAGTATCAATGTTATATTTCTAATAAGAAAACTTATTTATATAATAGTAAAAGAAATTCTGAATAACCTGTGTCAAAGTGAAATCAGGGAAAAACTTAGAAGAAGCTTCTTAGTCTGACTAGTTAACAGATATATTTTTTTATGCTATCTAATAAGACATCAAATTTCAATTCGAACATTCAATACAATCTGTGCGGCAATGCACTTTTCAACAAATCACGATTGATAAAGTTTCCATTCATGTTTGCTATGTTGGTAAAAAGCATTAGTTGTTTATACGAGATAATCTTTAAACAGTTTATTTCTTCGAAGTCACAAAATTTTTTTCAGTAGTAATTACGGCATTATTGTACTTTTATCATTATTTATACGGCTCAGCTTTTTCCTGTGATGCATGATATCCAGATAAGTTCCAGTCATTTACAATCGTTATTTATAAAAAAATGTTGATCAAATTTCTTCTGCAGTATACAGGATGTCTCAAAAAGATGTTAACACCTACTTGGTTTCTATGTAATTACCACTTAATTGAACACATGTAAGCAATATAGCATTTTAAATTTCAAGGACAGAAATATTGCTTTTAAGTGTTAACATGTTTTTAAGACATTCTGTATATCGCCAACAAAAATGTTCTCTAAGATTCTTACATCTTTGAATTTCTAATAATGATCTGTCTTGCTGCCAGCGGTTCAAGTGGGTGAGTCAATTTTTGTATAAAAAGTTATCTCCCTTGATAATACTTCCTACGTGTTCAAATTTTTCATAAATTTACAGATTTCCAGCAATTTAACTTTATGTCTTTAAACCGTTTTAAAAGATTCAAACATAAATTTAAACGGCACGTATTTACTAGAAACTGAAGGATTTTATAGCACTACAACATTTTATTTTCTTTTATTCTTAACTATACATAGATTTTTGTATGTTGGCTTAATTTAGGTCGAAATAGGTACGCCTATCTCGACAATGTAGGAATATATGGAACCTCCAGCCTGAACTCACAGCCAATAAAAAACCTTCACAAAAGTCACTAACAAATGATGATCACTAAATTTGTTGTTTGTTTATTAAGTACTTAGCTTAACAAAATCACCGATCCTGTCCGTTTTTCTCGTAAAACCTCAAAACTTGGTTGTACTTAACAATATTAAATAGTACTTCGCACATATACGCTACAATAGCTTGGGCAACATTGCTACTCTTACCGATCTTGCAGTTTCGAAACTGCAAACCTTTTAGATAAAACAATGCGGTTCTTCTATAATACTAAACAATAATGGTTAGTTTTTTTTTTTCATTCTTTAAGTACTACTGAAATTATTTAATGTTTTATATGAAAGTAAACATCTTCTTCATAAACGTCAAAACGTTTGCTACAAACTGCTACTGTTGTTATGAGAGATTTGGTAATGTTGGTAATATTGTCAAAAGCTCACCCTTCGACCTTAACTAACAATTCTACTCTATTTTACAGCCTACCATCTACACAGTGGTAATATTAAAAATTCCCTGTACGTATATGTTCTAAAATACACGAGGTTGCAACAGTATGTAGTGCAGATATTCAATTTACAGCAGACATTGTATGAAAATAGTGTCCAATTTTAACACCATTGGCATGGAGCGAACAAACCATTTTGAATAGTGACTTTTTGCAGTGTGCCTTTTCCTTTGTTTTTTAAATGTTCCATTCAAATAGCACAAGCAACTTTTTTACTTGATTTTGAAGTTGATTACCTAGTTGAAAGCAGCTCATCATGGAAAGCATACCGTTAACCAGCGAGATTGGTAAAATAAATGGGAGCCCGCGATTCCTTGTTTTTCTTTGTGTGTATGTGGAAGGTGGTCTGTTACGCAATTATTTTTTTTATAAAAATCAATTATTTCAATTACTAAAACTATACACTTATCATTCGGTTCAAAGTTGGATTTGACAAGTTTTGCGCAAATAATCCCCATATGCTCTATATTCCCCATGGAAACGCAAATATGGAAATATGCAGATAGGAGAAATGCAAGGCTGTTCCGTGTCGAGTGCGCCAGGGGAGCAGCATACAGACGCCTGCATGAAAGAGTACCAAATAGGGAGATTTACTATAGAAATACCCGAGTTGTGGAGCGCCCAATTGCAATCTTTCACATCGGTGCTGATTACCCGAGGAACGGCCCTGAAGAAATGTATCACATAAATTCCAATATGCACAAGTAAACAAAACCATTATGATATCAATAGCAAGTTGATATCATCTTCGATACAAATTGTGCGTATTTACAGGAATCACTTACTGTTAAATGCGTACATGCGCACTTAGGTGGTTCACCAATTTGCGCTGTATGTGCTTTCCGTATAATATATTTTTACTTCCAAGGCTACAACATTTTAAAATATGTATTCTCTATACGGATACTTACAATAATCTTAGTGTACGATCATTTAACAAAGTTCAACATTTAAAAAACTACCTAGGATAACATAACTGATCTTGCTTTTACCAGCGTATTTACACAAGCAAAAATATTTGTGAACTATTTATCTAATCGAGACCTGTTGGTTAATATGTACATACGATATTGACATGTTTCTCTAGTGAGAGTCATATTCGAAATTTTCATAAATACTAGACCAAATCTTCTATTTACCTACTGATGTCTCGATTTAAACAACAAGGTTTTGCTATCTTACGAATAAAATAACGATATATTTCAAGACGAAGCTAAGACTTGGGAAGTCATCACGTATACGGCTCCTTACATTAACGTCAAATATTAAGCTTACTTGAAGCCGATTCTGTTCAGGCTGTACGGCGGTCTCCACTCTTCTGCAAAAAATGCTGTGCATAACATCTTTAAAGAAAAACAGCATGTGACTTCCTGAGATAAAGGCATCCTTACGGATATCGAAGATTACAACACATTACATTTCAATGAACATTAGTTGAAAAAAATCTGTTCTCCATGGATTCTGCATAATTTGCTCCAAGCATAAAAAGGGTTCGTGAGCAATCAATGTAAGCAAATGCTCAAAGAATTCGACAGGGGAACTTCAAAAACAGGTGATTGGAAACTTAAATATTTGTTACGAGCCATAACTAACAACTTATCTGGGATGTTCGTAGATGAACTTAATCCAATAAAAGTTGTTTGTTTACTTCCAAAAAGTTAATGCATTTAGGTTTTTATTAAATTATTAACACCCTATACATCTCATCTCAGATTTTACTATAATAAATATATTTGTCCAGCAAACAGGAACTTTTTTCAATCAATAACAAAGGTTTTTCCCTACTGTCAACTCTACCCGAGATACATTGAGCTTTTTATCTAAGTATATACCTTGTGGAAATAGACAGCTTGATCGGATAAACACAATATTTATATGTGCATTTACTTCAAAAGTTAATCCATCGTATCCGTAATAACAAAAAAAAAAAAACAACAGTAGCGCTAATAAACTATGATTTCCAGGTTCCACGAGAATTAACAATATTTTCAGAAATCAATGATGATTCTAATTTAATCAATCAAGAGTTCGAATAATCCTCGTTTCTGACGACTCTCTCACGTCGAAATAACAAAAAAGTACTGCGTACAGCAGTTCTACAGCTTATCATTCAACTGTAACGTGAATTTTCTTTATTTTACTGTCTCATAGCTTTCATGCTGCAAAAGATGTTTTTTCCATAATTTATTTAACGAATCCATACATACTTTGCTTCAAGCAACAATCTTACTTCACTATTCTGACAATATTGAATTACCTTAACAACGGTATGCCAGCAACTAATTTACAATTTGATCGAATTGCGATTAGGAGTACGATAAAGACATCTGTATGCAAATGTTAGTTTGGAAATGTTAAAAGTTATTTGATTTATTTACCTATATATTTAGGTAAAAATATTAACTTAATTTAGGTTAAGAACATACTTTGTTGTACACCAAAAGTTGATTAACACCAAGTTAGTACCTACTATTCCAACAATTCTACGTAAACTATAGAGCATAATTAACTGGCAATTATTCATTAATTCATAGAACATATTTTTGAACGGCAATCTATAATTACATTGCAACGCAGGCGCCATAATTAATACACATACATTTGCATGCCCAGGATATGTGAGACGTGCGTATGTTTTATGTGCCTTCGCATTAATGGCGAAGTTTAGAAATTCATGGACAGCATCTGTAGCTGGTTTTCTAGGATATTATCCAATCACGTTATTCATTCATAAGCCAGAAGAAGTAATAAAAAAAGTCAAAAGTAACTGATTACTCCTGTATGTAGGGAAACTGTCAGAGAAACGTATAGGCACGATAAGAAGAACCTAATTTGGGACCACTCTGTCGTTTAGATAAGAACATTGAAAACACGAAAACCGTAATGGCCGCGCCAGATACTTTATCATACGAAGGTATATACCGTCTAGACTGACAGCAGGTACAAGTTTAGACAGTCGCGGGCATGATAAAGCGAAAAATATGTGGCATTAAAACTCAACTCTTTATAGAAAAAATATTTTTTTGTTGCAATTACTGCAAATACAAAACGCAAAAGAACATTGCCTCGCTAACAGTTGATTGTAATATATAATTTATTGGTTAACCAAATGAATTATTAACCTTTTGATTTTTTTTAATGACAAGCAATAGTTTATCTTAAATATCTAAGTAATATTTTCAATGTGTTTTATTACTTGCTTATATTTTCCGTTTTCTAATGATCTATTCCCTTTCACTCGCGCCAGAATACTGTTTTAAATTTGAAAATGGTTTCGCTTTTCGTTCTAAGGAACCGATTAAATAGAAAAAATATTTTTGATTATTATTTGTACAAATACTAATAATGAACTTTGAAACAAAAGATCAATATTTTTCAAAAATGCTATAAAATAAGTATAAAATCGCACACAACGTATCTCTATTATAAGCCGATTCTAAATATAGGTATTTGATGTAGTAATATATGGTGTAAAACGTCTTTGTTCGAAGCTTGCTCTGCTTTTTTGTTTTCTTTCCCGAAAAGACCTCAGGTAAATTCGTTTGTCTATTTCATTCTTGGTTTATGTAAACTAAAGAGAAACAATTCTTCATCGTCATCGCCACTTCTGGTAATCCGCTGATTGTGTAATGAAATTGATAACGTCTATTTTAAAAAATCGCAATTTGAACTCGGCACCTTACCCATAAATGTAGCAGTTACACCCAACTTGTTAAAATTAAATATTTGAGAATATCATGAAGGTATTTATTTTTGTGGAATAAAATGGAATGTCATGCGTACTACACCTTATCGTTATCGCTAATAAATCTTATGCAGGATTAAACATTACTTAAAAAGGCGCGGTGTTTAAGAACCACCTGATAGTTGCTAATGCTAGATGCTAGGTATTATAATAATAATCATGGCATACTACTGTAAAACATTAACTCATTATCCGTAGTTTAAAGAAGGAGTCGTTAATATCTCGTCTACGAAACACTTCCAGTTCAGCCGGAACAACTCAACGTCATTCAATTGTTAAAGGCAGCATTAAAAGTAGTCACGCCAAATTCTAAAATATGTGTTTGGTATGGAAATTAATCTATCTCATATTTGCAACTGTGCTTAGATCGACGTAACTGGGACCAAGAATGGAAACCTGCTGCCTTCGATAACGAGTCTAGATTTTCAGGAACGCCTAAGAATCAGATAGAACCGTAGTGAGTGAAGCCTTTTACAAACTGCTTGGGATTCAAATGCAAAGGTAGATATTAATCTTATCAGAAGTTCGCTCAGACGTGTCTAAGAATGTATTCGTTAGCATGGTGATCCTGCGCTATCAATTATAAATAAAATAACCAATATTTCTGCTTGAAATTTCAATAACTATTCATCTTAATTTCCAAATGTTCAATTTTCACTGAAATCATGTTACCTCTAAAAGATTGTCCATTTCCAATAATAAGCAATATGTTTAGTTTACTTTAATGCTTATCTGCATCAAGTGGTATAAAAAAATACAGATCCATTTGAAAAAAGTTTTAGTTTTCTGAGTATACATAGTCAATCTTATGTTCTTTTTTAAACATGCTGTATAACAAAATATGAACATTTTATATCGGTTTATCAACTTCGACTATTTCTATAACAATAGTAATTGTTGCAAAATAATTCAAAATAAAGGAAATATTACAAAATGCAAACAACAGAAATGCAATTTTATTTCAAAATCCAAATAATTCGATAATGTAACAATATAATATATGCAATATGCTTTATTTAGAATGAAACCTTTCTATTGCGTGTACAAGAACGAAATACTCTGTATATATAAAACTAAGTTTAGATCATAGATTATTCGATCCCAAGGAAATTTTATTCAAAGCGCTTTCCGATCAAATGAGTAGGTAAATTGTAATTTGCAAATAACAGATAGGTTCTAGTACGTATTGCATAGATGCCCCAATCTTCTGGAATTATAGAAGGAATAGTAGAAGGTCAAAACTTTCAGATAACGTAATAGACACCATCCTTCAAAAATGTTTCTGGATATGCCGTGTGATCGATATGTAGCAAGCAAAGACCTACTTTGTTATTTTAAATAGAAACCCTGTATTTTATTACATTTTTAGTATTTTCGTCTAGAAATGTACCAATGTAATAGTGGCAGGCATCATATGCCTGTCGCTATCAAGTTTTGCGATAGACGATGCGCTAGACGTATCCAAAATATTGCTTACGTTCTATAAGATCCAGGCACAAACAGTAATGAATGTAATGATACTCGCGTTACTGCTCACTTGCTAGAAAATACTTCTGATCACGTAGATTATGAGGAAGTAATTCGTGTAATACTAGTAATGATCTTGAGAATTCCGTCCTAAACAAAACACGTGAAGTTTTTTACGCTAATGTACGTGTATATGCACATATACAAAGTTTGTACGATAAACCTGTAATATGGGAAATTATTCTTCCAAAGGGGTCCACAAATATTTATCCAAAGTAAGGAAAGCAAATGATATATTCATGTCCGGTGTTTGAAAGTATGTTCTACATTCTGACATTAATGTTACTTTAAAAGAAAAAAAATTATAACAGTTAACAACACATTCCTTCTAAATCAAATAGTAGAATATATAATATAGTATATATAATAGTAGAATATATATAAATTCCTACCCATTGTGTCCATATCCGTTGTAAAATGTTTGTATTAAAATGTAAACGAAAAGATATACTTACTATTTAGATGCGTCGCTAAACTCTAATCATGGTGAACAATTAATTAAAAGATGTTAAAAGTATCGAAAGAATTTTGCTGGGTAACAAACTTAAACAACACAGCGCTCTGAAAATACATTTGCGTGATGTTAAGTCTCTTTTCATGGTGATAAGATTTTGCATAAGGCAAAATGTGACGATGTTTACTGGTTCACTTCAGAAAGATCTTCCATTAATCATTATCACAACGACGATATACTCGATCTAATTTGAATGCAAAAACTAAATACACACTATGTCTATCAGACATCAATGTTATTATTTTTAGTAAAGAATAACTAGATTTTGTAAAACTACAGCAAGAAAGAAAGCGCGAAACCGGGACTCTATTTGGACGTAACGGATTTGGGCCAGCTAATTTTAGTCTGGCATTTTCGAATGCAACATCGGGGAACATCATGCTTGACAGGGTGCATTAATAAAATGTATTTGTAATTACAAATACTAAATTTGAAAGCGCATATTTAAATGAATGCAACAATCAGCTAATATTCCCTTCGACAAGTATTAATATAGAAACAGATACGTAGAATAAATTGAAGGAATGTTCCACTAAATATAATAAATCTTACTAATGAAACTACAAAACCTAATCCAACCGTAAGTAGGTTCAGAGCAAATAAATATAGTATTAAAAGAAGACACTGCGCAGTTAAAAGAAAGCCTGAGTACCAAATAGGTGAAGAATGTTCTTCAAGCAAATTCGGAAACAAATTAGCAAAAACTACATGCTATTTCAAGATTTCAACAGGTAAAATTATATTTCTCTTGTTACAATGTACTCAATATACATGAAGAACCCCGTGATATGTGGCTCGACAACTTCACAATCGATTATTATCTAAAAGTTTTTTGGAACTGACTCTGAACCAAGAGTCTGTAAATCATGTTCAGTTTAATAAATCGACTTAGATATTTCTGTAATAGAAAATATGTGTTGGATGTTGATAATTGCAAATATAATCAACGGGTGAATAATACTTACGCGCAGGGCTCTAATTACTTCAGCAAAATTAAGCAAATCTTAGAACGATGTAGCTTTTTCCAAGAATATCACATTGCACGATCAAATACACACAAAGCAAAAAGTTTCGTATAATTGCGAGGTTTTATTACGCCGAACCAGCAATTGTAGAACAACAGTTTGGCATCAGTTTCGATCCAAGCCTGTATAGAAATTATTTAAAGTGTGCGATTCAACATTCAGAAGACCTTAAGCACGACTGCCTTTATTGCGGCAGAAAAGTACGAGAATGCAAAAGATATTGGCATAGTGGAAAATATGTATGCGAAATGTGCATTAGAAAATGCCAAACAAATCAGTGGTCATTTTGACATTTGTATTGTACATATTGTTACTTTTATATTTTGTTAAAACGACCTCCGAACATTACTCAACACAACTGTGAAAATAAATTTTGATTAAAATATCGCCAACGTTGTCAAAACAAAGTTTGACAGCGCGCTTAATTACCAGGGACTATCAGGGAGGGTTTAGAGCTTCGATTGTTTATAAGTTCCTCAGTTCGAGACCCTGTTGGAAATATATCTGAACTGATTTCGTTCACCATATGATGCAAAAATAGCTCTCTGTCCCCGCATTATTTATCATTAAATAATTACTTCTTACTTACTACAAACTTTTTCAATATTCAAGTGTTACTACTAAATGCCATGTGATAAAAAATTATTTACGTTAAGGATTGTCATGCTGGAATGCTTCTCTCTTTGATAGTTTCTTGCAGCTGATTCTAAGCTTAAATTTTCTCTCGTATTTTACAATTATGTTGAAATCCAATTATAGTTAATAGTAATAAAAATTAAGTTAAATTACTTGTCGCACTGTGTACAAACGCCCGTGTACGCCTTTTCATCATCGCCTTTGCAAAAGCATGTTTCTTGGAGAACACCGTCAAAGATTTTGCAGTCTTCTTCCATACGTTCTTCAACCTCATTAACGACTTCTTACGAACAGAGGGTCTACTTGAGCCTTTTTTCTGGGCTACTATCCAGTGTCTTGGAAATCGTTTAAACACAAACGGTGACTCTATTCCCACTTTTGTAATTTTTGATCACATAGTTAGAAACTAGAATAAAACTGCTTATATACTAAATTATGTACCTATACTTACTTTGTTTTATAAAAAACCTATTTCTTTTCTTCTGTTACTGCAAATAACATATTATGTTGAATATAAAATTTGTTTTAAAACTAATTCATTTTATTACTAATAGAAAAAAAAAACAACTGTAATCCATAGTTAAATAATACATGTTTAAAACAAAACATATCTTATTTTAAAAACCTGATTTACACGCCTGATTTAAAGTATTTGTTTAAAGTAGTATTCCAAAATTGTTTAAAACGTAAAGTAAATGCATTTTGTGGACATATTACAATAATATACCTTATATATTAAATCGTACGTGTACAACATATGTACGTAAGCGTAGATGAACGAATCATCAACACCCGTCATTCTTGACAGCAATTCCAGTCTGTTGACAGTCGAGATACCATCGTAGCAGGCAGTTAAAACAGTTTGCAGACGTATGAAGAGGAACAAGAAGGAGGAGTCGATTTTGATGGAACTAATCCGAACAACCCGGCCCACTAGACTGGTGCCTACGTTGAATATATATATATATATATATATATATATATATATATATATATATATATATATATATAAAATGACAATTTTAGATTAGGAAATGCAAATAAAATATGGACATTTCAGGAAATAAGTTCGCAGATGGATTTCACTATACTAAATTTTAAACTAGTACGTCGACCCGAAGAAAGAAATAGTTCATAGCTAGAGCAAAAATATAACAAGAAACAACTAATTGGCGTTTAGATTATTTGGGAAGAATATATTTCACCTTAGATAACAAATATAAAGAAACTACTGTTATTATTTTCAACAACTCGTTAGCCAATCGAGGAAGAGATCTATTCAAATAAGCGGCAAGTAAAGAATTGTAAGTTCGAGATCGGCCAGAGATTATGGTAACTTTTCTCACACTCTATTCGAGAAAATAACATAGCTAATTAGATAGCGTTATCGAATTAGCAACCTCGATCAAAATGATCTGTAAATTTCGGCTGTTTATAATATTTTCTGTATTTAAAAAATGAAAGGGTTAAATAGGTAATTCTTTTCGTTAAGCTTCTAGATGTATTATATTGTGAAGCATTATCTAATCGTTTGAAGTAATCATATTTTCAAATTTGTATATTATAAAACTCATAATTTATTTCCAAGAATTTGCAGTTTTTTGCTAGCACATCTACATCAAGAAAAAAAAAACTAATCGAGAGTACTATGTTTTCTTTTAATTATTCTTTATGTTGGTTATTCATTTGACATTTAAATCTTGTTTAAGTCATATCAATATTGATACCTCAAATTACGCTCGACATATTTGATACTAATTGTACAAATAAGTTTCTGTTTAAAGAGTAAACAGCTAACATGGTAATACAAGTCAATAATAATAAGCCAAGCAGAATAGAAAAATATTTCATAGTAAAAGTAAAAGAGTTTAGCAAATGGTCAGTTTGGGTTTTAATACATGGTCATTACACGTTAGATGTTATTGAAGGGTTATCGTCTCAAAACAATTTGAATTACTTCGATAACTTCTTATATTGTGCATGAACAAAAATAAAATAGTTAAACTAGGAGAACGTGGAGGAAAATATGCTATACGGTTATCAAAATATTCATATAGCAGGTTTATTTCTTTGTAGTGTTCTGAGATGGTTTAAATGAATTATTACGATATGTTTCTGCGTTTACCGTTTCTTCAAAAAGGAAAAAGTAATGGATTAATAATTCTGCTCGATGAAGCCGAGAGATCCGATCACTAACCTCTTCAAAGCAATGTTTCTGTATCATGACATAAGGGTTTTCACTGGTCCACCAACCACTGGAAGCAAGTGGAACCAAACTATATCCGAGAAGAAAGACTTGTCAATGATATTACCATTCCATTCATGTGATTTTCGAAACAATTGCAGTACTGTATTGTAACTAAGTGATTAATAGGCGTGAGTTCTTGCTCAACAAGAATTTTATATGGATTCTTTTCTAAAAACGCCCTGACCAAAATCATATAGCAAATTAGTTCCAAGTAAGAGCTTTCTAATTGACTTTTTAAGTGAACGATATCTACGACTCGTGACAACGGCAATAGCTTCAGCAGTTGTTTTCTTGAATCTGCCAATACTACAATAGTTTCACGAAATTTAGCAAAGCAGCGAACAATTTCTTGATATAAATCAAAATGTGATACTTCAAAACATGGAAACTGAAGGCGAAAGTCATCCATAGAATAAAACATTTCTCCTTGTTCATTACAAAAACAGCTTTCAATGATAAATGTTTGTTGCTTATCTCGAATTTAACTATCAGATTAAACATGGAATTCCTCCTGACATGAATGAACAAACCGACATAAAAAAGTAATTTGCGAAAGAATAAACTTTTGAAAAAGAGGATTTAGTAATTAATTTAAAACCAAGCATTAAAACTATAAGTCATAAAACAACATAATTATAAAACCATTTGAAATTAAAATAAACAAAATTGGGAAAGTAAAAATATTGGGATGTTTTATTTAAAATAATACTTGTTTCCATTTCCGCTCAAACCAGAAGTGGTACCACGTTGTAACGTGAGTCAAAAAAATTGCAAATATTTACTTGTGGGAATATTTTTACTCACTAGTTACAAGAATTTCATTGAACTTATTCCTTAGTATATATTGTAGGAAAACAAAGAATCTTTCATTGTAAGGAATATGAATAAAGTGATAAGTTCTTAATACAGGCAGAAATGGATCAATAAATACTTATTATCACATGCTGTCCCCCTGCTACTGATTAAATTAGAATAAATGCCGTCACAGTCGATATTGAATGATATCAATTACGTATTTTATAAATATACATACTTAGAATCTCTTATTGAAAGCATTACAAAATTCCATTTATACGAGATAGCATGCATATAATGTGCGCGTATGTATATGCAAAAACATTTAATCAATACTTAGACTTTATTGTTTTCCTACCAAAAACAATTACATATGCAACTTATTTCTATAAACCAACCTTCCATATAAAGTTAGCGCATCTTACATTACATACTTGTGGAAATAATGATACCTATTTTTTTTCTGTCGTTTTTTTTTTTAATTTGATAAGAAAGCATGTGTTGCTATGCTACAATCAATATGGATTCATTTATTTTTCTTCTGTGTGCGATTATATTCTTATTAATTCCGTTGATTATAGGCATTATAATACTAAATTACCAAATTATGTCTAGGAGAAGAGCCCAATAGCGTCCAGTTAAAAGTATATGGCACTAACGCATGGGAAGGCTTAACAGAATAACAATGCCTCGAATAACTTTGTTCAACTTTTTTGTAATCAAAAAGTACTGCTTTTTGCGAAATTTCGTTGTGATCATACTTCACCATCAGCGATGAATTTAGCGAAGGTTGATCAAAGTTGATTTTTATTTCAAAAAAACATCGATGCTAGATGTTCCTAGATTAAATGAATTCAACAAAAGTTGTCCGTTCACGAAGATTTTTTTTACTGGAGGTTCGAAGAACAGTTATACTGCGTAATATGCAAGAATTTGTTTATCAAGAGTCATCGATAAAATCAGGAAAAACAATCGTCACATCATCCTTTACACGGTGCGTCAAACAACTGATTGAAGGAAAAAAAGATTGAATCAATATGTATTGCCAGTATTTACCTAATTTTTCACCTAACGACTTCTTTTTGTTCCCGAATATCAAACAAGAAACGGGTGAACAACGATTATCATCACCTCAAGTAGCTTTTTTAGTAACTGATGTAATGCATTAATACGTATTTCATAAATAAATAATTTGACGTAGTGGTTATATATTTTTATATCGTTTCAGTCCCTACGGAGCATGCATGAACTAATTTTGTTCATATGAAAAAGAATTTAGTTTAAAATCCTTTTTCTTTGTAATATTTTACAACATATCATCCACATAGTTTATGTGGTATGTTGTGTGGCACATGTTGTAAGCTGTAATCTAAAGTGTAAGGAGGATAATTATTGCGCAATTAATGAGACAAACAACGCAACGATCGTAAGTGTAAATATTTTTTAAATGTGTGCATGTTTATGTATGTCTGGACATTCACGATTACTTCTTACTAAAAAAGACAGGTTTATTTCATACTTGTTACATAATGCGACTTATCTACCTTATACAAATAAGACAAATTTTCGGATTATATCCAAATATGAGATCATTACCATAAGACCTTTCCTTTATGTCGATTACTTTATAAATAATTGGGTTATTTATTAAAATAAAAGGTCTGAATACAACTGTCAATTCGTTAGTTAATTTAACTTAATGGAAACGGCAAAAGCTGTCCAATATATGAAAGTTTACTAAAATCTTTATGATCAAGTGAAGTAGTAAGATAGATAGTATGCAACACGATTTTATTTTAGATACAACAATGGGCAATATATAAATTCATTGGTTTATTATAACTTTGTATTATATGATGTTGAACCCATGAAATGTATTACGAATACTTCTGATTTAAGGTGAAAGTCATTACAATAATTACTGTATGTACCATGTTTCATTGGTTCCTTTTTAGTTACGTTTTTAAGCATCCGAAGGTATGGAAACACCTTTGTAAAAAAAAAAAACATGTTATTACTAAACATAAACTTTTTTCTCTTTTGCATCGACATGATGTATATGTTCATACTTCGTCCAACGAGTGACTTTTTATTTTTCAAAGATTATATACTCCCCGGGAAAAAACTATATATAAAGTTTATTCCATCTATTTAATCGCAATGGAAAATATTCGCGCCATTTTAAATCATAGCGCAACCTCACCGCATGCTCATTTCACTGTGTGTGCAAAAGTAATTATATACGACAACAGGAGTAAATACTAATAAATCAGGCAAATACAAAATTTTGTATTCATGTATATACTTATACTACTATACTATTTCTTTTAACTCTTCCAAACTTTCCACCAGCAAGCTCTTTAAAACGACAAAGAACCCGTTTTGATATGGTTCAAACACGCGCACCACCTTACCCTCAATGAATTTTTAATAATGTATGTAATGAATAAAAACTTACCAGGTAATAATTTACTCCAATGGTAAGGATTGCAGCAGATGTAAATGGTATCTGACGCTGATTTGCAAACAGGTAACCGACGAATGTTGACGTTTTGAACATTCGGCCATCTCCAGGTCTGACAACAAAGCACGTGCGGATCATTATCCTTTGGTAATAGCACACAACTGGCCAAATCCTTGCCTTCTGTCTGGATGGCCAGATGCAGCATCTCCAACTGGTTGTCTTTCAATTTTTTGAAGAAGGCTTCTAGCTCCTTGACATCGCCGCGCTTCTTTGTTTTCAACAGGTCTTTAGTCAACTTGGTCCGTTTGTTCGAAAACTTGATCATGAAATAAGATTTGCCTTCCTTTACGACGGACGAGCATTTGGGTGCTACTACTGTCAACCGTCGACGATAGTAGATATAGTATCAAAAGAAATTCACTTTTTCCGATTTTTGCTCTGAATTTTCCTGCACACTAGATTCGCACTGAGCCTACGCACGGGGCACCAATTAAGAAAAATAACGAAGTAATAAACTAACGCCGAACGAACCACAAGATAGAAGGACACATACACTCTTCCACAAAATTACCACCGCGGTTTTAATGTTGGGTACACGCCACCGGAATTTTGGATTTTTAATGTAGTAATAACAACCGTACTACACACATAACACTCAACGTTTGACTGAATTCCGGCTTTCGATATAGTTAACATATTAGCCGCTAGAGCGGAGCGGTCTAGACTAGTTGCGATGGTGGGGATGTTGTTTGGCGCCATCGTGGCGCCAGGCTTTGTACTTCGGCATCCGCTACACACACATATCAACCATGGCTGCCAACGGTGTCTTACGCATTATCGCTGGTAATAGAGTTACGAATATATGCCCACTTACCTATGGGATAGGTGAAGGAAGTTCAATACATTCTAGGCAGCATGGAAGAGCGTTTTACATATTTTGAACGCGCTTATGTGTAGTTATCGACATTATTAATTAATGCCGATTTATTTGTTGAGCCCACGTATGTAAATAGTAAACACTACATCCTTACAAATTATTACCTTTACTCAGAACATGCACGTAGAAAAAGCAAATATATACGTGTAGCTTATATAAATAGATTCGACTAAAATGTCTACATAGAGAAATAGTTTGGTTTTTGCAATAGCATTTTTCCAGTGACCTGACTAGTTAAAAGCAAAGGTAACGAAACCTCAGAAAAATATCTATTTTTCTGGGGAATACGGGAGTTGTCATAAAACTATAATTTTAATAAACGCGAAGTGTGGCACCACACACCGCACCACCCAAATCGTTTCATTAACCGGAAATATCACATATGCACGTATTTCTATCCATAACACATTACCCATATAGTGATATAGTTAGAAGTCGTATGTTTCATTGATTCAAGTGACTCGAATAATATCTACTGTCAACTCGAGTTACAACTCGAACCTGTTGGCGCAATATCAACAATTCCCGAATAAACTTGAACTCGATAGGTTTCGTTTCGAATTACAGTTTCAAGTTAGCCGAGATAGGTCAATCTGGAGGTGAACAAGCATATGTCAGATATGCTTTCCAATTTGTTTTTATTATCATTATTATAATAACGTGTAATTAACCAAATAATATTACAATTAAAATATAAAGTAATATTTGTACTGGTAAAGTATTAAGTTAACCTTTAAAGAATGCAACTTGAAGCAATTTGGAAAAAATCACACGAGCAAGGATTAATGCTTCACTTGATTATTGTCGCCTTTAAACTAAAAATTCAATACCACAAACTTATTCTGAGGCGACATGATGTATTAAATTTAGTTATATAGTTATCTTGCAAGCTTAAGTATCTACGAGAGACATCTTATAAGTTTTTAAAAAAACAATGAATGAAAAAAAAAAACATCTTAATACAAGAAACAAGCAATCATTTTCTTAGAAGTGCTTCGTGAACGAATAGCTTTTGTTAAATTTAGTCAGTTAGATTGGGTAATTTTCGACCGTATAAATATAACCAGTGCAGTAGTTAACGCACTCAAAAAAATAGTAATATCAATAATCTCCATGAATTGAGTACATTTTCATTGACAGCAAGAAATGTTTCATTCTTACGGTAAAATGTTTATTAGAATGTTTATGTTTTCTCATTACTAACAGAAATTCGTTATCAATGAAGTAACAAATACTTTTACATTATTTAGTGCATAATACTAATTCTAATCAGTATTATCATCATTTTTCATGATTTTCTTGATTTTGATGATTTTCTTTTGCTTTCATTTGTTATATTTTACGCACAACGTTCATAATATTTTTCGTAATAAAAACGAACTAAAGTAGTGAATGATATTCGGTCTGTTGTTTTAATGGTCTACAATTTATTGTTAAAAAGAACAGACAACGTCCATTGATAAAAAGTCCACATTATGTTGGCCAACTCATTTAAAAAATAGGCGATCCGGGCTTAAAGAATAGAAATGATTAGAGCGCAACATTCTCTCTTGCCTTCAATTGGTGTTTAACTGCGAGAAATTAGGAAGATATAGAGCTGTTTCGTTACATTTCGACATTTTTCGGCAGTCTTATGTGTAATGCGCTTCGGAATTGAACGAAAAGCATTAAAAATGTTGACAATACGTAGAAATGCATCAATTTGTCTGCTTACTAACAAGGTAAATACGTATTTATGGCAATTTCAACATTTAATACAGAAGTCAGGTGTTTCAGGAAAAAATACTGTGCAGGAACCATGTAGATAACGAAACACAGAAATTCAGGGAGACCGAAAGCAGATCGTATAAAGAATTTTCATGTAATTTAACGATGATCAAAAATCGGACAAACAATGTTTCGTCAGTTTTGGAAGAAATACTATCCAACATGGGAACTGCTAGGTCTCAAACGCTACATAAGTATTTGCCGTTTGTGCGCAAGAAGATTGAGAATTATGTGAAAACCGCAATAAAAAAAGAATGGTTGTGGCTAAATATAGATGAAACTACAGACATTTGAAAAAAATCCGTAGTATCGATTATAGCACGAACAATGATCTTGGAAGAACCGTCACACCATTATTTGTTACCTTGCAAAAGGTACTGGCGAAGTTGTTTATAACGTATTAGTTAAAACACAACCGACGCTGTTCAGTTTATGCTTCGTACAGGTTATTTAAGGTCAATTATTTAAAGCTATTCGGCCATAACACATAACATACCTGCTTTATGCTTTACACCTTGTAGCAGATACTATATCCCGCTAAGGATCAACTAATGGCACAGACGAAAGCGGTATCTTAAATCACCGAAACGTATTCGGCTATTTCGTTCGCGTGTCCTGACATACATCAGCATATTGAAAAGATGAAATTAGTAATTTTACAACCAGACGCTAAAGTTTAATGCAATTCCAAAATAGTCAAATTGCAGCAAATTTCGAAACTATTAACAACAACTACGTTCCAGTAGCCGACGCAATAAAAAAAAAATGCAAAACACTTTGTTGTCCTTATAGGATTTGTACAAAATTGTTGATCATGTACTAACAGTGCTACGTATTTTAAACTACGAAAAAAGCGTCTCAGTCAGAGAAAAATTTAATACTATATTATTATATAAAATATTATATAAAAATGTTGATTTTTCTCCATTACGTTATCTTTTTAACAATAGTGTTGCAGAAGATCCGTTGTACAAATTCGAAGATCACTTTAAGTACATTTATATTACATCACTAGATATATAACGATCTTTCCCTGCGTATAAGCAGATATATACGCCACAACGTACGGGTATTCACTTTGATACCCGTACGTTGCGCTGCAGAAACCTTCGTTATGATATATAGGTGTTGAATGTGTGTTATATAGGTGTTGAACACCTCATCTCCAGATTTCGAAAGTTATTTACTATATTATATTTGCGTTTTCATAAATTCTCTTATTGGTTCTTGTTCTAAATAACGCACGCTTTTTTTATTTCGATTAACCCAGCGCAGTAATGCGACTGCTGGGTAATCGAATCGTTGCGCTCTAAAATGATAGTGGATATAATATAATGCGCATTCATAAACACAAGGAAAATAACCCTTATATTCACAAAGAATCAGGATGCAATATACACTCCGCCAAAAAAGTATCGCATAAACTAAAAAAGGGCATTTATAAACCAAGATATTTTTATACGTTCACAAAAAGTTTGCCTCGTGTATGTGAACTATAAAAACACTAACAAAATCATGGAACATAGCTTTTTTACTTTTTTTTCTAAAAGAACACATTTACAAAAATGCATATGTGTAAGGTTTGTCCAGTTGTTTATTGAAAGACTTCCCATACGGACAAATTTTAAAGTGCGAAGTCAGAGTTCTGTACCAACGCTTTTAAAACTAAATTGAGCAATTTAACTTCAGAACAAGTGGCTGCTATAGTTGCTTTAATCGAAGATGGACGATCTCAAGCATACGTTGCTAATTTGATGAACATCAATCAGTCAAGTGTTTCTAGAGCCGTAGCCAGATATAGGGAAACAGGCAATTACAGTAGAAGACCTGTACCAGGTCGTCCAAGATGTTCTACTCGCCAAGATGACCGCTATTTACTACTACAAGCGTTACGTCGAAGACATGTAACTGCGAGACCATTGCAGAACGACTTGGCTAGAGTCAGAAATACTCGTGTGAGTACTCAAACTATTCGGAATAGGTTACGACAGAGTGAATTAAGAGCTAGAGTAGCTGTAACAGACCCTCATCTCACTAGGAACCACCGAGTGGCTCGCTTAAGGTTTGCCAGAGAACATGTAAATTGGAACATTAATGACTGGGCCAATATACTCTTCACAGATGAATCAAGATTTGGTCTTTACACCTCAGATAGGCGTATCTCAGTGTACAGACGAGACGGTGAGCGCTATTCGCAGTGTAATATCAGACCTAGACCTAATTTCGCCGGTGGCTCTATTATGGTTTGAGGAGGTATCTGTTTAACAGGTCGTACAGAGTTAGTACCAGTAGACAGAGGTACACTGACTGCCCACAGGTATATAACGGACATTTTAGAAGAACATGCACCAATTATAGGAAACGAATTCATGTTAATGCACGACCGCATGTTGCAATAATCGTCCAGGAATACCTTAACGATGTTGGTATTCCAGTTTTAGATTGGCCTGCGGTAAGTCCGGAGATGAACCCTATCGAGCACGTGTGGGACCTCCTTCACAGACGGATACGAACCCAAAATGTTGCCCCGGCGGACCTGCATGAACTAGAAAATGCTCTCCGTGACGAGTGGGAGAATTTGGATCAGGCTTATATACGGAGGTTAATCGAATCTCTGCCAAACCGTATGCGAGCGGTCATAAGAGCCAGAGGTGGCAATACTCAGTATTAAAAGCTACTGTTATGACATTTTTCTTTCCAAAATTATAATTTCTTGTTTTAATAAAAATCTCAAGTATGAGTTCTTGTCTTTATTTGACCTGTATTTTATTTAAACAATCATAGAAATTATATCTTAGAGCGCATTACAAGTATATTTACAACTTTATGCTACAAACAAAGATTATGCGATACTTTTATGATTCAAAACTAAATTATGCGATACTTTTTTGGCGGAGTGTATATCGATGATTTTGAGATAAACAACTTTCTTAGATCTAGCTCATCAAAACACTCGATTTTTAACATTATTCTTTCCGTTGCTCACCAATTGCTGAATCTAAACTAGAAAACATACTCTACGCATCAACTGTAAAATCAAACGACTGAAAAACGTTTGGAAATAAGAAATGTTTTAAACTTCTTATAGAAGAATTAGTAGTTAGACATTAACGGACTATCTATCGCAAAATATAATCTATCTCAGAAATTCATTTTATTTTAGGACTAGTTATTGGAGATAATTTGGGCTTAAATTCATTTCTTGGATTCAGTAAATCATTTTCTAGTAACTTTTACTATAATTATGTAAAACTGCAAAAACAGATACGGAAAAACCTACTACTGAACGAAGTGAGCTAAATAGAACAATAGGGAACGAAAGGGATCTTCTTAATATCGATAGTGCAACTGAAAATATAAATAGATCCTTTTTAAATAATATTCCCTCATTTCATGTAGTGAAAAATTATTATTGTGATGACATCTTTGACGGTGTATGCCATTGTATTTTGTATCGAGCTATTTAGTACTTTATAAGTACAATAAGATGTTTTTATCTTGTGACAGTTAATTCTAGAAAACGAAATTTTCAATATGGACCAATAGAAGTAGCCAGCATACCGGAAAAAATTGAGCGACGCCGTTTACTAAAGAAAAAGCTAAAAATACCAGTAAGATTTTTTCCCCTTATTATTATTATACATTCGCCCACTAATTTCCTCTTATGGTAGATGATAGATGATGAAATGCCCATAAATGTATTGGAATATAAAACAAAAAAAAATAATGATTTTCCTTTACTATTTACTATTTATATATTTATTTACTATTTTCGAAACATAGACAATTCAAATTATGTTCCCATTGTATGACTTCACTTGAAAACATTTGTTTAACTTTATCTAAAAAGCGTGCATTAAAATTCGTGTACCAGACAATGGCACATACAACCTTAACTTCAAAATTAATGGCAAGTGACAAGCACACTTTAGCAATTTAAAAATTATTGCAAGTACTCTTTCGCCAAACAGTTAAAACAAATATACAAATATCACAATTTTTTATTTTTTGGATTCACGAAACGCAACTTTGGACCCTGAATACTTTATACGTACAAACAGAATTGTGACAAAAATTGCAGATAGTGGGAGAAATATTACTACAAAGTACACTATTAAAGATTCCCAGGAATCCTTTATGTTTATGGGAAAAAGTGTATATACGATTATTCCTTCATTGAATTGAATTCATTTTATTAATGACATGATCACTTCATAGCAAGTATAAAGTTCGTTAGACTTATAAACAACATTCAGTCAACCACTAATTATTACCGCATCAACGAATAACATTAATTACATTAATGCAATTTCCATTTCTACATTAACATTATACATCTAACATTTAGTTTACTGAATAACTCACAGTTATTCAATAAACTAAATACATTTATTGAAACAAAAGCCTGTGATCTATCATTTCATTTTCAATGATTTTGTTTTCATTAACACGATGCATACTTTATACCCAATAAACTTATATTTCACTTGATGAATTTTTTTTCATTGATTTGATGAAATCATTTTTTCGATCAATTTTAATGCATTATTTCATTTGCCCAATGATTTTTTCATTATTTTGAGACCCATTTTTGGTTCAGTGCAAATCCTTTTATGCTAAGGCCAAATGATGCGCAATCCATCGGCAACAGTTCGTTTTCACACCTAAATGTTCATGCAAAATTAAATGCACCTCGGCACTCGATATGGATGACTCTATCTCACGGTAAATCGCATATCTTTCAATTATTTAAAACAATCGATTTTGGTCGATCTTTACGAAATTTATCAGTAACGGAAGCACGACCAACGCTAACGAAGTTAACTGCTTTCTTTTAATTACACGGAGAGAAGGACGACTGTTGACTCAATAAAAAATTTATAACATTAATAAGTGCTCTCATTTATACCTATACGGTGAAACAACTTTTTCTTCTTTTAACAAAATGCAGTGGGGGAAATATTTTTTATTGATTTAATGCATGCAACAAAATTACTTTGCCTTTTTTCTACTGAACATTGTTGTTATATGAAAATTAATCTAATTTTACGGAAAGAAAAAATATTTTGCCTAAATCACTGCTTTTATCTGTCAAAGTGATTGCAGTAGTAATGAACGTTGTTGATTACTATGATATTTTTTTCTAACATGGGTAGAACCTTAAATTTTTACAAACGACCACTAGATGGCGCTATTAAAATTTGATTACAATTTTAATAAAGAGCTAACAACGACAATACCTCGAATCGCTTTTTATGGTAGTGAAGCACAGTTTTCAAATACTTTACAGAATTTCGTACTTTACAGATTATATTCCTGTCAGCGATGAATTTCATGACAAAATCCGTTGTTTTGGAATACTGTGCTCAACATGATTGAAGAGACAGAGGCATCCTTATATGTATCGAAAACTCCAGTACCATAAACATGTTGATGTCAAGAAGATGTATACTCAATAGACTCTGCATAATTTGGACCAAACACAAGAAAAGGCACTTGTCAATTGTTATAAAGGATTGTTCAAAAAATCGACAAAGAAACTTGAAACTCCAACAGGCGATAAAATCTAAATATATTCGTACGATCCAAAAACTGAGCGACAGTCAATTGTTTGCATACTTCCATGAAAATGGTTGTTCGCTACTTTCATTGGACTCGACTAACCACAAACATTGCTTTGGCGAATCGATCCTGAATGGTACGTAACAAATTTGTTTACCAGAAGTCGTCGATGAATCAATAGTGACAACATCCATCATCCTTCATCATGACAATGTCAGCTTTTACACGACATGTCAAACAATTGATTATTTGAAGGAGAAAAACATCGAATTAAGCGAATTCATCTGATTTATCGCCTAATAACTTCTTTTTGTTCCGTAATGTTACTTCAAAAATGCGTGGAGGTCGATTATATTTCACTTGATGATACCTTCAACAACCATACCACTTACAGAACGGAAAAATATTTCAGGAATTAGTTTGAACTATTACAAAAGTGTATATACCGTAATGAAAAATATTTTCAAAAACAATTTGTGCCAATTTTTTTTTTTTCATTATTTTTGTCACTTAAAAAGTACTAAAATTTATTATAACTGAATATAACTTTTACAGATCACTATTAAATATTATTTACGGCTACTAAACATTTTTCACAGTGTAAGCTTATTATTTCCCGATTTTATAAAAAAAAAATACTCAGAGTATTCCGAGGCACCCTGATTAAAGTATCAGTGGATATCTTAATTACCTGAGGTTTATTTCCGCTTCTTCTAGTATGTAGGGTCATAGTACCAAGGTAATAAACAAAAGAAAGATGTACAGTATCGTGTAATAGCCAGATTTAATTAATCCGTTTCACAAACTAAGGGAAAAGTTTATTTCTTAACGAAAGATAAAATCGAGGCACATGCCATAAGTGAATAAATCTAGGCGTGCGTAACTTATTTTTGTTTATTTAAACAACAAAGATCATTTCGGTTTAACATACAAGGGCAACAATCACATCTACCTAAGTTTCGTGTAGCAATATAGGCATACCCTATTACAGGACTACAAGCATCTATAGATGAATCTTCATAAATTTGTCTAAGTATGGCAAAATACAAATCTTTATCTAAAACACCTTCAAACTTAATTAAAACACACCTTGCGTCTTCTATCGAATAAAGCTGTTCGTGCATATCTTTCACAACTAGCACTGATTCCTACAACGATAGCCAAGAATTTCGTAATTTTTCTATTGCTTGCATTATTCTAAGGTAATTGTTGTGAATTGTTAGTAAATCACGTTCAACCTGACTATCTTTAATTTTTTTCCGACTTTCTTCGATAGCGACACGTTCTTTCAAAACTACCACTTCTACATCCTCAAAATATTCATGATAATAAAATGCCGCTTCTAGCCATGTTCCCCATCGTGTCAGAATCGATTGTGGTGGTAGGGAGATATTAGGACACAATTGCTGAAATTTGCGAATACGTTTTAGGAATTTCAGGAACACTGCTTTTGCATTCGATATTAATGCATCTCCCTCTGGGTAACACTTACGGATCTGTTTTGCTACAAGATATAGAGCATGGATTTTACATGTAATATGTAAAATGTTGCCACACTGTTCCTTAAGAGACCGACCTACAGAACGCATGGTTGCGGCACCATCTGTCACATTAAGATTTGATCTCTGGAAATCTCAAAATTTTGCAATGTACTTAACACCACTTTTGTAATTACCTGCGCGGTACATTCTTCTATTTGTCTGGTAGCCAATAAATTTGAGGATGGCGATTGATTTGGTTCCATTTTACGCACCATAACATTAAGTACAGATCTTTTTTTGCTATCAGTTCTTTCATCCACACACAAGCACAAGCACACTTTTTTATTTTTTAGTTCAGTCTCAATTTTATGTTCTAAATCTACACGAACAGATTTTAAATAATTTCGTAAGTGGGTGTAGCTCGGTAATTTTACATTGACGTATTTTTTAAAAAAATATATAAATGAATTGTTGCGCAACAAGGTAAACGGCAAATTACACACAACCATTATTGTACACAAATGAAATAAGAAATTTTCGTATTTTGTATTGTATGTGAATTGTATTTTGAATGGTTTATAAATATCTTGTACACTAAACATTTTACATTTACCCCGTTATAAGATAAACTGGGATAAACCTCTCAAAACTCAATAAACCTATTCACTAATTTGATGATAGCGGTTTCTTTTACTGTACGCCGCTTCAACATTATTAAATACACAGAATACGCTTTCCTGTTGCTATTATACATGCACACAGGTGGCCGTGAACAACATACTGAATAACCTTTCGTATGCGATTCGATTCGGGATGCGAGAGCCCAATCGTTAATCACGCCTGTGGTTTCATTCCGAATTTGTCCTCTTTACTTATTACTTACTTCTTAATACAAACTTTTCGGTTCAAGCTGTTCCGTTTCTTTCTTTCATGATTGAACTTTTTCTGATCACTCATATTTATTTAATGTACGAAAAAATTTTACTTAGAAGGAGGTCGCGTAGAACGCTTAACCACAGTCTAACCTCTGCGAGGTTATTTGAAGGTTATTTATGTTTAGTTGAAGTGTTCTCTAAAATCGGCCCTAATTTTTTTTAGTATCTTACAGAAACCACTGTTGTCAGCGAATGTATGCGAAAATTTAAAATTCATTAAATACTGTAATACCGTTTCAGTGTCAAACGTAGAAAGTCAAGAAAAAAGAATATTAGAATATTGTCAAGCTCAAGCTGAAGATTTAGTTAGGAAATATCAAGATGTAATTCAAGGATACGGATCTCTACCAGGTGAAGTGAATCTAGAAACTGATGAAAGTATAAAACTAGTAATACAACAAGGTAAGCTACGACAAGAGATTAACAACTTAATCAACCAAGGCATAATTGCTAAAGAAGATAATCATACTGACTGGGTAAGCAATATCTTGTTGGTTGGAAAGCAGAATTCATTTCGTATATGCTTGTATTCGATACCTTTAAATAAAGCTTCAAAGAGACCACACTACACTAGACGAAATACTTCCCGAGTTGCGGAAAGCCAAGATCATTTCGACAGTAGATGCTACTAAGAGCTCTTGGCAAGTATATTTGACAGAGAATAGTAGCAAATTAACAACTTTTTGGACACCGTATGGGATACATCGTTGGCTCAGATTGCCCTTTAATATTTCCTCTGCGCCTGAAATTTTCACTATGAGAATGCATGAACTAATATAAGATTTAAAAGTTATTGAGTGCATAGCAGATGACATATTAATTTTTGGTCAGCGAGATACAATAGAGGAAGCATTAGAGGATCATAATAGTAACTTCAAAGCTTTATTTGATAAATGTAGAAAGAACAATTGCAAGTTAAATAAGTCAAAACTTCAACTTTGTAAAACGTCAGTAAACTTTTATGGTCATATCTTAACAAGTAAGGGATTAAAACCTGATAAGATTGAAGCAATTAAGAAAATAAGTTCACCCACTAATAAGAATTATTAAACTTTTTAGGAACGATTACTTATTTGGGACGTTTTATGAAAAATTTAAGTATAGAATCTGCATCTTTGAAAAAATTAACTTTAAATAGAAGAAACTTTAAATAGAAGAAAGAGAGGAAGAAGAATTCTTAAGAATAAAAAATATTATTAGCAACATTGGAACATTAAAATAATACGAATGTAAGGAACCATTAATTATCGAGTGTGATTTCAGTTCATTTGGTCTGGGAGTAGTAGTATTACAAAAAAATCAAGTAATAGCTTATTCGTCGCGTATACTTATAAAGGCAGAATGTAATTATGCAATGATAGAAAAGGAACTGTTGAGTATTGTTTTTACGTGTAATTCGATCAGTTAATAGTTGGCAATCCGCATGTTACAATACATCATCAAACTGTAATTAATATTTTTAAAAAGCTTCTACTTAAAGCTACTAAACGACTATAATTAGTGCTAATGACGTTGCAAAGACTTTTCTGCAAAGATTTAATAAATATAAATTTATTAAATATCCCTTTATATTTAATAAATTTAATATATTAAATATTAAATTTATTAAATATAATAGCAAAATATACTAGCGGATTTTTTATCAAGAACTGCTGTTAACAACACAGAGGATTTTGAAAAAGAAAGGAATAGATCAAAAGTATTTTAAATATCTAAATATGAGCAGAAAACATTTAAAACAATTGAAAATATCAATCTTTGTCATGCAAGTAAGGTAACTAACATCAATTAAGTAATAATGGATGGCCTAAAAATGTCAAAGACGTGCCAGAAGAAATCAAAATATATTTTCAATACAGAGACGAATTATAATTGCCGGACAGATTAATTTTCAAGAACGACAGAGTTTTAATTCCTCATAATCCACGAAAGTTAATGATACAAAAAGTACATACCGCACATAATGGTATAGAGAACACATTAAAATTAACTAGTCAAAATATCTCTTGGCCAGGCATGACTAAGCATATTACAGGAGTTAGGAAGTATGTCAAAAGTATTCTGAAAGTCAAGTAGTATAAAAAAACAAACTAAAGTATTAGTAATAGTCGATCATATCTCAGATTTTATTGAAATTTTATTTTTAAAAGATTTAAGTCCAAATTCAGTAATTTTAGCAGCAAAATTTTCCGATAAGTATCAATTTAAGCATGTTACATCCGCACCATATCATCAAAGACGAAACGGGAAAACGGAATCCGCTATAAAGATAATAAAGAAAATGATAAAAAGGGGCAATAATACCGAATAAGGTTTATATTACATATTACTGCATCGGAGGAATACACCTAATAAAACAGGATATAATCCGGCATTAAGATTGTTTTCACGACACGCAAAGAATCAACAGAAAGAAGCAAGATTCAAAATTCTACTATGATAGAAATACCGAAAAGCTACCAAATCTAGGGATAGGACAAGGTGTTTTAGTGCAATTAAGGCCAGATGCAGACAAGAAGTGGTACAATGGCGTAATGACAAAGCAACTTGCTCCACGACAATATGAAATAGATACAAATGGAGTTACCTATGAGAGAGATAGATCGCATATAAAGTTAAGAGAAGAAAGGGATGAAAAAAAGCAATCATCTGAATCGCCAAAAATAATAGAAATTACAGATATGGAGGATGCTGTAGAAACAAAGAATCAATCAAAGAAACAAGAAGTACCGATTAGCAACAACAACTACAAAAGAAGTGGGAGATAGAAAAGGGACTAAGAAAGAGGGAGTTACAGCAGAAAAGAAAAAGCAATTTCCGTTTGTGACCACATTTACAAGCCCAAAGAAAGAGTAATTGAAACAAGACATAAATCGAGGCAAAGGTTTGAAGATTATGTTTGTAATGAAATCATAATCTTTGTAAAAATGAGAGGAATGTTGTATAAATATATATATATATATATATATATATATATATATAACTTGTAAGAGTATACAACACGGGCTAACTTCAGACAAGTGAATGACAGACTCAGCCCAGCATTGTTGTTATATACCCGCTGAATTTACAGCATTTACAGCAATTAGAAAAACAAAAAAAATCTCTTTTTTTAATTTTAAAATAATTGTGTAAACAGTACTAAAGCTGTAAATTAATTATTAACTATTTTATCCTGTATTTGTAAAATTTACTTTTTAATTGTAAACAACTTTGTATGTTTAGATTATATAATGAAATTGAAACACGTTATCAAATGCTTTCTGAAAGTCGAGTCATAATCATCTAATGTTCATTTAAGTATCAACGTAAAGTTGCATTAATTTTCCTGAATAAGGTATGTTGTTCAGAGTTATCATTTGTATAATGTAATTCTTTTTAAAGATTATCAACAGCGTACGGGTATTTTTTCATGCTGTCACCACCCATGAAAAAAATTTTAACTGTATTAATACCATATAAAGTCCGGCGTATGTTATTTTGCTTTGTTACACTAATTAGAAGTTATGCAGTTAATTCAAGAGAATTCATTTTTGCGCTTTATACTACAATTAACATTAATTCTTATTTCCATAAAATGTTTTAAATTGCTTTCAACGTGATGCAATATCTCCAAGGTTTTAATTAATAATACATATGTATTTTGACGTATGTATTTATCCTCACACATTAAATACACTACTCCAAAAATAGGTAAGCACAGTTCCTGGAATTATTAATTATGCCTCATTTAAATAATGCCGCATCTATTTATATATCATATAATAATTATAATACGGGAATGACAGAGATTTAAAGAAAATCAAGAAAAAATCTATAAATCCGTATTTGACCGGGAATCGTGAACTAAACAATAAGGGAATTTATGATTACGCAAACATAATATAGTAAACGACTTACCGAACATGCTTAAATGAAAAGAAATCCGGAAGTGAAGTTTTGAACGCCTGTATGATTCCGACACTCATCAACTTCGCACTGCGATATACGTATCACACATAGTACACAGCATAGAAAGCTGGGAAGTGCCGTCTTGTAACAAAGCAGCTCTATATCCTCTCAAGCTCTTGCGGTTAAACACCACTGGAAGGCAAGCGAGAATGTTGAGCTCTACTCATATGTACGTAATTTTAAGTAGGACAGCTTATATAGGTGATAGAATATTAAATTTTCCCCTTAATTTAATGATATTATGTTTCTTTATACTAAAATGAATATTGGGGCAAATAGTCGTTGTTACTGTTATTGTATTCAAAAATTATATGGGTACATTTAAATTTATAATGACGATTATTATTATATAATTATAGGGTGCATCGGTAAACTTCCTACTACATCCCACATGCCATAATCTATTTTTTATAACGTACAAAAAAAAAGAGATTAATAAGCCAGAATTACTTGAATTTATCGATTATTTATGGAGAATCTGGATGAATTTTAAGTGGAACACGAGCCCTGTTTCAAGAAAGATACCCGAACAGATCGATGCTGCAAAAATGCAGTTCGACGATTGATTAACAGTTATTTAGAATATGGATAGTTTAGGCCAAAAATTAGAGAAAATAATAATAATAATAATATATATATATATATATATATATATATATATATATATATATATATATATATATATATATATATATATATACATATATCTCGAGAATCAGCAAGAGCGTTTGTTGTAATCTCGCAAATGTCGATTAAAAACATGTTAAAGGAAACCAAATGGAAACGCTTTTCACAAATAAGAACAAAACTTTCAAAAGAGTTCGATTTTGCGAATTTTTCACCGTATATCTGATTATTCCTCACAAAGTAATATTAGTGGGGTCTTTTTTTAAATAAAGAATTAGTAGTATGAATTATTGTTTTTGAATTCAGTTTTACTTAAAATTACGAGTAAATATTTAAAATATCGCGCGAAAAGAAAAAATCAAAAATTACCGCGAGTGCCGACAAAAGGAGAAAATGAAAACGCTAGAAAAAAAGACAGGGAGAACGCCACCATGGGGAAAAGACTGGGTAGTGTTGTGCCGGAAAGTGTTTCCGTATTTTTGACTGTTTATATTTCCGCGAACGCAAGCGCAACCGCCCGTAGACGTTAGCCTACAATTATCAAAACGGTAGCGTAACCGTCTACACTGGTAGATTCACAGAAAATATTTGTTATTCGATGCCAGACATTGATATAAAAAACACAAGTAGACAGCAGACAACAATGTTAGCGATAATGATAGCAGAGGAAAGTGTAGTTATTGAAAATAATGCCAATAAGGTACCTAAAGACTCAGAAACTCAGGAAGGAAAGAAGGAGTGTTAAACCTTGTTTAAAGTAATATAAAAAAAATAGAACCCTGTCACTAATATAACAAGTTACTCACAAAAAACTAGAATAAGCACTATTGTTACCAAGGTGTCGAATTACGTATTTGTTTGTATTTGTGATTCAATTTGTTAAGTGGAAATTAAAATTTCAATTAGTGTTTGTGTTTATTTGTAATACATAACATATAGGTACTAGATAGGAATACTGGTACCCTTGTACAAAAAGGAGACAATAAGGAGTGCAAAAATTATGAAGGAATTACCCTACTGAGTGCTATGCTAAAGATATATGAGAAAATTCTTGAGAAAAGATTGAAAGTAACAATTGAAACTTAACTGGAGGAGGCACAATGTGGTTTTAGGAAGGGTAGAGGAGTATATATTATATATACAAAGTAATATATTCATATTGAAACAACTGATAGAAAAAAACACGAGTGAGAAAAATATATATGTAGCTTTTATAAACATAGAGAAGGCTTTTGACTGTATACAACAGAGGAATAAATAGCAATCTAAAAAACGCAATTGCTAATACATATAACAAAACCAGGAATTATGTAAAAGTGGGTGGAATGCAGTCGGAAGAATTTTTAACTAAGGAAGGTCTACGACAAGGGGGCGTACTTAGTCCTACACTCTTTAATATAGTACTTGATGACATTTTGAAAGAGATTAAAGAGCAAACAAAGAAACTATATATAGGATATAAAAACATGAGGATGGTGGAAATAGCAGAAAGTGCCTTTACCGACGACTTGGTGGTGTACGCGAGGAATGTAAAGGATTTGCAAGCAAACTTGAATATTTGGGAAACAACATTAAAAAAGAGAAATATAAAGATAAATGCAGAGAAGACTAAAGTCATGTCAATAGGGAAATACGAGGCGAAGGTGAAAATTTATATAGATGGAAAGGTTTTAGAACAAGTAGAAATATTCAAATATCTCGGAATAAATATACATCAGGAAGGTAAAGAGGAAGCAGAAATTAACAGCAGGATTGAAAGTGGAGTAAAATTATATTATGCATTGAACAGCGTGTTCATAAAAAAGAAGGAAATTTCAAAGAAGACAAAAATAACTGTATTTAACACAATATTTAAACTTCTATTGACATACGGCAGTGAAAGTTGGATCTTAAATAATCAAACTAAGAGTGGAATACAAGCGTTGGAGATAAAATATTTAAGAGCGGTTAAACGGGTCACTCGAAAAGATTAAAAAACGAGAAGATCAGAGAAGAAATAGAGTCGATTTTGGATGGTGCAGAGAGGCAGAAACTCAAATGGTTTAGGCATATGGTACGGATGGAAGAAGAAAGACTGACGAAAAGAGAATGGCTGGCAAGATCAAGAAACAAGAGAAAAAGAGGAAGACCAAGAAAAACATGGGATAGCACAATAAAAGAAAGCTTGATGAAAAAAGGAATTTCGTAGAATGATGCAAGAAGAAAGGCAAAAAATAAGAAAGAATGGACATCGCTTATCCATAATAAGAAATAAAAGCACTAGAGTACAGAATTTACCTTTACACCCGTAGGGTAATTAAGGTTAATGATTATATATATATAACATATAGATAATGTAACACTAACAGCAACCAAGAAGTTAGCGTAAATTGAAAATAATGGTAGGATTATGAAAGCAGCTGAAGAAATAATCTTATAGATTACACACAAAGAAAATAAGACTATGAAGGGAGACATAGACTACAGTACGAAAGGACTACATGTACCAAAAGAAAAAAAGGAAGTAAACAGACTTATTTATAGTTATAGTATAGTTGGGTATTCTTCTATCAAACAATTGTAAAGTAGAGAAAAAAAGTAAGTAGAAGGATAATAAAAGCAAGTAGATGCATGAGTTCCATAAATGATCATATGCGCTAAAAGAACTTGTCTGACAAGTGAAAAACAATGTAATATTGCAATTAACAGAACTGAAATTAAGTAAAGCATGGGTGTTAACCAACAATCAATAATCCAACAAATACTCAATCATATAGCATTTGAATCATCACTCTAGCGTGTAAAACATCGACCGTTAAAGAAATAACAACATTGCGCAAAGGTCTAAATTTATCTAACAATAAGTTAGCTAAAATAATAAATGTATGTATGAAAACATTGAAGAATATTTACATGACTTGAAAAGATGCCCTCCCACTTAGTTTATTTCGAACAAAGTAATGTTACAACGTAAAATGTTATAATGCTGATGTTAGTGCGATATTGTTGTAGACAACATTAGCATTACAATTACATATTTCTTAAATAGTTTTGAAACTACATTAATGCATTATCAACAAAATTATCAATATGATATTAGAAATTGACATTCGAGTAATACATACAATTATTGTTTACAATACAGATAAAAAAATATACTTCTAAGAATTCATTATAATCTTCAGTAGCTAAGCGACCAAGTTTGCATGTAAAAAACTTTAGGATGGCGAGCCCTAGCCTCTGTGTGGAATAAAGGTGCTCACTGGTTAATGGAATTGCTTAGGTGTTCTTCCCTTTTTGTTTTGTAGATGCATTTCGTAATAGTTATTTACATAAGCCGTTATGAAATGTTTGAAAGGAATATATTATTTGCCAAAAGGAAGTGAGCAGGTCTTGCAAATTAAATGAGTCAAATCGAATTAGTCTTTTCCTAATGTGTTAAGTACAAAGTTTTTTCTATCGTTTAAAATAAAAAGAATTTACCTCTATTTCTAAACATGTAAAATAGTAGTGAATATTTGTCAGTGGTGAATATTTATTGGAAATTGCTGCAAATTAAATAGAAAATGAATGATTCTGGTGTAGGCACGCCATATAATATAGAAGAATCGGTTACTTCAGCAATAAATTTAATATCCACTAAATCAAGAAGCAGACATGAAGAACTACATGAGAAATTTGAAAGATGGTGTCAAAAAAAGAAGTAAAAATTGCGTATTACTAAAAGTTATCAAATGGCTAGAACACGAGAGAAAGAAATGGTTATGGGAGATATTAAGAAGGAGTGCAGATGGAACATAAAGTACCAGAAAATCTCAGAAAACGGATTTATAAGAAAAGAGAGCAGACCCAGTCGGAAATTTAGAGTTATATGTTTAGCACAAACAAGGTGCAGATGGCGTACAAGGATACTAGAAAAATGACGTTGAACAAAAGCTACAGCTCATGGTACAGTTTCGCCATTAGAGCCAATTACTTTACTTACTTGGGCATACCCCAAGGCTCGCTTCTGGGTCCCCTAATTTTTCTCATATTCGCAAATAATTTGCCAGGATGTTTCACCGCTGCGCATGTTGTGACATACGCGGATGATACCTCCGTTGCTGTCCCTGCTAGGTCCTTGACCCAGCTGGAATTAAAAATAGCCCGTGCTGTGGACGAATTTTCTTACTGGTGCTGTAAGAACAGATTGACAATGAATCGCGACAAAACGGTATTTGTGCATTTCAATCAGCGACGACCGGCTTTTCCTCAGTTTGGTCTCGGCTTTAGTTTTTCAAATAGTGTCAAACTGCTCGGAATAGACATTTATTATAACTTGTCCTTCGATGATCAAATCAACAATATCTGCAAGAGACTAAACTCAACCTATTATGCAATTGTACAATTAAAAAGCAATTTAAGTACGGAATTACTGCTGACGGTATACCATGCGCTGACACATTCGATTTTTGGGTAAGACATTCTAGTATTGGGCCGTGCCGATTACCAACGCGTACAGATTTGTCAAAAAAGAATTCTTAGGATTTTTGATACGTCCTACAGAGAATCATGTAGATCCTTGTTCAACGAAAGAATTTATAAGCAGTTCCTTGTTTATACATATACCGCGGGGTGATGTATGTCAGGAGCAATCTGGACCAATTCAAAATGCCTCCAAATGTATACAACACTCGCAGGGCGTGCTCGTACATTCGACCGTATAAAATATTTCTCTTTGAAAAGTCGCCTTTATATTCATTTGTGAAGGTATATTCTTCACTACCAGTAACTTTGAAAAGTGTTGCTGACCCAAATACTTTCAAAGCACAGTAAATAAGTATTTAATTTCTAGAAGCTACTACACCTACCAAGAATATTTTAATAACGTTTCCGCTGGGCATTCCTAATTGCCTTAAGTCCCCAATATAGTGTTGTCAGTTTTAATTTTTTAACTTATTTTAATGAATTTTATTTTATTTATTATGAAATTTGACATTGTCAACACTTTTTGAGAAAGACGATAAAAAAGCGTTACATTACATTACATGGCTCGCGAGCCTGGCCGAGCTAAAATGGACTCTAGTGGCGGACACGTTAATAAACAATGCCCACAAAAAGCATTTAAACTTTTGTTTTGAACTTCTGGTGAAACCTGTAAATACACACAGTCGATTTTATTTTAATTATATTGTAAAATTGCAAATATATTGAAAATGTATATCTTTTTATTAAGAAATATTTGTAGACTAAAGAAAATAAAATGCCATCATGTACGTAATATATTCACGATACGCAACCAAATATACACCGCTTGTGTTGTATAAACATATCGTGTGTAGCGAATTTATTCTTCTTATAAACTGCAGATATTCTCCGACAAAAAGACATACATACCAACTCCTAAAAGAAGAAGAACATATCAGAGAAGTCAATAAAAAGAACGAAAACTCAAAATATATAATACTCAGAATTAATAAAAAAATTACAAGAATAATGAATTTGCTTAACGCTTGACATATTGACAATTATAATTAACACCAAGCTCCTCGGAAGAATTGAACGCCTCATAATAATACATTTTCCTGGCTACTTCACATGAAAAAAAGATTCCAATCCAAAGATGAACATATTCAATTAGGAACTTTTGCTCTTATTTTTTAACAACTTCTACGCATTCTAGGCCAAAAATCGTAGGTAAAATATATTTGTTATTGCTATTTTTACAAAAACAATGAAAGAACAAACAATTTTCATACAAATCATTCCATTAGTTTTCAAAATATTCGTCATTAAGGTACATACACTCTTACACGAGTTCCAATAAAAAAATTTTTTTTGGACACGACCTTTTTTTGTATTTACACCAGATAACGCGGAACCCATCGGAAAATGTAATGCACCTTTTGATATGATTCAGAATATCTTCGTCTCACGGTAGATCCTTTTCAATCAGGTTGCGCACTTCGTCTATATTTTTTGAAACAACAACCGATTTTGGTCGATCAATCGCTGACCGAAGCACGACCACGACAAAATGTAAACGAGTTGTAAGCAGTCTTTTTTGTGGTATTTCATTTTCAAAGGTTGAGCGAGGTAATATGAGTCATTGTTATTATGTTAGGTCTTTACTAAAATCGTAAAAATCATCCAACGCAAACCTTTAAGTGGTACTTCAATTTTTTCACAAGTGTGGCATTCAGATCTACTACTAGTCCATTTGTATATTGTAGTCCAATCATTTGCCATTCTATAAACGGAGGAGCTAATGGGCAAGAAAAGGAGAATAAACAATATAGGTAATAGCTCATCTAGTACAGATGTATTTTAAAACGATAAATCAGAAAGAGATGTATCTGTTGTTGTCAATTTTATATAATCAAATAATTACATTTTTAGTATACATAGCTACTGACAATGAATCCATTATATCTCCGCTCACTGTCAAACGGAGAGTAATTATATTCCATGTTCTATAGCTTTTTCATTTTTGAAAAAAAGCTACCATACCTGTCATTTTACAAGAAAAATGCGAAAATGATTCGACATTAGGTTATAATATTTCCTGAAACTTCCAATGTTTTCTTGAAGAAGGTACACTAGCAATAGGTAAAGATAAATGGGAAGCCATGACAGAAGAAAAAAGGAACATGCAGAATATTTTAAAAAGGAAAATCGCAACCGTTAATGTTTCTTTAATAAATTTTTAAAAGAATGCGTATGAAGAGGGTATTTTTTATTGTTTATCGGTGCTGTGCACAAAAAGGATAAAACCATTTAGAATTGTAATTGATTTCAGGCATTTAACTAACATTACTTAAAGACTTTTAGTTGTTATACAACCAAATTAACTTAAGATGTTTGCGGGGCAGAGAGGAATTTTACGGAATGTTGGAAATTCGTCTATTGAAAGGATTATAATATGTAATCTACAAAATATTATATCAGTTTCAGTATGATAACATTACTAATGAATTCAGATCTCTCAGGTTAGCTAACATAATTTTAAAAAGTGTGTACCGTATATTCCTTTATAGTTTTTCATTTTACATTACATTACGAACACAATGTTTGGTAGAAGCAGTAAGGCAACAGTGGAACGGTGGTATGGCATTGTAAACAAATCAGATCTTGGGTGATAACACAAAATTGAAATGTGGTCGCTTTGTTGGTAAATTAGGTGAAAAAAATCGTGTTCTTAATAAAGGAGGTTAATTTTGGTATACCAAAGGCCGTTAGGAAAAGACGTTCTAGGTTTGAAAGTCTTCCTAATTTTATGAAAAGAAAAGTTGGTCTAAAAAGGGAAAGAATCGTGTAGGCTAGCTTCAGCAATACTTTTTAAGGAAAGTCTTCCAATAAAACAGCCTATCTACACCGAAGCAAGGCATGAAACTGATTCGATGTCCAAGATCCGCGCCCAGCAGCTATGCCAAATTATTATTAAGTTATATGAAAACACCTTCAGATAATATTCTCTTTTGGGTTGCCGTTTACAGAGATCGATATAATAAAACAATATTAATAATTCCGATTACAAGATTATAATGAGTTTCGTAGTAATGCTAGAAACAGCGGGCTATCAGATTGGACCATTGACGCTATCGTTATATCATATCTTCGTAAAAGAAAATATTATTATAAGTATTCACTTTCTACTGTTCTTGCTTTTACTGAGCCATACACATTTTCCTATGTACAACACCTACGACATATCTTTCTTTCATAGCTATGAGTCATAGCCTATGACTAGCGACCACTGGATACTTGTCATTCTTCAAATATAAAAAAAAAAAACTATATACTGGATCCTGCAGGTGATATACCTACCTAATCGTCAAATAGATATTTTTGGCCAGCTGAACTACGAAAAAAAATGCCCATACTTAGTCATTAAGAAATGTTTTCGCACCGCACCGATTCCAATGTTCCAAAGTAAAAATCCTCTGTCGGAGAATTTTTTCGTGGTTGCAGAAAGAAGGAAGTATCAAACGCTCGATGCATTTAGTTTCAATTCCTTTGTGTATTACACGTATGCATTGCATTTTATGCACCTACATAGGATTCCTAGAATACCAATTTTTAAAAGAATTCCAAGACTATCTGCAGGTTTTTTTATTGTTACTTATTCATTTTGCTATATTGTATTTATGTGGAATATCGTGTTGTCAAGACACCATTAAGAAGCCATTAAGAATCATTAAGAATAGCCCCTGACTTTGATTATCCTTCACAAAATAATATTAATAGATTCTAAATTATCAAAATACCAGAATTTAAATAATAACCAAAAATAATTCGAATTCTCTAAACGATGAATATTGAAATTAAAATAATAACAATTAATAATTGTTTACCTCAATGTCTAAAATATATGTATTTTAGAAATTGAATATGTGTATGTATACAGCACATACTATAAAAAATGTAAACCCTTGGGCCAGTCGTGAAATTAATTAGTGCATGTAAACACCACTAGATGTCGGACAAAAACAAGAGCTGGAAAGCGCCAGCGTGCCGTATTGGCGTCAAAAACAAATCACGCGCCCAATTCGCTATAATTCATTGATCGTATCCAATAAATTAACACACGTTTGTATCCGACGTATCTATCTGCACGATGTGTTAGTTGCAATCATCTTTGATTTTATAAGTATCTGGATGTAATCAGAATTGTGTATAGAGTCCGTCAGACAGGCGGCGTTGGTCGTCGCGACGGAGGACGATGGGGGCGCCTGGGCGAGCCATCAGCGTCTGCAAGAGTCCTCTGGCTTGGCGCCCGACACCGCAGAGACGGCGCCTCCTTTAGGGGAGGAAAAAACCACTGTTTGTCAGTTTGTTTGTTGACTTGTTGTCATTAATTTTTCACTCTATATAGCACTGCTCGCGTTTTCGTGCACATTCTCGCTTGGACCCCCACCTCTCCCCCTCCCCACTTTTCTTCTATCACTCATCACGCTTCATTCTTTTAAGCAATTACGTCTTTCTTAATATAGGGTATAGACATAGGTAGTGCTATGATTAATAGTGGGGGATACCTACGGGACTACGAATATATTATGTATGCATACGATGTTTACAAACCCGCATAAAACATTGAAAGTAACAAGAAGAATCCTTTAAGTACATACTTTGGAGAATAGTAAAAATGTTATAGTCTGGTGGATAACCTAAATAAAACAGGAACTAAAAACTTCATAATTCAGATTTTAAATTGTTGAATATGTTAACATATAATAATAATAATTTATTGATCCGCTCAACCATACGGCATAAGACTAGTCGCAAAAATATAGCGGGTGTCCGTTTACCAACGGCTTATTATTTAAGTGAAGCGTTGTTTACCATTATTTCATCAAGTATTTCAGAGTTGTTTATGTTTTGGGTGCAATTCTGTATAGGTGTAATACGTCCACTAGCCAAGAGTATGAGACACACAGCCCTTCAGTCTACATATCTCCAGTAGAAATGATATTACAATTAGAGATGGTAAAAGGTAGGAGAAGTTATAACTTTTCTACAGCAACTAGGCAGACTCGTGTTTTGTCGACTCTTGGGAAAACAACTAGGCAACACGAACTTGTTCTCATGAGACGAAATACGAGTCTGTTTAATCTCTGCTAATTTCCCCTACCTTGCTCATCTCTAGTTACAATAAACAATGGGTGTAAAATGTTTGTACAAGGTAGGGAGATATATTATAGGCCTATATTACGCCAATTGAAAAACCGCTGTTTGTTCTTTAAGCACTAGGTATCTAATACCACACGTGAAAATGTTGATGTGTTTTCCGAATAGTCTAATATATCCTTAAAAACTTCGGCTATTTTTCCGTGAATTGCATAAAACTTTTTTAACCAGAAACTATGGATGCCGTCTATTTCTGGCATTTTCCAGTTCAAGAGCATTTTAACTGGTTTTTTCTTCACACCTGATCCGTTCTTTCTTTCTCATCTTTAGACCACTGTATATTTTATTATATTTTTCTTCTCTTCTGCCTCGTTCAGTACCTTCTTTGTTTGTTGGCCTTCATGGCTAGTTTTTGTTTGAGTAGATCAATGACTTCCACACTAATTTTGTTATCTTCATTTTTGCTCTTGGTTTATTGTTTCTTACTACTTGCATCAAATTTCCTATTTCTCTCCGGCATACCTCTATTGTATTTTTTCACGGATTTTCTTTATGTTTACTGGAATCTTGTTGCGTGGTTTTGCTGTTACGATGTTATTCTTTGTTCATTGATTTTCAGGGCAATAACTACTGCTACATATATCAACCACCGCAGATCAGTTAGTTTTTTATGCTGTTTTGCTTCGCACTAAAGTACGTTGTTAATATCTCTTACGATGCTTCATGTGTAGCAATTTTAAAAGTCTCGGTATTCCTGTTATATTTGCGCCTTCATGTTTTATTAAATTTCCATAGAAAGATATTTCAACAGAGTTTTCCAGCTCTTCCGACGCACTATTTTGTTCTTCATCTCAGTTTTCTTCGGTGCTTTCGACTCGGCTTACCACTAGTCCAAGTTCCAAAGCACCGTCTTTCCTAATCTGTTGCACTTTCTCTTCAGGTATACGCGCTTTCGTAAACAGCAACAATGATTACATGATTCGCCTTCCTTCGTTTATCGCCAGCTTTAGTGGACTGATGTAAACTAGTATCAGCAGCACCTTCGACTGGTGAAGATTGCGTGGTGTTTTTCATTTCCATCTCCCTTCAACGATGATATCCATATTTTCCAAAACTAATGGTGTCAATCCCTTCGGCCTCCACAAAGGCAGCTTCGATGGAGTATAGTTCTCCCGTTTCACTATCCCTGCTGCTGGTAGCCTCAGCCCATTATTATTATTACTGTAACTATCTCTATTTATTGTATGTCTTCGCTATCTCGCCAGTAGCCCCTATAATGGTGACTATCTATATATATACTCCTAACAAAAACTGTTTAATTTCAAGCGTCAGTGTTATGTACCTTGCTTTATTTTCCCGTTCTTTTAGTTTTATACTACTTGGTGCAGATATTGTTACATTTATTATCCAACATTATTTTTTGCTATATTCCATAGCACAATCTCTGGTGATGGTATGATCTGTTTATATAGTAAGGCAATATCAATTTTTCTATGCTAGCCAGCTATGTACAATCTTTCCACGGCATTATGTCACTGTGTGTACCCTTTGGCAACTAATATAGGACACGAACAGATCAGGTATTCAACATTCTCCGTTTTTTTTTTTCTTGCAGATTGTAAACCTATTATCCCAACAAAAAAATCTTTTATGATGTACTTCCTGTAATTCCTGAATTGCCAATAAGAACTCCTCTGTTTTTAGAAAGAGGACCTCCCTCTCCAACCAACAGCAGGAGGCCCTCCTTCGCCAAACCCTAAACGTTTGGCGAAGAAGGAATTACAAAAACCAAATGCAATTTACCCAACCCAACCCAACAGATTTTCGCTGAAATCCGAAAGCTGCGATAATGCCATCTAATACTCAAATGGTCGAGTGTGAAGTGTTTAATAGTGCTGCTATGCCCAGTATTAATTAAATCAGCTTTTTAAGAACATTATCCAATGCGTTTTGCTAAATTGCATATAAATTGATAGATGGAAATTCTAACGCTAAATATTTGGCAAAAAACGTTACAGAAATCAGGCGCAGTTTATCCAATTCAACAGATTTTCATTCAAATTCGAACGTTGCGATAGCGCTACCTAATACTTATGTGATCGAATGTGGTGTCTTTAGTAATGTTGCTACTAGCCGAAAAAATTCGGAATCAATGAGGCAATCGGAATTTAAAAAATTCCGATTGCCTTTATTAACATTCAATGCTCCTACCGAATAATAATAATAATAATAATAATAATAATAATTAATAAATATTAAATATATTTAATATTTAGAATAATAGGAAATAATAGAAAATAATAGGAAATAATAGAAAATAATAGGAAATAATAGGTATCGTAAAAATGAAGAACCTAGCTCGATCGTACCTTTGGTGGCCTAACGTGGACAAAGAAACTGAAGACAAGGTCAATGGGTGTCCTAAATGTCAAGAGACGATGAAAATGCCCAACAGAGCTCCCATGCATCCATGGGAATGCTCACGTGCTCCTTGGACACGCTTGCATCTAGACTTTGCCGATCGTATGAATGGAAATTTTTTTCCCATCGTTATTGACGCATACCCCAAATAGCTGGAAGTTAGGCTAGTTTCTGGTCCCTTCGCAACTACAGTTATAAAAGTGTTGAGAGAATTAATTGCTATACACGGTATCCCATATGTTTGCGTCTCATGCATTAGACAAGCCTTGGTCACCCCATATCACTCCAATAGTAATGAACAAGCTGAAAAATGGTGCAGAATTTCCTTCCAGAATCCTTTGCTCTAATATCCTCATTTTCTATCATTGTAATATACTTCCCATCCAGCAGCTTGCTTCTTCATTTGCTTCTTCAGGTATTCTATATTACCGACCTTAGACATGGATCATAACCAACATCCGACTACTTCAGTGGTGTAAGATGTTTACCTAATGATGCAATTGCCTAGTGTAGTTCGCTACACTTTCTTTTCACGACTTCCCTTAAGTTTCGCATTTGATATTGTGTTGCAGAGGTGCCGATAATACCTTTTTGTCCCTGTTTCTGTGGTAGTTGAATTCTTTCAATGGCGCTGTGGAGATGGTATACTCAGTGATTTATGAATGCAACTTTGGTTTCAATATCAAGGATTGCAAGCTCAGTGACAGCCCACGAAGTAACTCCAAAACTGTGTAAAAGGGCGGGGGTGACACACATTCATCGCTTTTGTTATGTACCTTGTCGGCAGTTTTATTTTTAGCATGCTCTTGGTTCTCCAGAAGTAGTTATTGGTAATTTCTTCCTTTATGATCTTATACTCTATACCCTTAGTTTGCTTATATCCAAGATATCTATGTTTGTTGTCTTCCTCCACACGTGCCACATCTCCTACGTCTCTCACATAGTACCCGAGTTGCTCAACCCACCTTCCTTTCTCCACGCAATTGAACCTGCATTTGTCTAACCCAAACTTCATACCTGTATCGGTACTAAATCGCCCTAGAAGGTGCTGCAGGTGACTCCGATTCATTGCATACAATCGTTCATAGAACAAATGACTAATTTGTATATCTATAGTCTCAATATAATACCCTTTCAATAGTTAAGTTAAGGGTTAGAGTGCCAGATAGAACCACAAAAGACTTAATACCTCTTCGTATTTCAATGTTACCAGCATATATCGTTTTTGTAACAGTGTTCATTAGTAAATTGGTGACCTATGTTGTCATCGCATAGTTTAGGAAGTGGGTGATATGGTGTTCTATTTTCTAGTGATAATCTGTAGATGGAACCTTTCCTCTTTCTAATCCAGCCCATAATAATCGTATTTATTACCAATTGTTCCTTACCTCCCCTTCATTTCTTACCATATCCGTTGTAGTCCTCATCGCATAGCTAGATAATATGAATATTAGCGTACAGCTTTGGTGATTATTATTACTTATGTTAGTATTTTATACATCTCTGGGAGACAAGTGATAGATTGATATTTAGAGAGGGGTTCAGTTACAACAGTCGTTTTAGATATTGAGAAAGTGTTCGCCTCCGTCGTAAATATCGACATAGTTTCTGGGTGCTCCATCATATTCGTATAGAAAATTGCAAGATGTTCGTGACGGCTGTATACCTTTTATACCAGAAATTTTGTAGTTTGTTTGGGCCCTCCCAGTTCTGGATCTTCTGAATGACTTTTAGTACATCATCTTTACTTACTTTCCTGTCAAGCGACTCTATTTCTCTCGTGATATAACCACTTTGCTCTTTTATCACTTTCCGTGTTGCATTCAATACCTTTTTTTTGATATAGCTTCTGTTTCAGGTGATCTAGAACCTCAACTCTCGTTGGATCTTGTACCGATCTGTTATGCTGCATGAGACATACTGCAGCAGCTTCAACTTTGCGGGTAGGATTAACACGTTGACTCTGTGCTTATATACCAATTTCACGGCGCGGCCTTTTGATCTTCGTTTCTATTCTTGTTTCTCATGCAGGTAGTTTTCTTGATCTATTTTTCTTGACTCCAATTTTCGTTTCTTGATTATTTAAAGTTAATGCAGTAGTAGCTAGTAAACGTGATGGAACACGCCGAAAAAGACGTTAGGAAATAAACATAAAGGTACCTGAGATTGGTCATAAATTATCACTTGATTGGAGAACTTAAAAGTTTTTTCTAGTGTGTTTAGAAATAAGCATTTATGTTGAATTAAAGCACAAAGTCTATTAGACTAAGCTATTATTTCAAGCAATTCAACAAATTTTAAAGATTCTTTTAATACTCACATTATTTGTTCAAATAAAAAGCTATTTTGCTTGGAGCAACTCAGATATTTTGACATTTTGCAATGTTAAGTAAAGATGGTATTTAACACTAAAAGTCAGTTTACCCAACCACAAACGATTTGACATTCACCAGGTAGTTGATTTAAAACATCAATTTTTCTCAGTGTACATAAAACTCATTCAAACAAACAATTTTTGTGTTAAATATTTTTCTCAAATTTTTACCGTTAGCGAGTTATGCGTATAGGCAGAATGGAAATTTTCAGATTTTCGAAAATTAATTTTATCTAGTATTTTTCCACAGAAAAAAATGCATAATAGATACCTATGTATATGTGATCTACATGTTCCAAAAGTTTTATAATTCTTTGAATTTCCAGGTTCAAGATCGTCCCTTATACATTAATCATTTAATGTTTATGAATGACAAAAATTTTATACCAAAGATCAGAAATATATCTCCAAATCAAACAACTATTGAAAGAAAAAATAAGCACTGCTACTAGTTTAGACACACACGTTTCTTTTTAGATTCGAAAAGACTGTTATGACGAAAGAGAGCAATTCTTTTGATTATTTTAAATTCATGATCGCAAGATTTATATACCACCATATAAAGCACATTTGTGTGATTCATTAACCGCATATACACGGGCTTGGAAACCCAAACCAATTACACTTGTGCAATTGTATATCGTTGAGAAAAGTACAATGCTGAAAAATATAGATCGTAGAGCTTGACACATAGATCACCCAGTTTCCAAATGGTTTTATTAAACCATTACCCGATGAAAATATGGCCATGGTCAATATCCTCATTTGTATAGATTGCAAATGGTGAAGTTTCCAGAATTGCAGTAGGGAGATCGAAACGGTGATCTAAACTAAATTAATCTATACTAAACTAAAATCTATGATATCAGAGGAAATACACCAGAGTGGATATACTCGTACCTCGGAGGCCGTGCGCAGTATGTCCGGGTACAATATAAACAGGGGACATCTCTTAAAAGCTTTAAATCCAGTTGCTTACCTGTGCCTCATGGTGTTTTTCAAGGAACTGTATTGGGTCCAGTCCTGTTCAACCTGGATACAAACGACATATACAACTTCTGCTCGGATATGTTAATTTTCATGTATGCGGATGACATCACCTTACTCGTAACAGAATCAACTCTACCACAAACCGAGAATCTAGCAAATAATACTCTCAATGGGTTACATGACTGGTTTTGTGCCAAGAAATTAAGCCTTAATGAGAAGAAGACAAACTTTTTGATTTTTCATACCCACCAACGCACACACACACATACACGCTCTCGGGATGCATATTCAGAACAATCAACACTGGAATGTTCATTGTGACCATTTAGTGAAAGCGTGAAATACTAAGATGTTTCTATTCCGTAGCTTGAAGGACCAACTACCCTTACACGTGTTGCTATCTGTATCTCATACGGAAGTTGAGTCGCGGCTGAGATATGAGATACTCCTCTGGGGATACTCATTTATTGCTTCTTTGTGACACGAGAAACTTAGAATATTTAGCGGACTAAAACCCACAGAGTCATGTAAACCACCTTTTCAAAGGCTGTCTGTTCTAACTCTTCCGTCTCTATACAACCTTGAAGCGGTCTCCTACCACCATAGTCACAAGCAAGAATATACTATTATAAAAAGCATACATACCTACGAAACCACGCGAAGAAGTGATCTTCACATTTCCAGATGCGCAGTGCATATTACGGACAAAAGATTTAGAGAATTGAAAAAAAGTTATATAATACATTACCTCGTGAAATAAGAATTTAATAAGCACCAAATTTAAGCAATCTACAAAAAGGTATTTAACCGAACAAAGTTTCTATAATTTAGAACAATCTCATAACCACAGCAATTAATCTACAGGGTTAAGCCATCCCTTTAGTACGTTACTGCCTTTGTGTTTAGTATAATGCTACATTTTGTTTTTGTTTTGCTTCTTCTCTTGTCTCATTACTTCATCTTTTCTTGTACTTTCTTATTTCTTTTATTAATTCTTTGTCCGAATTTTTCTTTCATTTTTGGTTGTTACTGTTGTTTTATTATCCATTTGGATACAAACAATCAATAAAGTATTATTATTACTATTATTAAATCATCTAAGCACCTCTAGCGATGTTAGTTCTTTGAGCGGAGTTTTTTTATATAAATCGGATGATATTAATTTAAAAAATTTCTATTTTTATAGTAAAAAAAATTACAGTAAAAAACAGCTACTTTATAATTTCGTCCGAGATTGATTAGTACCCTTTCTTACTTCTAACTTTGTGTTGTAACAAAATTGATTCGAAGTTAATTTTCGCGTGAATTTTCGTAGTCAAATCCATTGCATCAATAATAATTTGTTTAAACCACACACATTAAAAAAAACAAGCAGTCTAAGATTTTCAGAAAAATTGTACAATTTTTTAGATCTGTTAGCTGATAATTTTTAAATTGCATTAATTTGTTAATAAATGTTCGGTTGTAGTTTGGTACCAAATTACAACCGAACACAAAAATTTGAACTGTTTGAGAAGACATAACAAACCAGATGCTTCAACTCTTACTGAGTTATCAATAAAAATCAATATCTGAATTTTGATAAATGCCTAGCAAAGAATCGTAAATCGGTACAATTTGAAATCTGAAAGATTTGATAGTACCTATCCTATCTGATCTCTAATGGCACCTATCTCCCATCTCAAATCGTTGATGATATCGGTGTTGATGATCACTTCCCTCCAATTTTTCCGACATTGGAATTTTATATTTCTTACAAATGTAATAAGAGAGAATTTTATTAACGTAAATCACAATTTTAATTCTTTATTCCAGAATTATACCATTATATTGGCCAACAAATTTCAACTTTTGATTTTGCCATAAAATAATTTATACTAATTTCAACAGAAAACATATAAACATTTACTTTAATAAGAGCTAAAAGGTCAAGTTAGCTCGATTTTTTTTTATATTTCAATGAAAAGGTGTTTTAGATTAGACCATAATTTACAGTATATTTCAAATTATTATAATTAGAAATGTGAAGTAATACTGTTCCATCTCTTAAAAATAATATCTACAGCATCTCTTCTTAACATCCAACAGTAATCTGCTAACATAACAGGATTCCATTTCCTCTAATACCGTTCTTACATTCCCATGATGTCTTTGTGGAAGTTAATTAAATTAAAACTAAATATTGAAACCATGGAAACCATATCATACTTCAAAATTTGACAAATTGGAACCACAGTGGCAATGACAAGTAAATTGTAATGATCATTTAATGAATTAGGTCAAAAATTTTAACAAAATTCTACAATGGAAAAAAGAAGCCAAAATAGTCGGAGGAGTAAGCAAGCCAGCAAATCAAGATCAAAATATCGAAGAAAATTTGTCAGCCAAAATCCTTTTATCAACTTTTTATGGAATTTCAGAGAATTGGCGGAAAATCAAAGTAAATCGCAAGTGTTCATTTTCAGGCTGGCGGCTGAAAGGTGGAGTAATATGGGTGATAGTGAAAAGGCGCCTTACATAAAATTAGCAAAACAGATGTATGGGAAGAAACCGAGAACTAAAAAGCCCAACAAGAAGAGGAACGCGAGTACAAAAGTTACTACCGGAAGAAACGAAAAGAGAATTCAAAAGAGGAATCGTTCTAAATACTACAGTAAATACGGTAAATACGGAAGTACTCCAAGCTCTGGCCGAAATTCCGATTCATCTGAAAGAGAAGAATGTGACTCGTACAGTGACGAAACTACGACTTCTAGTACTGCTAGCCTTAGCAGTACTAAAAGCAGAAGCGTAGCTACAAGCAGTTCAGGTTCTTGGCGTGTTAGATCAAATTATTTTTCAGAATCGGACACATCTTAAATCCAATTATTTATTGTACCCTTTTACATCAGTATATTAAATTTTTAGTTTTCTTTTAGATTTCTTATTGATCTGATAGTGATTTGCATAACATTGCTTTAATAAATGCACATTCGTTATTCGTGTAAACTATTACACCAACAGAAGTGCAGAATGACACGAAGAATTCATTATGTTTAGACTATAAATTAATTCGAACAGAGGATAGTTGCATTATACTAACCAACAGTAAAAGGTAGAAGATCAAGTTAGCTCGATTTTTTTATATTTCAATGAAAAGGTTTTTTTAGATCAGATCATAATTTAATGTATATTTTAAATTATTAAAATTAGAAATGTGAAGTAATGCTGCTCCGTCTCCTATAAACAATATCTACAGCATCTCTTCTTAATATCCAACAGTAATGTGCAAACATAACAGGATTACATTTCCCCTGATACCGTTTTTCCATTCCCATGATGTCTTGGTGATAGCGTTCACCGTGTTCATCGCTAGCGTCGCCCATATTTTCCGGACAAAAATCCAAGTGAGAATGTAGAAAGTGCACTTTAAAGGACATATTACGGCCAGGCAGCGTGAAATGCTTGTAACATATCCATTACTAAAGTTTTATAGTTGTCAGCTTTTTTGTTTCCCAAGAAATTCGTGAAAACTTGTACCATGGAGAGCCAAGCTGTTTTTTCCTTCGCTGTTAATTTAGTTTCAAAGATTTCATCATTTACTATTTCTCGAATCTGAGGTCCAACAAAAATACCTTCTTTCAGTTTCCGCTGTGTTAATTTTGGAAACTTTTCAAGAAGATATCTAAAACCTTCACCTTCGAGATCCAGTGCCGTTACAAAGTTTTTCATGAGCCCAAGTTTCACGTGGAGGAGTGGTATTATGATCTTTTCTTTTTCTACTAGAGACTGATGTTGTACATTGTCTTTTCCTGATATAAACTGTTGTCATAGTGGCCACATGGTAATGTTGACTATCCCAAAGACATAAAAAGCAACAGTATTTGATGTAACCAAATTGCTTACCCAAAATAATTACGATTACTTTAAAATCTGCACAAATATTCCAGGAATAGTCTTTGTACTTTATCTTTTCTAATAAAATGTTCAGATTTTCGTAAGTTTCTTTCGTAGAAACAGCATGACTTATCGGAATAGAAGGATAATGGTTTCCATTGTGCAACCAAACTTCTCTTAGGCTGGTCTTTGATAAGTCTATGAATAATCTCCAAGAACTGGGATCATGATGTATTCCAAAAGCTTCAGAAAGTTTGTAAACATTATTGCAGTAGACCAGATTACCGGCCATACTATAAAAATCAACAACATTTTCATGTCTGCTGCGAAAATGTCTTGACCTGCATTTTCTCTGTAACCAGAGCTAAGCCAATGTTGCTACTTTTCGAATCATTTTCACTTTATGTATGCTGTTCAATTTGATCAGTTACTAACTTAGGGTAAAAACCTTGTTGGTCAGTGTTATTAGCATACTGTTGTTCGAATACAGTAATTAAAATTGATTAGTTTTTCACATGGTTAGCAGCCTATTTCTAATTTACACTTCAACACGTTCACCATGGAGATTGAAGGCGGTCTATTAATTTTTAAATAATCAAGGGTGTTATTGGTTCCAATTTGAAATTGTAAACTAGGTTGAAAATTTTAAAGATGATCGAGAGAAATAAAACGTTTTTCGACAACGACAACTGTTTTAAATCTCTCTGAATTAAAATACAAATATTAATATGGGATTTTCACCACAAACGAGCTAAGAAATTTGAACTAACTTTCTTTGAACCTCGTAACATCGAAAATTACCTCTACGGAAAGGGCTTAGTCGTAAACAGGAGCCAGTTTCTCGCTATGGATATTAAGATCGAACTTCAAATAGAACAACTTTAGAAGAAACAACATTACATAAGTATCGAAAATTTCCAAAATAAACAAATTCAATTTAAAAAACAGGGGGTGTGTGGTAGAAATTTATATTTACACTCCTAAAAAGAAAAATAGCCAAAATGTTGTAAGAAAGAAACTTATTTTTAAACTTTATTCGAATAAATCTAACTCGTATACTTTTGTTTAATTTTCAATCATTTCGTCCAGGAAGAAATAAGTGGATAAGTGGATAACTTTTACTTAAAATATTTCAATGTCGTAAATAAGTAAAATACCGTGCATAATTGACGCGCGCGGTATAAATATAATCCGCGAATAAATGATTCCATCTACAAGAAGATGTTATGTTCTTAATCAAACTATTTACTATATACTGTATAGAAATATAGTTGAAAAACAAACTGTTTATCGAAGTGAATCGAATAAAAAGTGTAGACATTAAGATTTTATAAACATTAGGGAACAGAAGGGCAGTAGGGAACTTATGCGGATGTGTGTGTAACATTAATATTGACACTGTATAATGGCATAAATAGGGAGAAAACAGGAGATGATGGCGCCCGAAACGGCGCGACTGTAGAGCACTGGAAGAGGCTCCAATGTTTCTGGTGCCAGTCAGGACAACACAACAAGCTATGAGCGGTGCCAGGACTCCGGCCCCTAACCGCTCTTGCCTGCTTCTCTGACCTCCGCGTTCAAAACAACAACAGAGCTAAGAAATACACACTCTAATCACCACAAGTTACTGTTTTATTGCCTTGCCATTACAATCCTTCATCTATTTCAATAATGGGAATACAACTCCTGGATTTTCAAAGCGATGACATTATGTACGAACTTATTTCTAGTACGTTACGGAATCAATAATCAGCGATTATACGATTTGTCAACAACATTCATCTTAATTGTATTATGACGTCACCAGTAACTCTAACAATGTAGGAATTTTACACCTGCATATTATTTAATTCTGCTATTACAATATTTATAGCAGGAATTGGACAAAGTTGCATGGCATATGCTAAAGGTATCGGTATATTCTGCATTACGCAAATAGTAACAAATAAACATATACAACCGTGGCCAATAAAATGGAGCATCCTAATCTTTAGAAAACGTAAAAACTATTGAAATATTTACAATGTAACTGCATTATAAAATTCTGCATTTCAATTAATATCATGTTCGACTTCCTCAGACTTTGGCTGTATACATTGAAGTATTGTATCCACTAATTTCTCGTTCCATGTTTTTTTTTTCTTATGACTTCAAGCAGTATTTTTGTAGAATGTGATTAGTTGAGTTTTCACAATGTGCCACAACTACACAATTGGATTTAGGCTTGGAAATATGACATGCTAAACCCAGAAGGTGGAATCGTTTTTAAGTATATCAACTCTTTAGTTTTCCAAACTGTGTGGGAGCAAGTGTTATTTAGTTGAAAATAATATATTTCAAGCTTGGGTTAGGAAGTATTCTGTTTCAGACTGTGAGAAATATTACGAGTTAGGTTTGTATTTTTTTTTCTTTTACGATATTTGTGAATAACGAGGGTTGAATATAATTTTTACCAGCTAGTCCAATTTATTTAATTAAGTCCCAAAAGTAATAAAGACTGCATCTAATACACTAATATCATTTATCAGTAAACATGTACAGTTTTATCATAAAAAATCACATCACTAAATTTCTGACCCGGTTGATAAAATAACATTTTCTTACCTCAAATCGCATACGAAAGATTCAACTTTCTAACAAGCTGAGAAGGAAATGCATTTTTCTAGTTGGTTTCCGCAACACCATGGGATGATATGTCAACACCTACATCGTAATGCTATACCAGACTTTTGTCCTACAACATTTTAATCCTCTACTATTTAAGCTTCTTCTAACCGTTCTAGCTAACATTTTTAATAGACAATCCTCCCTGGCTGTTGTTATTTTGGAACGTTCGCTTTTTGGCTTATTTTGATAACATCTATTAATCTTACGCCTGTTTATGCTTAACAGAACAACACAAAGTGAACACTTTAACTTTTATGTAACTTTGGTTTGAAAGATTTCTGTAAAACACAGTGTCAGAATGTGTTCCCTCTTAGCTTTGCTTAGCTCTCACTTTTTTGTCATAATAATTGTAGTAGTTGGCCAATGTGTAGTAATAACACTAATAACCCCGAAGGTGTTCCATAAGAATGAGGGCAAAAAATTGGCAAAAGCTACTAAAACGATGCGATTCGAACGTGGACTCCAAGAGTATAGCGTTATTAACAATCGCAAAAGCCTACAACAGATGACTGTACATATTTATAGAAAAACGCCAGTGCCTGATTTAATAATCCGTACGCGTTTCAAACGTGAGTACTAGTAAACATTGGAGCAATACGTTTACACGTATAACCGATTTTGATTCTTACAATTGTTTACGTCTCTATATTATTTTGTTTCCTTGAGGAACCTCTCATGCAATTTTAGAGTAATTCGCACAACATATAATAATTCTTTCGCATATATTAGAACATCTGGTACTTCGTTTTATTGGCCAATGCTACACATATTTATTTAAAACTTAGCAACTTAAAATTTAAAATCACTAAACATTATACAGAATTACTTCGAAACGCTGATAAATGATAATCATGTTATAATTTTTACGCCGAAAAAACTGTGATAATTTTAAATGGATCTTGGAATTGCACCGGTAAAATAAAGTAGTAAGTAAAGTAAAGACAGGTTATTTTCAAATAGTATTTCATCGTAGTACTAAAGTATATATTTTAATAATATGCTTAGTTTAATATAATCAATTGGTAACGCGGAATATAAGTTCTTGCGCATATATCTGTATACTTTTATATACATGTCTAACTTTGTAATGTCTCTGTATTCTTTAACACGTGCATTAAACGCTTACCAAAATTTATTAATTTTATTTATTTAATACTCATACTTCGGCTACTATACATCTATCTACTATAACGGTTTTTCAACGTGAGTCAAACTTGGCACATTTTGACGGCTATCCTACAGAATCTAGCTGACACAGATATTGATGTGGTGGTAGATGAGATGCTGCAGTAACTTTCAAATAGCTCGACAAATAAGCACTTCACGAAAAAACTGCTCAAAGTTAAAATTTGATCATTCTGAAGGATAAATAAACTAGCGCTAAAATAAGTCCCCCCTCTCCCTTCTTGAAACTTTGATGTCTTAAATAGAAATTCCTATATTTTATAGTAGATTCGAATTCTATGATGAAAAATTTATAGAATTTTTTCGATCTAGAATAGATAGCGCTGTAATCAACAAAACTTAATTTGTTTCAATTTCCCCTATTAGGAACCTATGCATATGATTCTGCAATATGTTATATATACAATAAAATATAAAGTTCCTATTTAAGATTTCGAAGTCAGCCCCCATCCCATCTACAAAGAAAGAGAGAGAGGGAGTAACTTTAGGACTAATGCATCTTCTTAGCAGAATGATTAAATTGTATGGAAATTTGTTCGTGAAATATTTATTTTTCGAGATATTTGTTTCAAGTTTGAAGTTAAAAAAATCATACTGTTTGGCTTTGTCTTATACATGTAGAATTGCTTACTCTTCAACCATGCCATCTAATCTTCCCTCCTTTTAAAATTGATAAAACTTACCAATGTACGGATTTACGTCATGACAAATTATGATAATGTCATGTATTGATGGTACGTTTTCTGTGATTTTTTTAATGCCAATTTATCAATTCGTACTTTATCGTATGACCTTCGGTTAACTCCAGATAAAAGCTTTCCAACTAACCGTTAATTGTTTCTCAGTCAGCAAAAAGTGAGAATTTAGTACAGGCGGAATAAAGTGTGCATAAATTGATATGTAAACCGGTGGTCGGAAAACGCCTAGTATAATACAGCCTTGGACATTTGTCTGAGGCAACCATAAAAGGTTTGATTGTACGTTAGAGCACCGGGACTACCTGCATTCCACAAGAACCATTATTGACTAATGCACATTTTATGACGTTGAGATACGGAATTCGGTTTTATAATCCCCTATTTACATAAACATCGGTCTATTGCTTATTTCAAGAATTTGATCAGTGTTGATACGTTTGCGATCGAAGGGATTTCTAGGGCATTATTTTAATTATTTGAGTGCGGTGTGTATTGTATTCTACTTGCATACAGTGGATTGTATGAAGATGCCTAAAAGACGAGAGTTGACTGTTGCAGAACGTAGTCAAATAGTGTTTCTACATTCATAGGTATGTCGCAAAAAAAATTGCATCAACAATGAAGCGCTCGCGACATGCGATACAATTAACCGTTAAACGATTTAGGGAACTGGATAGTATAAAAATCGTCGAAAAAGTGGGAGAAAATGCAAAACCACTGCGAGACAAAATCGCTATTTGGAGCGTTTAGGTTTACGGATTCGCTTCCAAACACCCAAGCTGGCCGCTGACCTACCGGTCGAACAAAACGTTTCTGTATGTGACAGGACTGTTCGAAGAAGGTTGGCAGAGGTGAATTTGAAGGGCCGGAAAGCGCGTCGCAAGCTATACCTGAGCCAGCAACAAATGAAAAGTCGTTTGCTGTGGGCAAAAAAATATAAAGATTGGACTGTCGAGGATTGGTCGAAGGTCATATGGTCTGACGAATCAAACATAGAGGTATGTTAAGCAACCCTATTTTGTTCCTTTGTTACACAAAATTTGCAAAAATATATACACATGCCACCAATTTGCTAAATTAAAAAAAGTAATTATTGTTAATTATCCAATTCAGATGTTTGGTACTCCTGGAACTCAGTTTGTTCGCCGTAGACCTGGGGAGGCATTTCGTGCTGATTCTATCACCCCAACTTTCAAACATGGCGGTGGCAGCGTTATAATTTGAGGATGCAAATGGCGTAGGAGAAGTGTTTGTGTGTGATGATAGGATGAACAGCAAGCGGTATATCTCGATGCTAGAAGAGATGCTAGCATCGGAGCTGAAAATATATGACAGGGATGAAGCAGAATATTTACTCCAACAGGATAACGCGCCCTGTCACAAATCCAAATTCTTAATGGAGTGGTTTCGTGAGAACGGAATCCGTTTACTTAAATGGCCGGCGCAGTCCGCCTATGGAAAATTTGTGGCGCATGCTGAAACTAAAACTTTCCAGTTACAAATTCAGTAACAAAAATAACCTAAGGAACAAAATTATACAGGAGTGGGAGGCACTTTCACCGGAAGTTTGTTTACGTTTAGTAGCTTCAATGCCTAAACGGTTAAATGCTGCTATTAAGGCAAATGGTGGTGCCATCAAATATTAAACTTGTTATTAAAAACTTATTTAGTGAATGTTTATGCATGTAGTTTTATTTTAATAGCTCACAATGTATCCTTATTTTAAATATATTGGAGTGCCCCAGACATATGCCCAAGTCTGTATATACGTCTCTATATATTATCATGTTATCACTCAAAATGTTTAATTTTTGTTAATATAAAAAGTACGCGTATAGATATAAACATATTATTTCTAGAGCATTTAAAGTGAATACATCAAAACGGATTTTTTATTGCACTAATTTGTAGAACGAAAACAACAAAAGAGAACGAGAGGACCTTACAAGTAGTAAATAAATGATGTTTTTGTTATATACAGACATATGTATTTATTTTTGTATGTACTACGTTTACGTCTACGTTTCTTTACATATGATCAAAACAAAATGACGCCAGCTCTTAGGACTTCTGGCGACCGACGCGACGCAGCGTCGTCGGCACCATTCGGCGTCTTCCAACCATGACTTTTTTGTCAAATTAATAAAAATGCACCTCCGGCATCGGCAGTTATACTCTAACATCCGTACACACAGACTTCCGAATTACCGGCCATAACATATTACTTCGTGTAGTTTCTCATGCTTAATGATTTGTTTATAGTAGATGGTCGTTAAAATCTGAGTAGACTTTCGAATTATCTTTTCTTTTTATTAATTTTTAGTCATTCCTATGTATGTATACATAACATCATTTTAATATGCATGAAATTGAGAAAATAGAAAACATAATCGATGGTGAGAATATACGATATGTTAATTATCATTTGTTATTTATAATATTTAATCCTCCATAAAGAATTTCGCTACAAAATTAATAACGGTATACATGTCCGTTATTATCAATCTAGATTAGAAGACATTTTTCAGTAATTTTTAAGTAAGACAATTCTCAATAAACTCATGGTAAATATTTTTTATTCCATTGCTCTGAGTTCACTATAAAAAAAAATTATTATCGCAGCAAGAGTAATGTGGATGCATCCAATTTTATTCTACTCAAACGCGTCGTATTCAATTATTCACAGTAAAGTAGTTATGGAGTGTTTATTTGTTTTACGTATAAACCAACATCAAAATTGGAACCTTACCTGTCGTAACATTAGTCTACATGTTTTCATACATCTCGAGACTTCAGAAATAATTTCATAGTTGTAATAAGTTTGCCGCGAAAACATGCTGTTTCTTATCTGAAGGGGTAAGTATTCTCCCGAATAATTCGTAAGAAATAAGTTGACTTTTTATTAGAAAAACATTTTCAAGTAGCAAAATTAAATTCTTGACGTTACATATATTTTTAATTCCTATAGAGTTGATAGATTCGGAGTTATTGAATGTTTTGAAAACATCCACAAACATCAAAAAACATCCAGTACGTAACAAACATCAAGGCATATTCAAATACGTAGAAACGGATCCCCAGCAACTTCACATTACTGCATGTACATCAAAAGTCTAGCATCTACGTAAATACATGAATTAACTTATCATTAGAGAGGATAAAAACGAGTGAAATTATATCTGTTTTGCAACGACTAGACAGACTCGTCTTTTATACTGACTTTCGAGGGAACCAATAAGAAACACGAACCTCTTCTTATGAGATGGATAGACACGAGTCTGTCTAGTCGCTGCAAAAAAGTTACGGTTTCACTCGCTTTTGTTCTCTCTATTTATCTCACCATACCTCTAGAAGCATTTTGAATAAATGAAATTAGCAACTTTACATAGAGTACAAGTACGAAGAAGCCGGGTCGAGTCGGTATATTTTATATAGGGATCGGGCCCGGTTTATCCTAAATGGGACAGGCGACCCCTCAGCATCCGGTCGCTCCGTCAAGTCGTCGCCGTCAATTTTCAGTTTTCCTTCTAGAAATTCAAACTTATTCTTTCCAAATTTTTGTTTTAAAATTATTTTACTATAATGTAAGGCAATGCTATAAAAACCCACATCAACCAGGTGCCCTTCATGGCTTGGAAAACAGCACCCGATTTATGTTGCAGCTTTTTAAATGGGGGAACTACAAAAGAAACAGCTACAAAGGCGAAAGGAAAACACTCCGCTGATGACACCGAGTAGGTAAAAACATATCCGTAGGTAGTGCATTTTTCTTTCCTTGTATTGCTCTTGCCGTAAACGATTTCATCAATCACTTGAGAGATGGCTTGTGTGGTATTAACTGTGAGGCAAGGAGCGACACAACGTGAAATAACAGCACTCTCAGAACCATGCTGATGACGCCGGGTAGGCAGAAATATGTCTACGGGTGATGTATTTTCCTCTCCTTGCATTTCGTTTTCCGTAAATGATTCTATCAATACCATGAGGAAGCTATATTACAGATGTACACAAAAGTACACCAACAATAAAAAATGTATATAATGTCCTGTTTCCTTTAAAGTTTAATTTTGAAAAGGCACAGTTTTCATTGAATTAAATATTTTTTCAATACATCTCTAAGTTTTGGTAATGACAACGTTTTTAACATTCTAAGTAATTGTAAATCTTCAAACGCTGAAATATGGGACTTTTTTGTAATTTAGTGAAACGTATAATTGCTGGTAAGAGAAAACCATTTACTATTCCTCTGAGATTGTGCTTGTGCACTAGTTCATATTTTCTTAGTGGATCATCGAAATTAGATTTTACAAGAAATGCATCTAAATATGTTATAATAGATGGACAATCGAATTAAATGATAATCAAAAGTCCCTCTATTTATTTTCGATGACTTTTACGGAGAAGGTTTTTTAATTTACTTACAGAGTAGGTGCACTGTATTTATATTTATTTTAAGTGCTTCCTGAGATCCTGTTTTCGTCTTCTTTTTGTTAATATTCCAAACCTTTCCTATTCAAATCCTCTCTAAATGTTTTTCCCTGCCTCTTCAATTAATATTCTTCTTCGATCTCCTCAGAATACTTTGATTGTTTTTAGCAGTTTCAAATAAATGTTAAAAAATAATAAACCCTTTCGTTACTTAAAATGAAATTTCTAAAGGTTCTTAAGCTAAAATTCGTAAAATATCTATTATCCAAATGTGTCTACATTTCTGTCCATTTGTTTCCATCCATTGTCCCAGATTTGCCAATTTAAGAATTTCCTCGACGACGATCATTTCGGACGCTATGTTTTAACATGCACTTAGGCTGCTAAATTCCAAATAATATCTGTTGTATGAGTAAATAGAAAATAGGAAAAAATTAAGTAACTTGTAAATATAAAACGTTATTCGCTCGCAATTGCTCATGAATATGTTGACGTCATTTCCCAAGGAAGTTATGAAAAACGTCACTATGCTTATTCAGTACACAATGTTGTGATCTGTGTAAACAAGGACAACATCACTATTGCGAGAGAATGAGCCAAATCTGACCAAGAAATACAAACGCAAGAATGGTTTTACGGTCCAATCCAAAAATACCTGTAGTCAATGATATTGGAACTAACTTTGTAGCTAGGGCGGCTAATGTTGACATGTAACATGTAACATGTAACTCCCAGAAATGTTTTAAGTGTTGTTATGAGTGTTAATCCGTTAAGATTTTATAAATTAATAACTAAAGCGGTAGTTCTCAACCAACTCTATACCCGTAATGAATTTATAATTGCTAAGAGTAACTTTGTTAAATGACATGATGTGCCCTCAACTTCATTCATACTTTTTTCAACATTAATGCTGTCATCTGGAAACAAGCAAGGTTTCATAAATTGTCACTGTATATTCTACCGATGAAAATACAAATATCGTTTTAAGAGCATAAATCCAATTCTAAATGTCATGATAATAGCTCCTGTAAAAATAATAATTCTGCAATATTTATAATAATTATAGTAAAGACTGACTGACTAATAAAACATTCTGAACTAAGTATTATTAATTTATAATACTTAGTTCAGAATGTTTTATTAGTATATATAATAATAGTATATATAATAATAATATAGCGAAAATATAAGGGAGAAGTGGACGATTTTTAGTTAGAAAAGTAATTTTATAAAAACTCGATAATGATGACTAAGACGTAGTATGGCAAACGACACAAATGTATCGGCACACTACTTTATCTTTTTTTTTCGTAATAGGTTCAAATCATTTTAATTCTACGAAAAGAAAACGAAAATCAATAAATTTGATGTAAACAGTATTGCTTAAAGGTTAAAGGCAATGGTGTTCAAAACTGCCGCGGCATACGTCACCATAATAGACATTTTAAGGTATTTGTGTATACTAAGGTAACTACTAAAAATTACTTGAAAATAGTTATAAAATATTACAGCTGGTAAAATATTACATCAAGGTTTTTCTCGAATACCAAGCAAAGTTCTCTTAAAAACCCAAAGTGACTGTGTACTAGCAATTATAGGAAATTTTAGCTATTGAGGTCTACAGTAAATTACGATCCAACTGGAAAGGGATCGGTTTAGCTAAACGTAAGCAATAAAATATATTTTATAACAGTTTTTATTATTATGACCGGTAGTTTGCATCTGTCGTTGGAGTTTCATTACAAAAAAATCAGAAAAATAAAAAGAAAATAGGTATCCTCTTATTTAAATGATTTGACGGCAAGACGTTGATAACGCGCTCTGTAATAACTACAAAAAAATGCAGCTAAATTCGGGTCCCTCGCAATATATCTCTCAAAAATATGACATTGTGTTAATAATGTATATTTGTATATTTTGTATTGTATACCAAGTCTTCATTTCTTCAAAATGCTAAAATTGGCAATTATTTTCTTTAAAGAAAACATCCTAAAAAACGGCACGTGGAGGGTATTTTAAAGGACACTGCCGTAGATCCTACGTTAGCACTGAGTATTTGTACAGGCGCTAATCACATGCTACATCACAATCAACAAGATAACTAACTGTACATCATACAGGCCGACATCGAAATTATACAACACAGTTTACGGAGAGCAGCAAAATATCGCATGCCTTGACCTCAGAGTCGTTCGCACTTGGTAGTCAAACATAGAAAGTGTCGGTAGCAGAGTTTCTTGAAAACGTTACGTCTCACCGGCATATCCCGTAGCAACTGCAATGGCATCCTCGACTGAATGCACCTATATGGGTCTGGATTTGAGCACACAACAGGTAGATGATAATAAATATACGCTTCTCTTTCCGTCAGTGTACGATATGGCTTATTTAGAGATAACGTGTAACGTGCGCGCGCAATGTTCGTTTTGTCGATTTCTTAGAATTGGAAGTTGCCTCATTCTCACCTCATAGAATGCCACCTGTTGATGAATCATACAACACCATTCTCAATACAAGTTCCATACTTACGATTGTCGAATTGTATTGGGTATGAAGTGATTAGGTTACAAATTCCTCAGGTCGCTTATTATTTCTTATTTAGTCTAATTAGTTATATTCTGCAAACTTTCAATTTTTAATACATAATGACGCGACGCAAAACTCCTCCGTATAATAAACAGCGCACATTAAATTTTGCTTGTTGAAATATGTACCGAATACTTGTAATTATGACCGTGAATCTGAAAAGTTGAGAATCTAATAATTGGGTGATCGTAGCTTCTTCCGAGCACTGTAGTACAGAATTAGAGATGAATAGTACCAAAGCATACATGCGTCTAACTGACGATATCACAGCACTATATAATATGTGATAGAGCTAACGTCTATATAGTTTATAAAAAAATGGAAGCTATTTTCTAGTTTGTTTTTAAATTTAATAGAATATTTTTTTATTTCGCAATGTAATTTTTTCAATGTCTCACTTTCATCTTTACTATCTGTTATGATCTAGAATTATAAAAAAGGATTAAATATAAAAAATAATTTTGGTACTTACTCGTGCAAAATTGATTACGTTTTCTAAAAGTTTATGATATTTCAATTAAAGGTCAATTCTAAAACTAATACTTTTTAATCCATACCTAGGCTGTACCAGAAATTTCTTTGCTAGAGAATTTTCAAACCGTCTGCCTTCCAAAAATCAGCGTTGAAATCGTCTGCGTTTTCTATTTTTTCTATTTAAAGGCAGGCACGATGAAATGATTTCATAATTATTTTTTTAATAAATTTAAAATATTACAACTTTTCAAGACAACAACATCTAGATAGCAGAAGTAAAGTTTATTGTTTCTTGCCTTTATGATATAATTTTAATAATTATGGCAATCTATCTGACAATGAAATATATTTTTGTATACCATAATAATCGGGAAAAAATGAATTATTCCTAGTTTTTTTCATTTTAATTAACTTATTTGTGGAATTAAACTAATTTAATACAACAACGATTAAATTCTTTATTGTACTATTTTTTTTTAATATTTGATGAGCTCTCACATGATATTGCAGCAACGTATTAAACGTAGAAACTGCTCATACCGTTTATTTTACTCAGTTCCTTACTCTCATCAAGCTCTGCCAAACGATGAAATCATTTAAAAATCACTGCCACCAGCTTCCTAACTACAACATCAACGCTGCCTTATCTAACTTTGTCTTTGCTAATAAACATAGCATATAACAATTGATGCAGGAGTTATTTTTTTTTCTTTAGATTATTTAAGAGTAAATTTATTATTTATACCATATAACGTTTCTATGTAATTCCCTGTATTCCAAAAAAATATTCATTTCAGCAGATAAGTTAAATAGGTTAAATTGGAGGTCATTCCGTGGTATTAAGCTCTTAAATACTTAACAAATCGCCTTAACCTAAGCAAATAGAAAACTCCAATGTAAAATATAATCTTTCGGTTATGGCTCAAGTTGGTACTTTTAATGGAATGACGCACCACTTATTGTTTTTTTATACTCTATAGATTGTTACAGAATGATTTGTATTAAGGCTACCTACCTTTAAAATTAACTGATTTTGAGTTATTTTGATTTTTATTTTTCTTTTTTCTTTTCAAATGTACTTTTCAATAATGATAGCAAGAACTGTGGCGTAGTATGGTAAACAACACGTAAGAGGTTGCCGATACTTATGTGTTGTTTACAGTACTTTTCAATATTACATATCAGAAATACAATTGAATCAACTTATGTTATATTTATACCTAAACAATGGAAACTCAATACCGGTAATAACACAATATTTACTTTATCAAAAACGCGGTGTTAAGAATTTAAGATTCAATTTTTCAATATTCAATTTGAAGGAATCGATTTTTGCTTAATGGAACATACTTCATATGACTGCACCATCGTTACCAAAAACGCAATCACCATTGATGTATCCCTATATTTATCTTATGTAGTTTATCAGCTATAACCAATTATTTACATTAATGTAAATTTTACATCAGTTAGCGATGGAAAAGTAAATTTAAAGCAGTTGTGTCTTTAAAGCTATAAATACTGTATTTAAATACGCAAAATTTTTTTCCAAAAACCTTCAAAGGAGATAAACCAAAGTATTTTATGATCCATATGTAAACAACATAACACAGAAAACAAAATGAAAAGTACATAATATGATATGAAAGGTGACACTTAAGTTACAAATGTTTCAAATGTCGTTTTTCCCGAGACACTGCAAAATTCTTTACTGGATTTCTCCTGTTGTAACTTTGAATTTCATCGTGTATTAAATTTCTCCACGCACTTCAAAATCTCCATACACTCTGTTTATGAAATTTTCTCTCTATGTATAAACTTGATCTTTTATGTGATATAATCTCATAAGTAAATGGGTTATGAGAATATGGAATTTTGCTTGCTTTTTTCCTGTTCCACACTTACAGTTCCTTAGAGCTCTACTTTTTCAATTTCACTTTGACTATCTTCACTTTTCCTTTCGGTTCCTACTTTAATTTTTATTATTATCTTCTTAGTTTCGCTATTCCATAGGCTACATCCGTTCATGACATTCCATAAAGGTATATTTTTTACTTGTGGAGTCAAGTTTCTTTGAATATCCTACTACTTTTGCCTATGCATCACTTAAATTTGGAATTTGGTCTTTTTTAGTCTACTTTTCACTCGATGTTACTTCTAGTGTTTCGGTAGGGTGTCTATTTATCAAGTAGTATGCGGCTTGATACTACCTACTAATGAAGTAGTAAGGTGGGCCGCACCTTACTACTTCATTCCAAAAATTGTCGCGCGTGCTTCTTCCATTAAAGTTTTATAAAGCTTTCCCGCTTTGCCGCTAAATTTGAGCGTACGAGGTACAGTGTAGTCCAATACGATTTCTTCGCTTTTACACTTTAATTACTGAAGTAATCACTAGTATACTCGGCGCGGTTATCACATCTCACCGAGATAATGCGATTCTGCAGAACAGTGGATAAGACTGTTAACATTAACTTTATATCATCTAATGTGTACGGATCTATTGGCCTACATGTCTTTATGAATTATTTCTAATGGCCTTAAAGCACGAATTCTAACAATTTTGAATGGGAATCTTGTTTGTTTAGCTTGTAGATAAACTTCGCCAACGTTTTCTAAGTCTTCGCAGTCACTACTGGTTATATCTATTCCTACAGAAAATAAAATTTCCTCATACTTATACGTTGATGATTTTCATACCATATTTCAGCTTTTTGTGATTCCTTTTCAGTTAACATACTTTGTATCCGTTTTTTTAATATCAACTGTGTAGAGTTCTTTCTCTAGCTTGTTTCTTTCAATATTTTCTTACCATTCTTTTTTATTTTCACTGTATCTTCTGTGAAAATCACTTAAATAATATAAAAATAAGAAGCTTATACCAACATATGTTACTATGTGACACTCTACAAAAACTAACTATTTCTTTTTCACATTAAGACTGCAGTTGATAGTACTACGACCGACATCTATGTTACACCGAGCAGTTATCCGATAAAAAAATAGGAATGAATTCCAATTTTAAATTAAATGCGCTGGAACCATAAAAGTTTAACTATTCAAATTTTGTAGTAAATAGCAAAGTAAAATATAGAATGGAATTATAGTTTTTCCTATTTCATGTCCAATTTGTTATGATCTAATGAAATAACACCGCAATAATAAAGTCATGGTGAACACATCTCAAATCAATTTCAATATAAATATAACTTTTCGTTGTCAAAACTTCGAAAAGAATACTATGTTCGTACTAACAGTACGTATTTCCAGGCTTGTTGGCCGTGGTCTAAGTCAACATTTCGCGACGGCGTTCGACGCACGAACTCATCCGAACTCACTCCGACCGTGAAAGCCTGTTATTCAGAATATTATATTACCATTTCAAGTGTACTTATATCCCCACCGCAGTAAAACCTATGTATATTTGGGGTTGAAACATTGTTTACCTGAAATTTCGAGTAATATTTATTTTGATTTTTGCATTATAATTACAACTTATAGAGTAAAGTTACTCAATTTTTTTAATATGTTCCAAGAATTAAAGAAACGAACTATCAACGAACAATTGAAAAAGAACAATACGGATCTTAAAGTACTGAGACAAGAGCTGCTGAGGAGAGAACAGACTTTGAAACAGGTAGGACAAGTATGGCGAGAGGAAAGAAAGGAAATTAATCGAAGGATTGACATGCTTGAGGAATAACTGGAAAAATAACCGGATATATTTTAATCGTTTGTAATACGGACTCACCTCTGTAAAACAAAATGTTATAACAAAATAAAAATTATTATTATATTATAAGATTTATTATTAGTCTATCCGACCCTACATAACTAATCAAATTATTTGCAACATAATACATACCTGCTTTAAGATTTAAATATTTAATGTTGTATTTTATTCCCTGTATATTAACCTAAGTGTTTCTAAGACTGATGGTACGTGCGTCTAATCCTTCCTGGCAGGTGAGAAAAATCAGTTGCGCAGAGTGGAATACGATTCGGTGTGCAAGAGGTAGCGAATATGGTTCGGTTTATGCATTTACAAAACGCATACAACTTATAGGTTATAACAACCTTCGAAACGACGGCGTCTTGCATACTAACGTTCCCACTACTACCGCCTGGTCTAGTTACAACACATCTAACCATTAGTCTCTAGAAAAGGTTAAATGGAGTGCTTTTTCTATACTTACATCCTTTCAAAGTCAAAGAAGAATCAAGATCCCTGCAGGATCAATAGTCGGCAGAAATACATATTACAACAATATAATATTCTTTTTAAAATTTTTTTCTTTTGTTGCTAGTTAAAGGCAGTTATAGTGGACGACAGTTTACGTATTCTTCACCAAGCCAATGTCGTATTCGATACCGATTTACCAGAATTTCGAACTCATGGGGGTGTTGTCCAGCAAAAAATGAGGCCCACGGTAGTAACTGCACCTACATTGCTCTGGGTTAAAGCCGTAGACATATTAATGGACCGTTTGTTAGTAACAGGAGTGGATTTTTCAAAAATAGCGGCTATATCTGGAAGTGCACAGGTAAGCGTCATCTACACTTTCTACATCATCTAGACGATAGATGATCGAAAAAATCTTCAAACATAATTTGCGATCCATAGATAAACTTATTATATTTTCTTACAGAGTAACAACTTCACAGTCGCACATCACATTCCCTTCAAATTATTCATATATACGCAAAGCGATAAAGTATTTTTGTTTAGGCTTATGTAGGTTCATTAGGAACAAGTTTAAAAATTGTTTTGATATATGCTGGATGACTCAAAAAAAAAGATACGCATCAAAGTTATGGAAACTCAAATGGAATACCACGTATATTACTGCATATTTTGATAAAACAGGCTAAATAAAGCCAAGTTATGAAATATGACTTAAAAATGTTAGGCAAAATTTAAGAGGCACGCCTGTCTCACGTATTTAAGATAGATATTTTAAAAGTATTTATTTTTTCCCAAAGCATTAGACTTAATGGTAAAATAAATATGGTCCCCAAAAATTATACGGGGAGGATAAAGGTATACTTTTGTTTTGAACTCAAACCATCAAAGTCCCATAACTTTCTTATATTAAATTAAACACTCTGTATGTAGTATAGTATCTAGAGTCTAATTTTAACTATTTATAAAATTGTATTAAGATACCTTGTACTTACATCTTATATTTTTTAGTCATTTGGCATTTTCAATTTCGGAAGTCAGACAACTCGGTATTATTTTGGTAAGAAACAATCATGAACCTCATAAATCGGCTACAAGGTCAATAACCAGTATTGAGTTTGAACAGTGCTGCAGATTGCTGGTAACGAGCTGAGAGCTCTCTTTCAGAGTAATAATTAGAGATGGCATTCCGCGCGTCCCAACAGGACTTCATCTGTTGTAGTAAGTACGTAGGTATCAGACCCATTAATTAAATTCAAAGATTATTTTAACTATACCTATCTTACATCGGTAGTTGCTGAGCGATCTTTTTCAAAATATAACAACATTTTTTTTATCACGGCGAACATAACTGGGAAAAATGTGGAAACTTGTTTCATGCTGCAAAACTTTCACGGATCTTATTCAGTTCATGGTATCTAATAAAGTTTTTCGATTTAACTGCTCTTTGCTTCTACCGCGACCGCTCGAAAATCATGCATCATTGTACGGATTCTGGTTGCTCTAAATATGTTCTACTGATACACAGAGAGGTAACAGAATAGGTATCAGAAAGTAATTAAAATCAATATACCATGATGGTATACAGGAAGTTGCAATTAAATGTTCACAACTTTGGCATGTAACTTTTTTTGAGTCAGCCGGTATATCTCAAAGAAATTTCGAAACTTTCTCCCAATGAATTTGTATAGCCCTAAACAAGGATTTTTAAAATATTTTGTCGCTTTTTGCATACAGCCTAACGCGAATGTAGTACGCCACCTTGTGTAAAAAGCGATAATAATTTGCTACATATTGAATGTCTTTTAGTTACTTGTTGTCGCACTGCAGTATCTTCTTATACAGAATATCTCACACATTGTTTACTAACGGTTATAAGTTACATGACCCTAAATATTAAATAAGAATCCATTTTACATGTTTGTTTTTTTTTTTTGTAAGAACAAATGTAAAGAAAGCGTTTAAGTCTTAAAAAGTTTGACCAGATTTGAAAGTTTATTCGATTTGAAAGTTTGACCAACTGTTAGACATGCTGTGCAATATTTTCAAAAAAATTATTCGGAATCTAACACTAGCCTATATGCTTAACAGCTCTACAATATAGCCTATATAGCCAACAGTTCTGCAATATTTCCTTTTTCCAAGTTAAACACTTTCACAGTTATAAAAGCTTACATACAATCATTCACCTGTCAACATTTTTGAAAAATTTTAAATATTTCATATATGGTTAGAAATAACAACATAATTGTTTCATTAAATGCATCTTAGAATTGAATTAGGAATTTAAAAATGTAGTAATGTATAGGATATTCCATTTAAAATAACAAAAATAACTGCTAATTGCAATATATGTAACTGGAAGCGTTGAACAGTTGTTGTTAACAATATCTTAGTATATACAGACTTTAATATAGACAAGTTTTCAAAATTTTCCAATGTATATGTTTTTCATTTTCATACAGCGATCCATACAGTTCCCTAAGAGGCTATCCGTATAATACTGAAAATTGCAATTCACATCTGCAGCCATATCAACTTTATTCTTAAGTTTTTTCGGTAGATTTTCAGTCCTTCCCATTATTGTTGAAAATTCCATGTCAATTAGAAACAAAAAAAGGAAACATTCCTTTATCAATTTTAGTGCACAGTTATATAGTTATACAGTTATACAGTTAAGTCTTGGCCACTGAGTGGCCAAGACTTCGTTTAGAAGATCACAACCAAAATACCGCCTGTTGTTTTTGTAGCTTGTTTCCTTCAGAGTAAACTACTCTAGATAAACCTATTTCATTTAAAATCTTCTTTTTCACAGTGTGCTTTCTTCAAATGTTTGGCTGTTATAAATTCTTTGTATTTCAATCGATCTCTCAAACTAAACGAAACTAATGTTTCTAGGTAGGGGTTTTACTAAGTGTAGATAGAACAAAGCCAATAAGTTAAGCAAGATTCCTCCATTTTTAAACATTATAGAAACCATAACACAAATTGGTACTTTACGCGATTTTTTTAACCGAAAGACAATTTTTTTTTCAATTAAAATTAGTTTTAAGCATTTATTTAAAATATAACGTAACCCTAATCAGTCCCAAATAAAATAGTTTGCGAATAGATTTAAACCATAAACATCAGCAGAACTTAGTGTGAGTCGACGGGATCATACAAGTCCCAGGTTATCGGTCTTCATTATCTAGTAAGGGTCATTTTAGCACACTTTAGCGCTAATTTTTATGTCATCCCTTTAGCGGAATTACTAAGCTGGTATGTCTTCAACAACATTCTAACTCGAATTTCATACGTTGAAACTGGTTGGCGTAAGTACAAAGTAACGTTTTTATTGATCCTTTCCAAGCAGCTCTTTCTATTAGGTCGCGAACAATCCGCTTCAAATATAAATTATGAAGGGCACAAAGTTATCGGCATTATCGGCATATTCAGAAGTAAAACGAGGTCGTAACAAACACAATAGGTCTTAATTTCTCCGTCAAATGTTAAATAGGCTGGGAATGAACTCGTTCTGTCACCGACATTCAGGAAATCCTATACCAGATATTGACAGTGCCTGTTCATCAAACAGTGTGTTGTCATCTCCATTTTCAGGAAATATAATCATATTAAAATCGGACCTTCTGTATATCTTCATTGGTACTTTCGCAATGAACAGCATTACCATATTTTAAACTCCATTAAGCTAATGTCAGCGATATTACAGTTTCAGTAAATTATAAACGATTCTTTAGTAACGTGTGTTGATTTTTACGACGCTCGAAATGGAGGTCGCTTGGTCAAATGATCTTATTTAATCTTCTTTAATTTAGCAACACGGATCAGTATATTGGCAGAATGGAGCAGATGATATATTAAGACATCTTGATCCAGACCAGTTCCTTCATCAACAACTGTCAACTTGTTTTTCGGTAACTAACAGCCCCACATGGATGGATTCCAGTACAACTAAATATTGTAAGGATCTTGAAAACGCTGTTGGCGGCGCTGAGGTGAGTTGCAATACAAAGCAGAAAAAAAATATATAAATTTTGGATCTTGAATTAGTAACATAGGTACTCTGTTTAAGGAATTGGCAAAAATAACCGGTTCTAGAGCATACGAAAGATTTACGGGATCCCAAATTGCAAAAGTTTATGAAACTAAACCGGAATCATATCAAAATACCGAGGTACTTAGCCGCCTTAGTAACAAGGTAATGTTATAAGAACAAAGAATATTTTAGAGAATCTCGCTCGTAAGTAGCTTCTTGTGTTCATTATTCTTGGGGAGAATAGCACCAATCGATGTATCCGACGCTTCCGGTATGAATCTCATGGATATCAAAACGAAAAAGTGGCACCAACCATTATTGGACGCAGCAGCTCCAAATTTGGAAGAGAAACTAGGCGAAATTGTTCCATCGTATGAAGTCTTAGGATCTATTGCAACGTATTTTACCGATCGATGGGATTTTAATTCTGAATGCAAAATTACAGCTTTCACTGGAGATAATCCAGCGTCCTTAATAGGTATAACTAATGTAACTATTACATCTCGCACAATCGAAAGGTGAATTTGTTTTAGGAATGGGTTTAACTGATGGATGGGTAGCTGTTAGTTTAGGCACTAGCGATACCCTGTTTCTATGGCTGGAAGAGCCAAAAATTGTACTGGATGGACACATCCTATGCAATCCTCTAAATGTTGACGCATATGTGGGGCTTTTATGGTAATTAAAACTTATTTTTAAAATTCCTTATGCAGAATGTATCTCTTAAAAGCGACAAAATTTTTGTAAAAAGAATTGCAAGAAATTACTACATTCTTTATAGCTCTGCATGATAAGTTATCATGCAGACTGTTATCATTGATAACAGTCCAAATGACCTATGCACAGTGTTACCAGATAATTGTAACTAAATTCACGGAAATAGCACCAAATGCCGCCGTTTTGTAGCAAAACAAAGTTCAATAACCTTTGTCACCGTTGATGAGGTATATATACGGTATAATATAATTATAATGGTGTAAGATTATTACCTTTTCATATCCGGTACGCGCTTTTTAATAAATAATGATACACCTCATTAAATAATCTGGCCATCCCTAGATAAACACCGATACAATAAATCATGTTTCTCATAACGGATATTGTCTATTTTTCTGAGTGTACTAGATTTTTGTCGAAACCAGAGGCGTTCCATCTCCTGGCCGGATGGGAATTTTGAGCGTGCCAAACGATGTATTAACACGGGTCCTATTCAGTGAAAATAATTAAATGTTAAATTGGTTGCTTGTGAGAAGTTTAGATAAAAGATAAGAATATAAATGGGAGAATGTTGAATTAAATTTGGTGTTAAATTAAAAATACCAAAAAGAATGAGGAAGGAAAGATATAATAAAATTTAGAAGTTTACCAACAAGAACTCAGCATTGACCATCTGTAAAAAAACCGTTTTTAAGATTATTAAAAGTGACGAGTTATTTCTTCCAAGCATATTAAAAAATCAAGAAAAGAGAAGCATATTGTAAAAAATATATTATATCAATGAGACAATTAATCACAGCTCTATCTAGAACTGTTTTTTATTTTGGTACGATATAAATTATCTGACAAACAAAAAAAGCGCAACACTTAAAAATCTTAAACGGAATTCATTAAAAATTCAGAAAGTTATAAAGTTCTCTAAAGCAAACGGATGATGCACCACTGCTACCTGCACCACCAGCTGTTCCCAAGAGTTTTTTTGTTAACTTTTGTTTTATCCATAGTATCAAATCTTTACTCCTTTAACTTTTCATCTTTGCAATGAGGAAAAAGTTATATGAATCCAAGTCAATAGAGAAGGTTGGATAGGAAACAATAACCATGTAATTGTTCGCCAAAAACTGCTTTGCAATGGAAACGATATGTAGTCTTGCATTTTCATATCCTTCCTTAACAACCTGAGGACGTGACAGTAGAGCTTTGTATTAATCGTCGATCTGAAAATACTGAAATAACTTGCACCAGTGTAATTGATTGGAAGTCCGAAATGTTCATTGTCATATCATATCACCTGATATTTGACCATTTTTGAAAGCTTCCATTGAAAAACCGCAAACACGAGCTAATACAAATACAACAAAGATTACTCGCCAATAAAGAATGAGTGGTGAACACAACTCCGCTCCATTAAAGGAGTTTGTAACTGCTTTTGTTCATGCACGCGATTTAAATTTCGGGAACCTTTAGATACCACCTTGTAAAACTAGCAATCTTAATTCCATGTTTGTACATACAGCAACAGCAGTGGGTGATGACGTAAACGAGAGGGCGCGCGATGATTTCTCTTTCCATTACATAGTACAATTTACACAATGTGCAAGAAAATACACGAGGGAATCGAACTCCTGTTCACGCGCTACTGTTTACGTCATCACCCATGACCGCTAACATACAGTTTTTTTTCTTTTACCACCAGTCTGTCTACGTTAGATTGTTGATTATAACGTTTATTAACAACTCACTGTGATAAATTACTTTTTCTTGGGGTAGCTTTAAGAACGGATCTTTCACGAGAGAGAAAATTAGAGATACATGTGCCGAGGGATCCTGGGAAATATTCAATCAACTTCTGGAAAGCACGCCAAGAGGAAACTTCGGTAATATGGGTAAATTACTATCATAGAATCATTTATGATTGATTACTAATTCCTAATTTTATACGCAGGCCTCTACTACGATTCTCAGGAAATTATACCATTTTTGTCAGGACATTATAGATACAATAAAGCTGGCGATAAAGTGACCAAGTTTTCAAGTTTAGAAGTGGAAGTTCGAGCTCTAATTGAGGGACAGTTTATAGCTAAACGAGCGCACGCAGAAAACATTGGCTTTAAATTAGGTATATCAATATTCTTTTTACTTTGTTTCTTATATTAACTATATTTCTAGTCTCAAAAACAGCTTCTTACGTGTAAATACACATAGATACAGATTCATTGGGAGAGCATATTTTGATGAATTTAAATTATCTAAATTAAGTAGATAATTGAAAATACTCTCAATACTCTGAAATCAATTGAAGAATAGAACAGCTAAATTTTTGAATAGCTTCAGTTTACTTTATTTATTAGGTGCCTCTTTTTATAGGTGCCTAATTTTCAACAAAAAATATTGTAGAACGAAATAAATAAGTTAGACTGAAACTGCTCAACATTTTTGCCCGATTTACTCGTTAATTAAATGGATAATTAAAGTTGCTTCTATTAAGTTAGCTATTGATTTACTCAAACGCCAAACAAAATACAAGAAAAATCAGTGTTCTTGTTGTTAGTTTATTGCCTCAGTACTTTTCAGCGCTAGCTTAATAGAACTGGTTTACGGTAAAGATGAGTAAAATAATGTACAAAGAGGATTAAATTGCATGCTTAGATACAAAATTAAATGAAATTGACATTGTCAACAAGGTCATCTAAAATCCTTGTTGAACATCTAAAAGCTGTAGAAAAAAAAGCATGCATTTTTATCACTATTGGTATTGATATAAAGATATTTGTTTCAAATTATGCATTTGTTAATATATAAGTTGATATAATTTTAGTTTTTGCATTTTGAAATATACCCTTATAGTACATGTTATTAAATAACTATTTGTTATAGATGAGTGTGACTAAAAGTATCACCAAGCTTCCTTGCTCTACACAAAGCGATGTCCTAATCGCACTATTTCAAATTCAGAAACAATAGCATGTTTGGTTGCTAAATGCTAAATAATAATAAAATGGTCTGTTATTATTTTGTCTACAAACTCAAAAACGCGATGTTCAGTTGTTTTTTGAAATGCGCGATTATAATCGGCGGAAAAAAAATATGCATTTAATTTAACCTGTATATATTTCTTTTCATTAACATTATACTTATCTTCATTTTCTTTAATTATTATTCTTAATCGTAATATTCTTAACTTAAATAAAAATTATATTTACTGCTAATATATTGTATTGCTAGTTTCATTTGGAAAGAAAATTATTTTTACAGTATTTTATATTAATAACATGAAAGTTATTAATAAAAATATATTGTTTTTTTATTCATATTACGGTTTTCTATTTTAATAAAAAATATATTACTGACTGACAGCATACATACTGTCAGTCAGTAATATACAATATTTTAGTACAATATATACTAAAAATACACATCAAAGGCGTTTTCCTAAATAAACACTAAAGATTTCTTTATTTTTAGGGGAAGACACCAAAATACTTGCTACTGGCGGCGCTTCCAATAATAAACCAATCCTGCAAGTTTTATCGGATGTCTTTAACGCACCAGTGTACGTTCTGGTACGTATACACCAAAATTATTATTTATCTATTTACCAATCTATTTTTCACATTTAGGATGCTTCTAACTCTGCTGTACTCGGAGCAGCGTATCAGGCCAAGCATGGTTTGCTAAGGAATTCACAATCAGTTACGGACATTAGATTATCACTTCCAGAACCTAAACTGTTATGCCGACCATACAAAGATGCAGCTGAAATTTACACTCCGATGATTGAAAGATATAGATATATAGTAAATACGTTAATTAAGTAGTTCCCATTTTGTGTACCCTCGTTAGAATAATCATACTGTTTCTCTTTGCAACTACCAAAGCTATCATCGCAAGCAAAATAAATATTTATTGGTACTAGCTTTAGTATTATTAGATTTGTCTACATTATTGCGATTGATTAGAATTCTGCATATTAAATCCTTTTCTAAAACAACACTAATTTATGGAATATTCTCTTAGTAAGTAATTGCAAGTCTGCGAACTGATGATTTTCGCTATCGACTATGAATCACATGGCCATTGGCGTACTGAAATCATTCATCTTGAGCATGTACATGCGCAAGAGGTATGTGATCATTTATGCAGTTTTAAACGTACACCTCGAAAAAAAGAAACGAATTGTGGATGAAAATATATTACCCAATATACAATACAATAGTGTAAGAACGAATCTTATGCAGCCTTCGGCAAAAGTGGATAGTTAAGTAAAATGAACCTTGTTCGATACACTTAGGTGGAAGTTATGTATGGTTGAAGTTGATCACACCAGGTTTAGAATGCTTTTGATGCGTATAAGAACAACGCATAAACAATCCGCTGTTTTCTGTTTCCACCAGTACAGCCGACTATTGAATAACCGTGATCCCAAAAAGCAATATTTGTTTAATTCATATTTTTTTAATATGAGAAACCAAAAAATTGCACAGTAAAATCTATGGAAACTCAGCTGGGTCCTAACCGCTCAAAATGGTAAGGAATATATTCAACACAGGCTGCCTACAAAAAGTAAACAAAAAATGTAAACATTCATTTTTTGTGTGGTTCCAATTATAATTTTTGTGAAGAAGCACGAAATAGCAGGGCGAAGTTAATCATATGGTTCTCACTGAATTTTGTTCGGTTTTAAAGTTCGATTTAGAGCAATTAGTTTTATACGATTTACCTTGTCTATCTTAGATCATGAGTAATCATCTGCCCTCCACGTTTGTATCTTTGTTAGTAGTAAAATTAATTTAACTTAATTTAATGCAACTGCAAAGTGCATTAAGTTAAGTCAGCAGTGTTGCCAGCACTTATGCATTCGTATAAAATACAGCACCTTTACTCTTCGTCTAATACTCTCGTAGGTACACAAAAACATTTATTTATACAAACAGCTTATGAAAATCTCATTTTGTTCTATTTACCACCGCTTTTACCGTAAACTTTTGTATAATAAATGTAGCACGATCCAATGCAGAGATTGTCAAGGCTACTTGAAAGTTACCACGAACATATTCCTTTTGTTAGCAACATTGGTTTTAGCTAGTTTGAGTTATGGTCACGCGCCATGCGTAGTTTGTGGTGTGATTTATGATAAGTACTTATGTGGTATTTAAGTAACAGCTTATAATGGTACGAATCTGAGCAATTAATTAAAAACAAAATATACGAAGAGAATTATAGGTTCAGTTATAAGAAATATTAGAAATAGAACGCAAACTTTGTAAATGCATACATCAACGCATGTAGCGACAAACAAAATAATTGGTATTTTTCTAAAACAGGAGATAACACGAGATCCGTCAAACAATTTTGCCAAGAGAAGTACCGCGGAAAGGTTAACAAAGAATTGCAACGCCAATCTAAGGGGTTGCTTCATAAGAGTCGAGTGAATTGATTAATCTAAGAAAATCAACTACAGGAATTAAAAGGTTTTATAAATTTTTGTAAAGGGTACAATCGCATCGTTAAAGTTGGATATTGTGTTTGTAGAATAATGTTTGTCTCTGTTCTTCATAAATTTCAAATTTCATAAAATTCTTCATTATTTCATTAAATGTGATATTTTTGTGAATACGTTAATTTTTTAAATGGATCATAAATCATAATTACAAAAAAAAACAGAGAGACTGTGTTTCCATTAACAATAATTGTTGGTATTACTTTTGCCACTAACGTTTAAAACTAAAAATTGATATAAACACATTCCTTTTGTTGGCAACACTGTCTATCAGTGTCGTAAATACGCGATGAAAATAGCTTTAATAACAATCAAAAGCTCTGCCGCAAGGCATGAAAAATCGAATCATCCACTGGTGGGCGGGCAGATCCCAAATGAACACCGCTGCCTGAAATTAATAAAGCTTAAAACTACCAAACATTTCAGACGCCTCAGGATGGTACGATAAAACTTTAAGAATCAAGTGTAGTAAGCTCATTCGTGAGCCACTTTCGTAAAAGGAACTTTAGTTTTAAGCTAATCACAAATTTTGTGTAAGACTTTCGCATAAAATATAATTCATTCCCAAATAATTTCCGTATTATTTTTTAGCAAAGCTGTTCGTACATGTTTTTTTTTTGACAAAACGATGTTTATTATTATAACGCATGCAAATATAGCATTTTAGAAAAAAAACATATATTAAAAATTATCACAACAGCTAGTGGGTCTATCAATAATTACGACTGAAAATGATATTTACAATGGAATAGACCGAAAAGTTTAAATCAATTTGCCAAACGGGAAGAGTAATATTTTAATGTTCATATTTATTATTTATTATTTTCTAATAAAGGCACAAAAGTATGTTAAATTTCCTATTTTATTTGAATTTATCCGTTATATATTGATGTATGTATGTTTATTGAGAAGTAAAATTACTTAAAAACTCTTAACATTTTATCATGACTCTGAAGTTTTAACAAAGGGTGGGGAAAAGACGCAATACTAAATATTTACAGCAAGGCACCAGAGGTGCTAGTGTGAAAATCGGTGCTTTTGGTATCCCATCATGTCACCAAATTATCAGCAGGATTTAACATGACGCAGCCTAGAAAGAGATCCGTACGATAAAGAGTGAAAGATTTCTGAAAAGAAAAATCATCATCATTCATCGACAGTTTATTACATCTAGAAACACTACAATATACATAAAGTTATCACAGAAAGATCAAGTTTTTATAGATATATATTTTTAAATATTAGATATCTTAGATTATAACCAAAATCAATAATTTTGGCACTTAAAGATAGATCACAGTTGCCAAAAGTTGGTATCAAATAACAAGTTAAAATAAATAAGAGAAATGTATCAGTTTGTTAAATTTAGAAGACTGATTGTACAACTTGTATGAAAAAGTTAGAAAAATACCAATAGTAACTTCTATTATAATTGTACACAGACGTTTCAATGGATTTTGTCTACATATGTGTGTAGTAGCTACATATATATATATATATATATATATATATATATATATATATGTATATATATATATATATATATATATATATATATATATATATTACATTTACACACTTATATAAAGAAAACATTAGAGTACCTACCAAATTACTATACTCCAACTTCTCAAAGATATTTAGCTACGTTTACGAAGAGAATATAATAACTGTCTTGGTTTCACAAATATGTCTATATATACTGATTTACTCTTATGTTATACAATTATACATGAATATTTTACATGAACATGTTCCCTATACGATGATCCTCGTTATGATTACATAAAAAGGCAAAATTGTATAAATCATAAATAGCTTAGCAAAATTTCTAGTTTCTTTTGTGTATTTAGAGCTACGTAGTAAATAAATTTTAGCTGTAACGCATTTACATTCTATTTATTATTAACAATCACTTAAATTTTACTTGCAGTTCTATTACATAAACATAGTACATTTACTCAAGCATTAAACAAGAAATTTGCACTGTTATTGCCGTAACAATAAATGCAACTGGTACTCATTAATAATTATATATAAGAAAAACTAGATACTATTATACTAATTAGTTATATAAGAAACAAAAAGTATAAAATGAACTCTTGATGTAACAGTACGGCTTAGCACAATCAATTAAGTGGTATACATGGCACATGTTTGCGCATGTAATTACGCTTTAAACTACGACATTCTGCATACCCAACTAAGCTGCAATATTTACTGAATTATTAAAAAAATATTGAAATTACAGGCACCCTACAAAAAACAGCAAACAATAATCAGAATTAATCATATTATTATCATATTATTAAGAAAATAATAAGAAAGTAGATCAAATAAAAAAATAACCAATTCTGATTCGACTTGTACTATGTTTATGTATATCAAAGCTACAAAAATTATAAACAAAAAATTATAGTCATGAAATACATAAATGCGAGATCCACTTTTGGTTGCTTGTGCCTTGATAATGTTCCACATGAACATGCGTTACATGCTTACAATATTAAATGTACCCTGAATATTACATTTCATCTGTAAAAAAATTTTGCAACTGTAACAATTTGCAAAGCTATTATACCGAGTGTCCCAAACGCACGACCAATAAAAGTTAGAAGTTTTAATGATGTTACGAATGGCACTCTGACATTTTGGAATAGGTAATTGCAGCATATAACCTTTTAATTTAAAGTATTTTCGACCATGAAACATTTTCCGTCGAAACGGAAGGAGAATGTAATAAAGATTAAGGTATTGACTTTTGTAGAACAAGATGGTCATATGTGCACCTTATCATTATCGTTACTAGATTTTATACAGGCTGTTAATAAATGATTTCCAAATGTAGATACTTTCAAATTGAAAGAAACTTATTTTCTTCAAGCGGATCGTGGTAACTTTACACCTATACACCTATTTTTAATAGTTTTCAAGGTATTAACAATTAATGCTATACCACTCATTGTATGGCTCACTATTGTAAAACATTAACCCATCGTATCCAGTTTAAACAAAGAATCATTAATATCTTGAAAACCGTCAAAACTATGTACTATGTCAAATCCTAATATGAATCAATGTAGAATTTCCTCTTCAATACAAAATATCTATATGTATGAATACCCTCTATAAAATTTGGTAAGGATAACGATAACTTGTGGTACGCATAACTTTTCATTTCGTTCCGCACTTAATCTCCATTACATTCTAAAATATTTAATTTCAACAAAAGAGGATGCAAATGCTAATATTTCAACATTATTGTAAATATCTAGAAAACAGTTGATTTTACTGGTCAAGTGATGCAAGTTATTTACATACCTTATGTTCAATCGATTAAGCTGATCAGTAACGCATTGTATTTAAAATACGAAAGAATGTTATAACTACTTATTCTAATATTTCAGAGTTCCATTCACCATCAAAACTCCTAAGTACTGTGTTTCGTGAAATAGCCTGTATAGATTATTTTTTAAGGAAATTCTGGGGTAAGAAATGTGCTTGCAAACGCATCTTATAATATTAGTACAATACAGGTGGTCCAAAAAATAGCCCGAAAAAAAAACTAATGGCACGTAATATTTTTCATCACATACTCTGGCAATACTAGTTTCTCGCTTTACAACCATATTATTATTTACTTTTTATTTCAATTTATTCATTGAAATCATCAAACTATTCAAACGACACAGAACTCAGCTGAATACTTTCTAGACCTTTGTGGGCGAAACATAGCAAGAAAATAAGTAGCTATAGCTAAACTGCCAAAAACTAAACAACCACGTACGTGCGTTTCAAAATTCAACAAATTGGTTTAGATAGCGCCTGTGACGTCACATTGATGGATGAAATGGGTTTGGATTGTACTCTGCCATGAGTTTCGACAGAAGTTTATTGCCGAAATTGTAACTAAACTCTTATAACCTTTTCTTGCACACGCGCTAAAATTGAAGCAAAAACAAGAACTGGTCCATTTTATTCGCGACTGAAACATATGTATCACGAGAATCAAGTTAAAAAGGACGATTAATAGGAAACTGGAGATATCTGATTTCTTAGATAGAATTTTATGGAATGATGAATCTCGTTTTCACAATAATTTCGATGTTAATCGGCACAATTTTAATTATAGATCAGTTCAAAATACAATATGGGTTAGGAAAACAAATTTTCAAACAATATAGAATACAAATGTTTGATATAAGCTGCTCGATACCGCTCACTACTACCAAATTTCCACATGTCAATACTTCGAATGTTAATAGTTTATCGCCGATTATAGCCTTCTCTTATCAGTTTGTTGCTGTAATAAGCTTTCAAATAACTACACACTTTTAAACTTGCTCTCGTCAACCGCTTTTTTTACAGTAGTACAATACAGTACCAAATACCCATCTAAGTACGTAAATCGGCTGCATATCAGCAAAGGCAATTTCAAGCGATTTCAAAAAAAAAACTACCTTCTCGAAAAATTCAAATTTAATGGTGAATGAGTATTACTCTCAATACATGCGCTACGTCATGTTACATGAATTTGTCTTAATACTTAAACTTTACGGCACAGGAATTCCGTGCAAAGTTCGCTACTAAGTGTTTTGATAAACCCAATGAAAAAATTCGCCTAGGCACCTCTCTAGTCTCTTATCAATATTCCCCTAACATGTTGCAACAGCTCTAATTGGCCTTTCAACAGTCTGTTTGGTCTAGTCACGGGCTAAAGTCCATAAGACATTCTATTGAACGTTGCATACGCCAATCTATCATGAATCGGCGCAAACTTCTCCCTCTAGAGCGGTTTGCCGCTACTTCGATAATGCATCGGGTATTGATGAAGCTGAGGTGACTCAACACAGTGAATCCGGATCAGATTCCAAGATTGAAATGAAAGACAATTCACGAAAAAAACGATGTTCGAGTTTCAGACAGAAATGCAAAACTAAATGAGGAAGAGTTTTTCATAAAGGAAACATATAAAATCAAAGAGAGTGAAGAGGAAAACTATAAAGGAACTTCCACAGGAGTACAAATAAGAAAAAAAAAACACTAGTTCGGGGCATGTTCGGTAAAACCCTTACAAAAAAAAAAATCTTCCAATCGGCAAAAAGTGTGAGGATGTGCACTATGAAATTTCTGTACCCGAACAGATGATAAAAAAATGGTCGACGAAATAATAAAATATACCAACACACGCATTGAAAATAAAAAATGCTTCACTAGATCCCAAAGAATGTTTAAAAAAAAGCAAAAAATGAAACGTCAAAAGCAGGACTGGCTTTTATCAGAATTTTGTTTTTATCGGAACAAAGAACAGCTTAGGCAAATAATGGTAATGAAGTACAAACGTTACGTGCCTCAATGACTTCAACCAGATTCAAATTTTGATTAAGTTCAATTGTACTTGACGACGAATCGACACGGCTAACTCGAAAAAAGAATAATAAACTAGCACCTATTTCTCCAGGTTTCGTGAAAAAGGGGAAAATTGCTTCACATCTAGGAAACGCCTCACAATACATGAGAAGCCTGAGCCTCTTCACGAGCGATATTCTTTTATCCAGTATATCACTGGTAAGCTCGCGGAATATGGTACTAGGATGCTTGCCATTGGGTTCTTCTATACGTTGACGTACGACATATCACTCTCTGCAAAAATTCTCATCGAATTCTAACCGCTGATACAGGTATACCAAATACGCATTGGAAAACACTTCTCGACAACAGTCTAACATTGGCCGGAAAAAAAGGAATCCCGTAAGAAGTTCTCTAACAAAACAAAGAGCGAGATATGTGGTAGACTTCCGCGGTCGTTGTTTTCTTTTAACGAATTTGGGTTTCATGAGCCACGACTCTTGAGAACAGAATGAATGGAGAAACCCAAAAACCTCTCCTCATTAAGGACAATTGAAACAAAGTAAGAGTTTATGTTGTAGATCACCCCTATGCAAGCTGCACAACAGCTAGAAAAACATTAATGCCCAAGTTTTGTTCAATTTCAAGAAACCAGATTTCTGTCTAAAATGCAGGCTCTTTTTAAAAAAATCTAACTAGTACACTTACATATAAACTGCCAACTTCATCAACGCCGGCAGACAAAAAATATCTCCATGGTGTGTTCTCTATGGTAGAGTTAAAAACAATTATACCACTGTCACTTGTTCAGAGTACTTTGCTTGTAAAAACACGGTAAAATTGTAAAACACATATGTCGAATATACATTCAAATTCTTTGTTGGTTTTCTAAGTTTAAAAGTTTTTAAGTCCCTGTATTGTTTGATCTCGACAGAGTTACCTATTTGACCACATATATCATGTAAATAAAATAATAATAGTAAAAATTGTAAGTTTTTGAAGTTTGAAAGCGTTACCACCTCGGCAAAGACAAACCTGGTTTAACTATTTTTTTTTCTACAACCTATGGTTAGAGTTAAATGCAAAAAAAACTTTAAGTTTAAGCGTTTTTGTGTAATTTTAAGAATAAATGAAAAAGAGTGATAATTTACTTGTGTATCATCTATCTATTCAATCTACAATCTCATTATGATGTAAAAAATAAAGCAGTGTATGATTGAATCAGCCTAGAATTGGAAAAAATTGGAATATAAAATGCGCCCACCTGATTCAAATATAGTCTATGCACTAGGGGTTAACAACGTATTCCTTCAAATAAAGTGAGGATGCGAGGTTATCCTATCTGAATTGCGAATTGCAATTAGCGCGAATGTTTCTCTAATCTAGCACTTAGAGGCGCCTCTTAAAGATTTTATTTATATTCGTTTTTAAATTTTCAGATAAATCCGAAAATGTATATGTATTCATTGCGAGTTATTATTCATAGACTACTCAAATAAAAGAAAAAAGAGAAATCCGGAAATTACTATCTACTTTCTTTTGAAATTATAACTTGACATTACGCACTTTATTCACTCCTTGTTTTATAGTTACTCCGTCTGGCTCTTACTTATCAGCCACTTCTTTAATCATTAATTTGCATTAATTTCAAAAATAGTAACTTGCCATAAAAAAAAAATGCTAACATTGTCAACATGTTTCAAATGTTTCATTTTCCGAAAAAAAAAAAATAAATTAGAGCCGATTTTGGCCATTCCTTTCTACTCTTGCATTTAATTTAAAACTCCAACTGAATAAGATTTGTTAATCTTTTGAAGTGTCTCTTTAAAACGAATCCAAGTTCTCAACATAACGTTAAGACAAACCAATGGCTTCGCGAATTCTTTCAAATCTGATATAACTTCACACTATACTACTCTAACAACAAATTCCAAAAATTAACATTTTTAATCAAACGACTTTGGTCACTTTTATGGTTGATTTTTTTAATCGCTAGGACGTACTATTGCTGACATACAACCACTGCCTACACTTATAGGGACACTCGATACAAGTTATAAACTGATCCCAATCCAGTCTTATAAGAAAGTATTCTCAATTAATGGAAACTACTAGACATTAAAAAGCAACATGCCGGTAATGTATATGGTAGAGTAACGGTTTAAAACATGCAAGTGTACATATTTTCTGTAGTAATTGTTAGTATTGTGACATCATGTTGAATAAAATGAACGAAATATCCGCTTTGAGAACAAAGCTAGCAGTCCATTTATGACATTAGCATTCTATTCAAAAATTTGTATAAATAGTGATGTTCCAATACATAAATTACAACTACAATAATAGAAACTGAGGCATCGAGTCTTCTACAACCGATTTAAGCTAAATGTAGAATTATACATAACACACATCTATTAAACTTGTGCAATATTTGCAAGATACTAAAAAACATTTAATACTGTATAATACTGACTAGTTAAAAAAATGAATCACTGCATAGCATGCCAATTTGGAAGTAGCTGTCCAATTCTAATGGAAGCATGGTTTGTCAAGTTAAAGTAAAGAGTTTCACCCCCTGCTAAGATAGCACCCCAAGCACCGTAAGTTCCATAATCAAATATACTATGATTACAAGATGCTAAAATAGCCAAATCAAGAGCAGCAGAATTTGGCACATTTTTACTTGCAATATAAACACGATTGATATGACCAAACTTCTTGTGACACCATACTGGATCGTCGCTTACAATCATAAATATAGTGTTTTTAAACTTATCTTCGTAATATTTCATAGAGCTTAAGTAGAACTCCACACCTGCTGGCTGAATTGCATATTTCCTTAGTAAGTATCCGATATAATCCGTTCTTCGTATATGAACTCCTACGAATGTACTATTTGATGTACCTTTACTAGCTTTTAACAATATTTGTTGGCTTTTTTGTATATATTTCTTTTTAATTGTAAATTCCTGGATGATATCTTGGACCCAAGTTAAAACTACCTCTGAAAATATTGAATATTTTGGCAAAAGAATACTTTGATTTGTATAATTCCATGCATCCAAAGATCTCACAAATCTCTTTATGTTAAATGGACAGTGTCCAATTTCTTCAAACGTTGGCACAGTTAATGATTCAAAAACTAAATCCATCTTCATTCGTATACATTCAGGAATATAAGGTTCCAATCCTGTTCGTCTTGCTATTGCCCATACGTTTGCATATTCCCACATTTGATTTCCCAGACGTCCACCTTGTTCTACTGTAACAATACCATACTGCGGACATCTCCGATATCTCCTAAGCGGTTTCCTGTTTTTATGTTTCATATTACCAATACATATCCCTTGTTCGAAATCGTTGAATGTTTTCAAAAATGTATGTTTTCCATGAAAATCATACAGTGGAAATAGGAATATGTGCATAAACGACAAAACGCACAATGCTAATATTGTAGAGATGAACAGTATATTTTGATTGGTATTTATCATATTAATAGATTCATGTGCTTTAAACTTCATTCCGTAAATTCCATATAAAAATTAATCTAATATATACATACTGCATCGCTCAGTGTTAAACATTTTCAGTCTACGCTACAATTTATAAATCTACGAATAAAAACTGATAAGATATCCACTGAAAGTTTCACTTCACGTCATTTTTGACACTTGTCAAACGATTATTTGCATGAAATGGACTGTTACCATAGATTAAATAATAACCAGATACGGAACTCTATTGATGTCTTAGATCTCATGCTGTCAAATCTAGTGTCCTTGTACTTACGCCGTTATTTTGCAAACAGGGTCATCAAGTCAATGTTTAGATATGTGAATTCATTTCTTTTGTTTATTAAAAAATATAGATTTAGTTCAATTTAGTTCTTGCGAGCAATAGCGAATTTTAGTAAATTTTAAAAATTATTAATATCCTACAAGTGCACCTTTGATAGTTTATATAATAGCATTATAGATCTAAATATATATTTAGTCTTTTTTATACGAAGTGTATCTAAGTTGCCTGGGTAAATTTCAGCAGCGTGATGTATAGAAGAAATCTATAGAGAAAGTTGTTATAAATAGAGAGGACAAAAGCGAGTAAAATCATAACTGTTTCGCAGTGACTAGACAGACTCGTGTTTTGTCAACTCTCGGAGAAACCAGTAGACAACACGAACCCTTTCTTATGAGACGAATAGACACGAGTTTGTCTAATCGCTGCAAAAAATGTATGATTTCACTCGCTTTTGTCCTCCCTACTTATAAACCTAGTTACTTACTTACTCTTCTCCTCTTTTCTCTTTGGAATGTCGATGTTAAACGATGTACGAACGATGCGAACCTCAAATATCGGGATGCAACAACGAACGCTAGACCACGACTACTGTGCTACCAATGTTTTTATAAACATGTTCCCAAAAATTCTTCCGGAAATAATTACGCGCAAATTCCAAAATTGCAAATAATAATTTTTTTTATGAGGCTATCTAAAAAAATTGTGTTTGCTGTACACCGATTCTTACCTTAAAAGGCTTTCGCGACCCAGTACTACATATTTTTGTAAATCCAGTATGATTGAGCATGTTCGTCCATAAATGGTTCGACGATACGAGACCCATATTGCTGCTACTCTAATTTTTGAACTAAGAATTTTTGCGTAAGCTTATAGAGCTTTGTTCCATACGAATCCATCGCGCTAGTAAAGTTTAGGCAACCAATTCAGATACATAGAGTGGCTGGCGTCACCCCTAGGCGCGATTAGGCCACCTGCCTCTTTCTGGTTCACGAATATAGGTAACGTTTCTTTTTTCCAAGAAAGGCAAAGTGAAATAAATTATTTCCAATTTTTATTAACACGTTTTAAAATGAAATAAAATATTTTGTCGTTTAGGCAAAAATAAATTAATCGTGAATGAATAAATTAATCGTCCGACATAAGTAATAAAAATAAACCCTCCTAATGGAAATTAAATTGAAGGCCAGTTTGAGCAACAGTAAGTACCAATGTTCCTATAATTTACTAGCAAAAAAAACTAGAACTTTTTCCAGCTACCCGCCCCTACACACGTGCCAAGTGTACCTAATGGTAAGTCCGCCACTGAATACATCATTTGAAATAAAAATACCACTCCAAAGTATAATATTGTTTTCTATTTTAATAACGAAATGGTTATACAAAGATGAAAGAGATGAATAATTTCACATAACAATAAATACAACATAGATACGGCTTTTCGTTCAGATATTTTTCTCTTTTGAAATATATATACTTTAAGTATAAATAAACGAAACTGAAGTCTAATTTATAACTAAACATGGGAAATATATTGCAACTTCAAGATTAGAGACAAAGGGATGATCACATGTTAAAAAGTATTGAGTATGTAATGGTATTTGTCTCATCCCTTTATTTCTAGTCCCGCCACTGCACTAAGAAGCTACTAAGAAGAGGTGCCTATTTGAGAAAATAGTTACATGTAATAACCTAATCGTAGATTAATTTACACGACTTTCTGGAGAGGCACAGTTTCTTGAAGGCTAGGCACAAGAAACTCTTCTCATCTAAGTTGGTTTTTAGACACGAAGTTGAAGGCAGCGGAACAAAAGGCTTGCGATACGCTGCAGTGCATTTATTTTATAATAGAGAGGACTATATAGACTTGAAAATAACAAACTGGATTTTTCTTAAAACAATTCACAAGTATGCCGTTCAATGCACCCCTGCAAAGATACTAGTACTAAAGGTATAGTTCAATTGAAATGTATAGCTACTATACTACATGCAGCCTGTACACTTAGAGCATAACGGGCGATAGCCTTTTAGCTGAAGAGTGCCATATGGCAAAAGTATAGTGATTCAATGTATAAGATCTATTGCGTTAGATACGTCCGTACGCGGTTCATTTAACCATAAGTGAAAAAAGATATGTAATTAATATTACGTTACGTTGCACAGAAATGCAAAAATATAATTTTCGCACGAAACGAGGTGAGGTGAGCAAGAGGGAACATGTCGGTACGGATACTGATATCTTCTCTTTTGCTCGCATCACCTCGTTTTGTTTTGAAATTAAATCCTCTGAACGTACATTCAGTCGGGTGTTGAGCAGAACACTCATGAAGCCATGTAAATATGTATTAGGCACAACATTACACTTAAGACTACAGTTTTCAATGAGTTTTTCATTGTAAATGAACACCATGTTGGATGTTTACATATTTCTCTTTCTCTTTTAAAGATATATCACAATTTCAATAAATATTAAAAATTTGAAACACTAATTTGGAATCAAATAAGTGTGATATGTGATCTGACGGCACATTAACGCGGTGGAGACTGAGACCTCGAGCAATTGTGTTTATACAGGGTGATATAGAACAGGTACGAATCTGACATCTTATTCAAAAAGACATTTAAAACAAAAAAATGATAAACAAACACTGGTCTTATTTTTTTGTTTACAGAACAAACCAAATGTAAACATTGATAAATCAGATATGATTACTAAAATACAGCTTTAGAAAAATAAATAATTAAAGTAAGAAACAAATGGCCAGGTAAGAAATTATTGCCTATAACAGTTGTTGTCAAAATGCCCTCCTTGAAGTCGAATACAAGCACGATGAATTATCGAATCGTAAACACGTCTTATTATCCTACTATTTTGACGAATTTTATTAAATCTAATTGTTATTTAGTCAAGTAATTGTTGAGGTATGTTTACTTCAACGGTATAAATCAGCTATATTAAATGGCCCTAAACACAAAAATTAAATGGGCTTAGGTCGGGAGATCTTGGGGACCAAGCAATAAGACCTCTACGATCAATCCATCGTACAAGAAAATGTGCATTCAACCATTGAATTACGTGTCTACCGCAGTGAGCTGGAGAGCCACCGTGTCGAAACCCCATTTGTTGACTTTCAGGCAGCGGAATGGGTTCGATTTCAAAAAGCGTTTCATCTGGAGTGTTCTAATTAGTCTGTGCGGTGAAACTTCTAGTTTAAGTTTTCCGTTGAAAATACCTGCCCAAATATACACACTAAAACGGTATTGAAATCACGATTGCCTAAATGTACGCGCATCTTGAAGATTCTACAACTGGGAATTGTGAGTGCTATTAGTGTAATTTTTAGTAAATTGGACGTCATCTCTCCGTAATTGTAATTTTAGTAAAAAATATCCGATCTTCGGCAGTTTGTTGCACCAACCAAGTACTGAACTCTTCACTGTGACCGTAACCTTCCAGTTGTAATGCTTGGACGCAATAAATGTGATAAGGGTGTTCACGCAACTGTTCACGCTCGCCATATAAAGTTTTAAGAAATTGTGCTATAAAGCGTCTAATGCTCAAGGTGGAATTGTTCAGCATTGCATCAACTTTTGTCTTGGTTGTTTACATTACTTTCTCTACAACCTACAGTGAACCAATTTCTGCATATTCAGCTGCGCTAAACTCATTTACTTTGAAAACTACCAAATTGTTTTTTCTAAAATTACGCCGCTCAACTTTTAAACATTGCTTAATCTACATCCATATTAACACTTTCGCGGGCATACCTAAATTGCAGGGGAGATCAACACGACTGCTTGTGCAGACGCTGTCCGCGAATATATTAATCGTTCTTAATAATGATAGTACTTATGTTAATAATTTTTTTTTGTTTAAGCGACTTCCTGAACAAGATGCCAAAGTCTTTTACACCTGTTATAAATCACTCTGTATAATCCTTAATCCTGCCTACTTGACTCCTTCCCTCCCTTCCAATCGATTGGAGAAACAACTAATTCATATAGCCATATTGCATTACTTACTAAAAGGGATGAAACGGGAAGGTTCGTAGTTGCGATTCTATTTAAGCAGGCACCGGATGCACTTGAAGAATTAAAAGATATAGCAATGCGAAGATTCTTAGCATTAGAGGAACGATTGAAAAAATAACCACGACTAAATAACCATTAGAGTCCATTTATGGAACAATATGAACAATTAAAACATACAAGTAAATTACAGTTAGAAGCTCATGCGAATTTTCTACTACATGACGTGAATCAAATCTTTTTTCTTGTGGGAGTGACCTATATGGGTCTCTTATTTACGAATTCATGAAAGCCCCTTCAACATTATACACAGAATACACTTTCCTGTTGCTACTATACGTGCACACACGGTGGCCGTGAACAACATACTGAATGACCTATGGTATGTGGAATGCGGCGTGCGTGAGCCCAATCGTTAGTTACGCCTATGGTTTCACTCTCAATTTGTCCTCTTTAATGATTACATAGTATAATGCGTTTAAAAACTAAAAAAAATATTATTTTTATTTTATTTATCATTACATTGTACGTTGGAATCGAATTATGATCGTTAACGAACGGAATTTCTTCAGCTGTTAAAAAATTTATTTGAGGTTCGACAGACCCACTTGGTTACAAAATATACTGCGTGTAACTAACAAAGTCTATATTAATTCAATACTAACAACACTAAGTTATATACTGACACTATCGATGTTTAATTAATACTGACTCTAACCATATTAAGTTGATACAGAATCTAACATTATTTCTGCTCCCTTTTTATATGCATAAAGAATGCTTACTTTGATTCGATTATCTTTTACAAGACATTCCTATTGTTTGCAGAAATAATGCAAGACATATATCATTAATGCAAAATTTTATGCAAAGCGTAAATGGCAAGCGGTTATATTACTTATCAGCCGATATAACTTATGTTTTTATTTTTAGAATCTCGTTTTTGTTACACGTTGATATTACTTTTTTGTTACCATGCTATATCGTTGTTATAGTACTACTTAAGATTCTAAAATTTAATTTTGCTTCTTTATTTGCTTATTTATTCTTTATTTATTTTATACCTATTGATATTGTTTTTTCGTTACTATATTAGATTGTTATTGTATTACTACTAAAATCCTGTTTTATTTTACTTCTTAGAGTTTTCTTTATTTTTTATAAAAACTTGTTAATATTACATTCTTTTTGTAAATACAGTGAATAAAGTTGTTCAGTGCAAAATATGATGTTTTTTATTTCAATGGGCTTATTCCCCATTCCTTATAATTTGGTTTTACTTTAAATGCAATATTCTCGTTTGCCTTCCAGTGGCGCTTAAGTACGAGAGGTTGAGGGGTACAGAACTGCTTTGTTAAATGGCACTTCCCGGGTTTCTATGTTGCTATGTGTAATACATATCACCGTGCGAAGTTGAGAAGTGTCGGAATGGAACGGAAAACATTCAAAATTTTGAAAATGCATAAAAATGCATTAACTTGTCTATTTGCTAACAGGATAAACACGTAAAAATGAACGGTTGTGATCAGAGAGGACAAAGGCGGATGAAATTATTAGGTTTTTTTTTTTTATCTTGCATAGACTAGGCGGACTCGTGTTTTGGCGACTCTTGGGGACACCAGTAGGCAACACGAATCTCATGAGGCGAATCGACACGAGTCCATCTAATCGCCGCAAAAAAGGAATAATTCCACCTGCCTTTATCATCTCTAGTTGTAACTTAACTATAGATGAAACTACAGACATTTAACAAAATCCGTAGTATCGATTATAGCACGGATAATAACCTTGAAAACATTTCAATTTTTCTAGATTACGCTTATGATTACGATTCTTTCTAACAATAATTACAGAATTATACAAATTCAATTGTTTTTCTTATTGTTTTTTGTTCTAAATAGTTAATCCAGCACAGTGCAGGAAGTTTCCATTGCCGTATAAAACCTTTATTTCTCCGTTTGAGTGTTATCCATGGTCTTCCAGCCACGGTTTATGATATACAGAATCTTTCATGCGGGATGAATCGTTGTGTGAAATCGGTTGACAACACGAAACGCTTTGGAAGAAATTGTGAACCGAACTACTATAAATTTTACATTCTTGGAAATGTTCAAGAATAATATTTAAGTTTCCTTTATTTACCCCAATAATCAGCGGACTTTCAGTGCCCATATTTTATTTTTATAAGTAAATGTTAGGATTTAATTTCTTGTAAAATTACAAATAAAAACAAATAGATAAATAATGAACAATATTAAACGGAAGCACACTCATATAAATGTAGTAATTTTCTCCTCTTTATGTGTTTGTGTTAAATGTACTACCGCCCAATTTGATAGGTATAAAACTCACATTGTTTTTTGTGTTTGTAATCTAAAGGTTGTCCATTACTATATGTAATTTCTAATAACATTACATACGAGTTGGCCTGCTGTTTTATGTCAATTTGCGGATGAAGTTAAAGCGATATTACGATAGCGACTAGATAAATTTCTTTAACACAATAAAATTAAAGAAATATTATTTGCGTCAGTTAATTATTCAATGTATGCGAAATAATTCCTAATTATTTCACCTACATTGAATACTTTCTCTGAACGCTCGGTTATGGTAAATAGAAATATTTACGATTGCATATAACTTTAATATACATATAGATTTTACATAACTATGTAAACTATGTGACAAAGTTGATGCCGTTTTCGATAGTAATAATGTCCTTTTTCCACTGCTCTTTGTCGGTTACGAATTGCACATGCGCGCAAACGCTGTAACGCTTAAATATTCAAGTTACGCCCTAACACGCTCTTAGATACGACAGTAACCAAACGCATGCTCCTCCAATGATGAAAAAATCGGTTAATTTTTGCAGCAAAACCGAGCGAAACGACACGCTACTAAGCTAGAGAGAAAACGCCATATTTATTTACAAACTCGACCTTACATGTGCGTATAGCGATTGCTGAAGTTCGCCAGTTTCCGTACGCTTCATAGGCGGCAGTGTAGCGGCGGTTCGTAATACACGCACCAGCGATCTTATCTTATCTTAGTAGTAACGTATTCGGTATGTGTTTGGCGCCCAAAAATAAAATTTCTGTCAAGTTTTTTGAAAAATTTCGAAATCTTTTTAATTTTACCTTGTACTTGTAACCAAGGTACCATTTTCGCTGCTTAAAATTCTGGACGCTTGACGGGTGTCTTTTAGCCAATACTACTACTGTATTACGTTCCAGTCTCGTATAGATTGTATATTCTAAATCCATTAGAAAAATTTATATGAGGCGCCATAACTTCCTACAATTTCTCAAAAAATGTAGCGACATTTGCTTTATTAAACTCTCTTGCCGGACCCTGGACTCTTGCTAAAGTACAACCTTCTGGGATTCTCAAAGAAATATTAGGATTACGTCTTTTTCAAAAACCTTTATACCAATCGGCTGAAGCTTTGTTTTCTAGGCCGATGTACAACAATTGCGTATTGTTACATCCTAAAAGATTTTTTACCAATTTGTAATGTATTTAAGGAGAGATTCTTCTAATTTGAGATAATTTCAGTCATTTCGTAAGCGGGATCTATTTAAAATCTATTCACATACAGGCTTAAGGCCTGAAAGCTACATTTTTCTTGTTCTTGTTGCTTCACGAATTTTTGTTGTCAACAATTATGAAATCTACTGCTTCTCCCATTAAATCTGCTAAATGTACCAACAGTCTTATCGATTTTGTTCTTACACACTATTTCAACAAATTTCTACAAACAAAAAATAGTTTCCAGTTTGGTATAGTTGATTCGATTTTGGAAATAAATTGCTTCGTGTTACAATTGAACAAGGGATAACAGTCTCATCGTCACCGGTAAAGTGCCTTACTGTTCTCACGTTGTAGCTTTCTTTCGTTTCTTTACTTAATATAACTTTTCAAGATATTTTTAACCACGAACTTTGCGTTCCTTGCTGACTACTAATAGCACGTTAGTAGTAGCGCATAGATAAAGAAACAATTATTTAGGTTGTTCAGTTTCTGTGGTGTAAGAAAATATGGATAGAACACAAAAATTACTCAACAATACACACCTATCAGAACACACATTACACAAATTAACTCACACTTTATGAGTATCCACACAACTTTAGTATGGCCAATTAAAATATAGCAATCTCAATTAAGTTCTACACTACAATTTAGCAATGTCTAACTGGTTCCTGTGTTTCACAGTTCCACCTTACGTGAACGCCACTTAATTATTTTAGATTTGGTGTTTGTCGTATAACTGGATTCAGAATCGCCCTTTCCGAGGTGGCAACTATCTTAATAGTAACCATAAATAAAGTAAAGGGTTTAAGACAATCTGAGAACGTCACACTAAAAAAAAAAAAGGAATGCACTAATTAGTTCTTAAAATAAATCACTTCATCCACTAAGAGGAAACTAAATACTAAATTCAAAACATTTAATAACCCCATTTATAAAATGGCAACTTCATCTTGTATCTCTAGTTACGTATATGTCTGGGGTAATCTGTGGTAATACATTGTCAGTGGCGACATCTATAAATAAATAAAATAAGGGTTCATATAAACAAAACGTTTTATTTCGATAACTTTAAAGCAATATTAACTAACATTCAACTAATTTTCTACTGATGCAGAAACTTACAATGCGTCCTTTTTGTTTGCTGATAATGATTCTAAAAGCTTTTGCTTTTCTGTTATAATACGTTTACGAGGAACTACAGGCCCCGCAAATGTCGCTTTTACTTTCCTTTCTGTTGGTATATACAACTCGTACATTTTGAAATATTTCAAAATATTCTCTGGAAAATAGAAAAATATCAACAAAAACTAACCAACCTATTTGTAATAGTTACCAACAGTTTTCTCCGGTAATAAATATTCTTCTGCGATTTTAGTTGTATTATTAACTTTAGCATCGACATGATGTTCACTAATAAATTTAAATACTTTCCTTAATGTAACTTTCCCTAGTGGTATACGCTTTGGTTCGTAAAAACCATATTCAAAATCTGGTTGTGCTGTTCTATCTAAAGGAAGGGGTCTTTCAGGATTTATATTTTTGCTAAAATTTATATCTTTGCTCTACTGAAAATAAATACCAAGAAGTTTCAAAATATTTACGCAAAAACAATAAATACTTACTATTGGATCATGTGATGTAAGAAATACATTTTTTAAATATTTGTCTAGCTGCTCATTTTTATTTAAAGATTCTTTCATTGTATCTGGATAATCTTAAAAGTGCAGATTAAATTTTATGTAATTTAATATATCGCAATGTAAGTTGTTACAATACCTTTCAGCATACGTTCATAATTTGCTTGGTCAACTTTATATTTTGGTGCAACACTGGGTTTCTCCTTTGATATTACGGCATGTGCTCTTGCTTCTATGTTAAAATTTCTTATGGGTTTCGTTATTATGGAAAGAACTTTACCCATTTTGTACAAGTTTTGGGTAAGGTTACGTTGGATTATGTGAGATATACGAACTTAAGAGAAAATGCTTTTATATAACGTTTGGACAATTTAAAAATGACATGGTATCGCCATACGCAAGTTTGCAGTTTTATATATATTGTCGAAAAATAAAAAAAAGCGATCACCTATAACCAAAAGTTATTTATGGCAACATTCATAACGACATTCACGGTAGTAATACATTGAGATTGCCAACTAAAATCAAGGCTCTCTGTAATCCATAATAAACAGATAAAAAAATATTATTTGATAAAGAGTATTGAATGTATAATAGAATAATGTTTGTACTTATGACACACTATCAAAACAATTCGATACCGAATCAAATTGTATGATTCAAGTTTCTATAATTCTTTACTGCAGGTTGGCAGATTCTGGAATTTGACACTCTATAATGGCGGAGATGTCAGATAGCTAAACCTTTCATAATTTTCTTTGTTTTCGTTTGCGTTCCAAGTGCCTTACACAAAATAAAACCATTTTCTTTGTGAACATTTTTAAAGAAGACGGCGTATTCGATTTTTAACTTTTAAGCGGCGTTAAGGTGTAATAAATTACTAGTGCAGTGTTGTTAAATTCCACATAGAATGAGATAGATTGACGTCTTAAATCTGTCAGATTTTGTAATAGTTCATAAATAATAAGTGTATTTCTCCAAGGTAATAATTATATTTTGTTTACTATCGATACACTTCCGTTTTTGTCTATTTTTCGTAATTATAAATCTGTTTATTAGATGTCACAATACCTAAGAATGTAACGATGGTATGCGTGAGAGTGAGATATTTGATAGTAATTTGGCACATACTTCTAACCGTGTGCCTCGGGCATTGTGGCACATTGACAGATACGCGCATTATCATCCTAGTGTTTTATAAAAAATCTACATATTTCTGTGCATATATTTTTGTCCCTATTACGGTAAAATAATATATATGTAGTTCTATAATATATTAGTCTATGGGCTAGATATGAAATACTTAAACAATACATTTGTCTGGTATATTTACAAAATGTAAAAACTATTCCAGAAGTACGTATAAAAACTCAACATTCGCAATAAAGAAGAATAATACAAAACGTATTATTTGTTTATGCATCATATTCTAAGCTTAATAAAAAAAAATGAATGGACTAACGTATCAAATAAAATATTAACATATTTCTGGATAATGAGAAACATACTTGCATGCTTAACAGAAATCGTCAATTTCTTAAAGTTTCATGAGCCAATTTTTTCAGACGATGTTCAACATTCAGTAACGTTAAACATTTTTATATGTTGTTTACAGATAGCAAGAACTCGCATTTAATTACTTATTAAAAGATTACTAGACTATCAATCTTTAACATTTTTAACGCATGTATGTACATCCCGCTTTTGTTTAAGTAGTTCGATAGCGCGTAGGTAATACATAACAATTTTCATATTGCCCAAGATAATTAGCTAAATTAACTACATATATATATATACACAGAGTGCACCACTTCAAATATTTAAATATACATCTTATATCGGTATACGACGCTGGAGACTGGTAAAAATCAAAGTAAAATTATAGCGATTTATTTACCTAAATATTGCTAAATAGTAAAATTAGTAATCAATTATAAACTGATATTGTAAGTACTATACCTACGAGATCTATTCCTCATTCATATTTTATTTGTTATTCGCAATTGTAGCACTAAGTGGTATTATTTATTATTTTTATTAATGGTAATAAAAATAAAGTTGAAATGTATCTTTAAAGGTAGTAAGTTATAATAAAGATATTGTATACTAAACAAATGTAATGCAATGTCTGATATTACTTATTATGAATAAACAATTGAGATTTATTTAGTTTTCGGTTTTCTTTACACACGAGCATCGTTTGGGGATGTTCTATAGCTTTAGGTATTTCGTTGGTTTGTGGCGAACTTCAACTTACTTTTTTTTTTTTTTTTCCCCCTTCTGTTTGTTATGCAAACTCTGAGTATTAGCAATTTCAATCTAAAAAGAGTTAAAAAACGCTAAAGTATGTTCATTTTAATTGACAGTTGTAATTTAAATTTGTACCTTCTAATTTAGTCTCATAGTACTTCGTTATTTAGGTATATACGAACATTTTCAAATACTTAAAAATTATCCCCAACTGATTGTGAATGTGTGTAAGGAGATTTTTGCTTTAATTTATTAATATAATAAAAATTAATACTAATTGGCCTTTTCTTAATTTTTAGATACCATTGCAGCAGTAATTTCTTGGCTATTCCATAAGGTACAAACAGACTTGCATACAACCCGATTCTTATATGTGAGGAATGTGAAGCATTTAAGAAATGTGAAAAGATTTGGATGTGTGCCTAACGGCCCAGTATGGGCCAACACCCTTGGCCCCAGCTTGACATGAACCCCACTATACCAGCCCGTTCATCGGGCTACCATCAAAAGGCATTAGTTGAAATACATAACTCATTACTACCTTTTGCAAAGAGTAGTGGAGATATTGGAGGCTCCAGTGCGGCATCCACGATATCAAATTTGTCAACAACTAGTGGTGTAAGTTCATTAAGTTCAACTTCTGGCAGTAATGGAACCGACAAGGATTTTGTCCAGTTACGCCAGTGCTTCTCGCATTTATTAAGCATGGGCTACTCAGAGGTAAATCTTTTACTTGTTTCTTCAAAGGTTGTAGTAATTAAAGACTGAGTATTTGGATACTTTCAAGAGTATTAACTGAGAACTAAAATGACAGCGAGATTAGATATTTTACCTAGCACAGAGTGGCATTTTCAAGTAGCTTTGTGAATTTATTAGCAGAAAATGTATGTTGTTAAATGTTTTGTTTGAACATAGAGCTGAAAGTTGACACTATATAAATAAAAATTATATTTTGCAAAAATCTTTGCTTGTAAAATATAGGTTTTGATTTACAACAGCGCATTTACTATCTGTTAATTTTAAAATTTATATAAAATTACCAATTTTATGCAATTCATTATACATAAGCTAAAATTAAATAGGCAAAATGTAGAAAATTAAATACACATAGATTAAAACGGCACATTGACAACAAATTGACAAAATGTATCAAAGTAAATGTAGATGAATCTTAAAGAAAGCAGACTGTGAATATAATGTGTAAAAATAAACAATTTTTGTTCTATAAGACACATTATACAGCTTGGAAGGAAAATAACAGATAAATGTAACTTTGTTAATACTTTTTTTTAATTTTTGGGGGTACACCAATTTCAATTATTTTACGTTATACTACATCGTTATCAAAAATTAATTAAACACAGTTAACGTGCAGTTAATAAACAAAAATTCATAGCTACAACTGCTAAAAGTAAGTAATAAAATTATTGTCATTTGCTTGTTTTAAGGTAGATTTTACCTTTAGTAAGCTCCTTTATCAATTAAAATGGCACAATTAAGCAAGAAACAAATAATTGAAGTGTTGACGATGGTCGGTTATGGCGACAGAGTCAGGTCACATCAAAAACTATGTCAGATTTTAGAAATAAGCTTTTATATTCGGCCCATAAGTCAATCCACCTTTAGTAGAATCGAAAACAGATTTAGAGAATACATTTAGAGATGCATAACTTAGAAATTGAAAATAATCCACATTCAGCTAGCAGAAAAATTGCTTTGGATTACAACGTAAGCCACATTTCGCTTTTAATATTTTTGAAAGTTCAAAGATATTACTCATGTAAGGTGTAACTGGTTCACTAGTTGGCAGAAAATGACTTTGATCTTAGACAAGAATTCTATGCAAAATTGTAATCGCAATCCATTGTTTTTTAAGGGTGCTTTATTTTCGGATCAAGTAACATTTTGGTTAAGTGGAACTGTCAATTAACAAAATTGTAGGTGTTGGCCTAGGGAAAATCCTGGTTGGATAAAAAAAATTCCTACTCAGTATTTCCAGAAAGTTAATGTATGGACAGGGAATATTGACGACCAAATTATAAGCTCATTCGTTTTTGCACATAATTTAACTAGAGAAAAATACCTGCCATTTTCTAATATCTGCGTTAGCTGCATTATTTCTCAATGCAAAATATCTCAAACTATAACGTTTAGCTAGAATATGATAGCGCTCTGCGTTTATAATTTACTTGCTTTTTATTCTAATATTCGAACCTTCACACTGTTTTTCTATTTTTTTTTTTTTCAAGTATAACATAAAATTGATAATTTTATATCGTTGAAAACGGAATAATAGCATCTATTATTACTGAAATTAATAATAAAAAAAATATAAGAAAAATTTAAGTTATCAATTAAACAAACATTTGATGACGACATAACTGTAAAAACAAATGACGTAACAAGATAGCAACGATGTATTATAAAGTAAAATAATTAAAATCGTTGTACCTCTTCGAAATTTATTCAAAAAACTTAATATTAACAAAGGTAATGAATTTATCCCTTACTTTCCTTCCACACTGTATGTAACCATACCAGGTGATAACAAGAAGTGGTCTCTAACTGTTTCATTACTTCTAATAAAAACTTAAATGTTGGAAATACTTGATCATGCAATCAAGATTTGAGGTTTTCTCTGTTTGTTGTTATATATTTGCCCTCAAATTTTCAAAACATCTTTTTTTCTGAAAAATTCACTTTTTCAAGTGTAACCAATGCGGGTTTTCTGGATTTGAAAGGGAATTTTTCTTATATTTTTGGTACCAACATTTTTAAAATCCATTCAGAAACTTAGTGTGGTGGGTTGACATCTTAGATTTGTCCTAATAATTCTAAATAACACACTGGAATAAAATTGCCGACAAAATAGCCCCAACAATTCGATTTCCTGAAACGCGCACCCAAATATTTATTCGGAACCCAAAGCTATAATTCTATAATTTCAGAGTTATAACGTTTGATGGGTCAACATAGCATTGCTACAAAGCCAAGATTTGTCAGTAAATAAAATATTATTTATGAAATTGTCAAAAGTCAAAAGGATGCCAATTTTTTTGTCTATGTATAAGGCTATTCAGTCCGAACCACGTTCTGTGGTAAGTTTAATGTTTCTAAAGATACAAGGACAAAACAACTGTTTTTTTTTTTACCGTAGATTTCGAATTTTGTATCAGAAAAACAATTGACTTTATCAGTTTACCGGAATTGACTCCATCTTTGGTTTTTTAAATCGAATACATATATTGTATATTTTTATATTTTCGGAACCTACGAGACATTCTATATTTGAACGCACATTTTTAAAAAACAAAAAAATATTTCTTCCAATGGATCACTACAGGGCTGTTTTTGTAGAAAGTGAGTCAATGTTAAACAATACCTTTAGGTTAGAACTTTATTACTTATCCGCTGTATTTTCTATTGTTAGGTTGTTAGAACTTATGCTTCTTAATACAGTAAAAATGATACATTTAGATGCAGAATGACGCGTAGATACAAAAAACGTAAAAACATATAATTCGTCCCTTTTAAAAAACCAAAGTTGGAGTAATTTCCGGTGAACTAGTATGCTCAATTATTTTTTTGATACGAGATTCTGAATCTGCGTCAAAGAATCAACTGTTTTTAACTTAACTATCCTTAATTAAACAGCGTCTATATGAAGCGATATTCACGATCACTGATACTTTTATATTTCCTTTAGACTACTGCGGAAACACAACTAAGGTCGATAATAATTCCATTAAAAGTCAATGTAAGTCAACTAAATATTTTTTTGCATATTCAATGTTGGTTACTATAAAAATTGGGCGACTTTAAAGATTTTTTAACGTCATGTCAAAAATTTAATAAAAAAACCTTTAGATCAAACCTACCTTGGTTACATTTGAAAAAAGTGCATCTTCAAGAGAAAACGATGATTTGAACTTTTGAAGAAAAATAACTAAACAGAAAAAAACAGATTTGGATTATTATAATGACAGTCTAAAGCAAAAGCAACTTATGAGAGTCATGTTCGCCTGGTTTTGTTTTTAAAATTTATTTGAAAAATAATTCCCTAAAAAAATCGGAAGATGCCACATCACGCACGGAATTACCAAATAATTCAAAAAATTTAAAAAAATACAATATGCTCCATTTAAAAATCGAGGAAGAGACACTTTTTATCGGCTAAACCGGAAAGAACACAGGGTGTACATATTTCTCACTGTCACATGGTATATTATCAATTATAATCTTCAATATCCCAGATCACATCACATCACACACACATATTGTGTAGCATTATTTAAATTCAAAATAAATTTAATTTAAATAGAATTATCATTATAAATATATGCATCTCAATTTGTGCCTCTCAAAATTCCTTGAGAAATAAAGTATTTGGGAGATGTCTATGTAACATAAAATACATTTGTTTCTGATATGAGGTTAAAAATCTTATAAATACAATTTAAAAAGAAAACTAAAGGCTAAGTTAGCAAGACAGCAGTGACGTTATAAAACATTGGGATAAACGTTAATTCAATGATTTACCGCGCTACTGAACGAACATAAACGATTAATCCAGCTAGTGGCACTATCTAAAAATGCCACATGGTCTACCGCCAAATATGGGCCTACTGTAAGTCCCTTCAATAAATTGAATAGGAATAGCTGCTGTGTTCTACTGCATCAACTATTTCATAACAACAACTTATGAAGTAGTTATCTGTCTGGTTTCACATGTATAGAGGACGCCTCCGGCATCAATATTGTAGATTTTAAATGTGAATTTTGCACATTACTAACCGCTTAGATTGGAACATATTCTCTATCTAATTCAGATATGATAATGCAGAAATTTAGAGGTGCAGACATGTAAAACTGTCTACATGTAAACTGTGACATGTAAAAAAATCTACAAATACAGCGCTCCTCGAACTAGTACCTTGTCTCCAAAGCGTTTTCGTATCCAAAAATGTGTGTTCAAGTAATATTAAATTGGCAATCTGTAAAGCTCTTTTATCTGTACTAAGGCTACGTCGACCGCGTCAAATGAATGAACAAACCAGTCACAATCATAATTTAGCCAATTTCCTAACTAATCTAGTTGGGCCATTAGCTGATAGCAAAAATTAGCTGGGTTTAATATTGCGCTTATGGGGTCATCAAGCTAGTGGCGTTTGTTTTTAATTATTACAGTAACTACCGCTGTTGCCAACATTTGTACTTTGCAGTAGCGGGCGCATTGTCCTCGTTTACAGAAAATATCCTTTTATATAACGCATGAATTAAAAGGAAAACTGTTTGGGCTCTTAGTTAATTTTTTTGCAATGGACATTGAGCACAAATTGTGATAAATATCTTACAATTGGCATTAATGGGAAATACTTTTAAACTTAGAACCTGGTGTGACGTATAGTTTTACTATACTACTGCCATTGAGTCAAACGGGCCTTGCTTTTTAGAAAATTAAATGCGCCATAAATTTTTGCGACGTATTATGAATGTTTTCGTTTTCCATTATAAAGAACAGCAAAATATAAGAATCCCATGACTGTGTAGGGATTTTTTAAGTTCACGGATAGTTTAAGTTGACAGTCCAGAAATTAACAAATATTTGTTTTCAGCTACATTCACAACCTCCGACTTGAACTTAGAATTAAGCAAACTAATTGACGCAGTAATTAACGACTTTTAATCATTCATATGCAGCAGGCACTAATTTAATTTTATTTGTTTTTTTCCATTGCGTCATCTATTAACTATATTGATCATTATAATTAAATCGATAATGTGGAGTCGCTATATTCGGCTTAGGAAGCGCACGAAAACAATTTATGTATTCAAAACGTTCAAATATAAACCTAACCTAATCGACATAATCTAAATCACGACCATTGCATCGTACGCTTCAACATGGTTTTAACATTAACGTAAAGCTCCATGACCCATTACATTGTGGTTTTCTGTAAAGCTCATTTATCTGTGTGACAGCATGATGTCGAATTTGACAGGTCGTCGATAGCTTGAAGTTGCCCATATGTTACGGCCGTTACCGCTGCTCATACCTTACTAATTTCATTTTAATAATTTTTTACTCTACTTTGCTCAAAATAACATCAACTATTTAAAAATGTAGAAATACATCCAAGTAAGGATAAAGACGTCATGCAAAAATCAAAAAGAAAATCAAAAATATATTATTTTGTATTTCTTTTAAAGAATTTAGGCTTCCAGGTTGTAATTGCGTGAGTTTGTTAATGTTTCGCCTTCAGTTGCGTGGAGGTTCCTCTGGGCGGCTGCATATTATGAGGTGCACAGTTCACGATCACGGAAGTCAACAACAACATATGTTATTTTGTAATTATTAAATATTAAGCAATCTGGGCAAAAAAGTCTTTACAAAACAACGCAAACTGACCATTGATTTTTGGATCATTGTATATAAAAAAATCGTATAATGTTGATAGTATAACTAATTATGATTCACAAAAGCGTGCCTAGTTAAACACACTTCAAATATGTTACTAAAACATACAAGGCGTTATAAATTCGTAGTTACCCAGGTCGTTACGTGTCTTTTTAATATAGTACATCCTATACAGAGGGAGCCGTCTCTGTGGGCTTAAGAGATCGTTTTTAAAAAAAATATATTAAAAAATGATCAGAAGTAGAGGTTACCATTTAAAATATTAAATATCTTCGTGTTTGGAGTATATTTTTTGTTTTTTCTTATATATGTTAATAGAGATTGTAATTTTTGTTGGCACGCAGCAGCGCAGACCGTAACCGGCATCATATGTAGATGCACTACCGTCCACAAATATTTAGCTGCGTATCTTTTTTTATTATTTCGAAATAAAATCGCATTCAAGTTGCAGATATTATTGTTTAATGGTGCTTAGCTAATTTTTACAACTACATAAAGCCATACGAACACATATACAAATATATATATACAAAACTAAACTAAACTTTGCCTTCGTGAATATAGCCTCCTTTTTTTTTTATAACTGCCGCGCATAATCGAGGCATCCTAGCAATTAATTTTGCCAGAGTTTCTTCTGATATCGTGTTCCATTCATCCTGAAGAAGAGTCCACAGTACGTTAGCAGACGTTGGAGTGACTTGCTTCACCTTTCTATCCAATTCATCCCATAATAATTCAATGGGATTGAGGTCTCGGGAAATTGGGGAACCATTCCATAACGGTAAGGGAGCCTTCTTCTTGTCTTTCTCGTAAGTAATCACGGCATATCTTCTAGTCTATCTCGCCGACTAGTCGCAGCCCCGATGGCGTCACATTATTTTCTAAAATATGTTTATACGCTTCTTTTCGCTGAATGCCGTCAATTTTTACTATATCCCCGATAAAAGTGCCCACGAAACACCCCAAATCATCACCGAACGTCCCCCATGTTTATCGATTGGAACAATACATTGGTCTGACACTCGTTCTCCTGCCGACCTTCGAACAAACACACGTCTGCGTGAGCCATAAATTTCGATTTGACTCATTGCTCCACAACACCTTTTTTCGGTCTTCTAATTCTTCTTCTAATTCTTGTGTGTTTGTGCCCATTGATATCGTTTCCTCTTATTCTGTTTCCTTAATAAGGGTTTTCTTAACGCTACTCGTCCGTAAAGTCCAGCTTTACCTAAGCGTCGTTTCACCGTATTTAATAATCCGTTTTTAATAATCTGCCGATTACAGTTGCAGGTCCATCAGTGACAAATATTCTTAGTTGCCTTCGCTATACATCAACTAAATTAATAGCATCTTTTATCAGCTACACTATAGTTTCTGCTTTCATATCTATAAGACGTTTGCTACGCAAAAGAAATGGTATCGACGACAACACAAAGTTTAGGGTACGCATTATAACATGTATTACACTGTTTTTGTTGGCATTTGTTGTTTCGTCCACATTTATTCATATTTTCTCATGTATAATAATGTCCTGTACGGCGTTTCTAACTTTTAATGTTACGCACGGAAAATACTATCGCAGTCGGTTTCTGTTCGATAACTTCAAACCAGGAACATATTTTTCTCAAAATTAACGCATTGCCTTTTGTCCACAATGCACAGGATGTTATAAACACTCAGCATGTGTGTAAAATCATGAAAATCCGATATGTCTCATTGATTCCATGTGCTGCTTGCACCGTTGTTCGTTGTAAACCATATGAATCACATTGAAAGCATCATATTTGACACACGAAACCGCTATAATGTTTTCAAAACAAATACCGATGTATGTATTTTTTGGTCTCGACTAAGCTAGCTATTGCTGATTTTTAAAAACAGCCTGGCCGTAATTATAAATACCTTTATGAGGAGTTCGAGAATTGTTATACATGGTTATTTGTCTGAGAGATTTTAACGTTAATTTGCTTAATAAAAACAATCCTGACGTATTTAACTTCTTTAATATGCTAGATTTTTTGGAACTAACACAACTACTAGCCAATCCTACTAGAACAACTGGTTGTAGTATATTTTGATTGGACTTGTTTCTTGTGCCAGATGCTACAGTCGTTTTGCATTCTGGTGTTAATAGGTTTTTATTTTCTAATTATGAGACAGTGGACTGTTCTTTAGAAGTTAATACATGTAATCGGATACACAAAACCTAAACATAAACTGGTTCGTCATTTTAAGTGCATGGAAGTTGAATTTTTGGAACATCACTTAATGCGTTCTCTTAAATTTGTTTCTAAGCCAGTTCTGCAATGGTTGACGAATAATGTGAAACTAATGATGCGACTGCGGGATAGGGCTTTCGTTAGATTCAAAACATCGCCAGTTCTCTTCTCATTGGAATTATTATGAATCATTGAGAAACTTCACTAACCCAAAATTTAAACGACAAAGTGAACAAGCTACACATCCATACAGGAGCTTTACAACATCTTGAAAAGTAAAACTAAACAAACATCAATAATTAGTTACTTCTGAAAGAAGTAGACAGTCCAAGTACATAAATGGCGTACGAGACAAAGTGTGATCATAAAAATTAAGATCCATCCAGCAGAAAATTTTCGCAATAAGCATTATAGTAAACGATAATTTTGTATACGGCTGAAGTGATAATCGGCAATAGTCCTGGGAATTGAATTTTCAAATTGCAATTGATTGTTTTGGAGCTATTTTTGGGCGACTTCTTTCAATTACATTGTCTTATTTTATTTTATTTTTTTTTGTTATTATTTTTATTATAACATTTTAAGGATTTTCCATTAAGAATTCTACTGCATATCAATAACTCAGTGAGTTATTGTTAAGCTATTTTGTACAAAATTAAATAACTCCATTTGTAGGCAAAGCGAAAATTCTAAACTTAAGTCCGATTACACTAAAAACACGATTTATTTGTGGACCACATTTTGATAAAAAAAAAATATTACTGATTCGTAATTGATCAAAAATGCTGTTCCAATGTCCTATGTTGATATGTTTCTCAAAACGAAGAGATTAGAAGAGAAATACCAGGTGGCAATGGTTACAGAAGAAGAGTATAATATTCAATCTTGTTCCTCCAAAAGCTCACGTTATACATATATCCTAGGAAACTAATTTGGAGTTTGAAATTTTGAACTGAAATTACAGATATGTATATGGCCTATGACCCTGGATATGCAAAGAGATTTGTGCGAAAAAAAATTTTGCGGGATAACAGTTATTGAAACGTTGAAGCTTTATGTAAGCTGCGTAATATAAATAAAATACAATGAACGTAGGCATCCTACGTTTGAAGATGGCACAATTAAAACGAGTGATTTTTTTTTGTTCAACAATTACCTCAAAAGGGAAAAGCTGATATTTTGTCACGATAGATCCTTTTTCGCATCCAGATTAGGATGCCGATACGTAAGGAGTGCAAGAAATATATAATTCATTCGATGATAAAACATTTATTTATACAAACAGTTTGTGTGGTGCATTGTGTTCAAGATCTATAAAACCATCTACAAAATTAAGAATATTGGTAAATGATAAAATAAGTCCCCAATAGTGGTGGCGTTCATATTTGTAAACAAACAAGTGTATAATAAACGAACGATAAAAGAATAGTTTGCCTATTATTATTTCTTTTTTTTTTTTTGTTTCATTATATTTAGCTGATTTACAGAAGTCATACACATGCTGCGGGTCGACGACCGCCTCTATCGCCTACGCTTTGGATAAAATGGGGTTGCTATACATTCATCTAATCGCGCCGGTCATATGCATACAGTCAGACAATACTACTTCTGTGTGTTTGTTTGATTATAGATGTGCAACCTAAATGTAAAATATCAGGGGCGTAGATGCACGGAAAGCATAGTTTAATTCCCAATATCGCGAAGACATTAAACTAAGATAAATAATGCCCGAGGCAATATTTTATAGATATCATGTTATAAGTGATTTATTAAAGTTAATTGCTAAAACATAAATTTTCTGCTGTGAAATGTGCTTACTTGTTTAAGAACATCTTTATACAGAAAGCTTCTTTTCACATCACAAGTTATGAGGGGAGTGTAGTGAAAATGGAAGTTATATTCACTAACGGTTTCCTTACTTTCGTTGTACAACGCTTTGATATTGACAAATCCGGATTGCGGGTAAAAATGACATGGACTTTTTTTTACATATGGAAGTACCAGAATCACGAGAAATACTTTTTAATTTGTCTATTGTAACATCTATCATGTTTCGTGATTCCATCTTTTAATTACATTGTTTGCATTTTATTTTTTTATGTTTATCACGAAAATGTTCATTAATAAAATGCAAATTAGTTTGTAAAGACCGATCGTGTAACAGAGATGTAAAAACATTTGCTTATGCCTTTCCTATACTAATTTAAATTGTTTATTAAATCAGCAACTTTCTCCAAATTATCTGAGTAAAATGTAGAGGCTTTTAACTACGTCCCAAATATTGTTACGATTGGGGACGGAGATAAGAATTTAAACATATAAGCTGCAGCGTCACTCGCAAAGAGCAAAGCTTTCTCCCGTTTTCTCTCATCTTCAAAAATGTTGTCGATACAGCAATACAGTCGATACAGAAAATAATTAATATTTTGTCAAGTCTTTCTAAAGTTTCTTCAATAATTGGTGCTTCCTCTGCCCTGGCTTGTGTCCTGAATCATATAATGACCGATGACATCTATCGATAGTGGGATGTATACTGTGCTTATTTTACTCGATTATTCCAAGGCATTGAAATTTAGATATAGATATAGGTATAGAGTAATTAGCGAATAGTGTTTCGAAAATATTATGCAGCGTGTCCGACAATTACAAAAATGTCGTCAAACTTTGGAAATATCAAAGTTAGTTATGACATTAGGAAACAATCCAGCATTGATGAAACGTTGAATTTTTAATGCTTGAGTATTTGAATTGCTCGAGTAATGAGAATTGTGCTTGTTTCACATTTCTTGTAAGATCGTCTTCATTTATTTAAAAGTACCCGCATTGCTTACAATTGAAAACTAAGTGACATTTCATCAATTCTGGGTTTCTTCCTAATGGTTATGACTAACTTAGATATAAAAATGGATTGATATTTTTAAAAATTGCGTACGCTGTATTCTTACTCCGCATATACTTGAAATATCTATCATCATACCGTAGGTTCAAGTACTATCGTTGTCTGCAGATTTGTCACTAATTTAACTTAATTACGTTGCAAATTAAACGAAAATGATTAATTTAACTTAATTAATCATTTTTCATGCATCGTTTAATTTGCCGTGCTAAATGTTTTCTAGAAGACGGTTACTTAAATATATTATCGGGTGTACGCACTAATTTTGCTATTTTTGGTAATTACATGGTCAATTCTCTTACTATAAATAAAAAATAATAAATTCTGGCATAATCTATTTTTTATTAAAAATATTTGTATATGAATGGATTTATTGGTCTCTACTTATATTATTTTAGGAAATGGCTCACCGCGCAATTCAAGCGTCAGGAGGTCGGCTTGAAGTTGCTGTAGATTACCTGAACAAACAACTAGATGGTAACAATAAAAGTTACAATAAACTTATAAGAAAACCCAGTATTGAGAGGGATTTAGCTATGCGTGGGAGTCCCGCTTTGGATAGTGGTGCAGGAAGTTCTCGTTCGGATAGTCCGCGTTTGACAGAATTGCATCCACCAGTCAACCGTCAATATTCTCCTAGTAACTTCAGCGAACCGCCTCCTCCTCCACCCCCGAGAAACACACCTCCTCCGCCGCCTCCTCATGTCCCGTACCAATCTGTGCCTTCCAACCTACAACAAATGTTTAAGAGAATGTCGCCAGCTCCTGTAGTGCCGTCAAGAGCACCTCCCGCGGTGCCATCTTACAGTTCACCCTCATCTTCTCAAAGAGGTACTAGTCCAGTAAGTATTGTATCATCTTCATCCGGTCGACAACCGATGGTCGTTCAAAATGGACCTCAAGTTCAACAACAGTTAAATCAACAGATGCAGGCCTTAAATTTGTATCAAAGCTCGACATCGTCTAATGCTGAACCGCCTCCACCTTATCCACTAATTTCACCTTCCCCATCAAATCCTCCTCCGCCGCCTTCTTATTCAGCTTCAATACAGAATCGTCAAAGTCCTACTCAAGATTTTAGAAAAAGTCCATCCTCCGGTATATACTCTGGTTCTACATCGACTGGCTCTCCTAGCCCAGTGCCTGTATCTACCACAACTAGCTCAATGCCTCGTCCGACGCCCCAGGCAGCTTGGGGCACGCGACAAGCCAAAACTCAGCCGCCAATTATAATGCAGTCTGTAAAAAGTACGCAAGTTCAAAAACCCGTACTACAAACTGCCGTAGCACCTACGTCTCCACAAATTCCTCCTTCTCCTACTAGTACGACACCTCCGGCGAATCAAATTCCGCCTCCATCGTACACAGCATCCATTCAACAAAAGCAAGCTTATGTAGGATCTAAACCGGCCGCTCCCAATCCAGCGCCAACATCTAACTCGGTAGCGGTTCCTACAACAGAACCTCCTAGCTATGCAAGCACAATGCAAGCTAAAGCTAAGGCGGTACAACGAGGGATAGGGCATCCGCCAATGCCCCCTCCTCCTTATTCAGATGAAAATATTGCTCAAGTGTCAACGGTGGAAAGTGGCGTGACGCCAAGAGCTACTTCGCACATTCATCCTCCTCTTCAAAGAAAATATTCACCAGCAGTTCCTTCAGATACGCGATCCGATAGTCCACAGTCAGCAAACTCTTGCGAAGGTAGACTTCCACCAAGCTATCCCGACAATGGAGCGCCACCATTACCACCTACAGGTGAGAGCTAATCATTATATACATAAATATTTAATTAGCATTTATGAAACGAATTGCACATACCACTGTTATTTGCAATTATAAAACAGCAACTAATCACTGAATTAGATTAGATGGCAATAATGAATTACTCGTGTCCATGTAAACTACGTAAGCAAACTATGCAAATACATATGTAAAGGTAAAAACGCATTTTTACCTCTACATAAGTAATTGCTGAAGATGAAGCAACGGAATATTGTGATTATTCATGAGAAACATTGTAATTAATTAGCACCAGTAACCGATAAAATTGGGAATACTATTTAATTTCTGGTTTACTTGTTATACTTAGATGTTTTCTAAACGTTACGGTATCCAAACATGTACCTGATGAGTTTGTGGTTTATTTTCATTCGATAGATTTATTAACTACTATTTCTTCGAATAAATTCTTATCAGTTTATTCACTATTTTTGAACATTCCTCCATACAGTTAATTCAATGAATGGTTCGATTGTAAAATTCTATTTGATTATTAATATTTGTATTATTCGAGCTATTTAATTTTGGCAAAGTCTATTTGTTTTCCGAAGATGAAAATCAAATTTGACAGACACTCTGTTGCCAGATCGGTCACAATACAAGTGCCTACCTATACTGATAATGGATTTATTTATTATTTAAAAATTGTTCAAACTTTTACTTTTTCTAAAACACAATGAGCGTGTTTTTGAATTGCTCAAACCTTTGACCAAGAAGTTGCTTTTAAAAATGTTTGAGCATTTTTTTCAGACCCAATCCAGTGACTAGTGCATTTAAAGATGACTTTCAACAATTCAAATTTTATAGCGCGACAAAAACCATAATGGGTGCGCTCAATTTGGGCTCCCGCTTGCTTTAGGCATTTGTAAGCGTGACTTTGCTGGTTTCTTTTGAAAACGGAAGCAGTAATAAATGCAGTTATGATGTCTATATTACGTTACAGCTGCCGCTCATGGATATTTATTTAGTCGAGGTAATACAGCACAGGAGCGCTATAATCACTTTTGTACTAAAATGAACAGTATCGCCAGCATTCAATATAACCAAAGAAACAGCACGGGTGTATGCTTATTCGTTGCTGATATTTTTATTTTCATCATTTTTCAATAAATTCGGTATTGATTGTATTAGCAAAAGTGGTATGTAAACAATTCCTTCTCTGTATGTCATATTTATATTTGCCACTATTTGTGTTGATTATACGAAAATTTACAACGGAAAGTAAATGGTTTGGTGAGCTCTTAGTATTCAAAGAAAGCAACAACGAATAGCGATTTTAAACACAAGCTCTCACAGCAAGCGAAAGTTTAAAGTAAACGCAGCTCAATTCAGGTTCGATTTGCATTTTCATTTTTCTATTAACTTAGCGATGGTATATAGGGTGTTATGATCGGTGTGGAAAAGCTGTTAAGTAGAATTCTCTCGAGCAACTTTGTAAACAAATAAAAAGCAATTGTAATTAGTTTACAAACTGCAAACAGGTCCGACTTATATCCTTTACCAAGTTTTATTTTTCTTAAACAGCGTAATACTGAGAATATTTGTATTGTCAGTAATAATGTCAATATTTTTGCATAACATCAAGCGATCAGTATTTTAGGCAATATTTCAATCATCACTTTTTTTCCAGATAGCGAATGATAAACCGAAAGCTTGCATTGCTATAATTATTGTTTTTACTGCGAAATAGAAGAGAAAACGGTTGGCCAAACGTACCTGATACGTTATGTAAATCTTTCAGATGACCGATTTTAAATTATTTCAAAAGGTTAAATTTAATCGGCACCAATACTAATATGCTTTAAATCATTAACCATTTTCGATTCATTTCTGAAGTTTCCCAACTTTTTTACGTATTCTGCAATTGTTTCTTTTTAAATGTTTGTTAAAACTTTTAATAATCTTATTTGGTATGTTCTGATTACCGTATTCTTTTCTAGAAATATCCCAATTTTGTGGTGTTTTAAAATTTTAAAATTCTTTTTCTCGCAAATATCCAATTAACAAGATTATGTAACTGTTAAGTTTGTACAGTGCACAACTAACTACTAATTTTACTAATTTTTTAATAATTTCATCGTTTGGCGGAAGTTCATAAAGGCAAAGAACAAACTTAAGGGTTTTAATAAAACTATAAAAAGTGAAAAAATAGAAAAAGCAAACAAATTCATTGTTAATTTTTGGAAGTTTGTTAGCATGGTAGTAAATTACCCAGTACAAAACTGAGCGTGTTTTGTTTGTAGAGTTGACCAAGGTAAGTGGGTTTATTACTTTTTTTGCAGTGATTAGACAGACTCGTGGCTATTCATCTTATAAGAAAGGATTCGTGTTTCGTACTGATTTCTCCGAGAGTCGACAAAACACGAGTCTTTCTAGTCGCTGCAAAAAAGTAATAATTTCACCTGCCTTGGTCGTCTCTACTTATTTGCAATACAATTACCCTCCGGTTGTGTAGTATTTTTGTATGTATTTTTGGCTTGCCTATATTGCCTGCCACATTAAGAGTGGGGACCAACATTTTGGAAATTACAATGCCCATAGTGACGGGAAACATTTTTTAAAGTTGTCATATTCAGAATAATAAATGTAGTAAGCGTTGCCGAATCATGTGAAACTACACCTACTATAGCTTCTGCAGTTATTACCCGAATTAAAGAAACGTGTTTGAAAGGACATTCAGCGCTATTTGAAACGTCACAACTTCTGTCGCTGTTAATATTTAAGAAATGTGCCAGATGGCACTATCCTCAACTGTTCAATTATCTCAAAAAAAATTAAATGTAACAATATTCTTTTCATGCCTTCTATTTGAAGAAAAATGGCAAAAACCGTGTGTGGTTATATCTTCTTCCAATCCATTGTGAGTAATAACTTTCCTATATGTTGCAAATACCTACCTAGTTAGTTTACCATTAAACAAAGGAATGATTATTTTTAGTCTTACATAAAAAATTCTCAGTATAAATTTCATATATAACTATTTGTTTTTGATCATTTTTCAAAGAAAATTCAAGATTGCTGCTTAATAGTTAAATGATAAAAAAAGGTCGTTGTCTGATGTAGAGGCATATGATACGCTTGCAGTGTATTTTCAACGTTATGTTAAGCATGGTATATTTAGCTTCGTAGACAAACGCCCATGCCGAGCATGATGTTACATCAAACCAAAACATTCACAATACATTGGAAGCAAATCACAACAAATGCGTTCGAGATATTAGTTGCTTACTCACCACTCAACTGAAGATACAACGCAAAACAATAAGCCTTTGATGGTGCCATCCTTGATAACATTTTTAACACAGGTAGTCTGCATGCAGTAAGATCTTTCAGTACCATTTTTGTACCCACTAGAAAACAATTTATTCTTTACCGCTTGATCTGTAAATCGCACAATTACGGGCTTAACATTATTTCCTCGTTTCTAAACTCGATGAATTACGTCAACTTATTTTAACAAATATCAACAAAAGTATGACAAAGACCCTCTTGCGGTGTTTCTTCCAAACCAAAAAGCCCTAAATTGTCGCGAATATTGTTCGAGCTGCTCTATCCGGTCTATCCTTTGTTGTATTTTTCTAGAGACCCTACTAAAAACAAAAACGTTAAGAACGATTAAATAATACAATGGAGTAATTGTTTGGCCTTGCAATTAGTTTTGTAGGATATCGCAAAAATGACGAAATAAAAACGTACCAAGAAAAAAACGCATAATTTTATTTTTGTGCATTTTCGTCATATCGTGCTCAATATACAATCTGGGCGACTGCTTCCTGTACATTTGTGATCCACACAGCAATCTTTTCCAGTAAAATATAATTTCTAATTTACAAAAGCCATTTTTTTTAATTTTAAGATTTTAAAAACGGCTGATAGAATAATTCAAAAGTTAGAGGAATAATGGATTAGCAAACATTTCAGTCGCAGACAGAGATCATGTTTCGCAACAAAGAAATTCCAAGAATTTATTAAAAAGAAATGGCATAACCACAACTTAATTTCGGCAAGCTATCCGCAAGCCAACGGTCAAACTGAACTATACATCGAGCGTTAATTCCAGTACTTAGCGCCAGTTTTAGAACAAGAAGATTGGAATGCAAAGGGCCGTTAGTTATCTCAAAAACTTTACCGTGTGATAAGAAGACGAGGTTCTAGCTGAAGTATCCAGCAAGATGAAATGGATGTACCTGAGAAAAGGAACCTGGGGAAAAGCAAGAAACAAAAAAGATATAAAGGCTATGATTTAAGTGTTTAAAACCTATCACAAAATTGAAATATTTGTCTTTTTTGTTTTTAATCATTTTCAGAATTTGAAATATACATTTTATTTTCGATGAGGACATCGATACAACAGAATGGTTGATTGTGAACACGGCTTTAAATAATATATTAGAAATTGGACTTAAACTATGAAGTTAGATATATAAAAACCTTTAATTTTTTTACAGTTGTTGAGTAGCATACACTGGTGTTGGTTGTATGGAATACCTATTAATAAACGTTAAATTTTAAAGGTACAACGTCAGTTCCAATAAGGTATAAGTCGGAGAGACTAGATAGTAGAGAGCTAACAAGTTAAACAAGAGAAGCTGATTTTCTTTCTGATAAAAATTAAAGTTTCTTTTTGAATGTTAGCTATTTTGACATAACTGACGAACAGGCAACTTTTATGTTTTTTTATATCCTGCAATCCTGCACATCTTTTTTTTTAATGTGTAATAATGACAAAACAGATACCTCAGTACTTTTAATTCGCTCCGCATATATTTGCTTAAACTTTTGTACTTCGCAGTAAATATATAAGTACTTCATTTTGTAAATCCTGTTCATAGTCCATTCCGTAAAAGTAAAACCATATTCTTCATAAAAACAATCAAATATAACATTTTTATTGTTACCTTTACCCACGACTGAATTGTTTTTACAAACAAAAACCGCACGTCTGTTTCGTGAATGAACATACTTTTACTATTTGCTAACAAATTATCATTTATAAATACCACAAACAATAATGGAACGGCTAAATGCAAAGTAATGGAAAGCATTTCGATAAGAAACAAATGCAGTAAAATGATTGACATATCCGACATTATACTGAACGGAGAAGACGTCACATGATTAAGAATACATTGTGATATGGGGTTAAGTAAAGCTTGGATAAATTTACTATCCTTATATGCTTCTTGATTTATCTGTATCTTTATCCACATTGTTAAAGAATTACAAACATTTAAACCTAAAGTGAAAATGCCGAAATATTATTGTTTGCAATTACTATTTATTCTATTACATATAACATTACGTCAATTTTCTTAAAATTAAGTTTTTTTTTTGCATATGTTGTAGCGTCCTCGTCGGTCATGCCCAAAAATTCAAACGGTAATAATAATAACAACTTACTTCCAAATGGCAGTACAAATAATGACAATAGATCAGATGTGCCGCAATACGCTAAAATAAAACATCAGTCACCAATTCCTGAAAGAAAGAAGATCAGCAAGGAAAAGGAAGATGAGCGGAGAGATGGCAAAGTAAAGAACTACTCCCCTCAGGCATTTAAATTTTTTATGGAGCAACATATTGAAAATATTATTAAATCCTATAAGCAAAGAATGTTTAGAAGGATACAGTTGGAGAACGAAATGAGCAAAATCGGCTTGAGTCCAGAAGCCCAACAACAAATGCGAAAAATGTTGTCTCAAAAAGAATCTAACTACATCCGATTGAAACGAGCGAAAATGGATAAGAGCATGTTTGTAAAAATTAAACCAATTGGCATTGGTGCGTTCGGCGAAGTTACTCTTGTGAAAAAAATTGATACGAAACATCTTTACGCAATGAAAACTTTAAGAAAAGCTGACGTACTGAAAAGAAATCAAGTAGCTCACGTTAAAGCAGAAAGAGATATTTTAGCAGAAGCCGATAATGAGTGGGTAGTAAAATTATACTACTCTTTTCAGGACAGTGATATCTTATATTTTGTTATGGACTATATACCGGGTGGAGACCTTATGTCCTTATTAATAAAGTTTGGTGTATTTGAGGAACGTCTAGCAAGGTAAGAATATTGAATGCAAATATTGTATAATAAATAGAGAGTATGTTGCTCTCGAAAAGCGAAAATTAACGTCGTTAAAAGACGTTAATTTTCAACAATATTGGTGATATTACGAGTAGAATATTTTATTTTATTGACGCGAATATGAGCCCTGATAGCTATATCTTAAAAATGTAATATAAAAATTCTATATATATATTATTCATGTTCTTTATATACGATTGTTTGAAAGAAATGAAAAAAAAAAAACACTAATACTTTAAAAAAGTGTTCATTAAGAAATTTTTATATGTAAGGATAAAAAATCCATTTTAAACTGTAAAAAGTAATTAATTTAACAAAATGATAAATTTCAGCAATAGAGGCTGAGACACAGCTGAATTACTATAGCTGATAAGTGTTTTTTTTTTTCTTTTGAACATCCTCTCGACTCGTAACATCACTACTGTTCATTTAGGTTGTATCTGAATTGCTCGGCCAAACTTTATCTATGTGTTGTATGGAAACAATTGTAAAAGAAGTGTCTTACATAAAAAAACATATTTCCAAAAATGCTTCCTTAAAAAGTTACGCGGGAATTTCAATAACATTAACAACTTATGCTAAATGTGTTATATTCCTTTTAAAAGACAATTGATTGAGACATTTATGTTATTAAATTATTAATAGTAGATTCAAGAATATTGTTTGTTTACATTTTTAGAATTTGGAACAGATCTTTGTTACGTAAACGTTGATCAGAAATGTTTCATTTTAGTATTTTGAACAAGTTCTCGATAGGATTCAAGTCTACCTATAGGGTAAACCAATTAAAAATGTGGATTCCGCTGTCCTTCGGGTAGTTTTTAACTTAACCGGCTTCGATGTGTTTCGGCTCGTTATCATGTTAAGACACCCGACCAAACAACATATTCCACTTGGTTATACAATAGCATTTATAGATAACTCCAATATGTCTTTATACCTAAATATACCATTATACCAACCATCTTATGAATAGGACCGACTTCGCAGCTAGGAAAAATAGTTCAACGCCATAATATCACCTCCTTCATTGTTGAAACTCATCTTGTAGTTATGTGCATCTAGACGTTTACCTTACTTTACTGCTTACTGCTGCCTTTACTGCTCCGGACTCTATACATACATGCAGTCCGGATCAATCAAATTAAATTTTAATTCGTCGCTAAACAAAACTTTTCCCCTTCTCTACCATTTTGTCCAATTTGATAGGTTTTATTAAAAGTAAGTAATTAGCAACGTGTAAAATGTTGAGTAACATCTTTCTTCTAAGTGTTTTCGTAAGTAGAGTCTTCACAATCTCGGTAGAAGTCGCAAACGAATTTTTTTTTTAACTCCGCATTTCTTCTATCCATTTGCTCGACTTACTTTCCATTCGTAGGATTTATCGCGCGCCACTTCATGTCTAAACGCGTTTAATATTTAAGACGAATTAGCACCTGATTTGCATTAAAAGCTATATAATCAGCTTAAGAATATCTCCTACAAGTCCGGTCGGTCGCTATTTTCAAATAATTTGTTGCTGTTGTTTTGTACGCTCAAAATTTGAATATATTTTGTACTTCGTTGTCTATAATACATTATTTATTATCTATTTAAAGATGACAACTTTAGTTGTATGAGCATTTTGTTGCTTTTGTTTTGCACGGCATGGCATGCCTGTCATTTAATTGACAATATGAAACTTTGTTTATACAAGTCACTTAAGTGTTAGAAAACAAAATGATAATGTCTAACTCGATTTCAGTTCAATTGAAATACTGACATAAACGATTGAACTAACAACCTTATTAAAGTACTTGTGCGTGCGTAATTTGTTAGGGAAGCTTTTTGGGTACATGTTCACATGAAATGGCTTGGTGGCTCAGTGGTAACGAGGGCTGCGCCTGACTGACATCGTGTGTTCGAGTTTCCGCTAAAATCAAGTTTTATTAGTGGATCCGGCACAAAAAGTCATCATTCGCAGGCGAACAATTAACTGCGTTTCACCTTTTACGGCCAGGAAGTAATAGAATCAATGCCATGGAACACTAAAGAATTTTTTTAGTTTTGTTAGGTCAAAAATATATAATTACTCTGATGGACATCAAAATTGCATAACGCTGATCCCTACTTGTGCAAGTCATAATCTATAATCAGCTGATGATTTTAATTATAACTGTAGTACTACTAATTGTATGATTAAATAAGAAATACGTACTAAGGAAGTATAAATTAAATTAATGCAACTTAATTAAATTAATATCTATAGAATCAGTTGGAAGTTTCCACCTTCAAACTAAAACGAAAGTTCCGTGCTCCTTCGACAACGCAAATAAGTTCCTTTTCTGGCACAATTCATCTTAAGTAAACTGACTGTCTCATGTACATGCCCTCACTGAAAGAAATCAATGAGCATGAAGTCCGCTTCATGCTCATTATCTTTCAACAATTCTGGTAGAATTGGAAAAAATTATTGAATTTCAAAAAAATTCTAACGATCTCTTTATTAAAACAGTTATGCACATTATCACTCTAAGAGAATATTTTATGAAAAAATGTTTTCGAGGATAGCCTTCATTAAACATTGTAAATATTGAGGTAAATTACATTAAACACTATAGAGACATGTTGCCTTTATGCATGAAACCGCTAACATAACTTATTAAGTAGAGAGACTATGAAAATTCAATTCTTTTTTTTTCTTTTCTACGTTGACTTGTAAAAATATTAAATATTCTGTGTATTTAATCAAGATAATAAATTCTGGTCAACTGGAAAATCGTCTACATTTATTGAAAATCGTTTTTGGGGGCTACAAACCAACATTCCGTAACGATTATTTTCTCAAGTATGGCTATTACAGTTATTAAAAATATCCAATTGGAAACTAAGTCCCGTCAAAGAAAAGTGCAGTAGTTGAAAACTTATCTCTTTCCATTGTATACTAATGAGAGAACCACCTGGATGTAAAGCATGAATTTCCTACAAGTAAAAAGAATGATCCTCGTACAAACCATTCCAGATAATTTGATACCAATAAAATTTGCGGTAGCAGAAGGATTTACATCAAAATATTGAAGGACCTATTCGTTAAAATCAAGTGCCTTTTGCCTTTGTCATGTTTATTAATTTTGAGCGTTCCTTCTTCTCACAATCGTCAGTCGATGGAAGCAAATGTCAGATAGCTATGAACTCTTCCTGGATGCATTTCGTCATAAATTCTTCATGTCCGCAGTGAATTGCGTTGCATATTGAAAATTATCGGTAATACAGAATAAGACAAAGCAACTCTCTTTTTCATATGTGAACAGTTAATTTTGGCAACTAATGTAACAGTTACTATTAAATTAGTGTAATTTGTGTCTAGCAAAGTAGCCCATGAATTGAATATGTTACCTGTCTCCAAGGAATTTTTATTTCCAGCAGAGAAATTATACATTTTTGACCTATCGCCCCTGAGCTAAAAATGTCTATCTCAATTCCCTCTACCATTCCTCAAATTCTTTAAAAGTTGTTTTCCAAACCTTTCATTCATCTATTCTTTATTTACTAAATTAAAATTATTAGTAAATCATGAAATTTTTGTATAGGTTTTACATAGCTGAACTAACCTGTGCTGTCGAGAGCGTTCACAAAATGGGTTTTATACACAGAGATATAAAGCCCGATAACATACTAATAGATAAAGATGGACACATAAAGCTCACGGATTTTGGTTTGTGTACTGGTTTCCGCTGGACGCATAATTCCAAATATTATCAACCTAATGGTAATTTAATCTAATCACATTTTACGTTTAATGCTTAAAAGATTATTCCAAAGATCACAATCGACAAGATTCGATGGAACCCATTGATGATTGGAATGAAGAATGTAGATGCAAACCACTTGAGAGACGAAGAAGAATGGAACATCAGCGGTGTTTGGCGCATTCGTTAGTCGGTACTCCCAATTACATTGCTCCAGAGGTTTTACAACGTACGGGGTACACGCAATTATGTGACTGGTGGAGTGTAGGTGTAATTTTATATGAGATGTTAGTAGGAAGTCCTCCATTTCTAGCCAATACACCTGCCGAAACACAATTTAAGGTATTTGTTAAAATATTATATTGCATATAAAAGCAGTAAACAGCAAATGTATGTTACAAAAGAAGTTACGCACTAATATCCGTAGTTCTTTTGTTTCCAAAATACAGGCCGTTAAGAGTTTGAATATTTATTTTTATTCAATATCTCATAACAAAAAATGTCGCTACTTGGTCGACATGAGCTTTGAAGTTAAACAACATAACATAAGAAAGAAAAACAATGATTAAATTAAAAATTTATATAAGACACTTTACTCTTAAGATGTTCAAATTTATGGAATTATTTTTGGATACACTTTTACAATCTTTGTTGATGATTGACGGGATCTTTGATATATACCTAAATTATGACCTAATATATCAGCAGACTCCATAATGATTTTCCATAATTGCTGGCCACACGGTATAGGTCGCGACTAACTTACTTATTTCCAAATCGTCTCGGCGAAGATTTGGATACTCTTTGAGAATAGTGAACTGGCATGTCGTCATACTGCCATGCGTGACACCCATTGAATTGTTAATTATACATTTTTAACGTTTAGTTCATTTTCCAAAAAATTCCGAGTTCACTTGTCAATCAATTGAACAATTGAAATGGACTAATTAGACATTTGTCGATTATACCTATCCAGACATTACCCATACAACCATCCCATATAGTGTGGAGCGTTTCCGTTGCTACAAGTAACCTCTCTTTGTAGTATGTCGAAGGTTGTCGCAGTATTATTTCCGGCATTATAACCTATAACTATTCATAAGAGTTATTAAAAATATTATTAAATGCAATGAGCTTACCACTCTCTGTGAACGAAGTATGAAAAATACCCTTATTAACAGAAATATGTTATTAGTATCAATTCAGAGGCAGACACTAAATTGAGTTTTAACAAGATGTAATGTATGCCGACGCCTTCTATGTGCTCTTAAAACTAACATGTGACGATTTTATCTCCTGAAACGGATATGACAATATGTATTCCTTAAATTTCTATTTCACCTGGATTTTGTAATACAAACAAAATAACGGCAGCAAAAGAAAAACAAATTCCAACAAATATGAACCAATTAAACTGATTAACAACTTAATTGTTATATGTTCCAAATGAAAGACACAATACGTGTTTGTAGTTTTGAAATTAAAAATTGCAAATGTTTAAGCTGTAAAATAATAGAATTAAGAAGTAAACAAAATTCACAATCTGTTCCTCTAAATTTGCTGGTATGCGCACATTGTGATAAAAAATGTCGGCGGACTTAGGTGCTGTTATGATGTTGGTCGTTCTTTCACAGTTGTTTAATATGTGTTAATGAGAGTAGAGACAACATCCAGTAGAGTTTTTATGAACAATTCTAGTTTGTCCACACTAACTATTTAGTAAATAGTCTGGTATGGTTAATTTTGTCTGAGCCTTTTAAAATGTATTGCTTCTGCAAATATTCTGTTGTAGGTAATAAATTGGGAAACTACTCTTCGTATACCGAGAGAAGCAAATTTATCATCCGATAGCACGGACTTGATATTAAAGTTATGTTGTAGTGCTGACGAACGCTTGGGTAAAAATGCTAACGAAGTGAAATCTCATCCGTTCTTCAAAGATATAGACTTTGATAAAGGTTTAAGAAGGCAACAAGCACCGTATGTTCCCCGAATTGAATATCCTACCGATACTTCAAACTTCGATCCCATTGACCCGGATAAATTGCGGAATTCGGGATCATTAGATTCCACTAACTCGGACGAACAACTGGATAATTCGAGGCCATTTCATGGTTTCTTCGAGTTCACCTTTAGAAGATTTTTCGACGATGGTGGAGGTCCACCGTTCAGTAGGATCAACTTGGACGATAATGAAAACCAAGGCGCCGTCTATGTTTGAAGCGGAAAACACTGTGGTAAATTTTGTAAAAATATTAGGGTGGAACCCTGGTGATAATTCAATTTTTTGGCCTTATACTTGCCAATTGATGTTTATTTTTTCAACGCATTACTACACACGGAATTTATTTGGTGTGTTTTATTTTCTTATTTGCTGTACTTTTTAACAAATGAAACAAAACCGAATTCATGACCCAGTTTTAAAATTATACAAAGGCTTTTATTAAGAAAAGTAAATAAAAGCTATAATATTTCTGATACTGCTTATAATAGTGGTTGAGTTTATTCTCGCTAACGAGTTACTCTTTAAAATATACTTTACACAAAAAGTAACATTTCAAACGAGGTTCTATTTGTTAATTATGCAAACTACTTGATTTATTACATTATTTTATTTATTACTAACTTTTCTACAAATATTACATCACAAATTTTTAATTGGTTTCCAAAGCGTATCTTATCTAAAGAAATTTAGATTCATGATAATAAACTGAAGTGAAAAAAATTAATACAAAATACAAAATTAATACATAGAAAACAATCCGTTTGCTCTCTATAGAACGTATAGATATTTCATATCTTCATTGCATACTCTGTTTATATTTTCAAGACGGCTTAAGAGTATAGTTAAGCAAGAATGAAAATGTATTAAGCATGAAAATGAATATAAGGACAATTTAATTTGAAATGCTTTCTTTAAATTTTACAAAATCAAAGAGCATATTGAAAAATACATAGTTCTTACGTAAAGAAATTTCAAGCATGAATCTATCTTAGTAAAGCTATCGCCTGGTAATAATCAAGAAACACAAACTTTATAATAGTAAAGAGTACATATTTTCAATCCATTTGCTCAATGCGTAGCTTAAAATAAATGTTCTACTAAAGCTACCGAGGTGAGTGTTGTAACATTGGCGGCACTGTCGGTAGTCTAAGTATAATTAATTATTTTGCAATTCTTTTCACAGCTTCCTAGTATTGCGTAATTACTATGAATACCTTTTAAATTGGCATCTTAAGGAGGGTTTATTTTTTTAATTTTGCAAATGGCAAAACGAAACTACAACAGTTTTGCTCGTTTCTTTATTTTTTAATTTATGCCCTGTTTACATAGTTTACACACAAGACCCAAACATATTATATGGGTTCCATTACATTAAATCTGGAAGTTTCCATATAAAACATTTCACATTATAACTAAACAAAGGCATGTTGCCACACACTCGGCATATTTACACCATGCGAAAGCCACACATAGAAGGTGGAAATATACATTTTTTACACTATCACAAAGAATTGCAGTCACTAACGACAGCAGGATATTCAATCGTCTCCATATGTGTTAAAGCTACATGACAGAATATCGACTGCTTTTGATTTCCCTGAATGTAATACCAATGATGTAGCACTCTTCGGTAGCAACTTCATCTATTATCTATTTAAAAAAAATGCCACACTCTCTACATTAATTCTTTTTTTTTAATTTATTACTTGTAACAAAGTGGCAGGTTTTTTCCAGTCAGTTGCAATGTCCAGTACAGTGTGGATATTGCAACATATCGACAGATAGAATTTTCGTCACATTTAGAAGCTATTAAGTAAGTGCCATTAATCTGATCCCTGTTCTATAATATCCTTAATATCACAAAATAGATCAGTGCACAATGGTGTCAAACACGAATTTAACTGAAAAAAAGCTCTACTATAGAAAATTTAACTTATCTTTCCTCTAGTTATTACTTTATTAAGCATCACAATACTGTTTAAAAATCCAGACTATTGTATTGTCCTAGTAGCAGTATTGTACACTTGTGTAAAATAACTTAAACAAATATTAGAAAAAGAAATAGCTATCATTGTCGCTTCCTGAACCGCCTTCGGTGTTTTCTTGTTTTACTGCGCGTGGTCCTTTTTAAAAATGGGAGTATTCCTCTAGGAATTGGTTGTTTGCGTCTAATTTGTGCGGATATTTTGTTAAAATGTTAAAATATTCTTTTTTAATTAATATAATGCTAATCAGCAGTTTACATATACCTGAGATATTAGAGAAGCTGAGGTAGGTATTGAATATATATCATGTTTTCTTTTTTGAAGCGTTTGAACGTCATTTTCTTCAAGTTTTGTTCTGCGCTTCTTGATATTTCTCTAAAAGCTTGCCAATTGACAAAATAAAATTCCAGATTAGGGCTTCTCCATGTACGCCTGAAACACCTTGTTTCGGTATCAATTATGTCATTTAGTTTAAATTTATTTACAAGCATTTGGTTTTTCACCCCATATTATATCATAAAGCTTATTAAAACATTGATGGATCACAGTGTAATCATATAAAAAAAGAATAACAATCACTATTTTCAAACCTTTTCTACCAGTTACAATAAAATTCACTTTAAGCAAATTAAAGCAACTCTTTGCAGCTTTGTTATAATTGCAAAGTTTCAACATTACTTGTATTTAATAATTAAAGCGTACATTCTTAATCTACCTACGTTACATTTGGCGTAACTTTTTTTTTCATGTAAAAACGAAGATGAAATAAGTATCACGAAATAACTGCGCACCCAATGTCACTACACTCTCTCTATATCTGGTATCCTCAAATTGTATTGATCCTCCTGCCATTAAAAGGTTTGACACCAACTCACTCTTATGAGCAGATAAAAATAATACCGTTACTTGGGTATACTGTTGTTTCTGTAAGTAACCCTTTAAGGCAAGTTTAAAGTTGCTCATTTTCCGGTAAATTTTGTATCCGACATCATTGTGCAGTGACCATCATATCACTTCCCTAGGCAACTCTACTCGCCTACAAATTGCGAAAACTAGAATGTTCGCAATTTGTTAGAATGTCTTAGAAGCAATGTATTAGAAGAATTTAATGTCGAAGAGTAGGTTTTAGACAATACATCTTAGATGTTAAGTTTTTATTCGGTTTCGTACTCCTCAAAATTGTTGCTATTCAATTAAAAGCCGGCTAAAATAGGAAAAGATAATGGGTGTATCTTAACAGTTGAGTTCTTCAAATACTTGCGGATATACCGACAAATACCATCTGACAAACCAGTTATAGTTGAAAATCAATTCTGTTACCTATGTCCAAAGGATATAGAACCGTCCAAACACGTACTTAGAAGGCTCTTTTGAACCTAAATAAAAAAAGTAAAAGTATTGTTTTTGTTCTTATTCTTAGACCCGTTTGTAACGATGTAATAATCTGTAAACTCAAATTGTACATATTCTATGGGTTACAAAGGATCTCTAAATGAGACGGTGGCTAATATCACCAGGTTGAAGGGAACTTTCTTATATTTTACAAAAATAACATTTACTGGAAATAATAACTTTGTAAAAGATTTCTCGATATAATTTGATTTATAACTCTAAAAATATCGACTATAGGTACGGGAATGGCTGATAAATGTTGCCACTTTTAAGTCAAGAATTGATCGCAGTAACGTTACTCTTTGAAAGAATTGAAATTTTATATATATTTATATAAAAGTCTATGTATTTTGAACTTCCAAAACTTTATAACACCTCGTCTGCTGTTTGTTTTTCCATATTAGTAGGTGTTCAGTATTCGTTTCTTTATAGATTTCCAGTGGAAGTTCTTTTTTCAGCTGCGGCCAAAATATTTTATTCTAACTCATCGTACGATAAGTTGGATTGAAATAATATTAATAGGAAGTCACGGGATATTAAAACCATACCTACATAATAAGTACATTAGATAATTCTATTTATGAATTGTAAATACCAAAAATCTTCTTTTATTATTTACAATTTGATAACATTATTATTTAAACGAAAAATATGTGGTACTTATAGTCGATTATTTCAAAATTCATAATGACTTTGTTAATTTTTGTCATTTATAAAAAGGTAAAATTTGAGGTGGAAACATTTAAATGTAAAACTGAATACATCTCTAAAATCAATTTTAATAGAAATATGTCTTTCAGTTGTCTGTTTGATTTCTTGAAAACAAACTTATCCAATTATGTTTGTAAAACATTTGAGGTTAGCAGAAGAGGACACGGAAATTATTTAGTAGTGATATCATATCAAAGGCTATAATGCAAGAGTAATTCCACATATGCTGTGTAATCCATTTGAAACAAAAGCATCCTTGTAAAACCTATAGTTTATATTAAAATCAAGCCACTAAATTCAAGGGCCCTAAACTGGTTTTAACCAAAATTTGATTCAAATATGTTGATTAATAATTATTGTACTGTGCACATTCTGTAGTAGTAAGTAGAACTCTAAAAAGACTACATCGAACGGCAATGAAAGGCAACAACAAAATGGAAATTAAAAAATATATAAAAAATATGGTTTGACAAATTCATTTCATTTGTTGAATAGAATATTTATTGTGTATGTAAATTTACGTCTGTTAGCCAATCCCAGACCGCGAATTTTTCCTCTATCTGTTCCATTACTGCTATCTTATAGTGAGTAAAGTACGTTCACGTATGATGGCATTGCCGAAACTAGTACCAGTGAATAAGATTTTGTATTTTGCAATTATGACAACCCTCTCAACATTTGCAATTGTCAATTATTAACAGAAAACTTGAATATCATTATAAACGATTTGCTTTAACCATATGGCGTCTAATATGAATGTGGTTTAAAATAAAGTAAGACGAAAGTTCTGTTTAATCTAGGAATATTTAAACCCACTTCTGCAATAAGCTTGAAAATATTTTAAGTAAAATGAGTAAGTACAAAAACGTACACACCGCAAATTTTCCTGTTAATATCTTAACGTTAATATTTTTAACAGAGGATCGTCTTGTAGCACCTTATATATCTACTAGAATTTTTATCAGAAATGTAGAATGTCAATGTTGTAAAATTGTCATTTAAATAATTAATTATTCTGTTAAATAATTGCTGTTAAAATAATTCATCAAAATCTTTTAGGCGTATAGGTCAGGAGCATTGCTACCAAAATGTAACTACAAGATGTATTTAACAAATAGCGTATATATTTTAAAGAGCTGCTCGTACGTGAATATACTTTGTAGGGAAAACTTCGTTATTATATCACTTTTTGTGAAACTTTAAAATTTTTCCAGTTTCGAGTATGTATTAAGAGAATTCATATATTTATATAAACACATATATCGGCGATGTGTGCTTTTAGCAGGAAACCTCAATTTAGTAGATCTGTGAAAACAAATTTGGGAAGCACACATATCTGTGATAGTTATTTGCTGCTGTCTCATAGAAAGCTGGATTCAGGATATGCTCAAATATTGTATTCTATCTGTTCCTAGGAATAATCTAACAGTTTTGAAATTGTGTACAATCTAAATTGGCGTAATATATTCTGAAATTTATATGCCTTACACATATACTACAATAATGACGAAAGATTGTTAAAACGCGATTGCCAAGATCAAACGTTTTTATAACATTGTAATGAAATCCTATTTTTACATAACTGTATAGCATATCGTATAAACAAATATTGCGCTATGTAAAGATTAGATACTATTTCTGATCTTTGACTTCGTAAAGAGAAATTATTTTGCATAACCATAAAGTGTTCCCCGAAATTCTGGCATGTGATCATTATTAATATTAGTGCCTTTTATGCAGAATCTTTTAAAAATGGATGTGTTAGGGGGCATCGTAGTCATCGCCTATATAAAAATTATTTATAAAAATGTATTGTACTGTGTTCTAGTCTAAAAGATAAAGTGTAACGAAATCAACTATCGTGCCTTTTTACACTATAATTCGCTTCCAAAAAAGAATTCTTTGAAAAAGGAATAGTTTTTTTCTTCATATACACGCTTATGCAAAATTTTTTGACTATTTCAATTTCATACATATTATTTGCATTATAAATTATACAGTATTGTGAGAGTGAATCACAACAACGAATGAATATTCTTAATTCTTTGACTTGTATCAAGTAGCACTTTGTTCTCAAGGTAGATGTTCAGATATAGTTTAGAAGTGATTCTATACATACACGAAATATAACGAAGTATAGAATATACTGATTGAACATCGATTCCGTTAGTTTCGAAAAGTAAAAGGTTATTCATGAGGACTGTATATAAACATGTTAAGTATTGTCCTATCTCAGTATAATGAATGGGCATGGTTATGAAAAAAAAAGAGCAGCACGTGCCAAGGTTGGAGTTCATTCTCATAGTATTGTAAATAGAAAATTCTATACAGCAGATCTAGATATAGCATCCTAAACCAAAAGGAAGGATTTAAGTCCATGATGTTGATATGTATTATATGTTCGACTCTAATAGAAATTGTTGGTAATGAAACGTTGCTTTCTCACGTAATACGATTTTAAGTGTGCGATACTCTATTAAGTGTTGATTACCATTTTGGGCGCATGTTGCATTTCAAAGGTATCTATTTTTTATCGATGTCATAAAACCAGACCAATGGTTTTTAAAATTATCGGCTGTTTTTTGTAGATTATCGGATATGTTCAAAAGCCCTTTTAATTTATTGAAATGTTTCTGTGTTTTATAATTTTTTTATAATGACGAAAATAAGCAAAAAAAGCAGTTTGCATAGTAAAAACGAAACTGTAATGCTCCTTTCCGGATATTTACCACATCAAAGCTCTCAAAAATTTAATGCAGTTTGAAATGATTTTTGTTTTGAAAATGGGGTTTGAGTTTTTGAGACTCGGCAACTCAATAGATTCTGTGAATAACTTTACTTAATTCTTTATGAATAACAATTGAATTGACTAAAATTTTACTCTAATAGCCTAGATTGATTGTTATGAAGAAAGTCAAGTTGTTTCTAGTAATATATCCTATACTTAAATTTGAAGCTACTTGCCGATATTTACTAAAGGGCTACGTTTTGTATTCAAGCGATTAGGGTTATTAACTTTGCTAGAGAGCTGTTTTTCTTGCGATTATTACAGCAAACTCTTCAATGCATCTTGACCTGACTTGTCAGTTTTTATTGTGTTTAAGATTATATTGGGTTATTTTTATGTTTGGTCGTATATGATACAGAAGTTAACGGACAGAATTTAATCGTTCGTTAAAGAAAAGTTATTTAAGGTTCGAACAGACAGAGAATTTACAAAATATACTTGAGTTAAATTAACGCTAACAATGCTAAGTTAATATTACTGCCAACCTTATTTCTGTTCCCTTATATGGGTGTAAAGAATGCTTACTTTAGATACTGTTACCTTTTGCAAGACGCTTCTATTGTTTGCAGAAGTAATGCAAGACATATCATTAATGCAAAATAAATGCAACGCATGAATCGTTAGTAGTTATTAGTTATCAGCGGATATAACTCAAATCACTTGAAATCACTTTATTTGGCTGCTGAAAATTTACTGTTGTACGGTGTGGTTAATGATTAATACATATTTATATATTCTATATAAAGAATAAATGTAATATGTATGTAGTTAAAATTCATTTTTATGCATTACCTATTGACCTGACTAACAGATATATTAGGTTATATAAAATAGAAAGGAAAAATACCAAGTGGCAAGACAGACAAAACGAACCCTCAATTCAAGCTGTTACAGAACTCGTAAGTACGGTTAAGACAACCAATAAATACTCCTTTGATTTGTGAAAAAAACTGTTGAAATAAATAAGAAACTTCAAACGTTTTTACAGAAAGGTACCGCTGTAGCAGAATTTTAAGATACTGTCAAGGACAGTCAGAACCGGCTGAACTTCATACCTGCATGAACTATGTGCAGTGTCTAAATTTTAATTCTCTGCCATATTCATTGTTTTTCTATATAAAATACCATCCTCACTGCCAAGTAAAGACATCACTGTTCTTTTTAACATTCAATATTGTTACATTTCCAAACTCCGTATTCTCGAACTACTAGCACCATTCTTCAACTGATCTATTACTTTAAGTTCATCGGAAGCATAGAAACAGTGTGTTTAAGATTAGTCGCCATTGCATAACAACTACAGCACGATCTGTCCCAAGCGAAGGCTCATATGCCAGTTAGCGGAAGTTTCGATTTGCCGACCGGAATGCTTTCGGTTGCCCGATATTCAAACAATAATCGATACTCTGCTGTATTATGTTTTGTTATATTGCATAATTACATAACAATAAATATTAGCAAGTAAGTTCACTCGCACTTGAATCTATTTATATTTTTATATAAAGTACTATATAAAAAACAAAATAGTACAGTTAGTAATGTTTTTAAAAGATAAAAAGCAGTTGTATCCAAAGAACTTTAAGAAACAGAGGCAGCATCGCATATTAAGCGCTGTATATCGTGCTGAGACCAACGTAACACTGCTTTTGTACATAAAAGTGATCTCTATTCTTAAACTTAACAGTCTTATCTTCTTTATTATGAAATTGATGAATCTTATCAGCGGCGCAACGTTCTTAAAAGTTAGAAAAAAACACGAACAAGATAATAATTTAACCTTACATTGCAGGTTTTTTTGTTTCTAGCAGAAAATTATATTTGATACAAAACAATGGTAGAAGTACGGGGAAAATACTTAAACAAAAAGAGTTTATTTTGAAAAACAGAAGATTTATTTAAAGACGATTCGAACATGCATCACTAAGCGATGGTACTATAATTCTATATCTACATGTAATATGTATCCTATTTCTTCTTATTTACCAAATGTTGAAAAACACTTTTTATCTTTAAGCCAAGAGAAGTATTACATAACGAACGTCTGAATACTGCATTCTGGCAATTTACATCTTAGACGTATAGGATTTCACTTGGGAAAATAACGAATTATCAGAACGAACCTCTCTTGTGGGCATGGGTGCGGCATTAGGCTTCCATTTTTTGGTTCCCGATAAGAACTTGAAAACCTGCAGGTCTGCCGCGTTTATTGCTGTTAAACAAGCGAGCTTGCATCGAGTTGCTGTCAGTACCAGCTTTAAAGTTTCTTCCCTAGAATGACAATGATCAAGCGTAGCATATGACCATTATACAGTTTAGCTACTGCTGGACAGGATAGTTACCCGAATTTTGGCTTTTTATCATTTCTTTCGATATGTTTAATAGGATCTGAACCAACACAAGTGGATGCTAGTGGCATCATTTTGTTTTCCTTCCAATCTGTATCGGGTATCACCACAAGACGAATATTGAAATAAGAAGTTCGATCCAATCTTACCTCTGGGTAATTGTTGTGAATATTGTATATGTAATTGTAAACAAAGTATCTACGTTTCCAAGAGCTCTTTCGATAAATTAAGTACACACCAATGTATGCACATAAGATTTTCTATTTAAAAAAATATCTTGTTGAAGATTTTGGTTACATAAAATCACAGGAATTTTTGATTGCCTGGTATAACAACCTTAAACTTTTTTTCAACATATTCGCTAATATAATTCACAGCCAAAAAGAATTGAACCTTCTATCTGTATATCGTTTCAAATTATTGATTTGGAATTATGACATCGATACTGCGTAAAGTTTCGCCTAGAAATTGCAAAAGATAATTTATGTAGAGTAACATCAGCCAGATAACAGAAGTTTTTTAATTTGAAGTTAACAAGTTGATATTCACTTCTTTATGAATTATAAATATCATTGCGAAAAACCTTTAAATTCAAATATTTCTCCAAATTCAACTAACTGGTTAGTTCTTTCGTGAGAGATAAGAACGTTTCATTACTTCCACTCTGTATGAAACAATTCATTACTATTGCTAAGATTCTATAGCAGAAATACGTAATCATGCCCCTTTCTGAAATTATTCCCACGTTTCTTATGCAATAGACATTTTGCTTTTTAATAATGTATAATAATCATATTTATCATAATATTTTCGGAATGTTTTACACAGATCGCTTCCCAAAAACACAAAAAACAAGATGTCCCAACCTTCCGCAATTGTAAAATTCCGCTTATTGTCCAAATAAATAGTAGGTAGTTATTTTGTTGATAAAATAATAGACATCATAGAGTATCTCTCAAAAATACGTAGACAAAAGTTTGGTATTCAATACCGAACATCCTGTATATTTCCAGGGCATTTTGTTACCTGGTTTCGATAAGCCCAAAGTAATTAATCTTAAACTATTTTACGCAAAAATATACATAGGGTAAAATTATAAATAAAATCATTAAACTTAAAGCAATTTGTTTTTCGAAGAAATGCTTGGACAGGTGAATATCATTTTTGCATCAATCTTTAGTTTCGGTTTCCAAGTAATTACGTCAAGCATAATATTTTTAAATGAACCGCCGATATTTTTTTATTTTGACCAGCTAAATATATCATGAAAATTCTAATATCCTCACATAACAAAATTTACTAATAACAGTCATTTAAAGAGTTGAAATCAAGTTTTATTAATAACAAAAAGCAAAAAAAATGCTCTTATTAAAGAGGTAAAAGGATTGTTTCCTTTAAATTAAATGTTCGAAATGCCACGCACCGGACTCTTGACAAATGCAAATCTCTGGACACATATATTGCTAATGACGTCAGAACTAATTCAACTCATTTCATACCTAATTCCAAAGATTTAGCGGTGTATTGTTGGTTGAAAACATAAGTATTATAAGTCCTTAACTAACAAGCCACCTTTTACGGAATGCGGAGGAGGTGTACCATCTTGCTGAAACTGATATCTGGATTTTTTGTAGGATAGGGTTGTACTTGCTCCTGTAAAGTTTGGAAATATCGTCATTTAGCAAGTCAGGTTAGACTTCATTTGGAAAAACTTTACAAGAGTAGGTACAAGCTTATTTGTCGAAAAAAACAGGTATCCCAAGACCAAGAAGAAGTCTTAATGATTCTGCTGTCAACTATCTCCACACATTAACCTTACCATTACCTGCTGCTATCGATTTACTGTTTCATTTAGGAAAAACGAGGCTTCATCCGAAAATAAAATTTGCCGAATGAAGCATGGATTGCGGTTGTATAAATTCTACGTTACATCACAAAACTGAATTCGAGCTATCGTGCCCACCTTTGTTTTGCACTATCCAGTTTTGCAACAATTGTATTTTGTATGTTATTGTTGTGTCTTTAATACACGTAACACTCATTATTAAGAAAGTTCTATGGATTAGTTGATATTTCTATCTGAATATTTTGCATGCAACAAATTGCACACTTCCTGTCGAGTTCTGGTGTTATTGCCTCATAAAAAAAAAATTAAAATTTACTTGCCCTGATTTTCATTTATAAATGATCCATACTTCGTTAACTTTCATTTTTTTTAAGTAATAATAACGAATATTTGGCAGATATTAACATAAAATTTGGTAGATATCTACTTGATCCACTCTTTAAACGACTTTTATTCGAAAGTTTTCTTCTATCAAGTTTAATTAATTTATTTCGTAATTTTGCCGTGCACAGTATTGGCTTTTTAAATAAATGAATTTTCGCTATCGGTCTGGAAATGTTTTCCAGGCACTTTTTCGGCAATTTAGAGGATAATAAATTTGAAATAATGACGTTTTGCGAAAATTAAATGTATGTGTCTAGAACGTTTAAATAAATTAACGCCGGAATAAGTATGAATGCATTAATTATACACCTATCAAGTACATAACAAGATGAAAAATGTTATTGTATCAATGATTGCTTTTAAACTTGAATTTCCGTTTGAAAACGAAGAAAATTGTAAACAAACGATAAATAACAATAACTTCATAATTAAACTATTACAACATTTCAAAATTTATCGTGGAAAATCCGCCGCGATGCAAATAGAAATAAAGGAAGAAAATATTTTAACATAAGTATGTACGTCGGTTTGAATATGAGTTGCTATCACTTTACCGTCAGATCTAGCATCTGTCATATTAGCAAAAATTTTATCCACTCCTGCGAGCGCTAGAGCTGGCGCCATAAAAAATTGAAATTGAACTATTCGACCGTTTCTTCAAAAAACAAACTACATCAAATTTAATATAATATTTTATAATAAGCAAATCCAAAAGGTAGTATACAAGGCCTTTCATTTAGAATAACAGAGAGTTACTCGTGAATCGCTCTGTAAACATTAAGAATTATAGCAGTAGGTATTCAATGATGTCCATTACGTTATGAGCATATTTTACCATTTTGTATAATACCTGCTATCAATTAATTGGGTAATTAATACTCTAACGTACATATGTAATTTTGCATAAATTGTATATGAATAAATTATTAAAATATTAGGCAATGACTGTAGAAGTAGGCCTCAACTGCTCAAATTACAATCACGTTACTGTTATAATACACGCGTATTTTAAGGAAACTGAAATGTAAAGTACAATATTCCTAGCAAATGTGTAAAATATTTCGAATACCGTTGTATAGTTCATAAATTATTTAAAAGGATAGAAGAAAACATAATGGTGCTACATTTTCATATATGTATATGTGATAAATATGACTGTCCATAACTGTAAAATATTTTACAGCTGATTATTGTATTTGATTACTAAGAACAATTAAAACATTTGTTTCCAGTTGCGTAATTGAAGTAATTGAATATCTATAATTAATTGCTTTTATGGATTAGTCATATAGTATTGAATAATAAATTATTATTAAAAATTTATTTAAATTTTAAATTATGTATCATATGTAAAATACTCTAATTGTCTTGTATATAGATAATAAATTTTATGTATTAACAACGAACTTCTCATAATTACGTTTTAAAATGCTACTTATATGTCAAAACACAATCTATTAATTTAAAAGTAAATATTATCCGTACAGGAACTTTATAAACACTGCCCGATCATTTCTGTTATTTTCAAATCTATTTTAACACGCTTTTAAAAAGAAATTATAGAGAAACGCCTAAAAGACAAAAGTATAAATATTTTTCGTGGAATTCACGTCGTACCAAATATTTTTATCAGGTAATTTATTTAAAAAGTGGGAAAGTGTTACATATAGATTTAACATAAACTGTATCAGTATGGTTACTCGTAAGTTGTGTTGAAAGAATATGCATTAACGCTTATAGTTTTCATTTTTATAATCTATACTGTAACACATAGTTTTTAAGTTATTTCATAATTTTCTAGTCTGTATACTTTTTTATTCAATAATTTTGTCTTTTATTTTACAAAGGTGTTCCTGAAAATTGAAAAATAAAACATAAACGCATGCACATGAGCAGTTTTGCTTAACTTATAAAAAAAATTGAAAATAAACGAAAATGTTCAGTGCCTATTAATTTTTAACTCTTCTGTAAATGTGTGTATATATTATATATTTTTGAAACATTGTGCTTTTATTTACCTTATTATTTGTATCGGCCCTCTTAGTGTTTAACCCTATTTACTGAATTTTTAAAATTCTTAATATTGCTTATTGTTTTGACTTAGGTGAATTGATAGAGCCTTGTTAACGAACAATATTTGTGCTAATGTATAGTTGGTTGCAAACCGGCAGGTCCGCATCGGTCGAGTGCTGCTGCAACATGGATGTAGTTCGAATATTTTGCTTACAAACACGTCTGCTCGTTTGTGTCTTCACGAAGAAACTTTTGTTAAGCCTTGCAAAGAATTCATGCAACTCCGCAGTGTCGCTCAGATATGTTAGTGTGTCCGACGAAGTGTATGGAGGTATGCGTAGGACTGATCGCAAGCAGCGCTTTTGTACACTCGAAAGAGAGGTAATGTTAGTGGGTGACGTTATGATCCGAATTAGACTAGCATAAGCGCGTGCCCTGCTTCGAACTCTTGTGAGATGCTCGGCCAGATCAGGCGTTTATCAAGTCGAGTGTCGACTCGATCTTGGTGTTCCAGTTGACTTCGTCAGTGCCTCTTGAATCTGCCACGTGGTGTTCCCGACTTCCTTCTCTGAGTCATTCACGGTCACAATACTTGGATTTGCTTTTATCGTTTCCGATATCCCACCCTCAACCCGCCTGCCTAAGTTTGACCGCTTAACATTTGGTGTGCTACTGACATCCACTATTATATAAAAATTCGACACTTATAAATCGATATTTATCATTCATGTGATATAGGTATGCTTTTTCTTTGGTTAACATGTTCTGTACAAACAGACAATCCGTTATTTTTCATGTTCTTATGATTCATAGTTGTCTGTATAACTGTTAGATTACGTATCCGTTTCTGGTAACGATTTCTTAATGTCGTTATTTATTTTTTGACGAATTTTGTTTTGGCATTGTTATTTTATCGTCTTACATTTTACAATAAACAAAAACCAAACATAACCTTTATCTATTAATGATGATAGGGAGGGCCGTGCGATAGAATAGTGAACACTACAAATATATCGGTACACTTCGCACTACACAAGTTTAATTAATTAATCCGGGACAGCTGTTTCGAGGATGTATCGATCCTCTTAACTTAAAGATACTAAATTTCACGTCACAATAAGAATTGAATTAATATTTTTTTTAACTATTAATCTTGCTTCGACCAAAAAGTACTACATTAAATTACACGAAAACGCCAAACGCTGACCATAGGTGATATAATATTAATTTGCTAAACGAAAGCACGTTGCGCCGCACCGATCAACACTAATCCTTTGAAATTAAAGTACGCAAAGCTACTGCCTTTCTAACCAACAAGAGTAATCAAAACAGAAAAATATGGCGAATATTACATCTCTAATTGTAATGTATTGTTACAAACTTTTGCATAACATTCTCCTACAACATATATTCTGAATATTTTATAATAAATATTTAGTATTGTGCGTGTGAAATTTCTTACTGAATATTTAGGATATATCATATATTATATATTAAAATATTCACCGCGTCGTCGTCTTCCACATCATGTTTGCGTCTCTGGTATTTTTCCAAATCCCCTTGCCACACTACACCACGTTGATGACCCTTAAGTTATCAGCGGCCTTATTATTGACGTATGTAGCATAATCTCTGAGACTTCTTCCACCCAGAACTGAGTACAATAAGCTTCTAGCTATGCTCATTTTCCTACAAATGCTCTTCAGATGGTTTGCCGTCTTAATGTCATCCCGTTATCCAATATAACACGCTAGATACTTAACTTCATTTTTCCCATAGCAGATAATTATCATTTATATAGATGTTGTCAGGTGCTTATTTAATTTTCCTGACGAATCTTATAGCCACGCATTTATTACAGTTAACGGTCAACCTCCGGCCCTCTGATTAATAGACAAATTTATCTGACGCACTCTGTAATTTGCATGTTAACATGTCGTTCTCATGAGCCGCGTAAATAGCAACATCGTCTGTACATACTACCAATATCATATATACAGCTTCGGACACAGCAGTGAGTCCTGGCAGACCCCGGAAAGAATCGATCCAAATCTTCGATCACCGACTAGGACCATGCGTATCCTCAAAACGGCCGTCACGGACTAATTATTATATATTGCTATATAATAAATTAAACTTGTGTGGTGCGGAGGTTATCGATACTTATGTGTTGTGTAGCATATTTAACATTATATCTAGTTCACCAGCGCACTTGAGTATTCTATTTATGTCTCTTTTTGGAACGAATACCTACTTTTATTGTAATAAATGTTTTTAATTGCGGAAAATTGACTTAAAATTTATTAACAAGATAAATATCGATTTTAAACAAGGTAGGTATTAATGCGCATAAATAAATACAATAGGCACAATATGTAGCTAATTGGTTCAACGACGAACAATTACAATGGCGCAAGTTTAGAGTCTACTTTAACAATTATAATGACAAATTGTTAGTGCTGAAAGAAGTTTCCTATTATATAACCATAGAAGTCTACTAGTAGTCAACAACGATTTAAGAAAAAAGATATAATGGAGCCCGTTTAATGTGATAGGTCTTAATATTATCGCCGCCTCGTTCTTTCTAATTTCATCACATGTATGGAGTATAGCACAAATATTAAAGTTAACATGAATACGTGAATAGATTCATTAGAAACTTCCCTGACAACTAAATTTTTAACAGACCTTTTGAGAAATGACAACGAGAAAGAAAGGAAGCTTTCAAAAATATAAAACACATTCTTACTAGCAAACTGGTACCACAGTTCTTTGAGTGGCCTGCCTATTGTAGGCAAACTTACCAGGTGTGTACACGTTACAAGTTTTATCTGCAAATTGAAAATATGCTGCTTCTTTCGGTTTAACAAAATTTTATCATTTGGCTTCAGAGGATGAAGTTACAATTATTAAAATTTGACATAGAAGTTCACTCTAGACCAGGAAGAGTTGCTAAAAACAAATTCCTTATCACAAGCTTTTCTAAAAGGAAGTAAGCTGAATAACGTTAATAAAGAGATAGAAAGTCAGGTCTGTTTAATTAAAATAGAACTAAATGCAACATCCGAACAAAATTAATGAACTAATTTTAAGGGAATGGGCCAATTCAAACAAAAAATTAAAGGATCACCTTAAAACCTTGTTGATTGTGTTGTTTTTATAATAAAAAACTATTTTTCTAAAATGACTGAATGATTGATTGTTTGCGAATGGTTTTCTTACCAGCTCGATAACTACTACAATGGCATCGCCACTACTCTTCGACTGCTACTACACTCCTATTTACATAAGTCGCCAATTTCGAAAATAAAAGCGGTCGTTAACAATCCTTTTGTCCACACAAAACTTAACGGTTATTGGTTATTGAATATTTAAAGACAGGGCGATTGCAATTCCAAAAGGAAATGTTTAGGGGTTCATAAGTGTGAAAATTAGCACAAGAAGCTTTGTTATGACCTGGCATGGTAAATCAAATAAAGCAAAAGGTTTCTTAGTGTCTCGGAGAATCATTATAGCCACATGATACATATTTAACATTGGATTGTGATATTTTTGAAATATTAGGTCTCATTGTCGTACATTATTTCTCAAGAAACATTTAAATAAGTGGTTTCAATAATAACTTAACAAGTCACTCAATAATCGAAAACCTTATAAATGTATTTTCGCGCAGTATGTGATGCCAATAACGTTGATTAGTAGTTTAGCCAAGAATGAGAACATATTATGACATCGCCTGCGTACGCGCAATCCAATAGCATATACAGACTGCTAAGAAAATGTTAAAAAATCATAAATGATATAAATAGCATTTCTTCGCTATGGGTATGTTTTTCAAAAGGACAATTGTATCAATGGTGAGAAAGTTCCTTTCAATTTCCATTTAACTCGTTCCTGGAGGTTACTCAGATATTTGTCATGCCATCGGACCAAAAAATGTTGTACGATCTGTTGTAGCCTTTGGTAACGTTTGAGACGATTTTCTTGTGTTTTTGTATAATCGTGCTTTGGCAAACGAAGTAAACTCTTGCCGATAAGAAAATGTCCTGGAGTAAGGACTTCCAGATCGGAAGTTAAGGACAAAAAGGACGGGAGTTCAAAATTACCACGATTTGAGTCAATATTATGGTGAATATTTAGATTTAGATTTAGACGGTTTTCCGCGTCTGATAAATCGCTTTATAGTTGCTAGGAAACATTCTAAAGTTAAGCTAGAAACTGTTTCCTAAGTGCACGGCTTTTGTACCTAAATACACAAAAAGACAAACATAACCCTTTATAAGTTTGGCGTTTCTGGTTATTCGATCCTTTAAAAGAAACGGACCTACGTATACCTTATGAAAAGGCGTATATTGATTGACACGTAGCACCGCCAAATCATCCACGTAATAGGCTTAGGATTTACTTCGAAACACACCTTACAATTTCTTACAGTACCCTTGGCGATGTTTCGTCCAGTAATAGGTCAGTATTGCTCTCGCATACTAGAAAGTAACGTAGTAGGACCGCAATATCCCAACCGATTGTGTTCTTATTCAAAGATTAATTTTGTTAACTTATGCTTAGCTTGTAAAATGATTGGATGTTTTTTTTGCACTCATATTACATCAAAAAACAAACCCTTATTCTCCGCAACAACCTGGTTTGGATGAACGTCTGAACAGGACAGTGGTGGAAAAGACGCAGTGCAAACTGTGTGACGCAAAACTTGAAAAAAGTTTTGGGCGGAGGCAGCTCCTAATAAGCGTAAGCAGCTAATCGCTGCTTATCTGCAAAACAGAAGCACAATTTCTGGACTTGCAAGTGATAAGACACCTTTTGGCGTGGTATAATATGGGATAAGAAATAAAAAAAAACAATTCTAGTGCAATACGGTGAATCCAGTAAAAGTTACACACTATACAATCCTGAAATTAACAATATGGTAATATGAAGGGATCTCGAGAAAACGAAAGATGTCGGAAGAAGTTCCAATATTACTGAATAACATTGAAGACAGTGCGGGATTCGAAAGTTTCTGAGGAATCTATAGAAGATGACATGGGAGCAGTGAGCTCTAAGAAAACTTATCCAACTCAAACAGCGCAAATAGTTAAAAAAAAGAAGAGAGTAGTAACGAAGAATTCACATGTAAAGGAAAAGCAACGGCAAGTAAAAAAAGGAACTTCGAACAGAGAGCCGAAAGCAAAATAATTCAAAAATGTTACTTAGCAGATCCACTGCACATGGAAGAAGCTTTATCTAGTGGTGATGCAGAAATGTAGAGAAAAGCTATGGTAAAAGAATTATAAAGCTTTAAAGAAAACGACGCGTAGGAAATAGTGGACTTGTTAAGATTAAGTATTAGTTATCTCGATCCTTTTTTTAAGGAAAACGTACACATGCCAGAAGACTTTATTAATTCTGATTACAAAAACAAGTGTTCAAAATTAAAAAAGTCTGTTTACGGACTTAAATAGATGCTAAAGCTTAGAATGTTATGTTAATATGTAGATGTTTTCTTTTTTTTTGTGAAAGGGAAGCCAGTAGTCTGAAGGAAGAATTTAGTGCTAAATTTAAGATAGGAAATCTAAGAAAAATCAAGAAATGCTTAGGTATGCGAATTGTTTTTGGCGAAGATCGTTATCACGTTTAATCAAAAGAATGATATTAGTCAGTTGTTGCAGAAATTTATGTCAAATGCTAAAGCAGTAAACACTGCTATAGAAAATATGGACTTAATATCCTATGAGAAACTGATAGGTAGTTTAATAAATTTGTCTGTATAGATTAGGCCGGATATATCTTTTTCTGTAAGTTTTTTAAGCCATTTTAATAATGTGTACAATTGTAGATATGCCAAACGTACTTTAATATATTTAAAAGTGACATCAAATGACTGTTTGAGGTATTCAGGAGACGATTCAGAATTACAGTGTTTTGTGGATGCTGATTGAGCAAGCAATATCGTAGATTGTAAATCATATGCAGGTTGTTAAGGACTTAACATTTTATTTCGTTTTATTTTATTTTATAAGTTTAACCATTTTTATTTATTTGTAAAAGTAATATTTTGTTTATGTCTATTTCACGATAAATTGAATGTTTCATTTGTTTTGCTTTGTATGAATTCATATATATCGTTTCAACATCATTTAAACTTTGACGTGTACGCATTCAATGTAAAAATGCGTTTAATTTCTTATAAAGTTAGTAGCAATATAAAATTCGTCAATGCTCTAATTAAAAATATATTTAATAGTCATTTGTTATATCTGTTTGATAAAGCTACTGCTAATGCACGTATCGGATCCCGTGATCCGTACAAAGTATCCTTACTGTACGAACTGCCGCGGTACCTGCCGTTGCTCTTTCGCTTGTAAGTCACGCAGCGCTCAGACCCGCACTGTCGTTGGTGCTACTAGTAATCCGGAGCTTTCTCCTTCTTCCTCCAGTTTCATCGGGTTATCGACCTTCCTAGGGTGTTATACTCTAGCTGTTGCTCGGAGTCTTCGTCTTGGACTCCCTTCTTGGTTGCTAGAATAGAAAAATATGCGTTAGTGCGGCATTGATGTTTGTCGCGTCGATACTTATGCCAGCCTACTGAGGTGATCATAGGTCGGTCCTGAAGCTGTTCTTCTGGTGGTGACGTTCTTCATGGCGGGATTTTCGCTGGTTAGCGAAATCTCAAATAAGTTTCTGTTGAGGCGTGCCAGGAAATCCTGGAGCTGCTCGGTCTCGCTCAGGTTTGTCAGCGTTGCCAGAAAGATGCCTTGGGGGATGCGTAGTATTAATCGCAAGCAGCGATTTTGTACTACCGCGAGGGAGTAGATATTGGTTGGTGCCGTCGTGACCCAGACGAGACTGGCGTAGGTAAGAATCGGGCGTATGTGTGTCTTGTACAGCATGGCGTCCATTTTAGGGTTGAGGTGGGAGTTTGTGAGGATGGGATACAGCTGTCTAACTGCAACTAGTGCCTTATTTCGAGCTCTTTTGAGATGCTCCACAAAATTCAACCTTGCATCCAGGATCATTCCGAGGTATTCGATTTTGTTGCTCCAATCGATCTTCGTCGCTCTGACTTGGATCTTACGGAGCGGACCATGTTGTTTCCAGGCGAACGCAATAGCTTGCGTCTTCCTGGGGTTCATCGTGAGTCCCTGGCCATCGAAGTAGTTAGAAATTTTGGTCAAATGCACTTGCGCAAGTTTGACCGCCAACTCAGCGCTACGCGAAGTGACCAGGATTGATGTGTCATCCGCGTAGATGGCATTCAGCACTCTTTGATCAACCGATTTCGGAATGTCCATGACGTAGACCGTGAACAAGACTGGGCCTAGCGCCGATTCCTACGGAACTCCAGATAGCATACTCCTCTCTGAAGATTATGTACTATTGACCATGGCGTGGAATCTCCGGTGTTGAGGTATAATCTGATTTTATCTATTATGAGTCTTAAGAAGTCTCGGTGGAAAGCTTACCTGTTTCATCTTCACCAGTAGTCCCTCGTGCCGGATCTTGTCGAATGCCTTCTTCAGGCCCAGGGATACCATGACGGTCATCTGTTTCTTGTTGAAGGCAATGGTGACTTGATCCCTGTCGTTGGTTTCTGATTTTTCCGCTTATATATGGGGACAGCATCTCGGAGCAAGGTAACAAATAAGAACGCGAGCGTTTGGGTAGCCGTGAGTTGTATAGCATCTTTTTGCAGTAGTGACCGGCTATTTACTGCTATCGGAAAACCAGACGCGTCATGCTCCGGTAGAGATGGTGTTGGCCCTACCGTTGAACATTTGAATGCATACACAAAGAAGGAACCGAATTATAAAATCCGTATACGCTATTTATATATTTGAATTTTGATATATACGAAAGAGTACCATATTTATTTAATTTTTGTAAAGAGAATTGTTTATTTAATATTTTGTATATCCACGTACTGCTTTTAATTTTAAAAGCAACTGATTAAGGGAGTAAACACATATAAGCAATTGGTGCTTTCGCCTCACAAGAAAGATACACTGAACCAGACGACTAGCGGCATTGTTCTTCAAACTAAGAGAACGTATCACGGGTTATGTATTTAAACTTTGTAATTCTGTAATTTCTTGGGAGACATCTAAACAAAAGGTCGTAGCTTTGTCGAGCACAGAAGCAGAATATATGTCATTACCAAAAGCTGTCAAAGAAGAGATATACTTAAAACGACTCTTAACAAAATTGATGGAAAATGCGTCTTGTGTAACTATTTAATGTCAACCAAGGCGCAATAAATTGAACAGAGTATTCAATGTATCACAAAAGAAGTAAATACATAGATATCCGCCATCATTTTATAATACATAATCGCAGATGACGGAATAAAAGTAACATATTTACCTACCGATGTAATGCCAGCGGACACTTTAACAAAACGTCTTCATTGTGATAAACATTACAAGCTATTAGATTTATTTGTAATGAATTAGATTAGATTTATAGTGAATTAGTTAAATTTGTAGATTTTAATTTAATAAAGAAGAGAGTAGTAAACACTCTGTGTATTTACTTTTAAGTCCTTTTGTGTTTTATATGTGGGCCCGTTTTGTGTACCTACGTAAAATCGGTAGAATCTCATCCAGAAGATTATTTTAGGGAAATTCTTACCAAACATATGCTTATTCTCTTTCTTGTCTATTGTCTCGTCCATTTATGGTGTGGCAAATAATCGGATTATGTGGGTTACACAGAATACCAATGAGGAAGCACACTTTGCATGATACATTTATTGATCGACGTCACATTTATCATCTCATCCAAGAAATTTTCTTAAAGGAAATTCTTACCGAACATGTGCCTATTCTCATTTTCTTGTGTCTTATCTTGTCCGTACGACGGATGGTAAATAACCGAATTATGTAGGTTCCATAGAATACCGATTGGGAAGCACTGTTTACATGTCACACTAATCTTATGATCATTTTATCTAAGAGATTTTTTTAAGGAAATTTTTATTGTGTTCCATGTAAGTAATTATCTCGCTAAAAAAGATGTGGTGCCCCGGTACTGTTTGGATAGTAATTGTATATGTTACTGCTAAAATAGGTTGTATTTTACAAATGTTTTCTCTTAGAATTTAAGAGATACAGAATAAATCGTGATTCTTTTAAATTAAATTAAATTTAAAAATAAAACAAAAATTAAAAGGGCATGAAACGTCATACAGTCCTGACGCACAACTTTGTTGCTTTAGCAATGTTATCTGATCAAGAAGTTTATATGCAAACATACTTGTTATGTATTTGCGTTTTGTGTGCGTCGTCAACACGAGTATGTGGCGAGCTTGCGCAGAAGAGAAAAAAAGAGCGCGCAGAACATGGCGTCCCCTCATTTTTGTAACTCGAGTTGTGTTTGATTTTAATTGTACTTTGTCATTACCATTCTAATAAGTAGGTAGTAAACGAAAGAGTAAGCATTATTTACCGTTATATATAAGTTATGTAACATAACAATACTGTACCCGTTATAAATGCGAATTTTAAAATTTGATATATCGAAATCTATTGCATGGACGTACCTAACTAAAATTTATAAATTTTGCAGCAAATTATATTCGTCAGCCAGCTGGTGAAAAAGTCGAATTTGTCACTTACAAGTTTAAACAGAGGCAAGGTGTTATGTACTAGGCCACGCGGCAGTTGGCAACGCCGACGGTTTTTCCCCATCGACAGTTAATAACTTAGCGGAGTAGTTTTTTTTTACGCGTGATAGAAGCGGCAAGACACTAAAAACGTGTAAAGAATTGAGTTTGCAGTATTAAACAGTTTAGTCTATTTTGTTAATAAATAAGTTGCAGTCAGCTGTGATTTATTTTTAACCCAGACAGAATACACTTCACAAGGGTTTCCAGGAGTTGTAGGTAGAGATAATCAAGGCAGGTGCAATATTGCCTTTTTGCAAAGACTTAACAGACTTGTGTCGATTCATTCCATAAGAATGGGTTCGTGTTGCCTACTGGCTTCTCCGAGAGCGACAAAATACGAGTTCGTCTAGTTGCTGCAAAAAAAATGATAATTTCACCTGCCTTAGTAATCTCTACTAATGGGTGCTCTTGACAGTAGCAACAGACCACTTACTCTTCTAGCAAAAGATCAATCTTCGTACTATAATAGTAATATCTAGTGTCGAGTGAGAGATTAAACAATAAGTAGCATGGGTGGTATTTTGTACATATGACGCTTTGTATGCATTTAAGAATAAAGTGAATTATAATAACACTATTGTGCCTCTTATGGTTATTGTCAACACTTGTTACCGATATTGACCATATTACACGTATTGCAATCAATATTACTATCATAGCATAATATTGTACATCTGATTGCATATAGACAGACGTGTTTGCCGGCAAAGTCCGTTGCCACTACCCTACAAATTTCTTTCAGGTTACCCTGGTAGATAGGTACCAGATAGGTAGGTACCCATGATAAAATGAAAACTTCATCAGATGAATTGCTTCTCAATTCTAACTACCATATTTTAAGGGAATCTGCTTAGAAATGTATAAAATATGTACTAGCACCACTTCGGGACAATGGACTTCTATATATTCTTGTAAAAAAAGATTCAATAATCCGTATTTTCATTACCCATCGCCTATATACATCTTTCTATATATACAATTCTTCCATCTAACATTTCACCGAGATGAAACAGTAAATCAATCTACTATAGATCAATTCTAAATTACATGTGTAGATAGCATTTGATATATTGTATACACAAATATTTTCCACTTCGCCAAATATGCCTTGATTTTTCCCATTTGTTACTAGTTTAGCCAAAGTTTAAAAGTAGTCTAAACTGCCTCGACCGAAATTATTCCAAACAACAGTATCAAGAATGTTAAGTTATTTCACTATACCTTTACCGGTGAGTTCGCTAATTCATGAAGCAACTTATGTACATCACAAAACAACTGATTAGCTGATTGTATGGGAATTCTTCTAATGCTTCAATAATCAAAAACACCCATCGTTTTTATTTGATACAGGCCAAGTTGAAAGAAAGACAGCAAATGTTCCAGATTCTGAGCAGTTAGAGTTATTGTGTGCGATGGGAGTTACAAACAAATTAATAATTTCGCATTACGTCACACGATACATGGTCTACATTTTTTAACGGAATGTATATTTTATTTTGAGTTTATTAAAATTTATGAATGAAAAGTAATCCATAATTTTTAAATATCCCTCTAATATTCAAATTTGTTAATCCCGCGAATTTTTAGAAATGGATACCATATACCCATTGAACACAACGTATGTACCTGGAATGGACCTGTACACACAAGAGCACTAAGGCAAATTTGCTTCCAATTGTCACCGTATTAATATTTTTTATAAATATAACCTACGTATACATTAAAGACGTTTGAATGTTGTCTAATTTTACTTGTATACCGTTTGCTATTGTTAGTTTATTGTCGTCGTTTAGAATTTAAATGAGTACTTTTCAGTGCTAGGTTGTGATGATTCAGTGATAGGTTAAAGAATGTAGGAAAAGGATTAATTTGATGCTTAGATACAAAATTAAATAGAATAAACATTGTTAGCGTATATGGTTGCCTGCTACTCAGGCAGTGTATTTCACTGTATTATAATTATAACCGGGGTTTCGTTTATCTAAAGTTGGTGGCGTAGCTGAATATTTTTAAACAGCTGAAACAGAAATACTGGGATTTTAAACGGATTTAAGAAAAAATTTCTGGTCTGGTGAGAGAAAGGCAAAGAGGCACACGATTTGATTCGTATAATTAGCGATTTTTTTTTTTTTAATATTGCGATCATCACAATGTACATAGTTTCCTTTTTAAATACCGATATTACTTTAAGAAAACGTATTATATCATGTCGAAGAACATTTTATCATATTTAACAACATATTTTTCTTTTGAGCATGTATTCGTAGATAACGTGCGTGCGTGTAGACATAAGTAGTGTATTAATTAGGTAGGCAGAATCATAAACATCTGAGAGAAGAATTTTATTTTTGATTCGCTCACGAATCGTATTTTCAATTATTGTAGCATATCATTTGGATTGGTTGAAAAAAGAACTAACTTAGTAACCTTGCGTTTTTTAAATTAATTACTGATGTATGAAAGAAATGTACAATATATATGCTAGTCGGATCAGTTAAGATCAGTTCAGTTTAATCATCACCCAAGATCACTTGGGTAATGATTAAACTGATTGAACTGATCCCCACTAGTCGCAAGTGATCTTCCTGTTTTAGAGGATCACTTACTACATCTGAAGTGATCCACCAATAGTAGCTCAACGAATTTAAGATTTACAATGCGGGAAGTAGCAAGCGTAAACAAACCTTCTTTGCTTCCTTAACTTCCTTACTCCTACGCATCCGACACTATTTTTTAAATATTACTTTTCGGTATTATTCAAAGAGTAGTAATTACAAGACATTACATGCTTGTATTTCTTGTAATTGAGTTTTTACATAAGTACATATATTGTACTATATTTATCGTAATATACTCATACAACATTTAAACAATTATATCAGATTCGGCTTATTACATAAGTAGTTGTTTTTTAAAGTTCGAAACATTGTAAAAATCTCAAAAACATTTTCGTTGGTGGAAATATAATTCAAAGACAATAACTTCTTAGTGAGTATATCTTTAATAAAATGGACTTTCATATCAATATCTTTTGTATGCTTACTATTCTCTAATTTTCTATTAGATTTATAGTGCTTCGGTTATTCTTTGATATAGGTTAATTCAGTAGTAGTTAAAGCGGAAGCTATATACGCTTCACCCGTTGATAGAGCTACACTGGATTGTTTCCCTGATACACATTGTCGTACTGCTTACACTCTTGCGATCTTTTCTATCAGCCGCCCAATCCGCGCCTGAGCGGTCCTTTAATTTTTCTTGTGAACTCTGTGTATATAGTAATCTTTTATTTTTTTGTTTGTTTCAAGTAACCAAAAATTCTTTTGCCTGCATTCCATAGCTATGATGTAGATTTATCTAAGTATCTGCTTAACAAACAAGTTGCAAATTATGTCTGGTCTGGTCTATTGACTACAGCTAAATATATCAATGATTCTCTCTATAGGCTACTTCAATTTCTTCACCTTAGTATTATTACTATTGAGCAGAGGCACAAATGCTTTTAATCACTGCAGCTTTGATAGATCGCATTTATTTATAGGTAGATTTGATTCCATAGGTGTATTTATGCCTTAGCAATTATCCATTTTTAATTTACACAATATTTCGTCTATCATTAGCGTTTTTTAATTTCCATTCCTAGAAACATGTTTATTTTTTTTTTGTTTAAAGCCGTTATTTATAATAAATACATGAAGTCATCCATACCAGCAGCGAGGCGCACCTTTTAGGCCATATAGTGCCTTTTTTAGTTTTAAGACCTTTCCTTTCTCTTGTTCTAGCGTTACCATTATTGTTATATTAATATCGGTTTCCAATTAGTCGTTTAAAAAAGCTGTTAGTATATTTAGATGTTTTTGTGGTAGATTATCCTGAACTGATTTAAAAGTCCGACAGTTGGCAGTCTTGCTACAGAAGCATATGGTTTTTTTTGTAGTGTTTTCTTGGAAATTTTTCAATTAATTTCTCCTGCACTTAATCGGTTGGTATTTGTCTAACGAACTTTAATCTGCATTAAACCCAATTTTAACTAAAATGGCGCTTATATCCATTCTGAAATCATCAATTAATATATACTTACTTTGCTTTTACAAAATTGACTTGTAAACCTGTCTCAACTAGTTTCTTAACTAACAATAGATTATGTCTTAGATCTTTACAACATAAAATATCTTTAATCCTATCGATTATATTTTCTTGTTCATTCAACATAGCATTAAGATTACCAGCTTTAGTAGTAAGAACAAATTGATTATTTTTAGCAACAAAAATGTTAACTGGAGAATTTAACTCATGAATATTCTATAGTCCTTTAGAATCCTTGATCATATGATTTGTTGCAGCATAATCAATGTACCATAACACCTTTGACGTCTTTTTCTTCATAACTTCTTCACAGAAATTAACAGAGATGACAATGTAAACCCCTTTTTCACACTCATTCCATTTGTAATAATCCTTTCGTTGCCTTTTTGTTATCATTTTTGGAACTATTTAAGAAGACAACAATTGTTTCACTTGGGGCAGTCATTTCTCAATTTGTTTTTTTAAGTTCATGGTCAAGCAATTTTGCCTTTACAAATCCTAGTGCTAAGCTCATTGATTTCAAAGTTTCCAAAGCAGTGACCATTGAATCGAATGATTTGGGCAGCATTAACAATAGGCGAAACACTGTGTCCACCTCTTGGAGCTTCACTTAATTCCTTTACAACTTCATCATATTTAATAAAATAAATTTCAAGATGTTCTGTTTGTTTATATTTTATTGTTAACGGCTTTTCCTTAAATACTTGCTATACCTTTCGCTTAGAATATAACTTTCAGCACTTTGCGCATTTGGTAACTTGTCGTTTTACATTTCATAAGTTCGAGTTGGTTATTTGCCGAACATTATATTATATTTTTATCTTGTTTTGTATAGTTGTCATTTGATTGTTTTTTTTTTTTCTTTGACGATGCTTTATTTCACACCTAGAATTTCTAATATAAATTCCATGCTAAACCTCTAATGGTCATACTCAAAACCTTGAACGGCGTTTATCCCATATTTTTTAAATTTTTCCGAATCCATCTTGTTACTCTTCTTTCTCAATGGCATGGCACGATTTTGTAAAAGAAAAACGTTTTTCATTTTTATCTCTAAGCTTTTTATCTGTTCAGTGATCTAAGTATTTCTAGAGTATTATCCATGGGCACATAACCTGTAATTTTTCATAAAAAGATTTCTTACTAAAAACGCTTATTTATTTCTAAAGAATAATGTTTACGATACAGAGAACCAGTTGTATCAGAACTAGTTGTACTGATAGAACAGTGTCATAGAACAGTTTTTAGTCACACACACACATATATTAAGTACCGCTACTAGTCCGCCAATTGAATGCATTTAGCACTTTCTTTGGGAATATTTTATAAATTCTCGAAAAAGTGTGCCTACTAATTTATATCTCATAAAAAAAAAACGACGAAAGCGAAAGTTAGTTTCAGAATTGTATTTATTTTTTAAGTTTTGGTGTTACTTCACATATTTTAAATTTCAAATTTACCAAGTATTTGTGTTTAATATACCGCAGAAATTGTTTAAATTTTATGAAACATTTGTGGTTTCTTGGGGAAGACTAAAATGAGCATTCTTGCACATAATTTTTTTTATTAATATTAAGTTTTGTTTTATTTATTATATAAATTAATATATATGATTAATTTGTTAAAAGTAAACGTTTGTAATACAATAGGAACGTAGAAAATAAAAATAAAAAAAAAGTAATTTTATAACTTGTATACATACATGAAGTCAGCAATGAGAACGTATTTCTAAATTGCCTTATTCTAATCTGACGCAAACATCAGACAGTATAGGAAGGAGAAGAAGGGGCGTATAAAGCGTAGTCAACAATAAAACAAAAAATAGACGCCATTTTGCGCTAGTTCGTATGTAATTTTCAAGTTTATATATGTCATCAGATTTATAAACGACTTTTTCTATGCGGAAATGTACCTGTGATAATATTTCGTGAGTGTTCGTTAAGGTCTTTGTAAGTGATATGAACTATTAGTACAATTGTGTTATCTGGCAACCGTAATATTTGGGGAGGGTTATCGTTCAATCGTAATACGAAGATGAGTACTAGAGACGATGAATATGATTATTTATTTAAAGGTAAGAAGAAATCCGGTAGCTTCTAATGATTGATCATTTGAGTAATTTATTTTGTGTATACAAATACTGTATTACTATTGCATCGAAAAGTTGCATTCATACATTGGTTTGACGTACATATGTATAAATGTAACTGTCAATTGATGACAAGGCAGTGTTAATCACAGGTCAAATAATAAAGTGCACATTGTCTTGTTTTGTAAAATTGGATATGTAGTTCTCAAAAAGCAACGATTAATTGTTAATTAACATTCTACTTGTATTTATTTTTTCAAACAAAGCATCACAAATATTTGATTAACATATACACATGTACTCTACTGTTCTTAAAAAACTATAGAATTTCTCCTTGAGAAAATATAAAATACAATTATATATAGCTAACTACAGTTGGTTTGTTTTTTTGTAGTTGTTTTAATTGGTGATTCTGGAGTTGGAAAAAGTAATCTATTATCAAGGTTTACTAGGAATGAATTTAATTTGGAGTCTAAATCAACTATAGGCGTAGAATTTGCTACTCGTAGTATACAGGTCAGTATATAAAAATTAGTTGTAATTTATAACGGAGCTTTCTAGGTTTATATTTTCTAATATTCTTATTATTTATTTTAGTTATTAAAGAAACTCATAATCTAAGTTATGTTCTTATCTAAATCTGCTTGTTCAATATGTAAATTACCGTATCTATTAATCATATTTGGATCTATTACTCATTCACTCGATAGTAGTAGGTCAAATGATGGATAAAGTGTTTATCACTTTTAAATAATAAACAAACAGTCGGACAGTGGACTTAAAATTCTTTAATCTTTTTAGTGTCTGAATCAATGTATGTACAAATTATACATTTAATCTCGTTAAAAATTATTTCTGTAACAGAGCAGCCAAAATATTGGGTTGCTGGCGGAAAAGTAACACATAAGGTTTCGTTAATCCAAAATTCAACAATTTATTTACATTATTTTAATATACAATATAAACTCTAGGTAATAAATGGTACGCATTTATTACATATGTCAAAGTTACACTATTGACTATACTTATTAATAATTACAAATTTTAAAGCAATTCATGGTAAGTGGTAATATTCTATCGGAAGATGACATAGTAAATAATTGTCTATTTCTGGTATGTGACAAGGCAATTTTTGAAATTGTCCTACAGACTAGCTACTTGATTAATGTTATTAACTATTCCCCTATTGAATTCTTTGACAATGGCAGTATGAAACCAATGAATTTTTATTATGAGAAATTGTAGTGAATGCCAATCCTTGATAAGCAAACTATTTCTTTAATGATACACTTAGTTACTTACTTACAGTTGGACATTTTCAAAAATTGTAGTCAACAAGTGTCACTTGTTATAAAGTAATACTTAACAAAAATCAATAGTCGAATAATTTTCTCGAAAGTTATTTTCATTCCATAGTTCTGACAACCATTATTTCTTAGCGAGTAGTTGATTGGTATTTCCCGTACCATTCAAGATGATCAAATGAATTCATCCAATGCTACCAATCATTAAAGAGTATACTATGCAAGTACTTAAAATGCTGTTATGTAAATACGGGAATATAAAAATAAAACAGATTGTTAAGAATAAAAGTTGACAAAAAGACAAGATAGAAAGTGTTCGTTGCTGCTTGTGCGATTTGATCAAAAATATATTTTAGATTTATAAATCTATTTTTCAACATTGACTCTCATCAAGTACTGCATCAATCGATATGCGAAAAAGCATTCTTTGCAATATTTTGAAATGAAATATTTTAGTAACTGTCAACTTTATTTTATATACATATAAAAAGAGTAATGGTGGAGGATATGATTTTGTAAAGAGTTGGTATATAGGTCTATTGTAAATTATGCTGCAATTTTTGAAAATAGATATATAGATATATATACAATAGAAAAATGATCATTAACAATTATTGCAATTATGTCCTACCCAAAAAGCTCTAGTAAATAAGGGAACCTAGATATGAATTTCTAAGTTATCCTTAAATATTATTTGACTGATATTGCGGCCTCGTGTCACTTATTAATTAAATCGCAGGGTACTGTATCACTTCGGGGAGAATGAAAACAAAAGCCGTTTTTTTAATGATTAAAGAACAAGCTTCAAGGTAAAGAAACTGCACCGGTCAAAACAGGAAGTGATGTGTTAGTGGAATAGTAGTTGTGACCCCGCACTTTCTAATCGCATGGAGGCTTCTTAGATATATCGCTTGAACCCTTCTTTTGATAATTTTGTTAACCTTAAAAGAATTCGCACAGAAACCAACAGATTTCCTAAATCTAAAACTAGTAAAAATTGGAGAGTATTTCTTGAAAAATTAAATCGAGACACTCCTTTGAATAAAAATTAACAATCACCAAACAAGAGGTATCGAAAGATATTCTTGTAAAACCGACCAATGGGCTTACTTCGCTCTTTGTTGGACAGCTTGTTCAAGATGCCACGTACTTTCTGAACCTTTCACGCTTGACGAACTCGATTTGGTATTACTGAACAATACAAATACTTTTCCAGGAATTGATATCTTATATCCCATGTTTAAACATTTGCCCATTTGTAGACATGCTCAACAAGATATATATTGATGGAGAAGTTCACGAATTTAAATCGTGTGTTATTGTTCCCAGTCCCAATATTAAAAAAGTTAGACAAGTCGATACCGTATCTGATTTGAGGCCAATCTAGCTGTTGTCTTGTATTATGAAGACACTAGAAAGGTTAACTAGGTTTCACTTGGAATGGTGGATAGGGAAGCAAGGACATAGTGCTGGGCATCAATTCGGTTTTGAACGAAGATATACAGGAGTGTTTCCAAAAATAATTATTTGATGTCTGTCTTCATTGACCTGAAGGACGCTTATAATAGTGCAAATTTACACATATTAAAAATAAACTTAATGAAGCTAAACATTCCACCGACCATTGCTACAAGTATAGTAAAGTTATATACTAACCATTTCATGGTAATAGATTGGTACAAAAAGCTGTTCTAAGTACATTCCTTTTCAATACCTACACTAGGGATCTTTTAGCAGCTTTTAGGCTATGTAAGCATACCTAAGAGCTGCTGATAATTCAGCACTCAGATGATACCGTAATACATACCGAACAGAATTCTTTTGATTTGTGCATTTCATTCTTGATTCAAGCAATGGCACGGGTAATGTGGCCATAATAAGTTGACGTGGAGAACTCTTAGAAAGTGTCAGAAGGCAATTGATGTATTACGTGTTATTAATAAATCATCGTTTGAAGCAGATCTATATACTGCTGCCACGCTAATTTACAGAGCCGCAGTGAGATCTTTGCCAGATTATGCCTGTTTCCGTTATGGTTTAGCATGTAAATCTCTTCTGAAAAGATTAGATATTGTCAACAACAAAGCTATTCGAATATGCTTGGGAGCTTTAAATTGTATACCAATAAACGCTACGTATTGTGAAATCAACAAAATGCTGCTTGCTTTCCTTCATAAACTTTTGTGTGATAAGTTTATGTTGAGATGCATCGCAGATCATCTCTAGAAGCTGTAAATTAAATGTTCATAATCTAAGCTATAAGTATTGAGTGAAGAAGATTTCCATCTTCCGATAGCGTCGTTTACATCTCCTTGTGACATCTCTATTTCCAAAAGTGTTCTCAAGAGTTTCCAAAACTTTAATTTCTCATCGTCCTCATTTATTAGGGAGTGGGGATGACGAGAAGAAGAGAAGATGAGGATTTGTCCAATTTGCTGTCAAAGCGGTTTATAAATTTTATATTTACAAATTTCCGTTATATTTCAGTAGCTTGTATTTGTCGACAGAATAACTTTGTCAAGCTGACTCCTCATTTTTGTCGGTCAGAGTCTTATGAAGCTGTACAAGTGGGGCCTGCTCAAATAATGTCATCCATATTCAAATTTCATTAAAAAAATCATTTGTCAATTTTGGCTCGTTTGGCACGGCAATTGGCAATTTTATTTTTTTTTTATACTCTTGAAAAGAATTCCTTTTGTTCGACTAGAAGAAGTTCGTTTAATAGTATGTTGGTCCATGGTGACCTTGCCACTGCCAGTCACAAAAGCTAGTCTCCTTATTACTGAGAGTCCAAGCCTGATAGCTAGATAAGTCCAGCTATGGGACTTAGCTACAGGTCTCCAAGCCTGAATTTTAACACGTACTCAAGTCTAAATGTAGGTATCTAACAGGTTCCCAAGCCTAAGTTGAGCTTCTTCATATTTCCCAAGCCATAATGTTCTACTTTATATTGGGTTAGTTGTGGTTGTGAAGTGTGGTATTGATACTGCCCACTGTTGCTTTTTAGTAAAAAACTGAATTCAGAATGTCCAATTCAGAACCCTTCGATGGAACCTTACAACTATTGAAAAACTGTTTCTGGCGTGCTAGTTTTAAAGTAAATAAATTAGACGAAGATTGTGAACTTCTTTTAGCCCAATTCATTATCATAAACCCGTGATGGGTGTATCATAAACTTAATAGATATTTATACCATAATAGAATATCTTACAAAGGCCTTTGTTTCATAGTGAACCACTCTACTGTATTTGTTGTTTTCTAACAAAAAAGACCAAAATGTTAGTTTTTGCTCTTAAAAACTCATTTTTTTATGGTTATCGTATTGATATATATTTTTTGGGATATCCCATCTAGCAAAGGATAATGCGATACACAGGCTGCTTGGAGAAGTTCCCCGGCGGACAAAGTTCATATAAATGCAGCCCAATCCAATAAATAATAAAATAAATTATTGCAGACTTATTTTTTATTCCTTACAAGTATTACAATTGATAGGATCTTTTAGTCTGGAAGATTGCCTCGATGTAGGAAACTACTTAACAGTTTCTGGAAGCAACTGCTGCAAAATGTGTTCTTGGTTAGACGTTTGAGATTATATTTTCAACATGATGGGGCTCTGCCTACTTTTCCAAAGCGGTGTTTTCTCACTTACATAAACGTTGTACCCAGCGCCGGATCGGTTGTGGTTGACCATATAATTGATCAGTTGGTCTATGGTCGGATTTTTGGATCTTTCCGCTGCGTCATTAAGTGCATAGTTAAGCAAAGATATACGCAAAATGTTGCCTATAAGTGTATGCTTTAAAAGACAAAGACCCTATACATTTAGTTAGTTAATATAATGTACTAATGCTGAGGTAGGCTTCGTCCAGTTTTATCATTTGGTTCCTTCCTTTATATTCAAAGATGCCCCGAATATCGATTGGTAATGTTCATTGTTAATATAGTTTACAATTTTATTTTACTTAAATAAAATTAAAAGATAATGCTAAGAGTTAGAATTTATTTTTCATTCAGCGTAATGCAACAACTGTTGGCGATAAAATACTAATTGGTAATAATTTTATCCTTGTACCGTATTTGCATTATTTGTTGAACAATTTAGATTTGTCTATATTTATATTGTTTTAGGTTGACGGTAAAACGATAAAAGCACAAATATGGGATACGGCGGGACAAGAACGGTACAGAGCAATCACAGCAGCATATTATCGTGGTGCGGTAGGCGCTCTACTGGTGTACGATATTGCAAAACATCTGACGTACGAAAACGTAGAACGTTGGCTTCGAGAGCTGCGTGACCATGCCGACCAGAATATCGTCATCATGTTAGTTGGTAACAAATCGGATTTAAGACACCTAAGGGCCGTGCTTACCGATGAAGCGAAAGCTTTCGCTGAAAGGAATGGTCTTTCCTTTATAGAAACGTCGGCGTTAGATTCTACAAACGTGGATAATGCTTTCCAAAATATCCTAACAGAAATTTACAGAATTGTATCCCAAAAGCAGATAAGAGATCCTCCCGAAGGTGATACTATAAGACCGCAAAATGTGGAACCTATTGATGTCAAACCTACTGTAAACTCCGATAGCGTTAGGAAACAATGCTGTCAGTAACACTGTTAGCAATACACTACGTCAGTTACAGGTAAACATCATGGATAATAGTTTCTTATCTAATTTATTCAAATCAAATAATATATCTTTGTTTTCTTTTTTTTTGTTAGATTTTCATTAGCTCTTCTAAAATTTAGTATAGATATTTACATTATACATAAGATAGATGCAAATTATAATAAATTTATACTCTATATTTATGGATTTTTATTTGAGCTTTGATTTACATTTTGCAATGTTTATTATTATTTCATGTCCACATAAGAATTGCATCGTTAATCATTTCGAAACTGTAGTACCACAAAGAGGAATTACATAGCAGTTTAAGAAATTATTTTTAACGCGCATTAAAAATTGCACAAAATGTGGCTGGAAGCATCAAATTTTTTTTTTGTCTGTGTGTGTTTGAAGTTTTTTATTGCAATTTGCATAACGAAAATATTTTTAATGTGTACGTGACAGGAAAAATGGGTTACTCCTAATATTGTAACATAACCGAAGCTGTAAGACTTTATATACATTTTTTGCAGTTCTCATATTCAGCTAAGACAAACAGTACATTGGTTTTGTTTCAAGTAATAATATTTTATGATATTCTTACCTTTTGGAATGTTTTGAAGGACCGAACATACTAATTCTTTTTCGTTTTGTATCTGTTGCATAACGGGGCACAATACATCGTTTGCAAGGTGGCATTTTAAATAACAATATCAAACAAAATATTCGGTTAGAATTATATAGGATGACCTACATTAAGTGTATACCATGTATGTGCTTTAAAGCCGCTAATTCTACTTCAGAAGATGTTTGAAGTCATTTTTTGATACGCTTCAGGACATTTCGAACAGAAATGGGCAAAGTAGGGGAAGTAATTACTTTTTTTTTCAGAGCCTAGACAGACTCTTATTTAGTCGGTCGTCACCTCCTGAGATGGATAAGCACGAGTGTATCTAGCTAGCTCTAAAAAGTGATCCTTTCCCCTATGTTGCCCGTTTGTGATTTCGAACACTTTAGTAAGACTCCGCCATCTATTTGATGTATCGTCTCGAATATGCCATGAAATCGATTTGTTAGTTCTAATTCATTTGTCCTCAAAAAAAATGGTTCTTAAGGTGACTAGTTTCTCAATAGTTGGAAGTTAGTGAAGCTAGCTGAAAAATTATATTTTGCAGGCATATAAGGTCTATTTCATCCATAAAGTTATCCCAAACTCTTCGTATAAAATTCACATATCTTTCGCCAGTAAACGAACCTTCACAGATAAAAGAGAATAGCACAAAATGCATACCAGGTTCCGCTGGTAATAATAATGCTTGAACATTCATGTACAGGGAATGACTTTTTTCATATTTTTTCAGTATTCGATGAAATGTAGCATAACATAAATTGGAATTTCTAAGTATCTAATCGAGTTTTTATGATACGCTTCAAAATAACCAATAATTGTTTCTACTGCCTTACCAACTATCCAATTCCTCGCCCGTTTCTTTAGCAAAAACATTTTATTATTTCTGACCGTTCGCTAAAGTTTCAGGAAATATCCACGATCCGGACTGCTTGTAAAAACGTTTCTACTTTTATGACACCATCTAAGCCTCCAACATCACATTTATCACTAAAAAGAAAATATCTTGATTGCAAAAATTACGCAGGTTGGTATTTGAAACAGACGCGTATACTGTTTGGCACAAATAATTTTCGTTTGTTTCCTAAGTTAGTATACCATTAGTTAGATTCTTATAATTTCGTTAATTTTGATCCTAGCTAAGAGTTCAACATAACCGATTTTATTGCAAATTTAAATATCTCATTAAAATTTATATAGTGGTTAATTTATCTACAAACTGAAAAATTGATTTCACCGTTATAATTGGTGGAAAAATGTCATTAGTTTACTAATTTGATTGATATTTCATAAACAAGGGGTTACCAATGATGCCCACTTAACTTAGATCATCCTGTATACGTAAATACAAGCAATACTGTGACTTAATATAAATATTTAAAAAACCCAAACAAAACGATATACAATTCCAGAAGCAAGTAAGCAATATTCGATAATTCCATTTATAAAATAGAAATTTTCAGGCATGGGCTAAGAGAATAATTTTCGGAAGTTGCCTATTTTTGTATTATCTAATCAAATAAAATAACTCTGTAACCACAGATTAGTGGTTATAGTTATTTGTAACTAAGAGGATAATTTAAACGTTACTTACACGGATGTCATATGATTTTATTGCTTTCCATGCATCCATGTATTATTCAATAATGCAAGAATGAGATCACTTAAACTAAAATAAGGGTGTACAGGTACTAGAAAAATATTTGTAATTCCTAAATCATTTAGCGGAATTTTTAAACGATATTCCTCTAAACATTTCACAACGATAATACTTTCAACATGGTGGGACTCTTCCACTTCGTTTTACCTCTACGACATTTTTTTTAATTACCTGGGTTCCCTGGGTAAAAGATAGAGGAAGTCCAATAAATTGATGGACAAGATCTTCAGGCTCGAACCCAGTCGACTATTTTCTCAAGGTAATAAACGAACCAGTAAATTTCAACAAGTCATTTTGACGTTGGTATCTATTTACAACATATTTTCCATTCCTCTGGATTCACCCTGATATATTTAACAAGTAATCAACACTGCAAAATAAGCATTAACTACAGCAGATATTAAAAACAATGCAATATAATGTAATTAAACGTTAAATTTATGAGTACAAAACTAGATACAAGTGTAAGTATTGAAAATTAATCAATGCCTAAAATTTTCATTAAACAATCGCTGTGTAGTTGTAAGTCATGGTATGCATTGTCAAAGCTCAAGAAAGCAAAACGTCATTTTTAAATCTGCATTTAGGATTTTGTGTTTTAGCTGAAAAGTTTGTATTTCTATTTAATCCTTTACAGCAGGTGTACAGCATTTTGTAAATACCTTTTTCAGAAACAAATTCCTTAATTAGCAGAAGGAAGATTTAAGGTAGCTGAGGAAGAAATCTTCAAATTACAAATTCTAGTAATTCGATAAAAAAAAAAAATGGCTGAAATGACACCGAATAAAGTAATTAACCAAAAAACATTGATATTTAGTGATGTATTTTTCATAAATGTCGTTAATCGTTGTTTTTTTCTTATTTCAGAAGCCGACAACGTAGCAGAAGAGCTTCACAAAATTGCTGTTTGTATTTCTTGTTTAAAAATCTGAATGTTAAAACAAATATTGTGACTTAGCAGTGGAATCAATTATTTTACTGCACATTTAGTAAAGCTCTTAAAATATTGTAATATTATTTAATCAGTGAATATTTTCTATAAATACATAATATATAAATAATGTTAAGTTATATATAAATGTAATGACATGTTTATTATGTTACAAATATGCTTCAATTTGGCATGTGATTAATATAGATATCAACATTGACATCTGGTGCAAAATGCTATTTTTCTTTTAATTCTAATCCGTGCCTATAATTGTACTTTTACTTTTTTTTCGTTTTAATGTTAGTTCTTCTGTGTTCTAGTGAAGTGCGGAGAATATTTTACCTTTTGTCTGTATATATTTAGCTACAGAATAGGTGATCAGAATACTGGATTTTTATCACAAAATTGTAGTAGTTAAAATTAAAACTTTTTCTCTTAGTTTCGGTAATTCTACTTTTATAAGATCGTATTTATAAATATTAAAAATACATCCGTGTCGGGAAATTATACATAAATATTATATGTAGTAGTTTTATTTTAAGATTTAATATGCGCGGCTGTTTATACTACGTTAAAATATTCTTTTTATATATAAACCTAATTAAATATAGAAGAAGTAGGTATAAATTACTCATTCTCTTGAGTTTGTTACATTTGAAAAATTCTTTTTAGTGTAATGCTATCATATGCATATAAAAATGTAAGCTTATTTAAAAATTAGAAATTAATTTTTAAATAAATTTCCGTAACTTATTAATGTGTTTTTCCTTTCTGAAATTTCTAATTCACAAATCCATAATTCGTTGTAAAAGATAGAAACAATATTTGTTATATCTTAGAATTTTACAAAAGTTAAGTCTGAAGTATAAGTTTCTTTTTATTTTAATAACACACTACTATACTACAATAGGCACCTTGAAATTTCGTAGATAGTGCGACCAAATTTTAAAGGTCGCATCACGCGACAGTTGTTTATCGGTAGGAATAAAAAACTACGTGAGTAAAGCGAAGGAAAGAAGTAAGTGATAGACAAGATTTATTACAATAACATACAGAACAATAACACTACTTATTCGCTTCGAAAGTGGCGAGAAGCGGCGTCAGGAGTGATGGGGGCAATCAGCTGACCTTGCCATTTATATAGGTCAAAACGACTCGTGATGTCTGGGTAACATGGTGTACCTGTCACTTATGCAGCGCGTTAAGTTTCTCGTTCATGAGGGCGTGAAGTTCGATGAAATTCTGCCGAAGCTGAGGGCACAGTTTGGGGATAAAATACTGTTCGGGCCTCCTGTTTTCGCGTGGCGTAAGCAGTTCATGGGAAGCCGTGAAGGCGTCGAAAACGAAAACCATGATCATCGCTCACGAATATGCATGATATAAACGCCATTCGTGATATTCCGGAGGGCAATAATACTACTATGAACTTTTGTACAACTGAAAAAGTTTCTGGGAGGCCAACAATTAAACAATCATGATGGAGTTGAAGAATTTGTATGCAACTGGCTGTCACTGTCCACGATGGTGGGATAAAGAAGCTACCGATCTGCTGGAGAAGTGCATTTCTAAAGCAGAAGATTATGTTGAAAATGATGTTCTTTTATTTTTTCAAATAAAAGCAATAGAAATAAAAAAGCCGTTTATCCTTGCATCATGGTATAGAAAAATGTAATTTTTCTGATATCTTCTATGTTTATCTGCATATATGGTAGTCTCTCTTATACGAGTCAAAATAATATGTAAAAAATATTTATTTCATTAATTAAATTTAATTACATCGGTAAAATCAAAAAAACATCAATTTTTTAGTATTCATCAACTGAAGTCATATAAATTACCATATGATGATCTGGTGTAATTGTTAAAATTATTCTACTACTTTTGTTGCAACATTTAAATTCTTTTGTGCCCTATGAACCTGCTTTTGGTCAAGTCGACTCTCGGTGAAATCAGTAGGCAACACGAACTAATACTCGAGAAAAATAAACGTGAGTCTGTCTAAGCTTTGTCAATTTTCCCTATCCTGCTTATGTCTAGTTACAAATAACCACGGCGAATACGAACTAGCGTTGCCCGAGTTACGAAAAGGGATACTTACATTCATAAGTGCGAATGCTCACAAATATTTCATCTAAATGATCGAGCCCCATAAGTATATTTAGTTAAAAGATTTAGATCATTCTGTTACAGTTACGCTCTGCTAAATAAATCAGCAAGTTGTTAAGGCGGAAAGTTTATGTATTTTTGAAATCGTGGAAAAAACTATACCGGTCACTGACTTGATTAATTTATTTTTTACATTGGTACATCACTACACGCCAAAAGCTAATAGTCAGTTAGCAAAATGGGTTCTTCCTCGTGAATGTGCATTGAAGAAGGCGAAGACGATTCAATCAATTGGAAAGGTTATGGCAACGACTTTTTGAGGTTCGCAGGCCTTAATTGATTATTTAGAGAAGGGCAGGTCAATAACAGGCCAGTATTACGATAATTTACTACGGTGATTTATAGCACCAATTCGACACTGAACTAACGAGAAAAAGGCCCCACCTACCAAAGAAAAAGTTATTTGACATCATAATGATGCCCTGATCCACTCAATAATAATTGCGACAGACATTTACGGTACGAATTGTTGCTTCATCTACCATAATCTCCAGAGTTGGCCCTCTGTGCCTGGATCTATTTTGTAGAGTTGGTTAAATTCAATGAAGCTTGGGTGGTTTAAAAACGTTGTACCTATAATATCGGTTGAGAAATGGGTTTGGAGGGCAAAAAACGGAGGTTTCTATATTTTTCGTTAATTATTTCATTTTAACTACTCATAAAAATTTTCGATGCAGGTGGGCATAATATTTTTAAGGAGATATCGAAACATACTACATTTGATGCAATAGATATGATCGCCAGCCCCTACCTTTCTGTGCAAAGGAGTGTATGATCTGTGTTTTTGTGAGGTGAGAGAAGCTATCGAAATCTACAAACATTCCAACAATCTCCTATAGGCTCTGAGCTCTGAACTCTATGGGTAGCGGACTATTAGGAACTATCCTTCACCTCCTCCCTCTCCCGTGATGCTTCCCTTAGTTCGCTTAGTCAGCTTTTCTTGCCAGACAAGGTTCTCATCTCCTGATGACGGGGTGGCGCACTAGGGCTGTGCGCGGAGGCGTTACAGAGCGATCCTGGGTCTCAAGCTATCCCACGGGAGCTCGGGGTCGTAGTCTAAGGCTTCGCGGACGAGCGGGTTGGGATAGTCCTGGGCCCTCTTGTACAGCTTGGGCGTGTTGATCGCGAAGCCTCGGATAGATTCCATCTGGCTATCCCAGTGGATGGTTGCGTTTCTCACGAACCAGGGCGTTTGTAAGCCATGCGCAGCATCCTGTTCTGGAAGGCCTGGATGTGTGTCGCGGCGGTCGCGCGTCCAACGCGAGATGGCGTAAAGCACGGCCGTTGAACGTTCTGTTCGTAAGGAACGATCTCGTGAGGAGTAGCAGTCCTCGTGGTGTCCCGAGACGGTGAATCTTGAACAGAAGACCATCGTGCCAGACTTTGTGAAAGGCTTTCCGGATGTCTAGAAAGACAGCTCCGGTATATTCCCTCCGATGAAAGCCGGCCTTGGTGTGCTCTACCAGTCTAAGAATTTGCAGTGTGGTATTATGCTGCTCTCTGAACCGGAACTGTGTGTCTGGCATCATGTTGCAATCTTCGGCTATGTCCTTCAGGCTGCTGAGAAGTAGTCCCTCGGTCACCTTCCCAAGAGCCGGGAGCAGACTGATGGGTCTGTAGTCTTTCATCCAGACTGTCGGCAGTGGTTTTTTCTTCAACACTATGACGTCCGCGCATTTCCAAAGGGTCGAGAAGTGCTTTAGACGAAGCATAGCGTTGAAGATGTTGGTGGCGGCGGTGAGTCTCTTGTTAGGTAGCATCTTCAGGGTCTGGTTCGGGATTCCGTTGTTCCCCGAGGTTTTGCGCGTTTTTAGCCTTTGGAGGACACTCTTTACCTCTGAGGGCGTGGTAGTGCGTATCGGCTCCTCATCGGTAGTGTCGTCGTTTAGTACTCGTCTCAAACTACGGTGGGTGCGTTCAATGTAGTACGTTCGCGTTACCGTAGTTCAGTGAGTTTCTGAGCGGCCCCCTTCAGTTCCGCCGTGATGGGATCGAGATGGTCGTCTAGGTGTTTCGTGTACGCCGGCCATGAGACTATTCTCCTCGTGGGAACGGGCTCCTCGCAGAGAGTACCAGACTCGTCCAGCTGAAGGAGCACCGGGTTGTGGTCGGAGAATAGTTCGTTCAACGTGGCAAACTGAGGAATCAGCGTCACTCCCAGAACGTGCGCAAGTGGACGCAGAGAAGAGAAACTTCTGATGGTAACCGAGTCTCTTATGCTGCGGTTGCCAGCGGTTCTCAAAAGTGGGCAAAGGTGGCCACCATAAAGGCCGCTCCTTCTAAGTCACCGAAGAAGAAGGTACCGGCGTCAAAGAAGAACGAGAAGTCGGAATTAGCTCTTCTTCGCAAAAGGAAGGGAGCGAAACCTCCATGAGCGAAACCTATGGTCTCCTCCAAGGACTCGCTACATTGTTTCAGGTTCCTAAAGCAGACTGCAGGAAAGGCGGCGATTGGGCTCAAGAAGCTCCGAAGGATTTCTAATCCTCTACAGAAACTTCAATTTCTCATGGAGCTGGCGGAATCCATCTTCGCGTCATGAACTGCACGCTGAGAAGTCTCAGAATCGTTACCTGGAATGCGCAGGGAATCCTAAACAAGAAACTCGAGTTCACTGTTTCTTGTGGAACACAGGTCGATATCGCCTTGATCTGTGAAACGTGGCTAAAGGCTAATCAGAAATTCAAGATGCTGAACTACCACGTCTATCGAACTGATAGGCCAACCAACGGAGGAGGAACTGCTGTTCTAGTGAAAAGGTGCATCATACATTGATATCGGAAACGATAACAGCAAATCCCAGTATTGAGACCGTGAGCAACCTAGAGGAGGAAGTCTGCAACACCACGTTTCAGATCCAAAAGGCATTGAAAAAGTCTGAGCTAAAGTTAAAGTTTCCCGAGACGAAAACCCTGCTGAGGGAAATCGTGGAAAAGATTAAGGAAAGAAATCGAATCAGAAGGGATTAAAGAGGCTCACTGCTGCCTAAGCAGGGAGATTCAGAGAGACATCGAGGCGCATAGGCTGCGGAAGTGGGTCAACTTTGTCGAGACGAACCAGGAGCGAGACCCCCACGAGGTCCCCAGAATTCTGAAGGGGGACGGAAAACCTATCCCGGAGATTAAGAACGGACAAACAAGCTGCCTAACGGATTCGGACAAAGCGGAAGCACTCGCGATCACTTTCCTGGGTCACACGTCAATAGCGCGCAACGATCCAGAGCAGGAGAGAACACCCAAGGAGGTCCTGCGGGTAATCAGGCGGATCCCCGACGGAAAGGCGCCCAGCGAGGACGGTACAACGGGAAGAGCGTTGAAGAATTTACCGCTCAAGTTGCTTGTCAACCTGACGCAGATCTTCAACGCTCAGTGTTCCGACTGACATATTATCCGACAAGGTGGAAGTGCGCTCGGATTATCCCGACCTTGAAGCCGAGGAAGGATCCTCATACTCCGGACAGTTATCGGCCGATATCGTTGCTCAGGACCATCAGCAGTATTCTCGAATCTTTGCTCTTGGCCAGAATCAGCGAACATCTTGTAGATAACCAGCTCATGGACAGCGGCCAGTTTGGTTTCAGGTCAGAGCACTCCACAACACTTCAGTTGTACCGAATCACGGATCAAGTCACCACTGCCTTCAACAGGAATTAGACGACCGTCATGGTATCCCTGGACCTGGAGAAGGCATTCTACAAGATACGGCATGAGGGACTACTGCTGAAGATGAAGCAGGCCAGCTTTCCGCCGAGACCGAGAAGAACCGAAGATTCCAGGACATGGTACGAAATCTTCAGAGAGGAGGATGCTATCTGGAGTCCCACAGGGATCGGCCTGCTAACTAGGCCCAGTCCTGTTCACGATCTTGGACATCATGGACATTCCGAAATCGGATGATCAACGAGTGCTGAGCGCCATCTACCCGGATGACACAGCAATCCTGGCCACTTCGCATAGCGCCGAGTTGGTGGTTAAACTTGCGCAAGCGCATATGACCAAAATTTTTAGCTACTTCAATGACCAGGGACTCACGATCAACCCCAGGAAGACGCAAGCTATTGCGTTCGTCTGGAAAAAACACGATCCGCTTCCTAAGATCGAAGTCAGAGCGACGGAGATAGACTGGAACAACAAGATCGAGTACCTCGGAATGATCCTGGATAAAAGGCTGAATTTCGTAGAGCATTCCAGAAGAGCTCGAAACAGGGTACTAGGTGCAACCAGACAATTGCATCCATCCTCACGAACTCCCACCTCAATTCTAAAACGGGCGTTACGCCATACAAGACACACATACGCCCGATCCTTACCAACTCCAGTTCCGTCTGGGACACGGCGGCGCCAACCAACATCACCTCCCTCGCAGTAGAACAGAATCGCTGCTTGCGATTAGTACTACGCGTCTCCCAAGACACCTCTCTAGCAAGACTGATACACCTGAGCAAAACTGAGCAGCTACAGGAATTCCTGACACATTTCAACAAAAACTTATTCGAGGAGACGCTAACTAGCGAGAATCTCGCTATGAAGAACGCCATCATCAGAAGAACACCTTCAGGATCGAGGGACAAGAGCACCTACGATCACCTTAGTAGGTTGGCACAAGTATCGCCACGACATACAATAATGTCACACTAATGCATATTTTTTCTGTTTTAGGAACCGAGGAGGGAGTCCAGGAAAAAGACTCCGAGTCTCCAATAAGAAATGGATAGCATCGACAACTCGATGAAACTGGAGGAAGAAGGACAAGGTTTCGGACAACCAGCAGCACCACAATCATTCCATTGATTTTCCTACGCCAAACGTGTTTCTTGGTGCTTCCTGACTACATTTTCTGTTACAAATCGACTGATTAGGCTTCGTTGTTTCTCTACCGAGATCTCTGACGAACTGCAGCACTGCAGTACTACGCGGCAGGAAAAATTTTCAAATATTTTTGTAAATACACTTAAAAATCTCGACCGGAATATATCTTTTTTCTACCGCGTGTGATATCCTTTTATATAGAAACAGAAATTACTTCTATGTAAAATTTTTAACGACGAGAATTTTCAAAATGAAAATAGGTATTTTTAATAATTGTTGTACACATAAAAATTTCGAATGTATACAGGAATAAAGAATAAAAATTTTACAAACGATTTTTTACAGTTTTTCTGATTGAAAGACTGAAAATTTTACACCTGCTTTAACCTCATATTGTTCCATTTTATTTTTATTTCATCGTTTTCTTAAATCTTCAAATAAATTACCAGTGATTACATAGCACTCCACCTATTTTGAATATGCCCTATCCAGATGACTCAGTGATCCTCACTCAGAGGATATAGGAAACGAAATCAAGGTAATCCCTCCTCAAATTTCATAGAGATGAGTTTGAAGCTCCTTCTAGCTTTCAGATTCTAACTTCGATTCAAAAATTATATGCTATTCTCACTTGGGGTAATAAACAACTTCAATATCTCGATCTTGATGAAACCTGTTTCCAAAATGGAAATAGTCTAACCGATAATCTTACATCCAACACTACGAAAATTCCCCTGATTGACAGAATTGTTCTCAAGAGAAATCCAACTAATTGTAAGTCTAGTGAAAATGAAAGGAAAAGGCAGGCTATATTTACTATAAGAGTTAAAATGACGACCAGATTGATTCATCCTCTTCCGCTTCCAAAGGGTGTAACAAGTCAAAATGACAGCAATTCCTAAAAGAACGACACGCTCGACCAACCGGGCAAACCTCAACAAAACAGAAACGATTCAGTCAGTCGAATCGTAACGAGAAATTTAAGATGATTTTCGGTGCAGCTAAGCTAAGCTGCAGCAGGTAATCTTCGTGTTGGAGGATCGGACGGTTGGAAGAGGATCATATAAGACCTCCGCAGTCTCGCAATTCGACCTGTGTCTTGCAAGATAAATCCAAATTGGCAGACTTGCATACAAAAAAAGAGAAAAATTGAGATATACAACGAAAAATATCTTCGTTAAAAGATAAAACAAATTAATACCAGAACGATATGTTTTAATAAAAAGATTTATTCGAATACAAAATGGATATATAACTCATGTTATAAAAATATCGATTATGCTATTCTATCCCACCTCCAAATTGTACCGTCATCACATACACAAAGTAGAACGTTTCCGTTTCTACTTAAACTAGTTTGCCGAACGGCGGAAGTACATCTTGGATGTTGTAGTGTATAGCACTTTGCTTGTGTGGGATCGTAAACATCCAGATCCCAAACGAATATTTTCCCTGCTTGGTTTCCAAGCGCTAAAATCTAAAATACAGAATTAAATGCTTTGCTAACTGAAACAGACAATTTTTTAATATGCGCACTTTAACAGACGCGCATACCGAGTTACAAAATACTGTGAACGTAACACTCTTTTCTTTACCTTTTGCCAAAAGTCCATAGCAAATCGAACAAACCAAATTTCGCATTCCTTATATTCAAATCTATGGATTACAGTTGAAGTTGTGTCACCTGTCCGCAAAACTTCATCATCTAAACGTCCCGGCTTCCAACAAATAATGCAATTTTCGCAAGATTTACTAAATACAAAATCGCCAAACCATCTTACACAATCAACATAATTTCTGTAACAAATATAGATATAGCTCCAGAAGCTTGAAGCTCTGATTGTTTGTGTATATAAACACAATTACCAATTACAAAACCAAATACGCAGGGCATAGGCTTAAATTTTATTGAATCAGGTATGTGCAGAATATTATTGCATAAGCGAATCCATAAAAACAAATCATCGAATAATTATTGACATTTGTTTTTTCTCATTTTGCCATCGTATTTTCCCGTTTCGAATATTCTTATTTATTTAACGTGTTCGTAACGAATGTATCATATTTATGTAATACATTCGATACGATTTATATTTTGTTCATCATAACCTGTTTGGATATCATGTAAACCCAGTGTTCTAGTATGTGATTTTTAATTAGCGCGAGGAAGTGTAAAATGAAGTTATCAATTTAATGTTGTAGGTTAATTATTTGCGTTTCACTTGGAAGATATTTTAGTTGGTAATACTGAGCAATAATTTAACTTAGAAGACGAAGTAAACATTTACCGAGTTCTGAATGTATAGCTCCAAATTATGTATTTTTGATTTTACTATAACATACGTAAGTTTCCATAACCACATAAATTTAATTAATCGATCTGGAACAGCTATTGCGAAGATGCATCGATCTTGATTCTCATCCTCATCCTCACACTCAAGAGAGACTATAAAATAAACAGTGATCATATTTTGGTTGTGGCTAAGCTAAAAATCATGTTAACGCAGAAACAATAAAAAGAAACAAATCGAGAAAAAAAGACATAAAATATAAGTTATAAATTAAGAGAGAATGAAGTAGCAACAAAATATGAAGTACAGACAAACCAATACGGAAAAACTAAAAAAAAAGAATGTGAACCCTTGATGTAAGAGAAGCCTAGGAAGAATTAAAATATACTTTAGTGAAAATAGCTAAAACCGGTACTTACAAAATTAACAAGAATAGAAAACAAACCGCTTGTTGGCCAGAAAACTTAAAAGAACAATTAAAAAAAAAAAACGGAAGTGGAAAGATATCTAAGTAACAAAACAAGTAAATCTTCAAGATATAAGGACAGTCAAAAGAAGTTAGAAAATCAGTAAGAAAAGGCAAAGAAAACACTTGGAACGAATTCGGAGAAAAGTAAAAGAAATCAAAAACCTTTTTACAAAACACTACAACATGAAAAAAAAAGAATATAACACAATATCTGTTAAAAATACAGAAGGTATATTACTGATAGAACAAAAACGGATTTTACTAAGAGAAAAACAATATTTTGAACTATTAAACACGGGTAATACACTGCTCAAACTTAGAGGATATTTAGAAAAATAATAATAAAATAAATAATACAAGACACGCAAATATCTTTCTATCTCAACTATAACGTTTTTAAACAAGAATCATTGACAAGTTTCAACTTGTACAGCGCTTCAGTGTAACGCCTGCGCGAACCGCCACAGCCAGGCGCGTATCCGAGCAATCTCGACAATTTTCCGTATCATACCAAATTTTTAACTGTAATCATGGGTAATAATGGAAAGGCAACGAGATTTGACTCATGCACAGGCTTAAAAAGCGATGGGTCAATTGGAAGGTGAACGGTGACAGTTTTGTTTTGCAGTTTGAAAGTTTTTGGTTAGCCAAAGTATGATCGCGTTTGTGGAATCGATTTTTAGAAACTGGAAATGTTCAGAGAAGAGGACATGGACGACCACCATCTATAACACTAAGAGATGATCGATACCTAACAATATCGGCACGAAGAAACCGCACTCATAACGTAACGCAGCTTAGAAGTGAGCTTGCCGCTGCTACAGGAAGAGTAGTATCAACTTGAATAATAAGAAATAGTCTTCACAACGTTGGCATGCATGCTCAAAGACCCCTAGTATGCATTCTACTAAATGCTCTTCATAAAAGGTCGCGAAGAATATGGGCTGAGCAACATAGAGATTGGAATCATGATAACTGGGCACAAGTATTGTTTTATGACGATGTGAATCCAGATTCGTCCTACATCCGTATTTTAATTTGGCGTGAACCTGAAACACGTAATCAGCCACAATTTGTTCGAGAAAGGCCGCAATGTAAAGGTGGGAGTGTAATGGTATAGGTTGGGATAAGCGCAGGAGGCCATACAGACCTTTAGGTGATACAGAATGGCAACCTGACTGCTCAGAAGTATCTGGATTAAATTCTGAGATCCATTGTTCTACCGTACGCTGGCGTTATGGGTGAAAGATTCATATTGATGGTTGACGATGCTCGTCCATATCGGGGAAACATCGTTTACAACTGGATTGAACAATTGGGAATCAATAGAAGAATAAGGCTGGCCAGCAAATTTCCCTAGGGTAATGATATCGAACCTGCTTGGGATGCTTTAGGAAGACGTGTTAAGAAGACAAGAAATATACCACACGTACAATTCAGGAACTTCAAAATGCTCTGATGGAGGAATGAAATAATCTTCCACAACAATTTCCTGATGTCTTGATTCGATCAATGCCGATGAGATGAGAAACTTCTTATAAAGTCTCATAATTGTGTGTTCATTTATTGATATTTATTCATTCTAATGCCTTAACAGCTTTATAATGGACACAAACAAGTTCAAACTTGTCAATGCGTTCAGTTTCTTATTTAAAAACGTTGCAGTTAATTATAGGAATATTTACATTTAACTACAATCATAAACGAGGTTAACACATAATAATAAGGTATAATGATGTAGGTACATATAAAAGGGATAGAATTAGAATAAGTAATCACACTACCTAAGAAGAGTAACAAAAAGAGATAGACTAAGATATGAGACAATTAGCTAAAATGTACAAATACAGTCACTGCAAGCTGTCATTGAGTAACGACAATAGAGTTGATGTGGTCGTCTGCAAAAAACGAGCGACAATATTCTAGTAAGAAAAGTATGGGAAAGCTCAAAGCTATGTGAAAAGAAGCAGAGGAAGATCAAAAGAACCATAGGATAATGTAGTAGGAAAGGTTATTCAAAGAGAGGAAAGAACATGGATAGAAACAAAACATTTGGCTCAAGATAAGAAGGAATAGGCTACATTTGTTTATAATAACGAGAAATGAATATGCAATCTCGGCACCCAATAGCTGTTGGCGGTGTTTTACAAAATCGTCCTTATATGTGCCTTACATTGCAGCGAGTGCTACGCAGTGTTGCTTTTATTAATCTAATTTTAGTCGTAGCTTAATCTGTGATCTGCTCCTCTTACTAGAGCCGGGCCAATGGCCCTTAGATTCTTTTATCACTTGTGGATAGCTGTCCGGGCTTGTGTGGTGTTCTGTCCCAGTGGACGGCTTATCTCTTTCTGGCGGTCATCCCACGAGCGGATTATATCAGCGACTCGAACTGCTGTGGTTTTCAGTGGGGGACGGTCCTGCGGCTCTACCAGTTGCGAACCAGTTGTAGTCGAACACCTATTAAGGTGCTCTTCGATCGTAGGCATTCGTAGGTCTTCTCGAAGTTGCTGATTTCTCACGTACCAGGCAGCGTTTGCAATGGTCCTCAGGATCTGGTTCTGCAAGACCTCGATCCTACGCAGGTTGCTGGCCACGGCAGTCGTCCAGGCCAACGCCCCGAATGTGAAAATCGACCGCAGGCAAGACTTGTAAACCTGAAGTTTCGTCCTCATATCTAGCGTCGAGCGCCGGCTCAAAAGGGCGGTGAGAATGTTCTTTACCCGGAAATATTGTGGATAGATGGATTTGCGGACAGCGGGGTATGTCCGCGGTGTATATGGTAAATAATTCTGGGGCCAATAGGGAACCCTGTGGCACCCCAGATTTGATTAGTTTTTTGGCGGAGAATGCTAGACCCACTCGGACTGAAAAAGTTTTTCCCCGCAAATACGACACCATAAGTCCAACCAGTCCTTCTATTCTCCCTTCCTATCTTCTATTACCCTAATTTTAGTCGTAGTCTAATACTAAAATATTTAATCGTAGGCACGTTTTGCGTGGTTATTTCTCATTGAGTGGTACAATGGCAACGCATTAACTTTTAGGAAAATACTTTGGCAAAGACAAACATATTGGGAACTAGGTACATTACAAAACGCAGTTTTCGGCATTACCCAAAAGGTAGTATTTACTTTTTTAAGTATCCCTGACGAACTAAAAAATACCTGCGTACGTAACTTACCTATGAATATCACGCGTTGAAAAGTCTGGAAAATGTTCTTTTAGAGAATTAAAGGGTCTAGAACTTCGATTTGCTATCCATTGATATGATTCTTTTATAGCTTTGTTCATAGATTCTTTATTCAGTTTCCATAATTTTAACGAATGATCCATGCCGCAAGACATTATACGATTGCCTAGTAGATCAAAGTCCTATAAAATATGAAATATTAGTCGTATTAGATACGCAGACCTCGAACCGATGACCGTCTCTATTACTTCGTGCAATTTGTTCTATTACTTTAAAATGTTCGAAAAATATCTCGATTTACAGACCATTCGATCCTTAAAAATTTTCTGATATATACAGGTAGTATTCCTGTTGAGTCCACAAATATTAAGAAACTCATTCCAAATTCACCCATTTTTTTTTAATTTACGATATTTCGAAAAAAGCGAAATTTGTAGATTTCAATTTTTCCTCGATAACTTGGGTAACAACAAATGTGACAGCAACTAGGGTTTTACAGTGTTAAGACGCTTGTTAAATACATTTGGACCGCTTATCATTTTGTTTCGCAATGAGGTATAATTCCGCGGTAATTTGTTCTTTGTTACCATCAAATTAAACATCAGTATTTTTTCATTATTTTGCAATGTTACTTAGCGGAACTTTCCGCTTTCATTTCTTATTGGTGTTTAATTCCACGTTTTAATTTAATATTATGAGAGATAAATTTATTTTTGTCTGAACATTGTAAAACTTTAAAAGCGGTCGCAGTTATCGAGTTTCCAATGGCGAGTATCGAAGTACATAGTAAACGACATGCTAATTTAACCCTCAGATATCATTAGTTACATTTCATCTCTCACTTAATTCGTGCGAATACAAATATCATAGTATGTATAAAACCTTGCCATTGAACATCCCTTTTAAGGTTCTAAATTCTGGTTGTAAATAAGCTTTAATAACTACTTACGGCACTTAAAACTTCATCACGATGACCTTCTACTCCACCAAAAATAGCAATACACACATCTGTTTTTATATTCCATAATCTTAGAGCATGATCTTTAGAAACAGACAACAAAAGGTTTGGATCTCTCGGATGAAATTTTAATTCGTTTATAGCGTGTCCGTGTCCAATGTAGTGTCGAATACAAGTCATCGAAGCCGGATTGAGAATCCGAACAACTCCTCTTGCACCAGCAACGGCCAGTAGGGGTTTACCTGTGTCTTCATCAAAAGACCAAGCACATGTATAATAATTCTCGTCTAACTAATGATATTGTTAAGAATATATATCTCATGAGATATTGCATTTAAATAAGAAGTTGTAACAAAGGATACATCAGGGTCAGCATAGCACTGCAGTAACTTTATACCGTTCCCTTCAGGACATTCATATACAGACACTCTATTGCTACCAACAGCAGCAAAAACTAACGGTTGTCCCTCCTTTAAATGATGATTGAATTGAGTACCGAACAATGGTTGTCCATGATCTTCTTTAATGCTACATCTGACATGAACAGTTAAATTATTTTTCAAAAATAGTCGGAGACATATTATTCAATTTCAACTACTTCAACTCAATAATTATAAAAATAGAGCAACGACAAAAGGGGCTAAAACCTCAAGTAGCTAAAAGAAATCAAGTTCAATTCTAAATTTTGATAAGTACTTTCTAACTTTTACACTTAAATTGAAAGATAAAGCTTCATATTTAATTTATTATTATTAGAATAAAGCGAAGTTGAATTTTAGTAAATATCGACTTTTTTATAATTAAAATATTGTCCTTAATGTTTCGATTACATATTGTTCATTTTCATCAGAAATATGGGACGAATGTCGTGTATCTACTACAACTCTAACAAGTACTATGAGAATATCTGCACCTATAGTAGAAATTTCTTTCGGGTGTTGTCGCGTTTCTCGACTTTTGGCTGATCATGCTGTCAACTTCTTCAGAAGATTTCTAAAGACAGTCTTTAGAAGTCTGAAAAAGCTGACAGCATGGTCTGCGAAACGTAAAGTAAAATACTAATTACACGACAACACCCGAAAGCAATTTCTACTATTTATCAAAACTCAACTTCGTTTTGTTCTAAATCATTACGACTAAGAAGAAAGAATTTACACCTAATTTCTTATTATTATAATTCCCGCTTCTGGCCACAGGTTGGTATAACCACTGTTAACGTTAAAATATATATGTATAACTTGTCGTAAATGCTACACGTAACAACATTCTTCATTCATTTCTGAATCGAAAATCCGAATGGTAAAATCATCATGCTTCACACGACTTCACGAATTAGTTCTCGTGAATCCACAATCAACTAAGAAAACTATCGGAATAACACAAAAGAAGTGTAGTATATCCCTCTTTTCCTCAAGCTTTCTTTTATTGTACCAGCCCATGTTTTTCTTGGCCTTCCTCTTTTTCTCTTGTGTCTTGATCGGCTATACCCTTTTCGTCAGTCTTTCTTCTTCCATCCGTGCCATATGCCCAAACTATTTGAGTTTCTGTCTCTCTACACTATCCAAAATCGATTCTACTCCTAATTCTTCTCTGATCTCGTTTTTTAATGTATCCTTTCGAGTGACCCCTTCAACCGCTCTTAAATATTTCATCTCCAACGCTTGTATTCTACTCTTAGTTTGATTATTTAAGATCTAACTTTCACAGCCGCATGTCAATATAGGTTACATATTGTGTTAAACACAGTCATTTTTGTCTTCTTTGAAATTTCTTTCTTTTTTATAAACGCGCTGTTCAATGCATGAAATAATTTTATTTCACTTTCAATCCTGCTATTAATTTCTGCTTCCTCTTTACCTTTCTGATGTATATTTATTCCGAGATATTTGAATATTTCTACTTGTTCTATAACCTTCCCATATATAAATTTTCATCTTCGCATCGTGTTTCCCTATTGACATGACTTCAGTCTTCTCCGCATTTATCTCCATATTTCTCTTTTTTAAAGCTGGTTCCCAGATATTCAAGCTTGCAAATCCTTTACATTCTCCGCGTACAGCACTAAGTCGTCGGCAAAGGCACTTTCCGTGACTTCCACCATCCTCATGTTTTTATACCCTATTTGTAGTTTCTTTGTTTGCTCTTTAATCTCTTTCAAAATATCATCAAGTACTATATTAAAGAGTGTAGGACTAAGTACTCCCCCTTGTCGCAGACCTTCCTTAATTAAAAATTCTTCCGACTGCATCCACCCACTCTTACATAATTTCTGGTTTTATTATATGTATTAGCAATTGCGTTTCTTAGTTTGCTATTTATTTCTCTTTTAATAAGGCTTTTCCATATCAAATCGCGTGATATACAGTCAAAGGCCTTCTCTATGTCTATAAAAGCTACATATATATTTTCCTCACTCATGTTTTTTTCTATCAGTTGTTTCAATATGAATAGATTACCTTGTATTCCTCTACCCTTCTCAAAACCACACTGTGCCTCCTCCAATTGAGCTTGAATTGTTACTTTCAATCTTTTCTCAAGAATTCTCTCGTATATCTTTAGCATAGTACTCAGCAAGGTAATTCCTCGATAATTTTTGCACTCTTTGTTGTACTAGTATTCCTACTTTCCAGTCCTCAGGTATTTTTTTTGCTCCTTCAATACCTTATTATATAGCACTTTAGCAACTTCCATTCCAGATTGTCCCATGTTTCTTAACATTTCATTCGTAATTTCATCATGTCCGGCTGCTTTCCTCTTTTTAATATCTTTATTATTTCTAGTATTTCTTCTGTCGTTATTTCATCTTCTTCTGCGGTCTCATTGTTTTCTGTGTACATTTTATTTTTCTCCTGTGTGTTTACTGTGTCTGTTATTTCCATTTTGAGTAAATCTTCAAAATATTCTTTCCATGGCTACATTATGTTTTTCGTCTTTCAGTATTCTTACTTCCTTTGATTTTACATAGATATTCCTATTCTGCTTGTCTTTTCTTATGCTTTTTGATACTTTTATACATATGTATACTATGTAAAATACATCCATTAACTGGAAAATATCACAACCACCAACATATTTGGATAAATACATAACATAAGAAGAAAGTTTACGCCAGAATCAATCCTTGCGCAAAACGCTCTGGCAAAAGAAATAATCTCAGATCCAATTCCGTTCCTCACACCACAAACATTCACGTATTGCCTCCGGTTTCTGCGGATACGCTGAAGTAAGAAATATTTTATAAAGCAAAGTAACATGTTTTATAGGGTCAATCGCTTTTCACAAGTCGTACAAAATGCCAACAACTTTTTCGGCGCCGTCTACATACTCTAGAATTTTTAAAAATAAATTCGTGTAAAGCAATTTCCGTACTTCTGCCAGGAAGAAAACCGGAGTGATTCGAACGAATAAAGTTGTACTTCATTAAATACTTTACCGTGTGGTTATTTAGAGCCTTTTCAAATATTTTTTAAGAATTAACATTACTTCCGTTTCTTTTCTTGTACTGTAGCAAGCATTAGGTTCTCTGAATATTCACCTGGTTGCAAACAGTAATTTATAATACAAGTCAAACGGTTTATAATAAATTTTGCAGACTTTTCAGCAACTGAAAGACATTACATCATGGTTATAACTGTTTTTATTGGCAATAATTTTAAGCAATTCTCCCTCGCTCGTAGGGTACAAGAAAAATGAAATCAGAGAGACACTTCTGGCAACCGAAACCTCCAGAAGGTATTTATACAATTAAAACTACCAGCAAAAATGTCTATGACAGTGCTGCTACTTCATTACATATAACTGATAGCCAATTACTAGTTCCACACTGTGATCTTTTGATTAAGCTCGATGCAAATTTCACAAGATTATCTGAAGTATTCATTAAAGGTGAACAATGATTCATTTTACGACTCTTAACAAGAGCAACGTTATTGTACCCTTGTAATACATGGTTAATTGTAATACAGTTTCGTGTAAACTATTTAGATTATGTAGATTTTTATTATCACACATATCAATTTTTTCTCGTTCCTTCTATAAATAATTCCAGAGATGAGCTTCTTGTGGTCGTCTTAACTCATCCAACAAACAACACTCAACAACAACAAACTATGCATAGGAAATAAGCCCGCGCTTTGAGAACCCCTTTTCTAGAATATTTTGCAAACTCTGACGGTATGTTTTAGGTCGTTCTACTGGAAATCATACTGAGGGACATTACAACTTTCAGAGGGAATAGTATTATTTTACAGAATGTTTAAATATTGCTCCTTCTTCGTTGTTCCTAACTCTAATTAAGACCAGCAAAATTACCCCAAATCATGTTCTATGTATTACCAAAGGAAACATGTAAAATTCAGTAAAACATCCATATCCTCCAAAAGTGCAATCAATAAGCGCTTTCAACTGCTGTAACAGACACTTTTGTTCTTTATTGGACATTCCAGAATTGTTCAATTACACAATCGAAATATCTCAATAAATGAAATGTATTTATCTAATGTCGTTCACTGCCAGTTCGTTTGTTATGAAAACGGTTTAAAAGTGCAGGGTATTTACACTACGTGCATATTTTCTTATTGTAAATGACAAGAAATTTAGCAGCAATCATTTAATACATACGTATATTTGTAAATTGGTTTAACTACTTTGTTTTGGTTGAATTTCTTTTTTCCACGTCTGCCTCGTCGTATTCTATTTGTTGGTGTTGCACTGCGAGAAGTATTGTCTGTTGTAGATGTACTTCCAACAGAAGAAGTTTCATCCTGGTAAATTTCAATAATTTTTATGAAATACAATTATTAGAATGTGATACTACCTCATCATCACCAGACTCCTCAGTTAAATTAGAATTGGATAAGTCCGGATTCATTTGGGATCTATTTATCTTATCTTTCATGTTCCAAGATGGTTCCAAGTCTCTTTCGGAGAACGTAGTGGCATGGTTTGCCAATGTAACAAAGTTGTAACATGCAATTGTGGTTATGTATGTGGTCATAGTGCTGCCAGATAGTTAAAATATGCTTTAATAGAGGTCGATAAATTCAATGTTAGTTATTTTACTAACAAAAATTGCACAGTTTGTACCATTACTAACGTATATAGACAACATATATCTCTTATCAGTAATTGAAATTGCAAATAATATTACCTACTTTAAAAAAGATTAAACAATATTTAGTTTATTCTATTGTTTAATTAAAATCTTTGCTTTCGTCAAATTTATTTGTGAACAAAATTGTTTCACGTTTGCAGAAGACAAATTTTTTAATATACTAATAATTAACGTGTCATTGGTTTATTTAACTTCAGATACTCCTTTTCAAAATTCTTCTTACAGTGAGTCTTAAAGAAGACTTTTCTTCAAAATTTAAGCATAGAGAGGTGTTTTCTGTGAAAAAATAAACAAATTAGACAATATCAAAATTAAAACATTTTGAATGTTTGGTGAATTACATATATTAACCCTGCAGAAACGAGTTGCACTTCACGAAATTAGCAGAAACTATAGAGTCGTATTTATTCTTCTCTTGAAAATGAGGTTCGTGTTGCCTACTGATTTCCTTGAGAATCGACAAAACTGTCTAGTTTCTGCTAATTTTGTGAAGCACATCTAATGTGTACTCATTTCTGAAGACTGCATCGGTTAACAATATGGTTATATTGCATTACATATTACGTGCATTGATATTTATCTTATTTCGACTATAGATAGCCAAAACCGATCTATAGATCGGTAGTTAAAATCTATAGACTTGGCAGCACTGTGTTATAGTTTAAGTACCTGAAAAATGTGCATGCACTGCTATGCTAGAAATCATGCGTGTATCAATGAAGTAGAACTTAAAATGTTAACAAATGAAAGTCCCTAACTTGATATCACAGTCTTCTGTGATTGGAGCAATGGATGACATTTTTCAAGGTCAAACGGTGCCAAATTTAATTATAGAAGGAAGAATAATTTAGAATATGTGTTGAATGGATGTGTTCCCCTAAACAAAAATAGGTTGCTAATTCCGATGTAAGCTTTAATAGCAATTATCTTGCTAATTTATGCAATTATAATACTAAAATTGTAAAACCCTTTGTGAATATATCTAATGATTAATTTTCCTCAGAATGTTGATTCTAATAAACAAAACTTCTGGGGATCATGGCTTTATTCATTCAAAGATTTCTGCGCTTCTTTATTTTCTTTATTATAATGTTTACTCAATAGTTTAGTTATTTTATAATAGATGTAACAGTTCCATATGTATACCTTCGTGATTTTCTATTTGTTCGTATGATGGCATGATAGATTTCCAGTTCCAGTTCCTTAATTTTTACTGCGTTATTGTGTTTTATGAAGAGCCATCGCTATACGTCAAGGTTATGTTAGTGATGAGTTACAAGTTAGCGATCGAAGAATTTTGGTCGTTTTACGCAGCTTTATTTATAAATTGTAGTATTGATTTGTTTAAAGACCTTGACCCCATTTGAGGGAGTTTTACACGAGGGGGAAGATTTTAAATAACATGTAAAGCACTTTCCTTTCAAGTGTTTAATAATCGTTGAATCTGTGATTGTTACGTCCAAAATCAGTGCATATTTTATAGTGTTTTATAAATATTGAAAATGAGTTTTGATGGATTTAAAACTGTTATTAAGGAAGGCGATACAGTTATACTCTATTTAACAATACATCAAGTATATGCAGTTACTGCAGAACCAAAAACTGTAAGCAAAAAGGGTACATTAGTAGATAATGTATTTCAAACACCTTATGGTGCCTTAAAGTGCGGCGATTTAATAAATAAAGAATATGGATCCAAAATCAGTCTAAGTAAAGGTTGGGGATATATTTTGCAACCGACTCCAGAATTATGGACATTAACATTACCACATCGAACACAAATAATATACACTCCAGATGCAAGTATGATTGTATTGCAATTAGAATTATCTCCAGGCAGTATAGTAATTGAGTGTGGAACTGGAAGTGGTTCTTTGTCACATGCTTTGATAAGGGCAATAAAACCTCATGGGCATTTGTATACCTTCGACTTTCATGAAAATAGAGTAAACATTGCAGAAAGAGAATTTAATTCTCATGGATTAAGTAGATACGTAACAGTGCAGCGAAGAGATGTATGTGCTGATGGTTTCGGTACAGAACTTGAACAGAAAGCGGATGCAGTGTTTTTGGACTTGCCGCATCCTTGGTTAGCCATTCCTCATGCTGCAAAATGTATAAAAAATACTGGTGGAAGAATATGTTCCTTTTCCCCATGCATTGAACAAGTACAAAAGGCTTGTTTAAAATTGAAAGATGTGGGATTTCAAGAACTACAAACAGTAGAAGTATTACAAACACAATATTCAGTTCAAACCAAATCCCTTAGCATATTGAATCTTGAATTTCTTAAGAGTCCAAAATTAGAAAATGGTAGTGTTAAAAATGAAAAAGAATCTGTACGAACACTAACTGCTACACCGCCAGTACAGCAAAATGGTCATACTGGATTTCTGACATTTGCAACATTACCTCCCATTTGGGCAAGAAATATTCGGATAACATTGGACGAATGTAACAATGCAGATGCAGATGATTAATGCCTTTCCAATAAATTTACATAAATGTTATTTTTGTTTATATTTATTGTCAGTTCAAGTGTAATGTTGTAATAAATGTTTTACCTATGTAAGTGTATACTTTTATACTCAACGTTAGTATCAGTTATATGGAATTACCTAATTATGGGACATTACACATTACATTTAAATACTATTGATAGAATTTATGCAATTCCTTTGTTTTGATTTTAAAAGATTTCTAGCTTTGATATTTGTTTGTTATTCTTTCGTCGAGCTCTGTATCAAGATTCAATCTTGAGCATGTCCTAGAAACGTGTCGCCAAATTACTTGTCATTTTTCACCAAAATCACGTTTTTTTTTAATTTTCGCATGCACTATTACTGCCTCTATTGCTCTATTCCTGAATATGTACTAATACTAAATTATTAAAACTAAAACATTTTTGACATACATTACAGATTTATTAATACGCTATGAAAATAATTCAAAAACAGAAATCTACGAAATTAGAACATTTTTGCATTAATCACAATCCTTCAGGTTTCAGTAATTTTAATCTAATTTTATTACATTATTTAAAAATCCAAAATTATTAGCTAAATGCGCTATAATACTAGGTTTTAAAATACGACCAGCGAGTGCCCGAATTATATTGTTAATATAATTAACTGACAAGAACGTTTATAGTTTTTTGTTAATATAAATTTAAATAATTCAATTTTTTAGTATTAGCTCTAAGAATATCAAAATTAATTTGGTTTTAGTATTTTTATAAATTTGACTAACTTCTTTTTATCGCTTGTAATCGGTGACATAATAGAAGACGACAACAACTATGTTATTCAAGGATCATGTAAATGTTGTAATGAAGGAAAATACATAAATATATTACTACTGCAAATTTATAGATGGCAACATGTACCCTGTGCCTGTTACTTTAGATTTAAAGGAACTATTAAACTTGGAAAAGCATAAATACTTAAAAGTAAACTGTAATAATTAAAATTAATGTATCCTGACCAAAAAGCAAATTGGATTCCTCGATAAAATTGTTAATTCAAACGAACATAAAAAAAGAAAGATCTTGTTGACCAAAGAAGAATAAAGACTTTAAAAAGGATGTGGGAGATGATTCAGGCAGAAATGAAAACATTTAATTATAACTTTACGCACGAACAATGTGAAAATAAATTGAAAACATAAGAACATGCATTTAAAACTAAATTGAAAAACAATGGAAAATTAGGTCGGAGAAGGCAAAGTTCTACTTATGAAAGGTATAAAGAATTTAGTAAACATACACCTTTTCAATATATTAGAATTGCCATATCCTTGTTAATTCTCTATCATCATCATATACTGCGAGATTATGTTGCTAATGTAATCAGAAAAGATTAAGTGGCATATATCAACATGTTAATGTGCCCAATTTATTTTGCAAAATTGTTATTGAAGTAAGTGATATTTGATGTAAGCAGGATAATATTATTCCGCCAATTGTATTAGAGAGTTTATCTGAAAAATCAAAATCAGACTATTTCTGAGAAAAATATATTATTTCGCGATGGACCGATCTCTTAGTAAGTGGAATTATAATTGTCTTTAAATGAAGTAAAACAAGTAATTATTAGTGAACCTGAACACGCAGTGTCAGATATTCACCCAGTATATGATAAGCAAGTGGATCCTTTCACTAGCATCAGTTCCCAAAATCAAGGTAATAAAGTTGCTACCCTAAAGTGGTTACCCTAAATTAACGCAAAAATTAACAGAAGCAATAGAAAGGCGTAATAAACTAAAAGAGAAAAATGAAGTTGAAACTAAAGGAAGATATGCTTATTGAAAGAAGGACAAGGAACGAACTTCAAATTTTAGTGGATTCGTTTGCATCAAAGAGACTATCTTACGATAGTCCATATGTTACTGTTATATAGACTAGTGTTTTGTTAACATTTACATTTTGGTTGTTTAGTTTAGTTTGGTTGATTTTTTTTTTTGCTTTTTTTTGCTTTTGACCTTTTGCTTATTTATGATACCGGTATATTATTATTTAAATTTTTTATATAAATTTATAAAAATTATACTGCTTATATGAATAGAAAGAAAACAAGATAAATATTTTCAACTTGTCTTTTAATTGGTTCTATTAATATAATTTAATGTGTTGTGTTGATTGCTCCATTTTGAAATACGACTAAATCCTCATGATTGGCCAAGTTATGTACCACGCAACGTGCTCGTACGAAATGACAAATACCTGAATACTGTTTCAATTTAACATGATATAATTGTCGAAATCGTTGCTTTAATAAAAATTAATTTTCTATTGAAATATTTTTGAGGAGGCATCAGGCTCTGTAAGGAGTTAGAAGTTGTGTATGCGCTGTCCCGTGAAATATAGGCCTCTACAACTCATGCACATAAGCAGTTAGTCTAGAAAATAATAATTACACCTAACCATTTGCTAAAGTTTCTATTTTATTCTGCAGAGAATTTGTTAATCAATTTTCCATGGGCATTTGATATAAAACAGAAATTTTGATATTTTTGTTATAACATTATGTAACGAACTTATTGATAAGTTAAAAGGATTTACCACATCTCTAAATGATGCAGTTTAATGACCAGCAAACCACGGAAACACTGCAATAAGTTTCTCGGCACTAATATTAAATCTTGGGTTACCTAGTTAAAAAGAGATTAGTGACTAATGTACAGTTAGTTACTAAATTGAGCATAAGCTAATAAAAGCAAACGTAATTCAAATTTTTTCATTAAATAATGTATGATAAGTTAAAAAAATAACAGATATTAAAATACAAAACGTAACGTATGATTTAATTTGCTACCTGCAATTGCTCTATTTAAGCAAAAAAATTAAATTATGCTTAATTTCATTAGGTGTATGCTTTATTGTGTGAGTAAGTACATTCTTCTCTTATTTCAACCGTCTACTTGTCATTGTTAAAGATCTATAAGTATCCGACTTTGTGACTTACTCTGAAACGCCTTATAAATTTTTCTTTGGTATACATTGGCGCTATCTATTCAAATTCAGTGATTACTTGTTTTCTTTTTTTAATAGACAAATTGTGTGCCTCCTAGTAATAATTCTTGACTATTACTCTTTTTCTTTTATTGGAATGAACAATTTTTATTGCAACTTCTGTATCTTTATCACTGGACAATGAACTTGAAGTTAACAGAGTCTCATAATCTTCGTTAACAAATAATAAACATTTTTTAATTCGTCTTGCCAACCACCATACTTCATCTTTTAGATTGAGTATAGTATATTATACTATACAAACGTCAGTTTATACTCTTTTGAGCAATCAAATTTACACTCTCGAACTAGCGCGAGCAAGACAAACGAACAAACCTTGTGATAAAACTTTCGGTGAGATAACTACTGCGTATTGTAATTGTTGAATTACTATTAATTACATTGTAAATATCTTTGTATTTACTCATTCGAAGAGAATTGCGAGAAGACCAGCTTTATGTTTCTTTAAGCAAAAAGTCTACTGTTACTGAATACTTCAGAAGCTTTTGAACGTCTAAAAATCATAAAATTGGTGATAAATCGCACACTATGCATAATATTGCATGCATGAGAAATTAGTTTATGTTTTATGTTTAAATATCCGTTTATATTGTTTTGCAATCATGTTTATTTATTTATTGCATATTAATATGTGCACTTTTTATATATCTTTCCTTTACCCTGCGACTTTTAGTATTATTGTAAGGCTAATACAAATTCACCGCCTTTACCAGACGGTATTAAATTTCGTCGCAGCTGGCGTAAGAGAGCAAACTGTGACGTTACTTCAGTTTAGGTTAGGTTATTATTTTTCACTCGTTGACAACCCATGTAATGTCAGTAACTGTTCCATTTATTTATTCACGTGTAGAGAGAAGAAAACAGAGGTTAGTTTTGTTTGTTGAAATTTTTGAACACGTGTAGTAATGTCGGTACAAGATAAAGTGCTATTACGCAAAATAAAGAAGAGAGAAAAGCAAAAACTTAAAATCTTGCAAGCAAAGGAAGTAGAAAATGGTAATAAAATCTTTACAGCCATTTTATTTTGATAAGTAATCATTTAATTGTTTCTAATTTTTAGCCGAAGACCAACCAGACGTAAATAGAGTTGAGGAAGATTTAAAAACTTTGGAGACGAAACGAGTTAAGCGACAAATGTACGATGGGAATGTGTCTATTAAAGGTAAGTATTGCAGGACTTCCTGTTTTAACATTGTAAAGGTCAGTGGTTCATCTGTGTTATCTCGTAATTGCTTGTTTTGTTAGCTGTGAAATGTTATGAACAGATGAATTATAGTTTGTTTTGGTTTTCGATGTAGAGATTTTTGGCTCCTCAAAAAGTTAATAGAATGCTTCTTTATTATTTTTATGTAGACGTAGTGTTGTTGTCTTGGTAGATATTTCGTCACTGCAGTATGTTCTAAATAATTATGTCAATATAAATGATAAAATAGCTCTTTGTAAATGAAGATGATTGAATACAGTGTTTAATTTGTAGGTAAAAAAAAGAAAATAAACGAAGTTGACCAAAATGAAAACAACGGTAAAAACATAATCGAAGACCTTGTCGGGAATACCACAGAGGATATAGAGGGATCTTCAAACTATACTGCCTGTATGTATTTTGCCTACTTAATTAGATAGTTTTCCTATTTAAACGTTAAAGTGATGATTTAAAGGCGAAGAAGATTTTTCTCCTCACAAACTTGTTGAGTAGAGGAAGCATGATTTTTTCAACTTTTCTGATTGTTAACTTTGCTACTCGAAGTCGAATGGAGAAATATCAATTTCTCAATTCGTTTCGAATGGTATTATTTATGTTTGATATACATACAATATTGACACTGTATGTATGTCAAACACGAATGGTAACCGGTTGATGATGAGGACCATTCGTGTCTTCAAGACGGCCGTCCCAGACTAATTATTGTATATTACTATATCATAAATAAACTTGTGTGGTGTGGAGGTGCCTATACTTATGTGTTGTTTACCATGATACAGTTCAAATCCGAAACAGGGTTAGTTTTACCTCTATTCTCGTGCCTGCTGTGATCGATGAGTTGCCAGATAGACTTCGGTCCTGCTGGAAGGCAAATGGTAGTTTTTTCAAATAATATTTTGCTATAATCACAGACAATTAATAAATACGTGTACAAAACATAAAGAAAATATCTTTTGTCATTTTCATTCTATCATACAAAAATCGTCTACCAGAACTTACGAAAGTACTAGATAGGTACGCATTTGTCAAATACTGCAGCGTTTTTAAAGCTGTTTAAATTTCATTATCTTGCACCTGTAATTCAATTTTTATTACTTTTCCAATTTTATTTCAGTACCAGGTTCATCACTCGGTTTGGAGATATTAAGTAGTTGTACTTTTGAATCTCTTAAAGAGAAAGTTTGTGAGTTAACGTTAAAAGGAGTTGGGGATATGGGTTTTACAAAACTAACCGAAATACAAGCACGTTCCATACCACCCTTACTGGAAGGTAGGGATTTGGTTGGTGCGGCGAAAACTGGCTCTGGTAAAACGTTGGCATTCCTTATTCCAGCAGTGGAATTGGTTTATAAATTAAAATTTATGCCAAGAAATGGTAAGTAGCTGTTTATTGTATGAAATACAATAATTTTTCATGCAATCTGCATTTATAGGTACCGGGGTTATCATTATATCGCCTACTAGAGAGTTGTCAATGCAAACGTTTGGTGTTTTAAAGGAATTAATGAAGTATCACCACCATACTTATGGCTTAATCATGGGCGGTGCAAGCAGACAAACAGAAGTGCAAAAACTGTCAAAAGGTAAATATGTGACTTTACGATCTAGTTTAGATGTTCTAGAAAGCTGCATTAGCCTCGAAGCCGTTTCTAAAAGTTCATTTTAGAATATCCCGGACCGGTATGTCTGCCCGCGTTTGCAGGGGCGCTTCGCGACGCCTCCATTTACGGTCTACGATGCCCCGCGGCATCTAGACAACCCCTGGTGTAAGCCACGCGTTTTCTTTTTATAACAAAGTTAAGGTGAAAAGATAAATAGGCGGTTAATTATTTTAAACAAATCTATATAAAGTTCATATTCATACTTAACTGACCACATAAATAACGAGGCAACCTATGCATTTTGTAACTGAATTTAACGGATTCGTCATTTATAGGACGCCAAACAGCGTCATGTATTTATCGGTAAACATGTTTAGTTAAGTTCGTTACTATTCACAGGCAGTTCAGATTTCAGAATTCAGTAGCAGAAGAATTCAGAGGCAGTTACTTGACTTGCACACTTTGCTGACTTGATTCTAACAATTTTTGAAATAGTCGTCATTTTTAAAAAACTTATCGGATCACATGTAGTAGACAATTTTTTCAAACACAGTCCTTACATGCACGAACCATAGAAGTTTTGTTATCTCCGTCTCGAGTGTGCTGCAGATTTAATTTTTTCTGCGCATGTATATTTTAGTTATATATATGTTTTTTAGGAATAAACATTCTTGTTGCTACACCAGGTAGACTGTTAGACCATTTGCAGAATACTCCAGACTTCTTATATAAGAATCTACAGTGCTTAGTTATTGATGAAGCTGATCGAATATTGGATATTGGATTCGAGGAAGAAATGAAACAAATAATCAATCTGTTACCAAGTAATATTCTAATTCTGTAGTTTTTATAGAATTTATTCATATCATTTATTCGTTGTTACTTTTTAGAACGAAGGCAGACTATGTTGTTTAGTGCAACGCAAACTGAGAAAACGAAGGCTTTAACTTCGTTAGCACTTAAAAAGGAACCGATTTATGTGGGAGTAGATGATAGCAAAGAATTAGCCACAGTATCAGGACTAGAACAAGGTTATGTGGTATGTCCGTCAGAAAAACGCCTTTTAATCCTATTTACATTTCTGAAGAAAAATCGAAAGAAGAAAGTAATGGTTTTCTTTAGTTCTTGTATGTCTGTAAAGTATCACCACGAATTATTTAATTATATTGATTTACCAGTAATGTGCATTCACGTAAGTTATTTTTAATTATACTTTGCTAATAATATATGTCCCTAATAACACTAATACACACGTTATAATTAGTCAAAAATTTGTCATTTTTGTAAAGCTCGTATCAAGGATATTGCCCCAAAATATAGCTTGTGTGGTTTCAATTTTGGAAAAATAGATATACAAGGTTATCATAAAGTAACGGATATATCTTTGTCAAAATTAATGTTGAAATTTAACGACTATCTTTATGACTACTAACATGTTTGTTGGTTTTTTCCCTTTATCTAGAGCTGTGTAAATAAACCAACTTAAATAGTCTACGGGTCCCATCATCTACAAAGACTTGGCTTTTTTACTAATATATGTTACTTGCGTCTCGTTATCAACTTCAAAACATACGAACATGCAAACGGCAATAATAAATCGTTTTTTATCGAAAATTCTGTGCATTTTCGGAATCACTGTCGTGTTTTTTTTTAGGGAAAACAAAAACAAACAAAACGTACAACAACATTTTTCCAATTTTGCAACGCCGAATCAGGAATTTTATTATGCACGGATGTTGCCGCTAGAGGGTTAGACATACCCGCGGTTGATTGGATTGTCCAATACGATCCCCCAGATGATCCGAAAGAGTACATACATAGAGTCGGTAGAACTGCACGTGGTGAAGGAAGCAAAGGACATGCACTTTTAATATTGCGACCGGAAGAGCTTGGATTTTTGCGATACTTAAAACAAGCGAAAGTACCGCTAAATGAGTTTGAATTTTCATGGAATAAAATTGCCGACATACAATTACAGGTAATCGTGATTATATACTCCTAATACTTTTTTTCATTTTAACGATACTTATTTAAGAATTTTTAAACAGTTTCCAAATGCGACATTTAAAATAAAAAGTTAGTGTGTTCTACGGAATTATTATTGCTCATTTAAATTATTTTTAACCAATACATTCATATTAAGTTAATATACATGCTGTTTCGGAAATAATTCACAATCCATAAAAGATAATTAACTGTTACGGAATAGAAGCTGAAAGTTAGAATTGGATTTTGTTTTATTACTCTGATACCTTTTAACATAGACCCTTTTTTTTTACTTTTAAATTCCACGTAATTACAACTACTACATCGATGTTGATTGGGAGTTATTTCCGAAACGTCCTTTGGGGATCAAGAAAGCTTTAAAACACCCCACTATAAATTGTTTCTTAATTATTTTTGTTTTTTAGCTCGAGAATTTAATTGGAAAGAATTATTTTTTAAATTTGTCTGCAAAGGAAGCATTCAAATCATACGTGAGAGCATACGACTCTCACCATTTGAAGACGATATTTGATATAAGCACGTTGGATTTAGCAAAAGTGGCCTTATCATTTGGATTTAAAGTGCCTCCAGCAATCGATTTGCGTATCCTTTAATTGTATTTAAGATTTCTTTTAGACAACTGATATTTCGAATGATATTAAAATTTAATTTATTTTCTGCCGCTCTCTCAAATAGTATTATGTCGGTTCAAACTTTATTCTACGAGCATTAATAGTGTTTTCAATTTCTAAGTAAATATGCAGTGAAGAATAATTACATTTTATTAGAACTTCCTTAACTTGTTCTTAGAAGTGTCAGGCAAAAAAGGTAGTAGACCCAATAAAAGAAAAGGAGGCGGAGGTTATGGTTATTACAAAAACATGAATTGTACAAGCGGTCAAAAGAATGTAGAAAAAACAAGAATATATAGGCAACACGACAAAGGCGGTCCTGATAGACGACAATTTAGTAGATAGTTTGTATATGCTACCTTATACAATTCATAATAAAAATTTCTAAAAATTCTTCGTTTTTATTTTATTTTATCTAGCATGCTTTAATTTTACCGTTTATATGGCTCTACCTTTTGTTCGGGCGGGTAATATCTAGTAACAATATTTGCTACTGCACAGAAAAATTCCAATAATCTAACGGACGAGGGTGGAAGTGTTAGCAACTAAAGTTGCGCAATAAATAACACTTTCCCACCACGGCATCTGCTATGCCGATAGTTGCCAGCGTAACTAGTGTTTGGAGTTGATCTAACGTCAACGGTCTTAGTGTGTAGTTAAAATATTTCAGGTTGTACGTCAGCGTTCATATCCCACTTCGTGATATTTTTTTCTAACTTTAACGAATATTAATATTTGAGGTTGATTTTACACGGTTCATAGGTAGGCCATTGTAATTCAAGATTAAATTTTAATTCGTGTCGGTGTAACTGGTTATCGGACAAGCAAATGATGAAAATTGTCGAAAACATAACTATTCGAAAACAAAATGCAAAATGTTTATTGAAAAAAAATTGACCCAGCATTTCTATTCCATTATTTTGGATATTTCTTGGCCTTTAAGATTCAATACATATTACGTTAACCAGCCATTTTGATTTTAGTAGATAGTGCCACCTATAAGCTGATATGTTAATATTAAAGGGGGATTAACATTTTGGGTATTAACTTGTTTGACTTAAACTTATCCTATGTATATTAATGAAGCATTAAATTTTTCAATCTATTGTAAATTAAAATGACAGAAAAGGTTACCAAGAATGACGAAAATGCAAAAAAAAATATAAGTTTGTCTACAAACGAAAATTAGATATATCTAGGTGTGTTTAGATGTTTTTAAAGGAATTAATTAATTTGTAAAACATCGGCACAGGAGGTGGACCAGAAACAGAGAAAGTTTTGAGGCAATTAGAGGAGAGATTGGTTATGCTTCTAAGTAGTCATAAAAGTAAGTATAACGCGAGCACCCGTTTGTGAAGCCTGGTCTATTAGCTTGAGCAATGGTTCATTGTTAGGTACACATAACTCAAGGTTCGGAAAATTCAAACTAAAAAAAATCAGAAGCTATAAAGTTGTAAATAAATCATTACAAGTTAAACGATATAAGTACAACGATTACAAATCTTTCAATTTCTGTATTTATGCTAGTACTAATGGTTCCCTAATCAATAGTTGATGTGATGCAAGTTAAAGTTATTTATTATTATTTTATACTTATCAGATAAATTGGGTTCAACCAAGATTGTTGTAATAATGTGAAATTGATATTCAGTGAAATAGATACATATAACTGGAAGGGAAGGCAAGGCTAATTCCATTTAACGGCGAACTGTGGCAGACATAGTAGAATAAGAATGTATTAGAGATAAACTAACCAAGATAGATGTCGTATATCCATCTTTATTAATCACTAAAGTTCGCCATTTCACGAAATTTGCATAGACAAGATACATGTTTATTCGACCCACGAGGCTGGGTTCTTGTTGTTTATTAGTTTTCGCGAATGTCGACAAAACACGAGTCTAGTCGCTGTTAATTTCATGAAGCGCATGGAAAGAGGAAAACTTTGTTAATCACATATTCGTTTACGATATATATTTGCACCTTTATATTACATGTGTTCCGTGTAATACTTTGAAGGTAGAAAAAGTTTACAGTTTGATGTGTTTATAGAAAACAGTAACTAAAATGTTGCAATATTGTGTGGCTTATGCATGCAAAAATTAGCATAAGGGGAATATTATACATTATTCATAAGTTTACTATTTTTTTTTATCCTTGCGTGAATTATTGTCCATTTATTACTTTGTTATTGTTTTCTATAAATTTCCGCTTAAACTCTCCGAAATATTACAATTGTGATTAAATCAAAAGGAAAAAATTGGAAATCATCTGAAAGCAGTAGATTGTGTGGGAAACGGACTATCAAAACAAACCAGGTCTTCTAAAAGAATTATTAAAACTAGATGCCGTCCCAAGCATTTTTAATTTACCTTCCTCCCCTCGCCCCACACTACCACAAGAACAAGGGATCCGGTAAATACACTGACCGCGTAGGGGAGATTTTTAACAAAGCTACGGACTTTTATTATTCTACTTACAAGTTGGCATACAAAAACTAAATCCATGACCATAGGCTTAACTGGTAATTTGGCCAAAAAACTTAAGTGTAATTAGCACACGTAGATGCACTGGTACTTATGTTGAGTGGTATTGATGAAGAGACGGATCGTTTATTAATGGATGATACCAATTTTACTTAACAAATAACTTTATTTCTAAAGTTACTTCGTTTAAATAAAATAAAAAAAACATTCGGTTCCTTATGATAACTCAAATACGTTACTTTGAGCCTGAAATTGTCGATTTTCCCTTCTAAAATCATTGAATATTAAAAATACTATTTTTTTTTTATATTTAAAACCAGTAAAGCTAACAAATAACGGTAAAGAAAATGATTTGTATCGTTTTAACACAATCTCTCAAGGAACGCTTAAAAACAACGGCTTTTGTTAAAAATTAACCATCCGGATATCGTACAGAGTATCATTATTCTATTATTTTTAATCATTCGTTAAAATTAACGCCCGTGGTGAAGCAGAATACCATTTTTATTTTAACGAGTGGTAGAGATTTAAGAGACGGCTACATTTAATATATCCTCTACACAATAGCTACTAAAAGTTGCCCAGATCCTTATACAGATAAAAGAAAGCAGGAAAGGGGAATAGTGGAATAGAATTAGATAGATTAACCAATTTTATAAATGTGTCTATTGCCTATTTATTTACGGACACAGAATATTACAAAATTAAATCTATTTACAATATTTTAAAAAAATGAAACAGATTGCCTGCGTCAAATGAACAAAAAGTATACTGTATATCCATTTAACATACAGCAGTAAATTGTATTTTGGTATTACATAATAAAATCACAGATACTAACTCTCCATTACCTAGCCTCGGCATGTTTGTATGAACGTACTTTTGTGAATATACAATTTATTTCGATTTCAATGCACTGCGCCCGAACAAAGTTTATGGAGTTTTCGCTTATCAGTTAACGAATAAAACTCAACATGCTTTGGGCATACACAATCCTACCCGATACAATTATTCAATATCAAACGATTTTTTGATAAAATAAAAGTTAGTATACTTATACAACACCATTAATGTTGTAACTACAATTAATCATATCACAAATAACAAGACGTGTAAACCTTCTTTAACTTATGTATATACATTAATTATGTATCATACTCGATTCCTTTTACATCTTTACTATTGTCTTGTGCGCCACAGTAAAATCCTTGATGTTACAAGCTATCCATTCTTTAGCCGTGCGAGTACCTAGCAGATATATATTTCTATATCCGTTGGATATCTTTACGGCTAATTAAGGGTTAGTTTTTAAAATATTTAATTTATCAATACGAATTATCATGGATTTAAATTATTAAATAATATTGAAAACATTTGAAATGTAATCGCATTTATTTGTAGTTCTGTTTTTCAAAACAAAGGTAGCATACAGCGCTTCAGTAATAATTTTTGGACCCGTCAAGCATATCTTTGTTATCTTTGACATAAGTTTTGTCAATTGGCATCATTTCTAAAATTGACGAAGTGCTACTTCGGAAAGAGGAATAAAATACATTGTCGAAGATAGAATTTAGGTTGCCATAAAAATAAATATTGAATTTGAATAACGCCCAATGATTGACGTAACGATGAAGTGTGTGACTGAAAAGTCTTTAAAATTGGGACCACTTCAAATAATGTTCAATTCCATACACTTTTAATTTTTAACGTTGACTTTACTATCTCTACAATAAAATTGTTTATTATTACGTATTGACATAAGTATCGACAACCTCTCCTTAATTAACTACATAATAATAAATTCGTGACAGCTTTTTCGAGGACACGAATCGCATATCATCTTCATTCGATCACCGGTTGTTGATGATGATGACGACACGTGTCCTCGAAAAGGCCATCCCGAATTGATTGATTATATAATTAATTAAGGGGAGGTTGCCAATATTTATAACTACAATGGTTAGATACATGATTCACTATAAGGAGTGGGATGAGAATATAGGTTATTGTCACCGATAGGTTGTGTTTTATTCTAACGCTTTTCCAAAGTCTAAATAAAAAATATTATATTACACAGTTAGCGGACGCTGATCTGTCATGTTTCAGTAAGACCCAGTTACATGTCATCGTACAATGCGTGTTTACCACTAACTAATTTAAGATAGACTGAAAGACATATTTTTCTATTCTTAGTAGTAGATCGCTCCGACAAGCTTTATTTATTTCTAATGAAGATTAATGGTTATTAGTGTTTAAAGCAAATTTAATTCAGTATCTGGCTACATTCAGTGGTCATGACTCATGACCCTGGTTAGTAATGGACTAGTCGTGTACATGCGAAGTTATAAATTTTGATTTTTTTAGTGGCTAATAGTGTATTCGAAAATCTATTATTGTAAATTGAATATTTATTTTCGAAATTAAAATAAAAGCAGAGTCGTTAGGGAAAAGTTAAAATACTACTGTTTGTCGCTGAATTTATATTTGTTTTATTAAATACGCCTCCTTTAGTGTTCGCAATAACTTATTTTTTGATGTTCGTCTTTTTTCGACAATCGTGGTTCTTTTTGTGCAAAACGCATTTTATAAGCTATGGCAATATCAATATATTGCGCACTTGGCAATAAAGTAAAAAGACTAACAACGACAGTTGTAATGTTGTAATTGCTTTTTTATCGTTTTTCATTCAAGTAGTTTATAAACGTATTTGCTTTGTGTGTATATTGTTTTAGTTTGTTGGTTTATATATTTTTGAGTTTAGCTTTAGACTAATTTTCGGTTTTATTATTATTTTTTTAAATTATTATTAGTGTTTAAATTGTGGTGTATCGCCTATTATACGTGTTTTATAGAAATAGTGTACATATGTATCTAACAATATTCTATATTATTTCTTTTTACAGAAGATAGAAATTTATTGTTCACGTACTGCTAGTTGGGTTGTTTTGTGTCACAGGTGTTAGTTTTCTTTTTTTATGCTTAGTAGACTTTGTTAATGATTTTATAATGTTACCCATGATGTAGTCGTCATAGAACAAACTAATGATGAAAACGTAAAGCATTGAAATTTCGGCTGCAGAATTTGATGATAGGTAAAGTTGTTTTACTATATTTAAACGGTTTAAATTTTAAATATTTACAGTATGTGAACCTGTACCAATAGTTTGAATACTATTACTACTACTAAGGTTTGTTCGCGCCCACATAGACGAGACGAGCACAGGACGTTGACGAGATGAGAGCCGTACGAGATTCGTATAGCTTTGGTCTCGTAGACATCGAAGCCACACTGTTACGGGCCACGTTGTTTGTTGCGATCGATGTATATCAAAATATGACGCAACGGTGGTAAGGTTTGCTACACAACATTGTAACACGCACGACAAAAATTAAGTAAAACTCGTCGACCCATTGTCGTTGACGGGATGCGTACACGTGCAGTGTCCGGGTCGTACTCGTCGCGTCAGTGTGAAACTAATCGCGTTTAGACCCGCGATAATATAAAAAGACGGACGTCGTGCGAGCTTCGTGCGACAACCGTTACGTGCACGCCTCGTTGATGTGTCGCCATACCTGTAAACATATGCAATTCGTAGTCCCGAACGCTTTTAGTTTATTTAAGAAATTAAGGTATTTCGATACGTTTTCAAAGCGATTCTTATAATGGATGTTTAGATTCACATACATATTTTTAAATTAGGAAAATGTTGTATATCAATTATATGTATTATATTGGTGTCATAAATAGTATTTGCGATAAGAAGATATTATAAAATAAGCTGTGCTTGATATACAAATAAAAAAAAAAAAACGATAGAAATGATTCTTGCAATCTAGTTATTTTGTTAACATTCAAAAATATAATGAAAAAGATACCACAGATAGGAATTTATTTGTTTGACTTTTAAGACTAATATATCAATAGAGATCTCGCATCCCAAGGAGGAAAACATTAAATCCATTTTTTTTAATATTTTAAATATATTATTAATAATTAAGCATATTATTAAGGTAGATTAAGGGAATACGAGGAATATAATATGATAATACTAATATAAATTTGCGCCCATATAGCATCTTTGACATGTCGGACTAATTGAAGGTCATTGAAAATAGGCTATCAATTTTGTCCTTTTTACTTATTTTATAGTTATACTAACTATGTCATACCAAAGGCAACCATTCTGAATCGAATTTGACTTTTTTTTTTAATCACGTAAGTCTCATTATTTATCTAATATTCTGCATAACTTTAATCAATGACTAAGCTCCATTGCTAATAACATTACATTAAAGAAATAAATATCACCACTTCTTATTTACCAAAACTATGATTTTAAATTATTGGTATATGCACTGGCTTAAATTGTATTGCTTACCTAAATCCATGATAATCGTATAGCATATAACCACATTGTTTTTGTGTTTGTAATCAGGTTAGATCTGAAATGTGTTAATAAAACGATATGTTTTATTTTTTACTATTATTAGTAGTTGCCATGGGCGAATTATCTTGTAAAAAAGGAAACTGGCTACGCGATCTTGAATTTTGAGATAGAATTTCTGTGTATAGCTGCAATGAGTCTGGACTGGGCATTAGCGACATAGGCGGCAAACTCAAAGGGGAATACATACTTTGTAAATAATAAAATGAGGGATCCATATGCAAAAACGGTGGCACCCCTTTCGCAACCGAACCTATATAGCTTGGCGTGTTAAACATAGTAGAAGGTGGTAAAAACGGTTGTTTTGCAGCAGGATGAGGCGCCATTGGCATCTTGGTAGGCGTATTGTTTATTTTGTACTGTTTATTTATCGTTGGCTCAAAGTCACTCTTTTTTATGTCACGCGGGGGATACATTTGCGTAGAATAAGTCGTACTTCTTATTTTATCATCGATTTTAGGCAGTTTAGAGTTACCGTAATTATCCGTGTTAGATCTTTTTTGTGGAACTTTGCATTCCTGCTGATTTAAATGCGGATGGTTAAATGTCGTTCGTTGCTTCGGTGTATATTTGTTGTGGTTGTTGTTGATGAAGCTGTTAATTTGTTTCAGATTTTTGCTGGCTCCAACTAATGTTATTTCCAAATTTGAACCGACCTAAAAACAAAATATTTCCATTAGAATTTTGATTTTGTAACTAAACCTAAAAATGTACATATATATATCTGTATCAATATTTTATGCAAAATAATATATTTTGATTCTATATATCATGTTTCTAGTTGTTCCAAAAGTGTTCCATTATTGGAACATATGATTACTGACGACGCACTCGTATAGAAATTTAAAAATTTGGAACGAATAAATGCGAAGAGATTGCAGAGATTCGCTTTGATAATCAAGACACATTAGATAGTTTCGAAAAAGTAAATATTAACAAAGATAATAGATTTTAAAAGTCGTTATCCTGCAATGTAATCATCGGAATTACGTGAATGCGCGATCAAAAACAAGGAAATTAAAGTATTTCCCTTTTTTCTTGTTTAAAAACTTATCATTAGTTTGAGTTTAGCTTTTGCATTGTTGCTTGTTACAGTTTACAAGCGATAAATGCCAAGCAGACATTGCGCAGTTGCTGAATGTAAAAACAATTCGGAGTAATCGAAAATGCTGTCAAGATAGCTTCGAAAATTAATGGAAAACAATGGGTTACATGCCATTAAAGATCAGATAAATTCAATTAGAATACAAATCAAATATGTTATGTTTTGATATATGAAATTTAATTGTTCAAAAAGGCATCCCTTCAATACAAAAGCAGGTAGTTATATTCGACATAAGGCATGTTATGTTTTGATATATGGAATTTAATTGTTCAAAAAGGCATCCCTTCAATATAAAAGCAGGTAGTTAATTTCGACATAAGGCATTTATTTGATAGAAAATAAAAAAGAAGGTATACTGTTGAAGGGGAATACAGAGATAAATTTGTAATCAAACTGGTACACTGGTAGAGAAACAAAGTGTAGTTAGATGTACTCTTTCATTTGGAAGGCAAACATCTTAACCTCTACTTAAAATTATTTAGATACGTAAATAGGTTAGATAGGTCACTTATTTTGTTTACAGTAACAAACAGCAATTAGAAAAAAAAAGCTTCAGCCGCGTTTTTACGTTATTCTCATTATATTACTGTATCAACTCATCATACAGCTCTGTTTGAACGTTCCTTTTCTTACAATATCGCGCGTTTCTACACTGTCATTATATATGCCCATCATGTCTCTAAATGCTTCTAAGACTCGCGTGCGTTAGATGATTTTGAGCTCGGCATTATAGTTTAATAATATATGGTTATATGTTACTCACTGAGGTATTTACAATTGTACTTACGTCTTGTACATGAGCTTAATTCTGCTTATTTGTGTATCGTATGATTATTACATTATATTTCCTAAATATTTATGGTTTCACTGAATAACAGAGTGTGTTGCATACTTAAGTTTGAGTGTGGCCAGTTATTATTGCACCACATTTTCTTTAATTATATAATGTTTTTCTTTCTAATGACAAAAAAGAATATATTATTATTGTTTAAACTCTAAATATAAATAATAATCGATTTTATTTCAGCAGTGGACAGAGAAAAATGCAATTGACTAACAGTACAGCATAAACTGTCAAAGTCCTGAGTATAAAATGATGCTACTAAAACACCATTTCCCACTCTTCCACCTAACCCTTAATTGAAAAGAAGATAACACACGAACACGAAGTGAATGAAACCTAATCTAATCTTCTGTAATACATCATTAAAGCAAGCAAAGTTCAATTAAGAAAATAGAAGGTTATTGCGAAATTTTTTCATACTTCCGGATTCCAAAATATATACCTCATTGTAAAAGTTCTGGACCTTTTGAGTACGACACCAATTGAATGTATTCAGACATTCAAATGCAGATAGGTGACACAAAGCTAAATAAAGTAGTCGGCATCCTTCTCTAGTAAATTACATATAAAACTATGCAGATAAATTTTTTGCTAAAGTGCAATGAAATACTATTATTCTGCTAATTTCATTTCTAATAATTACCTTTCTATTATCCAACATTGAAAAAGGAGACGGTATTATTAAATTCCCACTTGGAATATGATATGGCGGAATATGCGCATTTTGAACCGTTGCTTTCTGTGGACTTTTCACTGTCAAATCCAATATGTCCCCGCCAGTTTGTTGCCGAGAATTTTCTATAAATTTTGGAGTCTGAATGTTCCGTATAGAAGGTTGGAAAATGTCTTTTGGATCTCCATATACGGTTTCTCCCGAAGGTGAATAAATTGATTTGGATTGCAAAACCTTGGGCGGAGATGGGTTGCTATACGGAAATGCTTTATTGGTATGAATCGGCGGTTTTGGAGGTACCGGTACAGATACCGCAGGTATGATGGGCGGTACGGGGCGTCTTGTTAAAGTTGCCAACTGCGGTGGGGGCATTTGCTTTTTGTCATCGATCTTGACATCGTTGGCAATTATTTCTGCTCGGTGCGTTATTGCCGTCTGGATCACCGATGGTCGCGATTCTTTTTTACTGGCTACCCTATTTCGCACTGGTGTTACTTCCAAACCACCCTGTTTTAAGATATCGAGTTTTTGCTTTTTCACTTCTGTTATAACTGTTTCGTTAATGGTACTTTTATTACTAACCGAATTTATAGTTTTGTACACATCTGTTGAGTCTAATTCTATAACGTCTTTATGTACTACGTCATCTGTAGGAGGTATTTCGATAATTTCCACACTTTTCTCTGTTTCTTCTTTGACTTCTACCATAGGAATTTCTTTACTTTCTATAGGACTAAGCGTTTCTTCTGTTGATATTTTATGTTTTGGCGTAACTGCAGTTGTGGTAGGTTCGTTGTCCTTTTTGTCAGGAAGAATCAATAGCTTGGGGTTTTCACTAATTTCTTCTTTCGGTTGCGTTGTAATTGGTCCATTATTACTGTCTGAAATCGGATCTTTAAGTATAGGTTCCGTTTTTAACTTTCCTGCTTCTCTCAACCTCTCTGGTTTCACTCTTACGCTACGCAAAGACGACGTTTTAACTTTATCGGGATTATCCTGTAAACATAAACATAAACAATCCTATAAACATCTTAGTAAATGGTTTGATTTAACTGTTGTTATACATATTTGAACAACATTATATTTAAAATACGAAGACAGCCTGAAAAGTCAAGCCCCAAAATGAAGATGGCATTACTCGTCAATCACACTGCATATAATATGTATATGGGTTGAAAAATATTTTTGTAAATTTTAGCTTATAGACGCTTAGTCGATGAGATATCATTACATTCTTGACTTTCAAGGGCAATACGCCTCATTAAAGCCGAGATAAGTACTGTTTACGGGGACTCACCGTGATTTTTCCCAGTGATATTTTGGGAAACTGAACAACTTTATACAAGATCATACCAGCTTGGTTGACGATGAATATTTGGGACAGCTAAAAACTGCAACTGCTATCGATAACATCGGAAAGGTTCCGCCAAATGGCGTTGGACGACCGTCGCATTGAAATTAGAAATATCGCAGAGGCTGTGGACATCTCCAAAGAACGTGTTTATGTCGATCGAACACTAAAGATTTTCGAAAGATGAAAAACATAACCTCCTCTTGCGTGCCCGCTTGCATACTCAGGACCAAAAACGTATCTGAACGAATATTTCCAAGGGTCTGTTGAAGCAGTTTTGAAGCTAAGACACAATCAAAACAGGGCACGAAGGGCGATGGCGGCTGTTTGTTGGGTAGTCATGGCGGGAGTATACCTCGCATTATCAATTAACAAATTGAATGCAGAAATTACGGAAAAATAGCCCCCTTCAAAGAAAGAAAATTCTGTTTTACTAAGGCAACGTATCGTGTTACACTTCAGTGGTCGCCACGGCAGAAATTCACGAATTGAGATTCAAATTGACTACACACCTCATTGACCCGATCGATTTTTCTGTTTCCTTGATTTAAATTTTCGCTTCGACAGAGATTTTTTATCAAATGGCGAGACTATCACACTTATAAACGTCGAAAAAAATGCTAGCTACTACTTGGACGAAGAGATGCTAGAATCACCGGAAGAAGTGTACAGACTTGCAAGGAGACTATGTTGAAAAATAAAACTGAAATTGAAACATTTCAAACAACCATCGCGGATCCAACAAAACTAATGTATTCAACTACAGTAGATGTTCTCAAAATAAAGTTTATGTTTATAATAAACGGAAAACTGTGGTTCAGTTAAAATTAAAAAAAAGTTCAGATTATGAAACCTCCTTCGCATCGCTGAAAGCAGAAAATGAAAATTAGATAAATCGTCATTGATATCGCATCGGGTTTAGCATGAATGTGAATAGTAAAGGGTTTTACATTATTTAGTTCATCGGTCAATCGACGCTATTATGGAATTTATTATAAATATATGATATTGTTTCATATGTTGCGCGGTTGTTTAATCTGAAAAACGTAAGAAAACGTTCGTGTAACGGGAGAGCTTGCGCAAAGTGTTGAATTATGTTATAAAGTGCAGTATTTTGTACTCGACTACGAGAATTAAACCGGTAAAGCTGTGATTGTCAGACGGATCAATTAAGATCAGATTACATCAGTTCAGTTCAGTTCAAAAGTCATCTAAGACATCGCCTAAGTGATCGTGAATTGATTAAATTCGTTTTCCGCCTAGCCACAAGTGATTTTCCTATTATAGAGTCATCGTATATATACAAAATTCTTAATTCTCAATAGTATAAAAATATTACAACCAGAAAACGTTCCTTTATTTGTTTAGTTATATATAATAATATATACACTCCGCCAAAAAAGTATCGCATAAACTAAAAAAGGGCATTTATAAACTAAGATATTTTTATACGTTCACAAAAAGTTTGCCTCGTGTATGTGAACTATAAAAACACTAACAAAATCATGGAACATAGCTTCTTTACTTTTTTTTTTTCTAAAAGAACGCATTTAGAAAAATGCATATGTGTAAGGTTTGTTCGGTTGTTTATTGAAAGTCTTCCTATACGGACAAATTTTAAAGTGCGAAGTCAGAGTTCTGTACCAACACATTTAAAACTAAAATGAGCAATTTAACTTCAGAACAAGTGGCTGCTATAGTTGCTTCAATCGAAGATGGACGATCTCAAACATACGTTGCTAATTTGATGAACATCAATCAGTCAAGTGTTTCTAGAGCCGTAGCCAGATATAGGGAAACAGGCAATTACAGTAGAAGACCTGTACCAGGTCGTCCAAGATGTTCTACTCGCCAAGATGACCGCTATTTACTACTACAAGCATTACGTCGAAGACATGTAACTGCGAGACCATTGCAGAACGACTTGGCTAGAGTCAGAAATACTCGTGTGAGTACTCAAGCTATTCGGAATAGGTTACGACAGAGTGGATTAAGAGCTAGAGTAGCTGTAAGAGCCTCTCATCTCACTAGGAACCACCGAGTGGCTCGCTTAAGGTTTACCAGAGAACATGTAAATTGGAACATTAATGACTGGGCCAATATACTCTTCACAGATGAGTCAAGATTTGGTCTTTACACCTCAGATAGGCGTATCTCAGTGTACAGACGAGACGGTGAGCGCTATTCGCAGTGTAATATTAGACCTAGACCTAATTTCGCCGGTGGCTCTATTATGGTTTCGGGAGGCATCTGTTTAGCAGGTCGTACAGAGTTAGTACCAGTAGACAGAGGTACACTGACTGCCCACAGGTATATAACGCACATTTTAGAAGAACATGTACATGTAGTATATGCGCCAATTATAGGAAACGAATTCATGGTAATGCACGATAATGCACGACCGCATGTTGCAATAATCGTCCAGGAATACCTTAACGATGTTGGTATTCCAGTTTTAGATTGGCCTGCGGTAAGTCCGGACATGAACCCTATCGAGCACGTGTGGGACCTCCTTCACAGACGGATACGAACCCAAAATGTTGCCCCAGCGGACCTGCATGGACTAGAAAATGCTCTCCGTGACGAGTGGGAGAATTTGGATCAGGCTTATATACGGAGGTTAATCGAATCTCTGCCAAACCGTATGCGAGCGGTCATAAGAGCCAGAGGTGGCAATACTCAGTATTAAAAGCTACTGTTATGACATTTTTCTTTCCAAAATTATAATTTCTCGTTTTAATAAAAATCTCAAGTATGAGTTCTTGTTTTTATTTGGCCTGTATTTTATTTAAACAATCATAGAAATTATATCTTAGAGCGCATTAAAGTATATTTACAACTTTATGCTACAAACAAAGATTATGCGATACTTTTATGATTCAAAACTAAATTATGCGATACTTTTTTGGCGGAGTGTATAAAATATACCTTATATTCGGTGGTGCCACTTGCAGTTGTAAATGCAGCGTAACTGGTTGAAGGGAATACAGGTTGAGGCATTGGCGTGTTATTATCACTACCGGATGTACCTTCACTAGTTTCAGCGTCACTAACACTATTTCTACTCGCTTTAGTCTTTAATCTTCTTCTTTCTGATACTGGCAATGGTTTGTATTCTTCACCTTTAACGAAGCGCTCATAAGGAAGTAAAAATCTATTAAGAAATCGTTTTAAGACGTAGTTCCGTAATCTCTAGCATTATTCTCACCTTTCATAGTGCCGTCTAATCACAGTGGCTGCGCTCGTACTACCATGATTGCCTCCCAAGTCATCAAATATTGATTTCCAAAGACGATTTGTAGTTACTACATCGTAACCGCCATATTTCTGAACTTTTAGGTAGAATCTATGTAGATCAACTAGAAAGCAAAGTAATATTTAATTAACTTATTTTGACGAATTATAAAAATAAGCAATGCATAAAATTTACGGGGGTTGTACAGTCCTACCAATTATTTTATAAGAAAAATGAATCAATTGACATATTACTGAAAAGAGATCGATGTATATTTTTAAAGTTGTCATTTCTGAAAGCTGTGTTCTTTCACACTTTAAAAATTGATTCAAATACGTTTGATTCAATCACTATGTGGTCATTCGTAACATAGTGCTTCGTTCAAACTAATCGCGAATTATAATTCCCTTTTTCGTCAAAATCACTTTGTATTACGTTTGATTGACGTTTAATTTTGACGTATAAACATTGACAATTCTTTAAAAAAGACGGAAAGAAACGAATGAGATTTTAGTCAACGAAATAGTTTTTTTTTTTTACTTTAGGTTACCAGCATAGCTAAAATTTCTATGTAAATTGTTCTTTTTTAATTTAACTCCAGCAGTACTTTTTGTCAAACGCCTTATTTGTAAATCCATTAAAAATTAAAAATCTGGCAGATTTTTAAGTTAAAAACTTAATTAATTTATAAATAAAACGGTTATGGAGTGACAGATTTTGCACCATATAAAGACGCCAACATTTTTGTCTTTGAATTTATTCGATTCTGTTATCCGGATCGACCGTCTGAAACTCCTAGATTCGTTATCTGACAACTCGAATTCAGATTCTTTATTCGATATTTCGATATTTCAACTAGGTAACCAACAGTACAAATCGCTATAAGACTTGAATTGCATGAATTCGAATGCTTACGTTCTTTATAACCTAATGAAGGAATCCTTCCAATTGGCGTATGATTAGTTTTCATAAATGATGTAAGTTTTCTGAGAAATGCCTTACTATCATTGCTATCTGTAGAGCGTGTACTGCGTCTAGTAGCTATCGTACCGCAATCTCTTTTAAGTCCATTCGTATAATCTTCATTTGATAATTTACCCTGCAATAAAAACATTGTATACATACTTTTAATTGGCTACTCACGTTTTTTTTAGGGGATTTTTAGGGACATTTTTTTTATATCCTTTATATTCATAAGGTACTTGTCAAAATACATTATTTAACCGCGCACTGCATTTGTGTTGTTGAGCAGGGCATTTTTTTGTTGATTATAGACTTATAAAAAATATTGTTTTGTGCTTAGAGCAAAAATATTTCAAGTAAGTAGAATAAAAAATTGCGTTGTATTCAAATAGTGCCCCTATATGATTATAGGTTTAGTTACAGTTGCGGATGTGCGCAATGGAGTAGTCAACAACATGTAAAATGTAGACCACGTGGTGAGTTGATGTTAATGTCTTACTACTTGTAAAATATTTAGTTTAAGTTACTACCTAGTAAATCTAAAATAATTGCTTATGAGGGATATCATAGGAGCTGTTGAATTATGTATTTCAGAACAAAGGGATCCTGTGAAATTAACTTTTTTTCGTTATCGACACGTCATCTTCACCAATTTTATGCCTTAGCACTTGCATTCAATTAAATTTAATAAGTAGAGATCTAGGTGTTGTCCAGAATGAAATTATTCCAAACAGTGAGATGTTAGAAGAAAAGAAAGATTTTATTTTTAAGGGTTTAGGAAAATTGCCTCTCAGTTATAAAATTAAATTGAAGGAAAACGCTGTTCCCGTCGTGAAGCCGGCTAGAAGAGTACCAGAAATATTAAAACCTAAACTGAAACAAAGAGTGATCAAAATGGAAAAAAAGTGATTCGGTTATTGTCGAAAAGCGCGATGAAACCTTTAGGATATGTTTCAGTCCTCTAGAACTAAATAAATATGTAAAGCGCGAAGTATTTCAAATACCAACGTTAGATGCTCTGACTGCAAATTTAGCCGGAAAACAAATTTTTTACTTTGCTTGATGTGAAGGATAGCTTTTTCTAGATTCCTTTAGATTATCATATTTATCTATCTTTAATACTTCGTCTGGCAGATATAAATTTAATCGTTTACCGTTTGGATTATATTCGAGTCCAGAAGTATTTTAACGAGAAAATTAAACATTTTTTGGAGATGTTGAAGGAGTACAAATTTATTTCGATGATCTATCATAGCCGGATTAAATGAGAGGAGAAAGAACATGGTGCTATACTGAAAAGGGTAATAAAAAGAGAAATTCAATTTAAAATTAGTGAAGTAAAATATCTTGGATTTGTATTTTCTAAGGGTTGGTAACCAGACAAACATCAAGTACAAGTTATTAATGAAATCAGAGCGCCAACTAACAAGAAATCTTTGTAACAATTTTTAAGCGTAATTACGTTTCTATATAAGTTTATTCCTAATATATCATTGATAACTGCACCCCTTACAAATTTGTTGAGAAAAAAACGGGACGTGAGTTTGAACCACTGAATACCAACATGCTTTCAATAGACTACAGTTATTAGTCAGCAATGCCAGTGTTGAAGTTTTTTAATTCCAAACAAGAAATTGTTATTCAAAACGACGCAAGCAAAGAGAGGCTTGATGTTTGTCTTTTGCAAAATGGACAGCCAGTTTCTTTTTTATCCAGAGCTTTAAGTGCCGCACAGAAGCGTTACAGCACGATTAATTTGTTTTGCAGTCAATAAGTGGCATCAGTTTAACTACGGATTTATAAATATACACTACCGGCGATTACAAGGAAGTGCTACATGTTTAGTAAAACTAAAGATATGTTCAAACAAAAATATATTTTTTTATAAAAGAAACATTTGGTTTTCATGAAATTCAAAAATATTTATAATAAAAACATAGAACCGAATAATATTATTTTATTATTCTTCAAAGTAATCTTTGCACCGTATAATTTTTGTGCATATTTTTGGAAATCTTAAGGATATTTACTGGTATATTATGCCAAGCATTCAGTAATTGTTCCCAGAGTAACTTCGGTGATGTTGGAACAGTGGTCTCGTATATTTCTGTTTAACTCATTCCACAACAATTCGATGAGATTAACGTAGGGCGATTGCGGTGGCCAAACGATATTTATGGGGACAGGAGTGTGCTTGAGAACACTGTCCTACTACATGTAAAAGCCCTCACCAATTACTCTTATTCCCGATGGAATAGCGTGGTGCTCTCTATAATTGTATAAAATGTCTCTATAATTTTCTTTTTTTTAAATTCCTCCAATTCGATACATATCTTCGACCACATCAAAAGAAAATAAACCCCAGACAAGCACAGAACCACCTCAATACTTAACAGTTGTCACAACACAATCAGGCAGCATCCTTTCGCCAGCTTTTCTTCTAACAAAAGTGCGCCTATTACTACCGAATGCTCCAAATTTGCTTTCGTCCGTCCATAGCACTTTCTTCCACATATCTACGTCCCAATCTTTATGCTGTTTGGCCCATTCCAATCGTTTCTTACGGTTTTGTGGTCGTAGTAATGGTTTTCTGGCGGCTATTCGACCGTGCAATCCAGCCTTCGCTAAACGCCTCTTCATTGTCGTGAGCGACGCCAGATTTGCGCGGCCTTCATTCAACTGTGCGTCTGTTTCGTTTAGAAATTAATGCAATACTTCAAGAACAGCTGTAATCATAAATCAATTTAGATCAGATTGTTACGTTTTTCGCTATAATAATCTCTCTTTTACGTGCGTTTATAATCTCCTTATTGTTTGTAAATATTCCAAGAAGAAAGGTTTATTACGGTCGGTGAAACGGGTCAGAAGGGGGAGTAATTATACCGCTAAATAAGTGATCCCTCATTTACGGCCGGTAGTGTATATAATAAAATATCAAGCGTTGTATTCAAATAGTGCGCCAGTATTATTATAGGCTTAGTTATAATCGCGGATGCGCGCAGTGGGGTAGTCGACGATAACATGTAAATTGTAGACCACGTGATGGGCTTGTAGTAAGCTATTAGTAAAAAAAAATGATGTATAATTTCTCCCAAACACGACTCGAAACACAAAGTGAAAAGTTAAACCGGAAGTGGATGTCAACGTTCTTATTTTAAATTGAATGTTTATTATTTTACCACAATGTTAGATTCCTTTTGAATTTCTGAAACAATATTGCGTACAATTACCTATATCTAAATTTTACCATTTACACGGAAATCATTTTTCTAGTTCTACTTTAATTACTTGTTTATTATTCACCAAATTTTGATTTCGTTAAAAAAGATAATATCATTATTATCATATGTTTTAACAGTGTTGAGTTAAAATTTCTCGATTTCCACTTATTTTCTTTTTCCATTTGTTTATATTCCTCGCTAAAATTTCGGCCTCTCCGCACTCTAACTAATTTTCCTTCAGATATTTGCTAATCTCATCATTCCACTTGATCGTGGTTTACCTTCTTTGTTCTTTTTAATTTTCTCAATTTTCCACATTTTCTTCGCTAATCTTGTTAGGCATTCTGTAAATATCCCCAAACCATGTCAGTGCATTTTTACTTATTCTTTTCTCTACGCAGCTTACACATAACTTTTTCCTTATTTCTTTGTATAATACCTCGTTTTCGTCTTCATTCTGCAAATTTTTCGTAATATTTTTATCTCTCTAGTTTGAATTCTTCTTCTTTGTTGAAAAAGGTAGTTTTAGTTATTGCCATTTTATCTTACTTTATTTTATTTTGTTTTATATTTCAAGACTCTAGTTATATACGTACGAAATAGATGTCCTGAACGCAGACACAACAGTCGAAGTGTAGTGACCTAATTTCGTTTAATTTAATTTATCGCATTTCGATATATTTCATCAATAAAATCACGTTCTGAACTAACGACTTAAACAATACATCAACACAATCGCAAAGAACGTCAGTAATTATTTTTGCTGTATATTATTTGAAATTTTGACATACGGATATTTTAAGTTGGTGGTTCAGACAATAAATCTCATATTGTAAATATTGTTATTGCCGGAATATAAATCGCCCGGAAAATTTAAGAAATGTTTGATGTGTAAGTCGTATGCACTATACCTTTATTGTATAATAATATTGTATAGTGACAATGTAGACCTTTACTGAAATTAAAGCTGATCAAAAAATCAAAAAAAAAATATAGTTGAGAACTTAAAAAACCACCAACTTTCTCCTACTACCCTAGTAGATCGGGGGCCGTAAACGGTGAAACGCATGTACATGATAGTTTGTACCATTATTATAAATGCAAATGCAAATCGCTGTATCTTCCATAATGGTCTGCAAGAAACTCCGGGTGCAGCACAAACCCGTCCATTCATTATTCAAGTTAATGTCCATTCTTCATTCTATTCCGGCCGTAGTAAACATAAGCATGTGCAACTGCGCGATGCTTAGGAGTGTGATCTCTATTGCCGAAAGTACTAACTTAAATCGTTTGCGAAGCTTAAAACATTTTTCCTGAAATCAACGTTCGTGTAGTAGACGATGCCTGGCAAAGCGCTGGATTCTAGAACGCAAAATAGTTTCTACAAACAACTGCGCAAATGTATCGGAGTGCAAGGAAGGAATGTTCGAGCAGTCGCAGTGGATTGACAAACAAGTAGACAACAAAAATTACAATAGACCTGATCAAGTTTGTTCATAGTATTGTTTTACAAGTTTGTTATTTTTTCACTTTTTGTTTTGATATCTTACCGGGCGCAGAGCCTATACAAGTATGCTTTGTGAAGTTAATATATTAAAATTTGATTACTTTAAAACATTGCAAGTATTAGAGCTTTAAAGTGTAAATACACTGCATACTTTAAAATAACATAATAAATTTCATATTGCGCAGTGGTTAAATATTTGGACTTCGTACAAAGTTACCTTTCAAACAATTTTGTTAAATGATATTCGATCCAGAGGATTCGCATGTTCTACCAAACACTATTCAGACCAATTGAAGAGTTTATTCTAAAGATAATTCACTGTCCAAAAATAACGATGATGAGTTTTACACTGCTTCTTCTATAACAGGTGTCATTGCAACGAATTGTAGTAAACACCATTATAACACTTGAAAGAAGAGGCACTTTTATAAAAATAATTATTATCCTGGACATTGGGTTCTAATTTCCCAACAAAATTGTGAAGATATGATAACGGTCGCAACTTTTCCATTGTTAAAAGAAGGATGGATCGATCGTTGGATTTAATTCCAACGGAATAGGAATTATGGGGATGGATAAAAACCGATGTTGGTTGTGGAAAAGAATGCATGATGAGTTAAGTGGCTGCATAAGGAACGTCAGGAATAATTGCAACTACTTCCACTAGAACCGTGAAATTTGATGATTGGAGTTTTCAACCGTTCCTTGTTGAAATCAAAATTTTATTTGACGTTAAAGAAAATTGCCAGAATTAAAAAGTTTACACTGTTTTTAATTTCAATAATTATTTAGTTACACAGTTATACAGTTCTTTTGAGATGAATACTTACCGTGGATGTACTAGCTACAATAGGAATTGAACATTCTGACTCGTTGCTTTCTGATCCTGGTGATAAGCTACGCTTTTTCCGCTTCCCTCTAGGTCTTCCCTTCAGTTTAGGAGCGAGATGGTTACATAGTAGTTCGTGACCTTCTAACTCCGGATAATCGAAGGTATCTCTACAAAACAGTATTCGCGTGTTGTACGTGGGTACACTGAAACCACCTAAGGCATTCACCAATTTATGCCTTAAAAATTGATTTTCTACTCCTTCTAGTCTTTTCATTACTGATCGATATCGGCAATATCTCGGATAACTAAGAATGATCACTGATGGTCCTTTAAAGTTGCAGGTATCTAAAAATAAAGAAAAATGTTAGTAGTTGGCAAATCTATGTTATTTTGGTATAGCAAAATCTTAAAACTCGAAGGTGTGAAGGTTAATTACGTTCAACATGTCAGAACTCAATTGTTCAATATCGGTGGTAACCGCGGTGTGTTACTGACATATACGTAAATAGTCATTTCTGTATCAGTACGTTTTGAAATGACAAACTCTACAAGCACAGAATTATGCCGCTTAAGTTACTAAAGATGTGATTAATGCGCTCGTTACTATGGTGTTTGCATTTCAACACTAACTTGAATTGTTTTTTTTTTTTTATTCAACACAGTTGCATATTTTTTAATTACACTGGCCAACAAATTTCAACTTTTAATTTTGGCATACAAAAATTATACTAATTTCAATAGAAAACATACAAACATTTATTTTAATAAAAGGTAGAAGGTCAAGTTAGCTCGATTTTTTTTTTTATATTTCAATGAAAGGTTTTTAGATTAGATCATGATTTAATGTATATTTCAAATTATTATAATTACAAATGTGAAGTAATACTGCTCCGTCTCTTATAAACAATATCTACAGCATCTCTTCTTAACATCCAACAGTAATCTGCTAACATAACAAGATTCCATTTCCCCTGGTACCGTTTTTCCATTTCCACGATATCTTGGTGGAAGTGCTCACCGTGTTCATCGTTAACGTCGCCCATATTTTCCGGACAAAAATCCAAGTGAGAATGTAGACTGTGCACTTTAAGGGACATATTACAGCCAGCAGCGTGAAATGCTTGTAACATATCCATTATTAAAGTTTTATAGTTGTCAGCTTTTTATTTCCCAAGAAATTCACGAAAACTTGTACCATGAAAAGCCAAATTGTTTTTTCCTTCGCTGTTAATTTGGCTTCAAAGATAATATTATTTACTATTTCTCGAATCTGAGGTCCAACAAAAATACCTTCTTTCAGTTTCTCTTGTGTTAATTTTGGAAACTTTTCACGAAGGTATTTAAAACCTTCATCTTCGAGATTCAGTGCCTTCACAAAGTTTTTCATGAGCCCAAGTTTCACGTGGAGAGGTGATATTATGATCTTTTCTTTTTTTACTAGAAGCTAATGCTGTACGTTGTCTTTTCCTGGTATAAACTGTTGTCGTAGTGGCCACTCTTGCTTATGGTAATGTTTTTCCCTGTTACGACTGTCTCAAAGACATAAAGTACAGTACAGACATACAGTATTTGGTGTAACCACATTGCATACCCAAAATAATTGCAATTACTTTGAAATCTGCACAAATATTCTTGGAATAGTCTTTGTACTTTATCTTTTCTAATAAAATTTTTAGATTTTCGTAAGTTTCTTTCATAGAAACAGCACGACCTATCGGAATAGAAGGATAATGGTTTCCATTATGCAACAAAACTGCTTTTAGGCTGGTCTTTGATCAGTCTATGAATAATCTCCAAGAACTGGGATCATGATGTATTCTGAAAGCTTCAGACAGTTTATAAACATTATTGCAGTGGACCGGATTACTGGCCTTTATAGTATAAACGCATTTTCTCTGTTACCAGAGCTAAGCCGCTTTTCGAATCATTTTTACTTTATATGTATATGCTGTTCAATTTTATCAATTACTAACTTAGGGTAAAAACCTTGTTGGTCAGTGTTATATAGAAAAAAATTCCATACAGTAACCCTGTAACCCTAATACGAAAAACAAAAAATGCACTATGCATTTATTAAATACATAAGAAGTTGTAACTACATTTTTCTATGGTTGTTCTAATTGCACTTTGCAATACCTCTATATGATGAATTGGGAGACCGCGCTGCCTAATTACCAGGTGCAAGAGTTCCAACCCGTCTCTCTTCCAAATTTCTGCGGTTGGCGAAGAATTATGCAGCAGTACCGTCGTGTTAAAAGAGTGCTCATTCAAAAAATATAGACCAGTTGGTTTTTATGGAAGATAGATGCTGCACCAAATATTCAAACTAAATCGATGCTGTGGACTATGTAGTTGAATAAGGAATAAGGGACTTACGATGGTTCGAAGTTGAAAAATTCATTTCATTCATCATCAGCATCTGAAAAGATTATCCGCTGTTCCGAATTCGTTGGTAGGTGCGCTTGAGCTGGTTTGTATTTAAAAGACGCACATCTTTGTTTTTTCGGAATTATGTGAGTAAACGTTCAGTCCCTGCACCAGTTCACGAATGGAATCGATAGGGTTAGCTTCAAAGTCTTTGGCTGGAATGTACATGTTCGCTTCCTCTTTTATGGTAGTGCTTTTATTGGATTGCTTAGCCTTAGAAATATTTTTGTTCTTTGAAAATTTTTGGAAGAGCCGTACAGAATATGTTCTACCAGCTAGCACCCTATTTGGAAATTTTCGGATGCATGAGTCGTCCGCAGCTTTTGCCGGAATGCAAAATATATCTCAAAGATATCACAGTCACACTGAATAATAGCAACCACATCTATAAAATACATAACGTTACCTTAGTGAGAGGTAGATTTGGTTTTAAAATGATTACCTTACTAATAGATAAGATATTTGTTTATTAAAAGAATATTACTCCATGATTCTCGATTGATTTAAGTCGCCTGTGTTGTGTATTTAATTAAAGCATAAGTTTATTTTACGTGAAAACAACTGCTTTATTCTCCATAAAATTACAACGTGTTCGCTACTTTTGACATGGCATATTTTAATAACTGTATATTTTTATAACAACAATATTTTGTTGTTTGTTCGCTTTGAAACACCCCTTCAATGAAGTATTTTAGATACCCATGATTTGGTTTCGGGTTCTTTGGTGATAGTTCGGTCGTTTACGTTTACTTGTTAGTTTAGATAAATGTTTTCATTTTCATTTAGGATATATATTTACTTTTTTTATGTTAAAAAACAAATACCTTTAACAAGAGTTTTAAGTGATTTTTTTTTATTTTGTTGGGACATAGAGTGTATTTGGTGCGGTCCTGACTAAAACACATTATATAGTGACGCCTACTACCCTTACATTTGTAATTTTACTATTTGGTTACATTGAACCTTATAATGCCGTATAAATGAATAATACAGGTATTATACTGGTGACCAACATGTCTATTAGAAACTGCTATACGAAATGAGAACAACTGATTTTCCCGAGTTCGGAAAGTAATTGAGAAATTGTTACAACAAAATGAAAAATAATAAAAATTACGAAATACCTGCATGACATGTGTTTATTATTATTCAAAGTAAGAGCCATCAGTATTTATCTACCAAAAATAACGGTTTTTTATAAGTACCTGATCCACATATTGCGTAGAGACTATAAAAGCACGTCCATAAAATTATGTTTTCAGTTCTCTTTGGGTTATTGACGCAGTAGGATTTTTAATTAAGGTGAGAAACATCTGCGTTTTAATTTAATTTGTTCAGTTCACTTTGCTGTATAAGAAATGCATTGAAAGAACAGTTCCGGTTGATATGTATATCAGCGTCATTCTATGATACGAAAACGATTCTCGTTAATTAAATATTTAACAAGACTAATGAAAACAACAATAGTTAAATGTTGAATTCATATACCAAACTAGAACAAATTCTTGATGCCAGGTAGATAAATCTAAAAATAGTGTTATTATTGTTTATGGTTTTAAGTAATTTACTAATCTATTATTAATATAACCGCAATTAAGTAAATTTATCAACATCCAAGCTTTTATGAAATGAAACCAATACAAAATTTGCATATCTATATCCCTACTCTTGTGGGAGAGTTACGTATAAGAAGTAAGAGACGTGGGTTACAGAAATAGTGTTGATGTAATGCTTCTGTTGTAGAGTTATGAATTCCAAAATCGTGGGTATTCTATTATTTTTTTGTCTCCTGTTTGTGGCGGAAGCTGCAATAACGCCGATTCCTAGAAAAATACATAATAGGTATTATGGTGAAGAGTACATTAGCAAGCCATGCAAATGCATGAACTGGAGAAACTGCCAAGGCGAAATCAACTCAGAGTAAGATTAATTTAATAATTCGAATAAAGAGCCTGTAAATATATATTTTTTCATATGTATGTATGATGCTGATTTTTCAACGATTTTAATACGGTTTTTAACAAAGTTAATAGTTTAAATAAAAAATATCTTGATATATACTAATTTTTGGCAGATGCCGCAATGTTACCCCCGACATAAGCAACCTTTTTAAAGTACAACAGCCTATGTATAACTCATTTTCTAATATAATTTTTTTATAATTACAATTATATAGAATCATTTAAATGTTCCACGTCTTTTTGTTTAGTAGCACAAGTATTAAATATTTATTGATAAAAAAAAGGACACTTTCTTATTTAATTTTAAAATTTTTGTACAAGCATACCAATAGCAAATAAAAGTATGTTGCCTACAAATTTTTATGGATTTTTTAAGTTACCGAATAATGTATATTGAATTTTGACATTTCTATCATTATGTTTTTACAAAAATAACATGAGAAAAAACTTGCTACAAATCGTTTTATAGTATACCAGACGTATCGAGTACTATACGCATTGTAAAATGTGTTAATCAAAAAATTAAATTATATACAAAATGTTCTGTTAAGAAAAACATCTCTTACATCAGAAACGAAAAATAATATCCAATATCAAAAATAGCGTACGCCAATAAAGCTTCAATTGAAGATATTTTTAGTACAGTCAAAAATCGAACCCTCGCACATATTTGTCCTTCCGCGATGTGCTTATTAGGCTATTCATTCACTTCCAAATGTCGAGAGTTGTAATTGCCGTTCTATTCAAAATACATGGTTGCTTGATATATCTTTCTTAACGTTTTAGATTAATTTACATCGATCAATATATGAAGGAGTACACATTGGAAATTCTGGAAACTTTGGAGATATCCAAGTGATGACTAAAGTTCACCACTTTCCGCGCGCTTCATGAAATTAGTAGAGATTAGACAGACTCGTGTTTTATCGACTCTCTGAGAAACCAGCAGGTAACACGAACCCATTCTCATGAGACGAATAATGTAAGAATAACTTGCGTTCCAAGACTATATTAAAATACGTTGGCAAATTTTGTATTATTCGTTCAGCTACGTTTGGTTACGGATTTTGTTGTTGTAAACAGCGAGTAGTGGATATCGCTTATTTAGACTAGCACTTTGTTGTTCGTTCGTATAATTTAAATGAACAGGCATTGCTTAGGATTGGAAACTAAGCGACATCAACGCTGGATTGTTTGGCAATGACCGCAATTGACTTGGATACCTCCAAACATGGATTACATTTTAGAAAACTACATAAGACGAATTTTCAATTTGAAAGTTTAATCGTTATTTTCGAACACGCTGTATAATGTATTTTCTTTAGAAAATGCTTTCCGTTTTTAATCCTACTTTATACGGCCAACAGTTCTGCAAAATATCACTACCAGTTACACATGTTGACAGATATAAAGCACTCATTCATCTGCCAAAAATTTTCAAAAAATGCAAATATTTCAAATATGGTTAGAAATAAGAAAACAAACCTTAATTGACGTAGGAATTTAAAAATATACTAATACATAAGGTGTTTTATTTAAAATAACAAAGTTAACAGCTGCTTCCGATATAATCGGAAATTTTAAATAATTGAAAATATTTCAGTTCAATAGCACATATAGACTTTAGCATCAAGTGATCAAGTTTTCAGAATTTTCCACGGTACAATAGTCTTTCGTATATCGACCGATAGTTACTCATGAGTTAACTCGTTACTCAACATTTGATATTTTCATATATATTAGTAACTTTTTAGTTAGCGGAAAGCCTATGTATGGATTTGTGTAGTGTAATTCTTTAGTTTATATCGTAATTCTTTAGTTTATATTGCAACCGTATAAAGTGTTTGTGTATCCAAATTACGTTGCAATTGTAATTTATATGCTATTACCGCAGCTGTTTTTTTTTTTTAATGACAAATATTTATTATACTTCAGTATCACACATACATATACACTTGTATTGTTTAATTTATGTTCTATTTTTTATCGTAATTAAAGTATTGAAAGTCAACGGAAATATTGAAGGCGTGGAAAATCATTAAGGTCAGATCTAAAACTAGCAGGATACGCCAAATGAATTTTATATTGTAACATTATTATTATTATTCTTGCTAAAGTTGCGTTGTAGTATTTCGATAAATAAGGTAATTTCGCTTACGGTATATAAAAGCGAGAAATGTATACACAGTGATAACCAAATTTATTAAACATTCTATCTGCAATCTGATTAAGTTATGTTAAGAGTTCGTAATTGTGTATGACGAATTCATACGCGAAATAACATAGTTGTTTGAATTTTACTGAAAAAAAAATTTTTTCTAGAACATTTCCAATATTTCCAAAATAGGTCCATTTTTGACGAACCCATTAAACTCAAAATTCTTGTTTCTGATTGAATCTCAAAAAAGATCTTTACTATTTTGGTGGTGTGTTTGCAATCGTTGTCTAGTTGGTAAACGTATTGTCGGAATCCCTGCAGTATGTTTACATGCACGTCCTTCATAATTTTTTCTAGACTAATTTTGCGACATAACCCCCAAAACACTTCCAGATCATTATATCACCCGGTTTCCGCTCTTCATATGGCCAATTTTTATGACTGTGTGCCCGAGAAGTCTTTTTCGTTTATGTTCGACCTTGCAATCCAACTTCTGCTAAACGCCGTTTAACTGTTGCTACACCAATAATTTTGCGCTGGTCAACATTAAATTCTGCCGGAAGATTCGAATCTGTACAATGGCGATTTTTTAAACATGTCAGCTTGATGTGCCTGAATTCAATGTTTGTGGTTATTCTTGGTCGAGTTTGCATCTACGGTCGCAAACTAAATCGGTTTTTCCATTCATTTTATGTATAGCTATGATCCCCGCTCTTTTCTCAAGGGTTAAGTGTTTTTTTTTTCTTGCGGCAGCAAATAACGCAAAATAGAACTTAACATCAACACTTCCTTACAACAATAATTATTCGCATTATTAGTACTATTTGCCAAGAATATAGAATCATCAAGTTTAATATTAGATGACATGACTTATTTGAAGATCTTTTGTTTTTACGGTGTCCTGCTACCAAATTTATCAGAAGGCAATGTCCGTTTTGTTCGCGACAACTCATCAAGGTTTTTACCCCCGGCAATAAGAAAGATATTTACAGATTTTTAGGAATAGATTTGTATTATGAAGATTATCACTCATTATTGCACATTTAATCCGATAAAGCTGCCCAGCTAAAAACAAAACAGAACAAATCAACTTGGCAAATTTAGGGGAAGCACCATGATAAACATTAACAATGCTATAGAAGACATAACTTTGACCATTGACCATCTTATCAACCATTGACCATCTTTGGCCATTGACCATCTTATCAAAACAGAAAATGAATACGTGAGCAAGTAGCTTACAAGATGATTCTAACACAGAATATGAAATACAATATGATTCCAGCACAAAATGTGGTACTACGTCTTTGTATGTACATAAGCAGAAGCCTTTGCAAGCAGGTAAACCGTACCATTCTTGCTATTATCGCCATTGAGTGTTTCTTTTATCTTTTTCGTTTCATACTTCCACGTACTGTGATTAAATCGAAGGATGGTAGTGTTTACTACATTCCATCTTGTGTTTTTTAATCTCTATTTGAAATTTTTAAATTCCGTGAACATTTTAAATTAATAGTTTCAGTTTAATTAATTATTAAATACAGTTAATTATACAGTTTAATTAACAGTTTAATTAATTAATTGTAAACTTAAATTGTTCTCGAATTTTAGTTCCTACTTAGGATGTGATATCCATAGCTATAGTGGTTTTTGTCATATACTATTCCATATATTATTACGATTTTTATGATTACAGTGTTCCGTGTACTCAAAGCTATATTTTCGTATGCTGCGTTGTTCAGGATCCAAAGCCGGCGTCTCAACGACCACAATTACAATACAAGAAGCCGTCTGTTTAAGAGTGAAACTGTATCTAACGGTCTAAATAAAAAGTAACCCCACCCTATTCTGATTATTGTTCCTACGCCCAATTCTGATTATCTATAATTGTTTGTAAATGTATCGAATAACAACAGGAAGCGTTGTTATTTCAAATGCAATATGTTACAATTTTTAATGAATTTCGAGAGACGTTTTCAGAAAATCATATAGTATGTTAATGCACAATGTGTCTACAGATGGAGTTGATAATATGTATGACGGACAAGTAATGTTTGAATCGAAACTTAATATTTGGGAAATAAGTCCAGCTTATGTAATTAGACGTTTACAGATGAGCGCAAACTAGTTTTGCTTCACAGTATGGCAATGTGATACTAAAAAAAGTTGCTTAGAATGAAAAGCATGCACATTTTTAGAACGGTTCACTTTGTTATTTATTTATTGAGAAAGAAAAGCAGAAAAAAAAATAAATTATGGGTTTGTAGGCTGATATAGTGCTTGAAAAAATATTATTTTTTTAGATGTCCAATCATCTACTTTTAGTAGAGCTCCATAACACAATTTGTGTCAACTCTAAAACTACGAACAATATTAAAAATTTTACTTACACTTTAAATTTTAGAACTTTTTATCTGTTTGAAAAGACTATATGATAACGTCAATGTTTCTTAGAGCCATTAGTCCTTTCGCGACGAATTCATACGTATATCTCCTTGCCCACATTTATCTGAATTTTGAAAAAAAAAGAAAATAACTACCAAATTCAATAGTTGAACCATACCGATATTAATTATTAGTGCGTATATATATATATATATATATATATATATATATATATATATATATATATATATATATATATATATATATATATATAATAATGTAGCAATAATAGAGTAGCGAGTACAGTTCATTCGATTTCCATATATGAATTGGTATAACTTGCACGTATAGCATATACGAATCATCAGTTCATATCAAATTGTATCGGAATCAATAGCATACTAGTATTATGTTGATGTAGACCGCTTATACGTATTATCTATTCTATAACAATATTGCTTCATTTTGTTTCATTTTACCCAAAATTGAGATTTTAATTTATTGATTTTTTTCAAGATCTTTAGAATAAAGCTCAAAGCATAATATCATCCAAGCTAAGTGCATCCTTTGATATTTACTTCATCATTAGAACTCGAATCGCTCGTGCGATGGGTCATGAACCAGTCTGAATCTATTGGTACGATACAAATCGTGTCATACGAATCTTTCATTTTAGGAGTTATTGGGATTCGAATCGCCCGTCGCTAGACATGAATACAGAAGACAAAGGCGAGTGGAATCATACCCGTTTTGCAGCGACTAGACGGACTCGTGTTTTGTCGACTCTCGGGGAAACCAGTAGGCAACACGAACCTTTCCTTATGAGACGAATAGACACGAGTCTGTCTAGTCACTGTAAAAAACGCATGATTTCACTTGCTTTTGTCTAAACGAATCTTAAATTTTATGAGTCATTAGGATTTGAATCAATAAAAAGATTCAAATCGACCATCGCTACAGTAAAGACAGGCCTAGAAAGGTATTTCGGAGAAACTAAGTATGCACATCTGTATATCATTTTAGGAATACTACGGCTATCAACAAGGTGCCGTTAAAATAAGATTACCAGCCAGGTGATTATTGCATAATAAATTAATTAGTAAAATGTGAGTGCTTTCTTTCAATTGTATAGACAGTAAGTATTATAATATATTATATCTTTGTAGGTTAATGAAATAATTAACACTCTAATACGCGCTTTGTTGACTGAATCTAAATAATGTCTGATTACAAAACGTTATAAAAATGTGTTTATAGTGAAGTGCTTTACCATAGATATTAACCAATGTAGATATTAAATTATAACTCGTATTAACGACATAAAAAGCAGATATAATAATATATATAACATAATGCACTAAAATAAAATTATGTAACGTATTAGATACATTTATTTAAGAAGCTATCTTATGCATAGTTATAATAATAATGATACTCCTATTAAAGGTGTTGAAAATAAAAAAATAACTTGCGTGCTGGCTTTCCACAAATATCGCACTGTGGTGTACTTTCCATTTTTACAAAGCAGATGTTTACAGCATTTTCAAAACGTAGTGGCCGTTTGTCGATTCGCTTTTATTCCATGCGTATTTAAACATTGAAAGGTTTTTTATAAAACATCGTAAGCGACAAATCACAATTTTGTCGGGAGCCAAGGTTTTCATTATTGAGTGTATGCGTGTCAAATAAATAAATTGTTAAACGCCTTTATAGCATTCCTTGTTGTTGCAGAAATATTTATAATAATAACTGAAATTTACTAAACGTCAACAATTACAGTTCATTTGTAACTTACGATTCTTTGTCAGGCATTATTTTGCAATTTCCTTTTGCTTAAGATATGCAAACGACACTTTGGCAAACAATACAAAAGTATAGACACACTCCGCAGCACATAAGTTTAATTAATTAATTAGGGATAGCTGTTTCGAGCTCTACGACGTATCCTAAAAACACTTGTCCCGGCTTGATTAAATTTATGAGGTGCGGAATGTGCCGATACTTTTGTGTTGTTTGCCATACTATCACATAATCTTTGGTATTATTAAATGATAACTTGTGAGTATGACAATTTTATGAGTGAAAACAAAAGACGTAATATTATTATCTAATTTTCTTATAAAAACTTTAATAAAAATAACATTTTATTTTATTCCTTTTTTTCTTCGTCGCTCTCCAATAAGATACCTGGTACATAATCCTTAGTAGATAATTATTGATATTCATATCCGAATCTCTATTTTCGTGAAAATAATCATATTAATTCTGATTCTCTCTTAGGTATGTCTTTGTAACTGTTCTACCTTGTCCCATTTGAACTCTGAACTTGAAGGATAGTCAACCAGCCTTAAATAATGGTTCACTTTGAGCATTTACTTCTTGATTTGCAATATACTTTAAAACAGAAGTTTCTGGCAACAAAATATCAAAGTTTTGTTGTGATAGGATAGATAACGCTATGAGTGTTTCCAGCAAGATTTGATTGTCGTAAAATTAATCCATCCAATTATTTATCGTATTCGCCGTCGCTTACAACTTTTAGTCGCTACGTTGTCAGTAATTTGCTATAATTGGAAAATGTTTATTAAGAAATGGCGTTTACGACAATGTAAGAAGTAGTATATAGTACTGTAAAAGAAATTTTATTGGTTACTACTATTTTACGGACACACACATATTGACGTTAATTATCGTAAGCGATCTCAAAAGTACTTGAAAAAGTGATGTATGACAAAATTGTCCGCGTTTTAAATAAATATGGCAACGCAACATGGTTGCACGAAGAACAAATCCACTAAAACTAATTTTCCAACTTATTAATGAGCTATATGAAAATTTAAATACGAGCAAAAAAACAATCAAATGCATTACGGTTTTTATAGACTTAAGCTTTTGATATGATCGACCATACCATTTTCTGGACAAACTTTTTACGTATTTGTATTCGCGGGCGAGTCTGGAAATGGATAAAATCATACTTGCAAGACCGCACTCAAATTGTTGAATTTTAAAGTATCATGTCTACCCAATTAAAATTAACTCGTGGCGTACCACCAAAAGGGTCGATTGATCCATTAATGTTCACCTTCACCACAGTCAATGTCATTCCGCAATTTCTGCAAATATCTCTCACAAATATTATTCCATCTCGTACTCAAAGCTACTACGCTATGCTTTTCCAGTAATCCATCATGCGGAGTAGCCCTCTCAGGATATATTCTATCAATCTTATTATAAGAGAAATTTAGATATCAGTACATCAGTACTTTAGATAAAAGTACACCCAAGTTTCTAAATTCAAGACTACGTGATAAATTAGCACCACTGATCTGGTAGGGAAATATAAAAGGTGAAGAGAAACAGGAATACGCAAGTACGCAACGTTTCTCAACATCCAATTTGATCTTGAAACGTTTAAATCATTCTACCGGTACATCAAGACCACTTCGAAGTTTTCCTGTGTCATCAACTGAAGATGTTTCTGAGATTTTAACATCATCTGCGTAAGCAAGGGTCGGAAAATTGATGTTCAATAGTAAATCAGTAATATAAAGTACAAACAATAATGTTCTCAGATTGGATCCTTGGAGAACACCAGAGGTAAGAGCAAAGTTCCATTATAACAGCATTCATTATAAGTAACATAACACTTTCTCTCTTTCAAGCACGATTTCAGGGGTCTACTTGCAGATGGAACAAAACCAAAAGAGCTTCAGCAACAGCAACTCGTGATTGATTATGTCCAACGTCTTAGACAGGTACATCAATTTGGGCACGCCTATCTAAAACTTCACTGAAAAGTTGCTATATGGTTACCAAATTCGTAACCATAGATGTCCCGGAGATGAAGCTATGTTGATTTGAGGCAATAGATGAGCAAGTACCCTCGAGAGTCGTAACCATTTGCGTTCCTTTGGAATTTGAAAATATTTAATTTTTATATTAACGTTGGAGACTCGGTGGGACTTGGAAAAAAGGGGAACTAATTGCTTGAAATAAACGTGGATTTTTGTTCACTTTTGTTTGTATATTATAATGAAATGATGATAATGTCTGTTGTACACTAATTTCTTTTGACTTGGTCTAAGCACGTGCGCGCTTCGTACAAAACCTAAACGACATCTGCATATAAATCCTTAACTCTAATTCTTACAAATATCTTTTATAATGGCACCACGAAGATTGAATCGTCGATTGTTAAGACAATTTTTTATGATCACTTGCATTTAAAAAAGTGACAATTTAAAAAAATAGTGACAATGACGAAATGTATATCAAGAGAGCTTTCTGATCCATAAAAATCAGTAAACGTAAACAATGACAATGAAGCAGCGAGCAATGAAAAAAATGATTTATGTGGTGTTCTTTAGATGTACTTGGTATGTGAAATTAAATTGGACGAACAGAACAATTGCAGCTAAATGGTACACCCGAGAAGTGTATTACCATACGTTATTACAATAACGTATCGATCCACATTGCAGCTCTCACAAAGCAATAAAGCGTACGGGGGTTGCTCACGTGTGTGACTTTTGCCTGTTTTATGGGCTTAACCCTCTGTGGCCCAAATTATTTTTTATGGATAAAAAATGCTTAGGTGTCGGAGTTTATTTTGCAAAAATCATAAGTTATGGAATTATTTTTAGACAGTTGGTTTTTAACGTAGACTTATGTTACATGGTGGTATCAGTAGGATTCTAGCGAGTCGTGAAATAAGTAACTTTGGAAAGGTGGTCAGACGAGAAAACCATTGATCGCAGAGGTTTAAAAAATAATTGGGAGGCAATGAAATTTCCGTCTGAGGTAAAATTAATACAGCTATTCATCGGTACTTTGCAAAATATTCCGAAAGAGGATTGATTGGTGGAAGGTAATTACTTTGAACATAATTATAAAATATGTTGTCCGTTCTTTTTATTCTCAATAATATCAGTTGGCCCTCGTATAACAGCATATAATGTAATACATGCATATGTATATCTTGGGAAAAAACAATTACCCAAAATATTCCCAAACAAATACATCTTCATTATGTATAGCGTATAGCAACATTTCTGTAAACACATACCCACATATTCGTGTCCGCATTTACCTCATTACATGGATAAGTGAAGATAAACAGTTTTTTAAGTGTCTACTTTAATGTAAATTATTAAACTGGAGCATCCTTTTGACAAATACCACCTTGTCGCTTGCAGTGGAAGGAGGGGAAGTATATTAAAAACGTTGAAAGTTAAAATCAATTTCAGTGCTAAACAAAATGTGTAGAGGAATGTTTTTCGTCTTTGTGTTGTGTTTTTCTTTTGGCATAGCATTGTCATCTCAAGCGATTAACAGGAACTGTAAATGTGTTCTATATAATATCTGCGAAGGCAAAGTTAATCCATAGTAAGAACTATACATATAATTTGAACTAGTTCATTATTTTTGTTGTCAATGTGTGATTTCTTTATTTTAATTAACATAAGTTTTTAGAACATTATTTATATTTATCCTCGTATATTTTGTTTTCAGTGTTCAGTGCCATCCAAGCTATGGCTTTGTGTGTTGCATTTTTCCTAATAAAACTTCAGAGAATAATCAGACTCAACAGAATAATAAAATTCTAATGGAATTACTTAAGCTCCTAAACATATAATTACATCTTTATAATCATAATTTACCTATGCCTTTTAAAAATAAAATGTATGATATATTTTGTGAATAAAGAATTTATTTATGTTGTTTTTTATAGAAAATAAAGCTATCCATTACTAATTGTGAGGTGAAATAAACAGAACCAAAATAATAATCATTTTTATTGCTGTGAATTCAGAAAGATATTAGATTTGAGTGTAGGCTTTCACGACCGTAATCCATAGGAGAAATTTCGATGTTATCGCGTAATTAATGTTATATTAATTACGCGATTACAACACCCAAAAGAAATTTTTGCTATCATCGAGTAGCGGGCAACAGTTTACACAAATTTGCGACTTAGACAGTTTTAAATCTAGAAAGAGGATGTGTATTACTTATTCCATGGTGTAGCAGTTAAATTGACTAAATGAACAGTCGCTAAACCATTTTTATTTATTAGGCAGGTAATCGTTTAATTTTTATAATCTCTTAAATGTATAAATATTTAAATACTCTACATTTCTATTATTGTAGTAAACAACCCAGTTTTCTACAAAAAACTAAACACTACCACACCTAAAAATACGTTTTCACGTCTGAAAGAAATAAAATTATATAATCATTTATTTACACCATTCCAAATATAACCGTATAACAAGTGATATTTGATGTTTGAGGTCAAGTAATAATGATAATTGATAATGGATGAAAACAACGTATAGTTCGTGGCCAAATTTAGACTAGTACAACAAGTAGCTGGAAAACACAAAATTTTCGTTTGGTCACACAAAATTGTATAAAATGACAGCGTATATGAAATAACAAAATACCAAAGTGGCAGGACTGGCATGCCCCCGGCTTCGCTACAAAAAAGCTGTTATAATTTCGTTAATATTAAAGACACATTTTCTTTCCGCGACATAAAATGGTACCGCACAATGGTGCGAATAAACTGAAATAATTTAATTTGCGACAGTTGATAAATAGTCCCGACAAAATGAAATTGCAAAATATTTCACATACATCTTTCAGAGTATCGGAACATCAAATGCTTGAGTTTATTGCATTTCGCATTTATGAGATCTAAGATGGAGTACGCGTTCTTGGTCCGGCACCTAATTTATCAGTAGAGAGGACGGAAAGGCAGATGAAATTATTAGTTTTTTGCAAAGACTAGACGAACTCGTGTCTTGTCGACTCACGGGGAAACCAGTAGGCAGCAGGAATCCATTCTCATGAGGCGAATAGACATGAGCCTATCTAATCGCTGCAAAAAAGGAATGAATCCACCTGCCTTTGTCATCTTTATTTACTAGATATACATAATACTATTGAAAACAACCAAAAGCGTTTTTTAAGACTTCGAAAATCAACTGCACCTGGCATAGTTCACATCCTGTGTGCAAGTTACCGTGATCAACTGCTTCCCGTGTAGTTAGTTTCACCCCTGGCGTGGTTTACACGTTGAGTTACTGTGCTAACTGTTGCCTATCATCTTTCCTTCTCCTAAAAAAGCCCCGTATGATTGTGGGCGAAACGTCGAGTTTTCGTTTAACTATGGCACGATCTGAGTACGTTTAGTTTTAACCGTAAGAATTGTTGCGTTAAGTGTTAAATTTCCGATGTGTTAAATAACAATGTCGATTGCTCCTATTTACTAAACAAAATTAACTTCAGTGTCTTTAGAGTACAACCTGGATTGCGATTAATGTTTTTTTGTAATAAAAGCATAACTGCAAGTTAAGTCACCCAGGTCATCTATGCATAGAAAGTGTAACCACATTTCCCAATTGTGCGTAGACTTATTACTAGAACGCAACATTCTCGCTTTCTTTTCAGTGGTGTTTAATCGACAGGTTGAAGGGATACAAAAGCTACTTCGTTACATGTCGGTATTTCCCAGCCTTCTGTGTGTAATACACACAGAACACGTACGTGTTTACACAATACGTGTATACAACACGTATTTATGGCAATTTCCAAACTTAATACATATGTAATGGTAAAGAAATCAGGTAAAAAATGATAGCAAAGACTGTGGTGTAGTATGATAAGTATCGGCAACCTTCGCACCACACACTACGCAGTTTTTAAAATTGCATGCAATGACTATAATGAAGACCATATTGGTCAAAGGAAACCAGATTCCAAGAACATATAAGAAATTATCGCTACGGTAGATTGGACCCGTCTAGTGCAGCACAACATATAAATGAAACCGGGTATGGTATCGAAATAAAAAACTTAAAATTGATTAAAAACGTAACGTTGCCGCGAGAATTAGATGCGTACGAGATGGTTTACATAAAAAGTAATAAAAATCTGATGGACAGAGTAAGCGGACCGCTGTCGTACTGTCTTTTGCGGACAACATGGCCTTGAAAGGACCGTCACACCCTAATTTACTAGCCTGTAAAAGGCATTAAAGATGTACTGTCGAAGCTGTTCATAACGTATTAGTTAGAACACTAGACAACTTTGACATTTCACCAAAGCAAGTGTTAATGATGGTTACCAATGCTGCCGCGGTTATGCTTCGCACAGGTCAATTATTCAAAGGTGTTTAACCGAATTTGCTGCACATAACATGTCTGCTTCATGCTTTATACTATACAAAAATGTTATTCCGTTGCGGATCAACTAATAGCACAGACGAAAGCGGTTTTTCTTAAATCATGGAAACGTATTGGGTTATTTCGTTCACAGTGTTCTGACATACCGGTAGTTAGAAGCAGCATTTTATTATTTTGAAAAGATCAAATTAGTGATTTTACATCTGAACGCTAAAGAGGCATTTGCAATAAAGCTAAGTCAAATGCAATTGCAAAATCCTCAGATTGCAGCAGATTCAAAAACTATTAACGACAATTACGTTTCAGGCCCAACATAATAAAAAACTTGCAACACGCTGATCTTACGGGATTCGTGTGACATTGTATACCACGTTCAAACAGTGGTGCATATTTTAAACTATGAAAAAAGTATTTCAGTTTCAGAGAAAGATTTACTACTATGTTACGAAAAATATCGATTTTTCTAGACTGCGCCATCTTTCTACCAATAATATTGCAGAAAATTCATTATACAAATTCAATTGCTTTCCTTATTGTTTTTTTGTTCTAAATAACGGACACGTTTATTTCGGTTAATCCAGCGCAGTAATGTTACAGCTAGGCAATTGACTTGTTGCGCTTTAGTTATCACAGATTTCGGTTACACTATGAATGATAAGATTTTATGTTAACATATACATGCACATATATTCTTTTTTCTTTTATATAGGTGGTATTCACATAGATTTAGTTTAGTTTTTTTATGTTTTCTATACTTGGGTTTGCAACCTGTAGAAAATGAATTAATATAAGTATGAATATTAAATGAATAGTATTATAGTAAAATAGTAAATGAATGAATTATTATTATTATTATTATTATTATTATTATCATTATTAAAACATAAACAAGTAACGCCACAAGATCGTTTTATAGTAAAACATTGAGATAAAACAAAAATTTGAACTAACAATTCATAAAACCTAAAATAAATAATATTTATATAAAAAAATTAGACACCAGCTTCCAAAAATCCATTACAATGTCTTTCATTTTCATTTTTTTTTTTACTTTAACTGTAAAAATAAGATCTAAAAATAATTCTCCTTCTTATTAGTCTAAAGTATTTAAACCGATCATATAAAGAGAGATCATTAAAGTTTAAAACCTGGAATGCAAATCAAAACGAAATGACTATTATGATTATGTTTTTTATGTGCAATTTAGAGCACGCCAATTTCCAACGGAATATTTCCATTTCAAAAATGTTATTAAATTAATTTCGCCTTTGTATTTGAAAGGCAATACATTCGCGCAAATTAAAGTCAAATTGATGTTATTTACATCACAATGTGTCCCAATGATATTTTGGGCAGTTGAATTTAAACCTGGTCGTTCTAGTTAGGCTGGCGGTGAACGTTCGAGAGCATCAAAAACTGCAATCACTATCGATAATATCAGAAAATTGCAAAGGGACGGATTTGTCATCATTCATCATTGAAGCAGTTTAAACGAAATAAAGCTTAATTCGTCGATATAATAGCTGTAGACAACTTAGATACGCCAGTACACCCTTGAAGCTAAAGCGAAGGATGAATCCGAACAAGGCAATGAATGTTCTATCGATAGACTGTTTTCTGGGACAGTACTGGAGTTATATATTAACGGACTACTTTGAAAAAGGAAAAACAATAACAACAAAAACAGGTTTTGTTTCAACAAGACAACACACCATCTCACACTGTAGTGACCGCTATGGTAAAAATTTAGGATCTGAGATTGGAATTAATAAAGTACCCACCATATTTTATGGTGGACCCTTTTCTGTTTCTCAGAATTAAAGTCTCGCTCGGACGACAAAAATTTTTGTCGAATCAAGAGCCTATATAATATTTAGAGTTTTTTCTGGAATATACTCGCGGGGAGTGTCGATTGTCCGGATTATGTCTATTAAGTGTACACAGAAACAAGGCGGAAGAAAATTCAGAACAGTTTATAGAAGAGATTGTAATTGTCTTTGGTCAGAAACGAAAAAAACCTTAAATTTTTGTTTAGTTCATGTTTTGCATAAATATAGAGACATTTGAACATGGAAAGTTTATAGGTTTACAAGAAGACTATGTTGGGAGAAGAACTGAATTTAAAAAAAAATACTTGTTTCTGTGTTAGGAAATTCTTTACACAACCTTCGTATATGACGTATTAATTTATAATTTTTAACCATTGAACTCACACTCAGATATGAATTATAACTAAAGAGTTCAAACGATGTGCCCGAGCATTGGCGTTGCGTGGAGAGTTCACCAGAATAACAGTGCGCTTATTTAAAAATAAATATATTGAATCACTTTACAAAACGTTAAGAAAAAACATAAATAACTTACCTAACATGTTTACATTGTTGCAGAAATATCCGGATGTGCGCGATGAAGTAATTGCACCATCATATATGTTTCTGTATTAGTCTCGGAAAGGTTCGTACGTAGCGACGTAAATAAATGCTTATATGCTGAAAAGGATTGTTCGACGTTGAGAGATGTTATATTTGCATAGTTAAAGTGCTCTTTGTATCTGTACAACGTATCTTCCGTATTGGTAAAAAGTTGCCGTAATTTTGTAAAATCTACATTTTTATCTAATACACTATTAAATTTTTCACGAACACAAACACTTTTTTCATCATCAAGGATATGCAGCGCTAATTCTACGTGGTCAATAATTGCTAATGAGTCCGATAAGGACAGCGCACTGTTCTGTAACTTTTTTATTGCATCCACTATTGGAACGTAACTGTCGTAAATAATTTTTAAATTTGCTGCAACTTGAGGATTTTTAAATTGAACCTGACTGAGCCTTATTGCAGCCGCTTCTTTGCCGTCTAGTTGTAAAACTACTGATTTAATTTTTTCAAAATGTTTATAATAATAGAATGCTGCTTCTAACCACGTACCCCATCGTATAAGAATTGGTTGCGGCGGCTCGGGTATGTCAGGACACTGCGAATGAAATAGGCGAATACGTTTCGGAGATTTAAGAAAAACCGCTTTCGTTTGTCCTATTAGTTCATCCACATCATGATAACTTGTACGTATAATGTTTGTTACAAGGTGTAAAGCGTGAAGCAAACATGTGACGTGCAGCAGGTTTGGTTGAATCGTTTTGAGTAATTTTGCTGTGGAACACATAACCGCGGCAGCATCGGTAACTAACATTAACAGTTGCTCCGGTAAAATTTCAAATTTGTGTAGTGTTTATATTAATACACTACGTATCGCCGTGGCAGTACAATCTTGCATTCGTTTACAGGCTAGTAAATAAGGGTCAGAAGATTCTTGTGGGGTCAGCGTCCTTACGACAATGGATAGGATGGACTGTTTTTTAATATCTGTAGTTTCGTCCATTGTCAACCAAAGGTATTTATTTTTCACCGTTTTTTTCGTAAAATTTACAATTCTTTCACGCACTGATGGTACGTAATTGTGTAGCGTATTTTTAGATGGTAATTTCCACGTAGGATTGGGCGAAACATTGGGTGTTGGACTTTATGTATTGCTATATTGGTCGCAATTAGCATCATTGTTAAATCAACCACAAATTCATTATATGATTTGCGTCTAATCTTTTTCAATTTATATTTGTCACTATTTATATTACTTTGACACTGACTCGTTTTCCAAGATAATAAAGTTGTTTCACAAACTAAACATTTCACTGCCTTACCGTCATATATTAAATCGGGAAACCGATGTATAAATTTATTTACTACGGTAGCAGACAACCGATTTGACGCATTATTTTTACGACCTCGCAACATTTTCAACGTATACTTTAACACGTTAGAACGGCAACTAAATGCATCGTTTATTTTTACTACTTATGCGAGAGCGGAGTTTACCCCACTCTGCTCTCGCATCGACGCTACTGGTCGGGCACATCGTTTGGACTCTTTAATTATAACAAAACCCAAAGGTTGCTTAAAAAGTTATGAACTTGAAACATATTTTAATTATGTTCATTCTGCCTAGAAACACGACTACAGCTGCATGTTAATTCGCAGATTTTAGCAAATAATTGAAAAATTGAAATATAAGAAAACATTGATTTATAAAACAAGATTGGGTAGTATTTTTTTGGTATGTGAATAGCACTCACCTAACGCTTTCCTTTCTTTTTCCACATCTGCAAAATCTAAGGAACTTTCAGAAAATGATAGGAAATGTCGGATATCATCATCATGGTTATCTCTTGGGCAACATTTGCCCAATCGACCCCAAGTCCATTCGGCATCTACTGTTATCCATGTTATCAAGTCTTCTACTCTCAAAACTACCTTCTCTGATATTGCCAAAACTTCATCCTGCAAAGATATCTTTTATTTAGTTCGGTAACGATAAAACATTGAGCATTTACTTTCATCTTTCACAAAAACAATTATCTACAAGACAGGAAAGTTGTAATAAAGTTTGCTATGTCTGTGGAATGATACACGAGGGGTATACAATAAATAATAACTATAACTCTTTATAAAATGAGTTATTAGCACTACCTTATTCAATAACATGAAATTTGGACACTAGTAGAATAAAACTCGTATTCGTTAATTTCAAAACTGACATTTTCCGCATAGTCTATACGCGTGCGAATCAATTCCCAAAACATTTTTTCCACTGTGAAGGTAACATCCCCAAAACACGATTGAAGGCTTTGAAGGCTTTAGCAGCTTCTTGAAGTAATAAAAATCATTGTGCATTTGACATTCGAGAATAAAAGGAAGTTGTTAGGCAATAAATCAAGTGAAACCGGGTAATGAGTACAGATGACTGGACAGACTCGAGATTTTTTGACTATCGGGAGAATCGGTAGACAACACGAACCCTTTCTTATGAGACGAATAGACACGAGTCTGTCTAGTTGCTGCAAAAAAGTAGTAATTTCACATGCCTTCGTCATTTCTAGTAATGATACATTAATTTGACGTTTTTCTTATTTAAGTAGTCAATTTATTATTTGACTCGTTGTTTGATAGCTGGCATCGTTGTGACGAATTATGATACGACGTTATCGATTGATTCTTCTGATTTTGTCGATGATATTTGGCAAACAAATTACATTCAACATTACCTCTTCTTTTAACATCCAGAGCAATGCTTGCAATATCTCCAATAAGACAAAATAAACGAGTAATCTTTGCCTTGGAAGTACTTTCGTCAAATATTTTTCTCATCTAAATTTTTATGCAATCGAATGTAGCCTTTAATACGCTTAAGAATGCGGTAAGACATATGGCGATCCTCTTCAATCATGTTGCATACAGGACCGATGTTTTTTGGAACAACAACCGATTTTGTTCAACCATTCAACACATAATTCATGACAGAAGCACAATCACAATAAATGTCTGCAGTTGTAGACGTCTTTTCTGCGTGTTGTTAATTTATTATTGTTAGCGTTGACGTTGGCGTTGATTAAAACAACACCCTCGGTTTCTTCTTGATTTTAATGTACTCTTTGTCTTTGGGTAACCTGGCTTTAAGTGACCAGGAAGGCCGTCTGATCAGCGACCAGCATACAAAAGAAATACCGGCAATTGGCTGAATCAAACCTCAACTGCCGAGAAAAAGAGGTAAAAGTAAATCCCTTTTATCCTCCACAGTATGGCCAAAGAAATCACCGAGCTGAATTATATGGTATTGCACTACATGACGACATATATGAAATCGCCCCGTGCTCCACGCAGACTACGGCGTTAACTACCGCCGCAATAGTGATTATAGTGTAAATAAAAGTGTGCTATAAAAGTATTTAAAACAAGCTAGCGTGATTTTTTCAAAACCATTCGCTCAAAATATTAAAAAAAAAAAAAACGAAAATAAATACTACAATCCGCATTTATTATAAAAATAGCGGCCCTAATAATACAATAAAACTTCGATTAATTGTTACAATATAACTATTTGGTTATATAGGGACTAAATAACCAAATAGACAAATAACAGAATTCTCTGAATATACAGTCTTATTCGGATATAGTACGAAAAAAAAAAATTAGGTGAAAGAAACGCATGAGTAATGCCTAAATACAAAATATTATGGTTCTATGTGCACGTAGTAACGAGAAAATGATTTTTCTTTATTCGAGTCCGACTCTGTCTTAGTTAACATATGGGAATCACCGGCAGTCGCTGAAGCAGCGTTCGGATATCCATTTAGTATGCACATAGCATTCACCGTCATTACACGCAATTGCAATGGCATCCTATACGAATACCGAATACACCGATATGATTTTGATTTATGGCGAAACAGGACAAAATAGTCTTGCGGCAGAAAATTTGTACGCGGAACGGTTTCCCAATCGGCGACATCATGATACATGAAAAGCTTGGTATATGATCGTCGCCCTGATATTGAAAATGTCGAAGATCTGCGAAATCGCATTTATGTAGTAGCTTAACGCATTCGCGAAGACATGGTAAATTTTACTCGTGTGCATAATAACTTTCGTCGCCGAATTGATGCCTGTATTAGAGCTCACGGTGGACATTTCGAACATTGTTTACATTAATAAATTATTTTGTCCTGTTTCGCCTAGATCGGTCCTTGTTAGGACCACCACAAATTTCATAAACAGAAAAAGAATGTATAACTACAAATAACTCAAAACCCGACATTTCGGATGCATTAACTTTAAACATTAAGAACGCAAATCATATGGTTATCGGCATATTCAATGTAAACACATAAACACTTCGACATCAGCTGTACGACAGACTAATGCATTTCAATAGACTATTCACTATTCATAGCATCTACAATGCTTTATCGCTTTTTATTTGCATCTGGGTTAACTTTGATTCATCAGCGGTATTTGTATAATATAGGAGAAACAAAGATATGGACCGGCTTTACCTGCATTTTGGGCCCTAAAATTTGAACAAAATGTATATGTTACAAATAAATTTCTTTTTAAATTTTCAGTAACACATTGATAGGTAGTCTTCAGATTTCGGTAGCTTACGTGCTATTTACAGGTAACCCTGTATACGTACAAATAAGCAAGTTCACTGTTGGGTTGGGTCGGAAATGAAAATAAAATCATTTAAGAGTAAAAGTAACATAGATATATTTAATTTTACAGAACGAGCAATATAACAAAATAGAATAATAATGTACATAAACGTATTATAATATACATATGCTATGAACTTGCATTACTTTAAAATAATCTGTCATCTTGTGCATCTTTGAAATTCGAATTTTCTCTGCAGCGATGTTTCATACCTTCCGCAGACGTACGATATATGTATTGCATTTGAGTTGCATTTGCAATTAGTTGTATGTTTTCGGTAAAGAACTAATCCTTCATTCCCGTCAATTTCATCCTCTTCATCGGTAATTACTCTAAAAACAGTTTAATCATTGCTTAAAATTTCAGAGCCTCCATCCACGTAGTCACATTCCAACCAATCTGTTACTTTTTCCGGCGTAATGTTTAGTCCAACATCTTTGAATAACTCCACTATTTGTCAATAGGTCTCGATTCCTTCAATTTCGTTAATAGGTTCAGGAAAGAGTTTATTTCACCTACTCTGTAGGTTAGACACTCTGGTCTGCCTCTGGGAAGATCTGCCTAGGTAGTGGCAACATTGACAATAGCGTCCTTTATATTGTATCCAAAAAATTGTTTGGTTTATAGGTAATGCATTAATATCTAAATTTTTGAAAGCTCGCGTTTTTTGATTTATCCATTACTAACAGGGATAGCCTGTCAGTACCGGTGGTATATGAACAGACTACAACAGTGATCTGACTTTTTTAGCCTTTAAAACCGGGTGTAATGCCAATGCTTTTTGTAGCAAAGCTTTCCAATTAAGCCCGGTTTCATGACAATTGATCCCTAATGAGGTTTAATTAAGATATCTTTAAATTTTATTGTTTCTTGAAATCAGCAACGACTGCGCTATATTCACTAATGTAGTAAAGTTTTTTTTTTACTAATTGGTCAAATTTTGTCGGTTGCATGGTTTTGACAATGTCATCTTTATTCAAACGTTTGATACAAAACTCAGTAAGCTATATATTTTTTACTTTCCTGCTTACTACTAGTAAAAATTGCACATAAAATCGTTGGTAACAAAGTTGCTATTGATTTTACCAAAACTTTTTTTATAGTGTAGCTTTAAGTGGGAGAAGTTCATAACTGGCGACCGATTTCGAACTAATCGCTTATAATCAGCTTAATTCCCAGCAAAAATTGTAATTATTCCAAATTCGTTGCATGTACTTTAAAGAAACAAGGGGGTTGGGTAAAATAGCACGGACAGTGTTGCGACACTAGCCTGATGATGAGCGATTAATAGAGAGGGGCAAGGTAGGGGAATTTTGCAGCAACTAGATAGAGTTAAATTTTGTCGGCTCTCGGGGAAACCAGTAGACAACACGAACCATGAGTCGAATAAACACGAGCCTGTCTAGTCGCTGTAAGAAAGTAATAATTTCCCCCAGCTTGGTCATCTTTAGAGATTAGCTTATATCGGGTGGCCATCAGGTGCTCTAGTATTCATAATCAATTATGAATACTAGATATACACTACTTATATCAATATAACTAATAAATAACAGAAATTCTGTCAGCTGCAGTAATTTATAAAATGTAACAGGCGAAATAGTTGTTTGGTATTTGCAAACAATTAAATATTTTAATCATAGCATATTTAGATTATCTAAAAATCTAAACATCATTAGATATCTAAAAATCTAATTTCTGGAATAGTTTCCATTCATGCCCTAACCGAGCGGGTAAACAAAAAACACTAAAAATGTGTGAATTTTTTTACGTAAATTTCAATAATTGTTCAGAAAAAAAGACTTTTTTAGTACTGAGGTCATTTGAGTATAGATATTCTGAAGAAGTTTTCGTAATAACAATTTCCTCTGAACACATCAGAAAATTTCTAGAAACAATAACCAAAAAATAATGCTAAAATAGCTCCTTCATGGTATTGATGGAATTATTCACGATAAACGTAACACAAGAAGAGAAAAGATGCACTATCCACGGACACGTTTCTGCCTACCCGGCGTCGTTTTGAAACGTTATGTCATTAACTGCGAGGCAATAGCGACACATTGTTGAGTTAAAGTACTCTCTAAACCACGCTGATGAACCCGAGTAGGCAGAAACATGTCCGTGGGTAGCATATTTTTTCTCTCATTGTGTTACGTTTACCCTGAATGATTTCATCAATACCACGAGGAAGCTATTTTAACACGATTTTTTTAGTAGTTTCCTCTATCTTGAAAAATAAGGGAAATTCACCCTTAAGTCTATTTCAATTTTAAATGTTCAGCCTGTATACGTTAGAAGATAAATTGCGTTCAATGGGTGTTGGTTTTAATAGGTGTTTAAACTTTTTAGATAAAAGTCTGTAACAATAAAAACAATCTGCGCACCTTTCGATACACGTTGTACAATAACTCCAAGTAAGTGCCGTTCAATATAGGTCAATAATTATTTAAATGACTTTATTTTATAATGAACTTTCTGAGGTATGTTTACATTAAACTGGTTCCTTCTGTTTCGGGCCAAGGACCAAAGCATAGAAACATCCAGGGGTTGTGGTTATCAGTTTCCCTGAAACGTACGTCATTGACCTTGAAAATTATATGTACGTGCGAATTTACATCTACGTTAGTTTATATGAATTCAATGCTTATATCTGGAGAATTAATGCCAATATGTACGTGTATATTTCTACAATTATGGTTCAAGGACGTTTAGCTTCCTGCAACAACTGCAGATTGTTACAATGACCCCATGCAGTCGCTTAACCGGATCGATAGCTGTAATAATAAAATACATTACATCGCTTGGGCACACAAGTTAATTGATAGTCTGAAAATTGTTTTTACTTCACCTTACAACATTTCAACTGTTAAAATAGAAATTGTACCACTCTTTGGTTCTCACATAGCACTTATTTATTTCAAACTAAGCAATGTCTTCTAGAAAAACCGGCGGCAAAATCAGAACACTTTCTGATTTTTGCACTACTCTGTTTTTTATTTAATAGTTGCTTTATCGGTAAAGCAATAAAATATCATCATAGAAAAAACATAATTGAAAGGACCATGTTTATTTTTAATTGTTTTTTTATAAGATTTAACATAAAAAATGTTAAATCTTAACATTTACAATGTTTTAATTTAATTATGTTTCACATATTTGATAATGATGCAAATGCGTTTCTGCTTAAAGTGTGAATGGTTAATGTGGTAATATAAGTCAATAATAAAAAAAATTATTGGTAAAAGTAAAAGAATGCAGCAACTATATGGTAAATGCTGAAGAAAGTGATCTTCGTTTTAATACAAATCCTTATTCGTCGTTTCATGTAGCTAAATGCGTTGACGAGGTGTTCAGGCGTTATCGTGTCACAAGGATCTGAAACTTTATATGCGGAGTATAAATGCATGGGAATTACTGTTTGGGGAATACATGCTGGGACATTTTTCACTTGTTTAACTAGCTATACTCTCGACTGTCTATTTGCCTTCAAAAACGACTAACAAAATAAATGCTTAACAATAATAGTGGTGATTAGTATAACAGGATAAGGGTGCAGAAAAGAAAAAGCTTTTTGTTTGAAAACATTGTCAGGATGTTTCGCTTTGAGTTTCAGTGGTGCGGAAGAACTATGGTAGCAGATATTAAGCCTGAACATTGTTGGTATGTATTAGCACTTTTATTGTCGTTAATATAAATTTATGAAAATCATAAGCAATAAATTTAAAAAAATTGAGAAATGTCGTTTCTACTTATTTTAATTTCAATATAAAGGCAAATTAGTATATTTTACTAATTTCATAATTTATAATGTTCACATCAGAAAATGCCTAGAATCAATAAAAAAAAAAAAAAAACTAAAATAGCTCCCGGCATTGATGGAATCATCTGCGGTAAAAGCAATGCAAAGAGAGAAAAAACACATTATCCACAGACATATTTCTGCCTACCCGTGGTTCCGAGAGTATTTTTACTCTACCTTATTTCGCTGTCTGCCCTACAGTTAATACCACAACATTCGAAGCGACAAGCCAAACCATAATGCATGTGTTGGTTATTCAGAGACTTGTTCAGAAACGTGATCGTATATTGGGCGGTACATTTAAATAAGCAAACGGAGGAAATCCGAGTACTGTTATTGACCTCGCATTTACGTCACGAGCCGCCGCTGCAAATAATTTTAATTCACGTTCTCCAATTAACGTTTCTAAATATCTAAGATCTTAATCGACATACAGCAAAATACCGAATTTGAAGGATGTGTATTAAGCGAAACTACAGATATAGTAGGGAAGACACATTTATTTGCACCTTTAAAAGCCAAAATACATGTGATCTGGAACGAAAGAAAGGCGTTTAAGATAAAGAACTTCCTGCTTTATTCTTTAATTCGATTTTGCGGTCACTAATCTTCTTTCCTCATTTCAGGTCATTAGTATTTCTGCTAGTGTTTTTGATGAATGTTAGTCTAATACTATTCTTTTCAGAATCCATAACCGGAGTCACCAACAGGCTAAAAAAGACCCTAGGCGAAAAGAACATCACCGCATGATTCAACACCGTGAACAATAACGAGCAGCTACTTCCCTGAGCTAAAAAGAAGCGGCTGTTGATCAAAAATGAGATACACAATTAAAGAAGAAAAATGTCAGTACTAAACTAAACTAAATTTATTGTATCTACTTTGTTTTTTTTTTATTAAGAACATGTACTACGATAAAACTATTCTCGTCCAGAATTAAGTATGTGTGTCATATGTGTAAGTTAGCTTGAAAATACAATGACTATATTTTTTCCTTAAAACATTGTAGTCGGAGAAAAAAAAGATACTTCATAATTTAATCAACTGCCTAGCATCAAGAAAGTTACCAGTAGCGTGCTGATAATTTTGAATACCTGTGTATTACCGATCTAACCTCCCATTTTTTTCCAAAATATATGAAGACATGCTAAGGACTGACTTTTCTCTGACGTGAATATGGCTATCTAAAGCATAAATCAAGCACAGATGCAACTTGTAAATTAGTTGAAAGCGTTACTGCTGGATTGACGAATTAAATTTAGCCGATAATTTGTTTAATTCTACTAATAGAGTAACCGATGGGATGTGTATGTACAGCTAGAATAAAATGTATCCGGACATAAAAAAAGAGAGAACAGTACGTGCGCTCTCCCCACTCACACCAATCAGTTGAGGGCGTCTGAACGGTTAAGGGGACTCTTCCTTGCTTATTTTAGCTGCTAGCTGCTTACCCGTGTACATACATTATTTTCGATCGTAAAAATGCATTAATTTTATTTTATATTATTTTATTATTTTTTATTTTTATATTATATTGTATTATTATATATAATTTTATAATATATGCAAGCAGCTCTATTCGCTAAGAACGGTAGGCTTTCCGTATTTCAGTTCTAGTATAGCCAGATTCTTTTTGTTTAATAGATGGTTCTTCTCAGTGCTCAGCTATGATATAGCTGTAGTATGTCGTATACGCCTTTAGAATTTTAAAGTAGATATTTCTATCAATCTTAACTTGAGAAGTTATACGAAGTAAATTTAGTTGAATTGCCATATATCCTTTACAATTTTGTTCAAAATTTATTAAGAACATCTACACTGTTATATATTAATATTCAATAATCAAGAATTCATGGAAAAACAATTCACTTTTTTGACATATTGAATATAAAAGAAATTCCGCCATCGATCACATCTTCATTTTTCCTCACAAATATTTTGTATAATAGATTATTTCAAATTAATCTTAATGTAAGCTTAATGCAATTAATTTTAGTGATAAAATCGTTTACAGTCATATAGTATATGCATAAATCTAGACAGACTCATGTCTATTCGTTTCATAAGGAAGGATTCGTGTTGCCTACTGGTTTTCTCGAGAGTCGACAAACCACGAGCTTGTCTAGTGGCTGCAAAACGGGTATCATTTCACTCGCTTTTGTCCCCTCTACACATAAGTATTGGCAACCTCCGCACCACACCAGTTTAATTTATTATATAGTAATATAATAATTAGTCCGGGATGGCCGTTTCGAGTACACGAATGATCCTCATCATGAATTGGTGACTGAACCATAGTTCTTGTGATTTCTATTCAATTGTGTATGCATTTTGACATTTTTCTTTAGAGTTGCTTAATATCATATAGGGTGTCTTTTAGTTTTCTTAATTATTTTAATTTACCTTTAGATTTTTCTTTCCCGTAGAAATGTATTCCTAATTGTAATTATTATTGGTATTTATACAATCGCCACCAGATTTTATCACTAAAATTAATGGTATTAAGCTTGAGATTTAATTTAGGACGATTTATTACACAAAATTGTTGAGGGGTAAAACGAAGATATGATCGATGGTGGGACTTATTCCATAGCTCAAAAAGGGTGAATTGTTTTTCGAGAAATGTTTAATTTTTTTCATATAGAAATAAATAATTGTGATTTGCAATTTTCTTTCATGCAAGTACTGATCACAAATCCATCCCTTACTACACTACAGTCTGCTATATCTACTAATTAAATATATTACGATATAGGTGTATCTCAATAAATTTGGAAAGTCCTTAGACATTTCACAATATTTGCCGAATTATAAGTTGAATTCATGCATGTTTCCATAACTTTATTTCTTAAAATTTTGTTTATAATTTTTATTGTTGAAGGTAAAAATGTTTTAAAGTTCTAGCAACGTTTGACGCATTGGCGAACGTTCAATATTATTGTTATCAGTTTATGTTATTAGAAGAAAATCTATTTCGTTTATTTCGTATAATTTTTCTTATTCACAAACTGTACCTATCTAACCAAGCAGCTGCAGCAGTTATACACATATATTTTTGATAAATATATAACTTGGAAAGAAGTGTCTTATTCAGTACACAGCAAAATCTCTTTTAAACTTTTAACAGTGTGTACTACATGCTGACGATTATACAACTATATTATTTCCATGCACAGAGAAGAATCTTTTATTAAACAAAAAAAATCTGGCGTATATTAAAATTCAAATGTGAAAAGCTTCGCGTTCTTAGCGAATAAAACCACATACTTGTATAAATCAACAAAATCAGTGCTTTTCTACGATAGGGAATAATATACACGCATAAAGAGTTAGTAGGTAAATAAACAATTAAGGGTCTTGTTATCCGTTCGGTTATCTTCGCCCATTTGGGCGTGTGATGGGAGAGCGAGCGGTACTATACTCTCTTTGTTAGGTGTTCGGATACATTATTATCCAAGTGTACTGTAATATATCCTTCGTATTATTTTCCATTGTATTATGGCTGTGTGATCATATCACTCTCATATTATTCCCATATTATTTTATTGCGTTATTCAGTTATTTGTCCATTATTCATATCTATTACTTGTGTATAGTCAATTAGAGATATAATGTTTACATTCAGAATCAATTTGTTTAAATAACAACTCATGACTTCCGAAAATACGTACCATTTACTTCTGAATATTAGTGTAAATTAGCATTTAGTGACGCGTATTTACAGAATCCGTTGTCTTGTCTTTGTATTTCAATTAGTACATTTCCACCTTAATTGCAGATCAAAGTTTATATCAGAAACAGAAGATGTTTAGTATATAGAGGAAATATATACTCAGAAGGAAAAGGATCTAGATATTAGTAACTCTTGAAAACTCATCACGAACTACACTTAACTCACCAAGCAGCCACAGTTGTTATATTCGTATACTTTTAATAAATACATATATAAGTATAGGAAAAAAGTGTTTTTATTCAGCATACAACAGTATGTATGGGCTTCGAATACAAATTTGATCGAAAAATTATAATTTTATGGATCCTCTGGGAATAATGTAAATCCACTTACCAAATAGAATATAAGCAGTAACAGATCAAAACATCGCAGGTTTAACGAATAAGGAATAAATTTTGGTCCAATTTTATTCCTTATTTATGTAAACGATTAGGGTGCGATAATGTTTGTCCCTCTGCTTTAAGAGCCGACATACTATATGAATTGAAAGAAACAACAGAATTTAGTATACTGGAAGCAGAATCTGGTATCTTGCGAATGAATACGGAAATGTCAAAATAGATCGTTTCAATCGCAAAACTCGCAAACAGTCAAGTTTTAATCTAATTTAAGTTGGAATACAGACAAATTGGCTATGTAACAAACTAAGTACTAAGTACAACAATTTACCCAGTTAGAATAGCGGAAGCAACGGACGTTGAGGCGATTAACAGTACAGTGTCTGGGGTACATCGCATATTGAAAAAGTTTCAAACAAATGCGCGAGGACAATTGTACGTGTAAATAATAGGGAACACTGCAAGTTCTTGTTTAGAAAACCAAATATTAACAGTTTCTTCAGTTTACATCTATGTTTAATTTTCGTTAAAATCATCAAACCGAAATCTGAATGCCAGCCTGATATTTAAAAATATCAACAGGCTTTAGAATTTGCTATCATAGATTAGTATTAAAACGGGAACCTATCTATACAATTTTTAGTGCAAACACAATCATTATGACCGCAAACGTTTAAATCAAAAGTAATAACACATTTATTAGGTAATGCCTTTTATTATGTAGAGGGATTTCGTTTCTGTTCGAAATACGTTATTGGGGAATAAAGCATTATTATTGTTAGTCTCGAAAATAGGAACATTGCTGAACAAATTTTTTATATATATATATATGCCTTTATTCTGCAATTAAAATGAATGGACAATCCTCTTCACGTAGCGCAACCGTTAAACTCAAAGAATAACTTTCAGCTCACAATAGAGTGCGCCAGCAATCGGTTTTCGCAGTATAAATAACCAAAATATCCACCATAGGCGCACCTACGAACGTTCTCGTATTACTCACTTATAAATTGTAACAATGAATCTTAATAGCGCGTAGCCTACTATTTCAATTTAACTTTGTTAATTGAAGACAAGTAGAACAATAAATGTTCCAACGCTCTATTAAAATAAGTATTGGTAACATTTTATAACTTAAGTGAGCTTCGCGTGAATGGAATTTAATCAATAGTTTAATAACAATCAACAAAGTGTATATGAATCAAAATAATAATTAGATGTTCTTTGGATAATTCAAAATTATGGTATTAATATGGGCAGAATGCGAAACCTTATTCGTTTCAATGTTTTGCTATTAAATGAACGTTTAATATTGAACTAGGAAACATCCAAAAATACTGTTTGGTAGAGAATTACCGTCAATATGCAGCCTACAACGACGTGTCTACTCCTCACGCGTTTGCCGATTATCGAAAAACATAACAGCAGATTTAGCGTAGTTTAGATGTAACAAATGCTGTGAGCAAACGCGAGGAATGGTATCTAAGTCATGCTGAACAGCATCCAACGCTGCATCCTGATAATTCCTAGAAAACGAGTAATATATTTGGGTGTCATCAGCATACATATGGACTGTATAGTGTGTATAGGTCCAAATAGTGCACAGGTGCAAATGGAAAAGAAAAGGGCACCCAAAACGGAACCTTGGGCAACACCAGAAACTAAAGTATTGGAGAGTTTATTGTCGATTCTCACCGATTGAGAACTATTTTGTAGCAAACTACTTACCAGGTTTACCGCACTCTCAGACATCTCAATATAATGAAATATTGCAGCAGCACGCAGTTAAGATGTCATCTTCAACAACACACACACTCGTAGTCGTGTCCAGAACGAAGACCTGATTAATATGCAGGTAAAATATAATATCTATGCTCTATTAATTGAATATTTATAGACTTTTCAGATATTTTGGATACAACAGAGAGTAAGCTTATAGGTCTTAGATCGGACACAGACTGCGGATCAGATCTCTTTACCAGAGGTATGGCAACTGCACACTCCCAAGCTGTAGGGAACGTATTCTCCTCAATGCAAACATTTATCAGACGTACAATGTATTTAAATATAAAAGGACTAGACTGTTTTATAATGCCTCTAATCTCCAGCTCGTTCCTTCAGGTGTTCCCCAGGGGTTCAACCTGGGTCCACTTCTATTCTTGGTATACATCAATGATCTGGTTGAGTTGTTAAATTGTAAATGCTTACTTTTTCCCAATGACGTAAAGTTATTCTCATCAGTATTTTGTGTCGATGACGCCGTTGCTCTCCAAAAAAATATATAAATAGCATGCATGAATGGAGCGTCGCAAACAGATTGCCTTTAACATTTCGAAATCCAAGGCAATAATGTTTTCACGAAAGAAGAAGCTCATTGTTTATGGAGAATAAAATGCTATCTCGACCCGAAGTTGTTGCTGATTTGGGTGTCACTTTTGTGCCTAAATTGACATTTGTTTCTGACATTCCGACAGCTGTTTCCAGAGCAAATAAAATGCTAGGCTTCGTCTTACGAAGTTCCAAGTTACTTCGTTCAACTCTTTTGTAATACCTGGGATTAAGTATTGCGCGTTGATTTGGAACTCAACATATTTTACTCATAGGTCAAGGCTGGAGAATGTACAAAGGAAGTTCCTGAAGCATCTATTCTTTCGGGCTAGTGGAGTGTTCCCGGAACGAGGTTATCCGCAGGATCAACTTTTAGCCACCCTTAACACCTGCTCCCTTTTAACTCAACGTTCCGTGTAGGCACTAAAGTTTACATTTCGTATTATCCATGGTAATATTTACCGCCCCCAAATCGTCGAGCGGTTACAGTTTCTGGTTCCAAGATATGATGCGATGTATTCGTTAACTTTTTACACTCCCAAAGCACCTATTCTCATGAGACGAATAGACACAAGTCTGTCTAGTCGCGGCATAAAAGGTATGATTTTACTCGCTTTTGTCCTCTCTATTTATTATTACAAATATATGTAGTAATTCTTTCTAGAGACACTGTGAAGTCTTAGTTTTGTACAAATGACTGTAATAGGCCTTTTTCAAGTATAATCGCTTCTTTGGTGTAGTTTTCTAGTTGATTATAATAATCCCAATGACCGTGTGCTTTATTTCTAAGATATTTTGCTTTAGCCTTATTTTAGAAAGATATCATCAATTTTGTTACGTCTGTTATCCACGGCGATCTACGTTTGTGAACAATCAACGTTGAAATTGGTGTAAATAAGTTAAATAATTCAATTACTCCAGAGGTAAAATCCAACACAAAGAATATATCATCTAAATATAAGTTTTTGCTAAAATTTGAAATTATCCAAATATCTACCGCCACGACTATCAGAAGAATTTTGGCATAATTAATATTTATGAAAACACTGACACTACGTAGACATAAAATCAAAACAAAAAATCGGTGATAAAAACAAATAACAGCACGGTAAAATATTGAAAAATAAAAGAAGTAAATATATTATGTTTTAAATAAAAAAAAATACCAAGAGTTATCAAATATTATGTCAAACATCATGCACTAGAAGGACCGCTAAAAGCAAGATGGAGCAAGCACACCTACTTAACCATAAAAATTATAGAATATTTCTTCAAAAGTAATCGACAAAAATACTTTGGAGCAAAGGGTATCTTGGTTATAAGTTCTTGTACATATAATAAACAAAATTTAATAAAACATGAGCATTTTCAATTTTTCAATAAAATTTCAGTGATATACATAGTTTAAGCTAATTTAAATATCAGCATGTACTTGACAACTTTTAATACGAATATGTAGGCGGTCGTCTAAAACAACGATTAAAATAGAAGACGTCTTCTTAACGACTTCTTGCAATCTGTAAAATGTTGGTGGTGATTTTGATACTGACTCGGTATATATGTTACTTGGAGGTTTGCATTTTGAGATTTTCTGTACGGCCGGACCGGCTCAACCCGATATCTTATTATCCTAGCCCGGCCCAGCTTGACGCCTTTGTCAACTCGGTCCGTCACGTTTGTCAACCTGCCTCATTAGCTTCGCTGGGAATCCGTTCGGTTTATAGACGCGTCCCGACAGGACTTAAATCCGTTGTGGTAAAAGCGTGACAAACTGCTAAATTGGTGAAGTTAATATTAGCGGCAACCGCCGATCGGCGATGTATAAGTTTGCAGTTAACCAAATACATATAATGTTAAGTTAGCTTAGCTTAGCTTCTTCGTGGTATTGATCACGGACATGTTCCTGCCTACCTGGCGTCATCGGTGTGGTTTCGAGAATAATTTTTTATCGCTACCTTCTATCGCCGTTAATGCCTCACAGATCCTGCCTGCAGATCAGGAAGCACGACGTAGTATGGGGAACAGTACCGGGTTTTTGTATGCAACAGCGATAGAAGGTAGAGATAAAAAATTATTTTCGAAACCACGCTGATGAGCCGGGTAGGCAGAAACATGTCCGTGTATTAGAATAATTTTTTTCTCCTTTTGTTGCGTTTGCCGTGAATTATTCCATCAATACCATGAGGAAGCGAAGCTAACTTAGCATTATATATATTTGGTTATTGTTTCTAGGCATTTTCTGAGGTGAGTTTGCAGTTAGTTTTATTTAGTTAAATATAAAAAGAAATAGATTTAAAAATGATTTCTAAAGGATTAATTGACGCAGCAGGAAAACTGCAAGCGTTTTTAATCACTCCAAATACTAGATGAAGTAAGTAAAATGCTACACGATATAAACGACATAAAAAACTATCGCATTAAAAAAAGTGGGAGTGTTTTAAAAAAGAGTTTCGATTTAGCGACATTAAGACAAATTTGTGATTTGGGAACGCATCTGTAGATCCGTTAACCAATTTCAAAGATTATTTTAACTATGCCTGCCTTACATCAGTAGATGTTGAAGTATCTTTTTCAAGATTTAAGAACATTTTTGAATTACGTGGAAACAATTTAAACATTTAATTGTTTTTAAAACCGTTTCTTTTTTGAGAGCCTACAGATTCGGGATGTAGTCGATATAATATATAGAAAGTTATACTACTTTCCGGTGGCAATAATCTAGGCACTATACATCCCCAAATGCAAGTTATTCGTCTGAGTGAAGTTATTCATGATTTTCCAGTCACGGTTTATGACAGACAGAAACTTTCATGCGGGATGGATCGCTGTGTAATATCGGTTGACCGCATCACACGCCGCGGGAGAAATTGTGAACCGAATTAATGCAAATGTTATATGCTTAGAAATGTTTACGAATAATATTTGACTTCCCTTTGTTTACCCCAACAATCAGTATCCATATTTTAATTATAAAGTTAAGACTCATTTTCCTGTAAATTTACAAATAATAAATAACGAACAGTATTAAACGGAAGTCATACAAATACAAATAAATACAACTACAGCATATATTTCAGTACGCCATCCTCGAAATAAACGTACCAGCAAACGCCGTCGGCGAGGGTTGTTTCGAGGATGCCGTACTGAAATATGCCCTGAAGTCGCATTTAGCAAACACGAAACATTAACGTCGCTAGATATCAAAATCTTTACTTTCGTTTAATACTGTTATTTATTTATCTATTTGTTTTTATTTGTGATTTTACAGGAAAATAGGTTATAACTTTGTGGATAGTGGTAGTCTGCTGATTGTTGGCGTAAGTAAAGAAAAATATTATTCTTAAACTTTTTTAAGGGTGTAAAGTTAGTACCAGTTCGGTTCACAATTTCTTGGAGGCGTTTCGTGTGGTCAACCGTTTTCATACACCGATCTATTCCGCATTAAGGTTTCCGTGTAACATAACAGCCGTGGCTGGAAAACCGTGGATAACTTCAATGAAACAGGTTATTTTAAAATCTGGAAATACCACAGTATAAAAATAAGTATGTGGGTACATATACCATGCCTTATAGTGGAATTTTAATATTTAAAAGCTTTAATAAGTTATTTCAATAACTTTAAAATAATATATTTACAAGAAACTCAATTTGTCAAATAACAAAGTAACACCGACCCTAAATTGAAATAATCCATAAAAACATTTTGAATGAACTTGGTTCCCGCATTTTCGATTCTTGAAAAATTGAAAACGTCCGTGTTTTGTATTTTTTTGTGCCGTAAATATTTTTTTGTGCTCATTCCGTTCTCGAGATATTCAAGATTGGAAAACGAGAGTCAGCTTCACACAGTTCCTGCACTGCCAGACCATCGTTTTGTACTGATTTGTGCCATAAAAATTTTGTTTTGTATTATGGTCCATTATTCAGTAGTACCCGTAGTTCAGTAGTATACAGTAGTGTGCTTGGACATTTGAGAATTAAAATTGGTGCCAACAGCACCCACATCAATTTTTCGGTCGTTGAAAATTTAGTAATATTATTTTGTATTGATCTGTACCCTGAAAATGTTGTATTATGCACATTTATGGCGCGGACCCTTATTTAACTTGTTAAAAAAAAAAATAAGTTACTGGACTAAACTAAATTTGCCGGTGTTACAAGATGTTAATGAATATACGAATAAATGTTATTATTATACATACCACGTATTGCATACTTAAGTAATGTACGGTATTATCGAGTTTTCGAAAACTACAAAATTGGTGCAGATGCTGGAAATAAGGTGAACACAAAATGGAATTTGTACGGCAAAAGTCGCTCAGAACGAGCCCAAAATTATGGACTGGTCAAATTTTGAAAAAATGAAAGCGGGGGAGCTACGTTCCGTTGTTCAATTTCGAGTATCTCGAGAACGGGATAAGCACAAATTAAAATGTTCATGGTATAAATCAATACAGCAAATTAAAAAAAGCATGGATATTCAAGATACGGAAACAATTTTGAATGGATCGTCTACACCTGAATGCTGTTATTACAAAGATTTATTCGACTTGGAGAAAATTCGAGTTATAAAGTTCCAATTATAGAATTTCAACCACACGTCTTCTGAAAAAAATACGTTAATAAAAATACGTTAAAAATACGTTTCAAACATACGTGAATATGTTTCAAACAATATGTTTGAAGGCAGCAGCTGTAATTCAAGTTAGCGTATATATACGATGCTCAGACTAACATGTTTAGATCAGAGTATCTACCTAATGTAATTGAAGATACTCTAATCACTGCAGTTATCGAATTATATTGCTATATCGACTTCTACAGAAATAGGCAGTATTTGCCACCGAATCTGCGAGAATAGCACACTTCGACTTCGAGGATAAGTACACCAACGGCAATTAATATGAATGAATATATTTAATGAACTAGCTACTACCAACCACCATGTAATATGTTTGAACTTCAAGAAGTATGTTCAAAATGCGAACGGGATTAACGGAATCGCCCGTCCTATTTTAAAAAATCCGGGTTTGGCTCGCATCTGGAATATTCCAGTCCAACCAAGCCCAAGTCTCAATATTTTTGGAATTGGCTATAAATGTACAATCACAAAAAAATAGTAGGTTCCATTTAAAAAATTAATCGATGACGTTATATTTAAAAGAGTGATGACGTTACGCAACAGATGTAATACACAATACGATGTAGGATTGAAAATAAAAATCGATCTGCCTCACGATTTTTTCAAAATGTCTTTGCTTTAGGAAATAAGGAATTTATTCCATAGTTCATGTATACAGTGCATAAAGATGATTAAAATTCAAGAATAAAAGAACTATCGAGCTCTTGATTATTTCCTTAAAGTACACGTCGGAGATACATACATACATCTAGGTACAATACACTGGTATATAAACTATTGTAATTCGTTTGGGAACATAAATAACCGCAATAATGCCACAGTAAATATAAAATTACATTTAACCTTGGAAAAGACTTAAATAGAAGAGAAGGTCGATGACAAGCATTTTTATGTGTTCTATTTAACGGATTCGTCTTAGTAACTCATCTCATGAGGAAATACCTGTCTACATAATACATCGTTTATTATCATTCATAACATATGTATGTGTATATAAGGTGGTGATGCTGTTTGCCGGTATATATGCAATGTATGCATATAATAGGTTTTGATTGTTGAAAATATTCACTAAATGTAATGCTAACGAGTGGTATCGTTTTAATAGAAATAAAGGAAACCTTATTTTAATCTTGTGCTACAATACAGGGTACGGCGTTTTGAGCTTAGGGCGAAAGTATTTCAAAAAGTAGAACAGAAAATCAAAATTTTGCGAATGTAATATTTTTTAAAACATATTACTTAAGGTTACGCCGATTAATTAAAATCGAATATCTATTATTTTATCACAAATTTGGATTCTCCTTGAAATTTTGAAACAATTTTGTATACAATTGCCTATACCTAAATTATAGCATGAAAAAATGAAGTTGTACTGAAGAGTAGTTTCGTTAAATTAATGTCCAAATTTTTAATAGCTGTGTCAATAGATTAAAAATACTATACAGCGTATATGTATATTTGTAAGTCAAATTTGGAACCGACAAAGATGGATATAATTTGCCGGTTTTGGACCCTCCTTATGGGAGTTCAATGTGTTAGAGAGAGACAGATATGGTGACGAATGTGGTGTCCTCTGGAGGCTATTAGGTGAACATCTCATGGCTAACCGAACTAAGGCACCAAAGAACAAGATGGCGAGTGCGAGTAAGACAGATTCCTGAAATAGAGTGGCAGATGTCGATAACAAAATGGCGGATGCCTAAATATCAGTAGCAAGATGACGTACGTGTAACGATAATGAATTCTAAGTATTTAATTTTCAACTTAGGAATTTGAATAGATAGTTTAACGCACTAATTCTGTAGATAAGTAATATAAAGTTTCCGTTACTTATTTCCTACGTAATTCTTGAAGTGTAAAAAAGAAAAACATAAGTGTATAATTAATAACATTTATTTAATCATATATAAAACCATTAACAGCACAATCTTTTTACTTCAAAATCATATTGTACAGTATTGTACGATAAGTGAATACATTCGTACATGAGAAATGAATTCGTAGATTTAGGATGATCAGTTAATAATTTCACAATATTATTATACAGGGTTACCTGTAAATAGCACTTAAGCTACCGAAATCTGAAGACTACCTATCAATGTGTTACTGAAAATTTAAAAAGAAATTTATTTGTAACATATACATTTTGTTCAAATTTTAGGGCCCAAAATGCAGGTAAAGCCGGTCCATATCTTTGTTTCTCCTATATTATACAAATACCGCTGATGAATCAAAGTTAACCCAGATGCAAATAAAAATCGATAAAGCATTGTAGATGCTATGAATAGTGAGTAGTCTATTGAAATGCATTAGTCTGTCGTACAGCTGATGTCGAAGTGTTTATGTGTTTACATTGAATATACATTTTCTCTGTAACCAGAGCTAAGCCAATGTCGCCGCTTTTCGAATCATTTTTACTTTATATACTCTGTTCATTTTCATCAGTTACTAACTTAGGGTAAAAAGTTGGTCAGTATAATTATATGACGCCTCACAAAATTCCGTCTAACTGCTCGATGCATATTTTGTCCTGTTTCGCCATAAATCAAAATCATATCGGTGTATTCGATATTCGTATAGGATGCCATTGCAATTGCGTGTAATGACGGTGAATGCTATGTGCATACTAAATGGTTATCCGAACGCTGCTTCAGCGACTGCCGGTGATTCCCATATGTTAACTAAGACAGAGTCGGACTCGAATAAAGAAAAATCATTTTCTCGTTACTACGTGCAAAACAACAGGACTTACAACAGGACAAAATAGTCTTGCGGCAGAAAATTTGTACGCGGAACGGTTTCCCAATCGGCGGCATCCATCATCCGAGACAATTGTGAGAACCGTGTATCGACTTCGAGAAACAGGATCAGTAATTCCACGTTTCGAAGGTCGTGGCCGTCATATATCACGTAGAGTTCAGCAAGCAGAAGAGCATATTTTAAACATCGTTGAGGCGGAACCAGGCATAAGTACTACAACTTTAGCCCAGCAAGTAAATGTGTCCCAAACGACGGTGCATCGAATTTTGAAAAATAATTTACTTCATCCGTATCACATCCAGCGCGTGCAAAGATTAACGGAATTAGATTATCCTCGCCGTCTTGCCTTCTGCGAGTGGTTTCAACGCACCGAAGTTCGTCAACCACGTCTTGCGTCAGTAATTCTCTTTACCGACGAATCCACGTTTACAAGAGATGGTATTTTGAATTACCATAATATTCACCACTGGGCAGACGAAAACCCACACGAGATACACCAAGGCGCCTGGCAAGTTAGGATATCTGTCAATGTTTGGGCGGGTTTAGTAGGCGATTACCTACTTGGACCACATGTGCTCCCACAACGATTAAATACAGAATCCTATTTACAGTTCCTCCGAGATGAATTACCCGAGTATTTGGATGAAATACCACTAGCGACACGGCAACAATTGTGGTTTATGCATGACAGAGCACCCGCGCACAGTAGTCGAGTAATTCAAGCATTTTTGAACCAAAGATTTCCACAATGGATTGGACGTGGAAGTCGTACTCCATGGCCACCTCGTAGTCCCGATCTAAATCCATTAGACTTTTTTCTGTGGGGATACATGAAAAGCTTGGTATATGATCGTCGCCCTGATATTGAAAATGTCGAAGATCTGCGAAATCGCATTTATGTTGCAGCTCAACGCATTCGCGAAGACATGGTAAATTTTACTCGTGTGCATAATAACTTTCGTCGCCGAATTGATGCCTGTATTAGAGCTCACGGTGGACATTTCGAACATTTTTTACATTAATAAATTATTTTGTCCTGTTTCGCCTAGATCGGTCCTTGTTAGGACCACCACAAATTTCATAAAAAGAAAAAGAATGTATAACTACAAATAACTCAAAACCCGACATTTCGGATGCATTAACTTTAAACATTAAGAACGCAAATCATATGGTTATCGGCATATTCAATGTAAACACATAAACACTTCGACATCAGCTGTACGATAGACTAATGCATTTCAATAGACTATTCACTATTCATAGCATCTACAATGCTTTATCGATTTTTATTTGCATCTGGGTTAACTTTGATTCATCAGCGGTATTTGTATAATATAGGAGAAACAAAGATATGGACCGGCTTTACCTGCATTTTGGGCCCTAAAATTTGAACAAAATGTATATGTTACAAATAAATTTCTTTTTAAATTTTCAGTAACACATTGATAGGTAGTCTTCAGATTTCGGTAGCTTAAGTGCTATTTACAGGTAACCCTGTATATTTACTGTTTACTTCGGTGTACTTAAGACAATGCTGACTAAGAGGAAAACAATATATAGGCTTTTACTTATTTGTTTGAGTACGTCACGGAAATAAGAGATGTTTTTCGCATACTTTAGAATGTCTACATTTCTTAACGGTCTCCTCAGTAGTCTTTCTAATACTTTTTTGATGGTTTTATAAATAAATCCATTTCTCCCTTATACATTCTCATATATTCCTTTTTTTTCCAATGCACGAGCTACCATTATCTCGTTATGTTTCTGCGCTTCCTCCAAATACCGTTGCGCATCCTTTGCTCTATTTACTGCTTGGGCGATACCTGTGGCACCTCCAGCTAAACTTTCTAAAGCGGTAAGTCCAGCAAATATCGGGATAAGCAGTAGTGATCCACCAGTTTTTGGAATTGGTATTATTCGCGGCGTGCGAATGCATTTGCATCCATCTGCTTCTTTAACAGCTACTCTAGCTGTTTGAGTGACACTTTCGCTTCATCTTTAAGATCGATAGCTTTGCGGTGTTTAAACGCGTCTTTAGTTTTGTTAAATATCTTTCCTGAACGCTTGTCAATTCATTTCTATCCCCTCTTTCCCCTTAGCTTTCATAATATTGGTAACAGTCCACGCAGCTGTCTTTTCGCATTATTACACTCGCGTCATTAGCCTTAACTCGTGACCAAGCTTTTTCTTGGAGTTCTTTGGCAGCCTTGTGTTTATGTTTCAAATCTTTGTTTTAGGAGCATGTTGTATCGTAGTCTTTATAAGCTACGTTGAGTTGATTGATACCTGGGTCTCCGCGTAAGAACGTTTTTTTTTTTAATTTCGTATCAGGTCGACAGTATTGATATCCCGGGATATGTAACTCTGCATTTATCAGGTCTCCACCCTTTTTGACAGATAACATAAATAATAAAATAAATGTTAAAATAAAATAGAATAAGTGTTAATAAAAGTGAGTTTCTTTCCTTTTAGGTAGAGAGGACAAAGGCGGATTAAATTATAACTTTTTTGCAGAGACTAGACGGACTCGTGTTTTGTCGACTCTTGGGGACACCTGTAAGCAACACAAATCCATTCTCATGAAGCGAATAGACACGAGTCTATCTAGTCGCTGCAAAAAAAGAATAATTCCAGCTGCTTTTGTCATCTCTACTTATAGGTATAACATTTACAGCAAGATAGTATATATGAATGTGTGAACTTATCTTTCATCAGCGACTCGTCGACATGTTTAAAATTTGAATGTACTGCACGTGGTATAATTTGTAATCCTTTCTAACTGTGGACAGACGAAAGTTATGCTTACATTATTAATTGATGAAAATGGGCTCAGGCTTGATAATTTGTATGTGTATTCCAACTCTCTTTACTAGTCAGAGTATCAGTTCCTAGACAAAGTTATGAAAATTCTCTCAGGAGTACAGCATTATACGTTATTATATACCTGCACTCCAAAACAGCTGGTGCGCGATAATAGTAATTCGATAATGCTCTTTAAGTAAGACGACATGAATTTAAAACATGTGCACGATGATCATGTTGGAACAGATATGACCTTTCAGCAGTTCAAATTAATGTGTTCTGAACGCTGGAAAGATAAATATGGATTTCCTGTTATCGACAAGCATAGAGATATAAATATGGGAAGATACAGGAAGGTATACATATGTTTTGCTCAACGCTAAGTTATTATTTATGTCGTTGATCATATCAAAAACGGATAAAACTAAGCGCAGACAGAACACATACCGATATATCAGGTAACTGCTAATAAGGGACAAAGTGAAGAAAGAAGCCCGCGACTTAAATTGGAGGCGAGTAAAGCGATGCGGAAAAAATATATGCAGCTTAAACAAGGTCCGGCGGACACTGGCCAGTTGTTGCGAAAAACATTTAAACCTATTATCGAACCTCTAGAGGAGTTTGACTCTAGCCTCAAACAAGCTGCACAATCTATGAAGGAACCGATATTGGAAGTGACGACAAAACTTGATCCACACTCAAAGGTTCACTCTTCTCTTTGACACAATGCTACATTTCTGTTGCATAAAGTACGTCTACTTCATGAGAATCTACATAAATTTCACGAGATACACGAGATCTATATTATGATACGAGTAACAAAACGTTGGACACTGATTTTGGTCCAACACTGGATGCTCATTCAAACTCATTTAAAATTGGTAATAGTCAACGACAAAGTATACAAAGGTACTCCAGGTCTGTATGAATTGCTGTTTAAAAAACATCCCACCATATACACTCAGGAAGACAAAGAGGGATAGCGGGATATTTTGGGAAATTTAGATGCATTACATTGCAACTTCGATCGCAAGGAACAAGTGAGGGAAAGCAAAAGCTATAAGTACAACAATATAATCAAACTGTTACTGGAACAAGCAACTGGTCAATGTTACATAATCGCATCGGAGGCTACAAAACAATTGCGAGGTAACAAAAGTTATGCAAAGTATGCAGAACCGCGGCAGAAGGGGACTTTAACGTTGGTGGGAAATGAGTTCGATACGTGTCTAATCCTCTTGATAACCAAGATTGCGTAACTAAGGCCTATATGACGAAATTTATATAACATATTGATAAAAGACTAGATGATATGAGAGCAATTGAATTCGGAAATGTGGAATATTAATAAACGAGTGGAATTCAAAATAGCTGACAGAGAGTCATTGTACATCGTATATTAGAAGACGTCCAAGCGTAAAAGGTGTCAATACAAAACATTATCCAGACTTTCCACAAAGCTACTAAAAATATAGACATAATTACATAACATGACAAAACAGGATGTAGTTAATGAGTTACATCGAGCAGTTAGACGGAATTTTGTGAGGCGTCATATAATTATACTGACCAACTTTTTACCCTAAGTTAGTAACTGATGAAAATGAACAGAGTATATAAAGTAAAAATGATTCGAAAAGCGGCGACATTGGCTTAGCTCTGGTTACAGAGAAAATGCGTTTATAGTATGGCCGGTAATCTGGTCTACTGCAATAATGTTTATAAACTTTCTGAACTTTTGGAATACATCATGATCCTAGTTCTTGGAGATTATTCATAGACTCATCAAAGACCAGCCTAAAAGCAGTTTTGTTGCATAATGGAAACCATTATCCTTCTATTCCGATAGGTCATGCTGTTTCTATGAAAGAAACTTATGAAAATCTGAAAATTTTATTAGAAAAGATAAAGTACAAAGACTATCCCTAGAATATTTGTGCAGATTTTAAAGCATTTGCAATTATTTTGGGTATGCAATCTGGTTACACCAAATACTGTTGCTTTTTATGTCTTTGGGAAAAACATTACCATAAGCAAGATTGGCCGTTACGGCAACAGTTTATACCACAAAAAGACAATGTACAACATCAGCCTCTAGTAAAAAAAGAAAAGATCATAGTACCACCTCTCCACGTGAAACTTGGACTTATGAAAAACTTTCTAAAGGCACCGGATCTCGAAGGTGAAGGTTTTAAATACCTTCGTGAAAAGTTTCCAAAATTAACACAAGGGAAACTGAAAGAAGGTCTTTTTGTTGGACCTCAGATACGAGAAATAGTAAATTATGAAATCTTTGAAATCAAATTAACAGCGAAGGAAAAGACAGCTTGGTTCCCCATGGTACAAGTTTTCACGAATTTCTTGGGAAACAAAAAAGCTGACAACTATAAAACTTTAGTAATGGATATGTTAGAAGCGTTTCACGCTGCTGGCTGTAATATGTCCCTTAAAGTGCACATTCTACATTCCCACTTGGAATTTTGTTCGAAAAATATGGGCGACGTTAACGATGAACACGGTGAGCGCTTCCACCAAAACATCATTAGAATGGGAAAACGGTATCAGGGGAAATGGAATCCTGTTATGTTAGCAGATTACTGTTGGATCTTAAGAAGAGATACTGTAGATATTGTTTATAACAGACGGAGCAGTATTACTTTATATTTCTAATTATAATAATTTGAAATATACATTAAATCATGATCTAATCTAAAAAACCGTTTCATTGAAATATAAAAAAAAATCGAGCTAACTTGACCTTCTACCTTTCAATAAAATAAATGTTTATATTTTTTCTATTGAAATTAGTATAAATTATTTATGGCAAAATCAAAAGTTGGAATTTGTTGGCCAGTGTTATTAAAGGGTTTGATAATTTGTCGCATGCTGATCTAATGGAATTCATACCATATGCTTGTGAAAATAATGGATGAACGTACATCTTAATTGTAATCGATTGTTTTTTAAAGTATATATGGACTCTGCTTCTAAAGAATAAAAAGCGGCAGATATCCGAAACGCAATGTTTAAATTTCTACAAAAAGGACGCATTCCAAAAAATTCGCAAACAGATGCGAGGAAGGAATTTTATAATCGGAAGTTTAAGGGATTGATACAACTTTCTTGTGTCGAGGGATAACGTGACATTTTTGGTCCAATGAGAGCTTATGTACTCTATTCTGTATCAGTTGGGCAGCTGTGGCATAAGATAATCGTTTACATTTTCCACAATTTTTATCGATGCTCTCCAGAGTAGTTCCGATTTTCTGTTCCATAGTATCTTCCAAACTACATATCGTAAGAGAATACAATTAAATATTAGTTTTTTTTTCGTAGTTCTTCAATATATTCTTCAAATCTGTCTCGGTGCATATTTCCATGCATATTGAAATAATTTCCAAGAATACATGATAATTAACTAACTAACCTACCTACAATTCTTAGAATTCATGATTATTAATGGGAGAAAGTTATTGCGATTCCTTGAATGCCGTTGCTGACATCACAGCAATATCCGAAAATGTAAGCGTTAATTAAAATTGTTGCAATTAAATAGAGGAATAACGGGTAAGAACATTGAAGGATATCTAATACGAGAAATTATCATTTAAGGCTAATTAGCTAATATTCCCTAATAATATTATATTAATTTAATTGTTATATATGTATAATAAAATAGGGGGTACAATACTTGCCAAAACCGACAAATGGGAATTACAAATGACATAGTGAAAAACACAAATGATGCATAGGGAAAAGCAATAGGAAAACACTTTATTAAAACATAGTTAATAGTTAATTTTTCGAATGCATCTCTTGTAATAAATTAGCGACAATATTACCTACGCATTTGTTCAAATTGATATCTGTCTGTTTGTAAATTTACGAGGTATTGTCTGTGTTCGAGCCTTTCCGATGTAATTTCTAATGCTGTCGCGTTAATTCTTCCTCTAACTTTGAAATCGAATTAAAATACAAACTCATTGTCCTACAATGTTGCCAAATGTGCTTTGTTGTTGTTTTGTTTTTCTATATCGTTCAATATTGAAAAGGTTAATGACAGGTATTCCGTTGCGTACATATAGAAAAATAGTTTTGTGTACCTACTTAATGTTAAGCAACGTTACTTGATTTCTTTTAGCATTACAATACAGGTGCGATTCTAGCCTCAAAACCTTGTTACTTGGACATTTTGGTTAGTGTGACCACAAAGGTAAAATCTTGAATAGAAAATCTTGGCTCGAAAGAGAGATTTTGGTAAAAAAACGATGTGTACGTATCAAAGAAACATTACAAAAAACGCAGAGTGAAGGGTTAAGACATACGGAAATTGCAAAGTCTCATTACGAGGGTACTCCGAAAAGTTTTGAGTTCCAACAGAAAAATAGGGTTATTAATCAGAAATATTCTAGTATACCCGGTTCATGTTAAGAAAACGTGCACGTCATCGATAGAACATTCAGCATGACAAATAGCACTTCACCAAAATTACCATTTTCTGAAGGTATTTTTCGACACTTTTTCTGCCGTACCGTTCACAGCGCTAAAAATCACTAAAGCAACAATGTCAAATTATCAGTTGTCATTTTGCGTGCCTTTTATTCTATTATATTCTTGGTGTTTACTTATTAGTTATCGTTAGTTATTGACAGCTGACAGGTAAGATTAGGCACAAACAAATCTGTTATAATTACATTATTTAATATTATGACAGCTACCAATACTGAAAACCGACAACATAGTGTAAATGTCATCTATGACGTGCACGTCTTCTTAACGTGAACGGAGTTTAACTGTGATGATCTACATACTTTCACATTAGTTTGTAGAGCCATAGTAACATCATTGCTAGATTAGGGCAGTTTTCTTTATGGTTCAAGATGTAAAACTCTTTGAAAAAGAATAAATATTGTCAACAACAGAGCTATTCGGCTATGCTTGGGAGCTATGAATTCCTCACCGATAGATGCCATGTATGTCGAAATCAATGAAATGTCGCTTACTTTCCGACGTAAACTTTTATCTGATAAGTTCATGTTGAAATGTAGAAGAAATGACTCGCGGATAATCTCTAAATGCTGTAAATTAAATGTCCCTTATCTAAGCTGTAAGTATTGGTCCAAGAGGATGTCGCCTCCTCTCATTGCATCGTTCATAGACACATCCCCCTATGACAACAAAATATTTAAATCTCAAGATCTGTTTGTATACATATTATCCTTCAATTTTTTACATCATACTTTTCCCAAATTTGCGAAAGATATTCATTTGAATAAATTAGTGTATTATGAAATTGCTGAACAATTCCTGTTAGACGCGCATATATACACAGACGGGGCAAAAAGTAGCGTAGAGGTTAGATGTGCATTCTTTATCCCAAAGGTACAATACAGCAAGGGATATGCGCTTCCGAAAGAAGCCAATGTTTCTTCTGCGGAGGCAACGACAACTAAAAAGGCGAAAGAAGTCATATTTCAAATGAATAATGACAACTTTGCCATATTCACTGATGCCAAATGTGTTTTTAAGAGCTTTCAAAGCTTCAATTTTTCATCACTCCCATTTTTCGGAGAAATGTTACTGTTGGATTTTATCCCGAAACAATATGGCAAGACTTATATTTGGATAAAAGTCATTCTAGTCATTTTGCATATATCATCAGTCATCGTCATCATACAGTGACGAGAATACTTTAGAAGGCGTCTTACTACCACATTCAGACTTGAACTCCGGTTGAATTTAAGGCAATACGTGTAAAGATGCAATATAAGAGTTACCCTACCAACTATTATATGTTCTTCCCCAACATTGAAAATTATCGATGGTACAACAAAATTATTATTACCAGCATCATGTCACAAATTTCCTGCTCAATTGCATAAAATTCACATTTCAAATAGTGACAAATGCACCTTTTGCGAGTCGGAATGCGGGGATACTAATCATATATTTTTGAGATGTCAAAATCGTACAGAAAAAATTAATCTGTTTGTTAACGACTTGCTTTGCATCAACATTTAGCTGCCAATTAATATGAATCCTCTATTAGTCTTAGAAAGAGATGTGAACAGGATCACTTATAAGCATATGTGTAATTTACGTTTCATTATTATTTAAGATCTGTTTTTTTCTACCAGTTTTTCTACCGGTAGCCTACCTTTGTGTGTTTATTTTAGTCACACGATGTGAAGCGTGTCTCATGTTATAAATATTTATATATCTGGCTATTGTTTGTAAGTGGCTGATGGCATAGCACCAAGGCCAATAATGATATTGATATATTAATAATATTAATAATTTTTGAAAAACATTGCCCGAGAATTACGATGAAACTTATAAGCGGAAAAAGTATAAGAAGTTAATTTTTCCAAATGTAAGTATGTAAAAAACAGTTAAATGAGTAATACAGAATTTGAAAAGCTTAGAATCAGTTAAGGCAAAAATTCAGAAACAAAATTTTTGTGAAATTGTAGTTTTTTAATTTACACTATTTTAAAGTTGTAAAACTCACTACATGCGTTCTGAAATTAAAAAAAAAAACTATTTTTGATGTTACAAATAGTTGCTTATAAATTTATAACTAGGAAATAGCTAGGAATTCAAAAATACAATAAACAAAACAAAGTTGACAGCTAATTCCGGAAGCAGACCAGAAGTCTTAGATAATTTAAAATATTTTAGTTCACTTGTAAATGTAGACGTTAATATATTACCATGTTTTCAGAAATGTGCAATGTATATTTTTTTCATATATCAATCAATGCATTTCATCGTGCGACGGACTTATGTCAAATGTATTTTCTATATTATGAAAAAGCTTAATTGATTTAATACACATAACTAGAGGGGACAAAAGCGAGTGAAATCATACGTTTTAGACTCGTGTCTATTCAACTGATAAGAAAGGGTTTGTGTTGCCTACTGGTTTCCCCGAGAGTCGAAAATACGAGTCTGTCCAGCTGCTGCAAAATAGGTATGATTTCGTTTTTGCCTCGTTTTTGCCCTCTCTACACAACTAGAGAGCACAAAGGCGGATGAAATTATTACTTTTTTAGCAGAGACGAATAGACACAAGTCTATCTAGTCGCTGTAAAAAAAGGAATAATTCCACCTGCCTTTGTCATCTCTACTCATGATGGATACTACTAAAGGAGTTAAAACGAAATGTGCTTAGGTAAGTAAAGTTGGCAACTGTATTTTGGAATTTTCAACATTGGGCCATCCCATCGTTTTGTGCTCGTTTTCTTTGTTTTTTTCTTCATCGCTGAATTTTGAGCTCTTCTCTTTTTCGAGATGTTCGCAAATTTTGTGTTCTTATTGATTTCGACATTTTCGCAATTGAAATATGAGTTTGCATAAAGTTGGCAGCCGCACTTTATAATGTTTTAAATGATTTTATAGCGGGAATTTGTGCTAATTTTGTGCCGTTTTGTGCTGGATAGAAAACATTTTGTGTTATACTCACACCTGAGGTATATTCAGTGAAGCCTCCATTGGAGCCCTTGGCTGTTTTTGGAATATACTACCTATAAAGTTATGTGCCGTATTGAACAAATTTTGAGCGCTCGTCTTGATTCAGTAAAGAAATAAACAGTACATATATATTTTGCGCGTACGACACGTAATACATTAGCTACGACTGCTGTGAAGCTAAGGGTATCGTGGGCTTTTTGATATGGCACCATTTATTACTACCCTTGCACTAGTTGCGACTGCTTTGCTTTTCGTTAGAAGTCTCTTTTAATATAAATTATTACTTCTTAAGAATGACTTTGGTTAAAATTAATCGTTCTTTTTCGAAAATAAAATATATTAATACATTGTTAGTGTTACGAGGGGAGATGGGAGGGAAGATGATATACAAATGAATCACGTAAAGTGATACAGGCAAATAACAAAGAAAGAAAGCAAATACTGCAAACTCTGAGCAGACAATCTTATTGAAAAAAGTCTGAAGTAATTTTTCTGTATAGTGTAGCTGTTCGTGATCGAATCAATGGAATCCAATATTATATTTCCAATATGTTGCCTGAAAGACACGATACCAGTAAAATAACTCATTGGCTCTCTGTGTGAATAAAGGACGGTAGTCCTGTTGTAAGACGTAATACAGCACACGTAATTAAATAATTGTCGGATTAGTCATACTTTTTTGGAAAAAGTAGGAAAATAATATATTTCTATCTTCATGTTTTGGGACAACCAATGTCTGCGATAGATATTCACTGTTCCAAGAAAGTTCTCGGTGCCATATTTACTGTAGCGTTTGGTGAAACCGAAAGTAGTAGCATTGACCTTTTATTAGCCACACCACGTGGAATTTCTAAAATGTGGCTAAAAGTTGTCATTTCGCACGGTTTTGGAGATCTAAATGAAATTTTTGATGTAGACGAGAAAACTGATGATGTTGATAGCAGTAATCGTTTCGTTCAATAGGTTCAAATATTTAAAGAGGACGTAAGAAGAAAATATTCGAAAGGGCCAGAGACAATCTTCGATATTTGCCGGAAATAGTACCACTTGTTTCTGCTATAATTAATAGGATTTTTAATAATGCAAAGGCTGTAAGTAGCAATCCTTCTGTGGAAATTATTTTAGTTTTAATGCTATTAAAAATAGAATATTTGCACATAAAACATTACCAACAAGAGTTGATGATTTTGTTTTACATTACATTATGTTATTGGAAGGTACTACTAAACGAGCTGTCTCAAAAATTCATCACGAGGATATAAGGTTCAGCATACATAAGAATGTGGAAAATTCAATTCAGAAATGTTGTACCAATATAGAATTTAAATGGTTGTTCCATTGCTATCCCTTTCAGTAAAAAAGGTACTTCGCAACAAAGAATATGTTTAGCGTGCTCTAACAAAGGAAATACCACCATCAAATCTTTATTAGTGCTATTACACAGCAAAAGTGCTTACACAAATCACACAAACAAGAAACAAAATAGAATAAATCTGAGTGTACAAATACATATCATAGCTATTACTACTCAGATATTTATGGACCTAATAAAAGGCTCGAGAAAGTAAATATTTTTTAATTGACCGTTCAAACGATGAAATCGGTAAATCTTTAACAGTTTGGAATAATATTATAATACTTAATAGCATAGTAGCTTACACCATCTCTGCTTTTAGCTAACCTATGAAAATTTGATCGTAAATTGGTCATTATATCTACTGTAATGATCGTGAATCATAGAATTAAGCGTATATTTATTTAAATTGAATTTTACATAAGTAACACATTCAAAAATATACAAGCATGACGTTGTGAGAATTCCCAAAGATCTGAACGAGTCTCTACAGTCATCCATAAATCCAACGCCAGATATTAGTTTTATACATCTACGTTGTAGAGTAAATATTCTATTAGAATGAGACGAATGGCCCCAGTTCAATAGGGCAAATGATATACTTGATTGGAACAGACCATAGTAAATACTTTTTAGAAAATCGACTGTTAATTTGGAACTTAAAAATCGTATCAAGTAAGTTGTTGATGAGTTTTTTTGGATCAGGCATTAAACATGCTTTCCCAAGTGAGAGTTTCACTCTAGATAAACACATTTTTTATTTAACAGGTTCATTTTGTGAAATATTTCCAAAAGGTCGTAAATAATAGTGCCTATGTTTCCTCTAGATTAACGCTAAGCTTGTTTGTAGAAAACCAATTTTTGATATTTTTGTTCGTACTATCAATCGTACGTGAACCTAACCGACAAAAAAATTGGCGCGGATTAGTTATAAAACTGAATGTCGTATTTGAAGCCTTATACTGAATGAGAACATTCTACTAACTAAACTTGAGATGTAATCCAAAAATCATTCCCATTCGTGTTAAGAAATTGTGCTAACTGGAAACCAGTTAGACTTCAACGTAAAACATGCGCGAAAACGCGAAAACAAATATATACGGTACGGATTCACTTTCCCCAATGTACGCTTAAAATCATCTGCATTTTGCGATAGTTTTCGTTTTAAACAGAAAGAACTCTGACACATTTCCTCAAGAAGATAAAAAAGCTAGTTCAATTAATTACGCTAGAAAAGATTTTAGAGAAGATTTTATCTTGCATTAATGCCAGCTATTCCGGGGCGAAGTGAATCGACTATGGATATCTAATAGCAGAAGTCGAAGAACTTGAAAGTATTAAACAAATTGCTGCAATTTTAAATACAAAACATTCCGACTATAATATAACGTGTATAGTACCTACCTGTAATGGAACTAGATTCAGAATGTCATCAATCAACATCTTTTGTTCAGAAAAGCATGCTTATCTGCTGATGAGGCTTCAAACACAAAGCTGTCAGCGATACCAAAATGTATCCAGTGTGTGCTTCCATTCACGTAAGTACGATTTATGTGAGTGCAAGCAATCAACTTGCACACACTTCATATTTCCTACACATTAAGACCAAATCATTTATGAGAAATGTATAACGATCTACAAACTACAACGAAAAAAGCACCCGCAAACATTGTAGCAAATATCGTAATGTATACAACATAAATGCGTAGCACAACATATTGATGCGCATATGTTTCATCAACTAACTGTAAGATGGTTAATAAGTTTATCGATCAAATAATAATCCTTGTGTGATCTACGAATGTCATAGAAATTAGTTTCCAGAATTTTCTCACAAGAGTTTCTGCCCAACACCACGAAACTCATTCTACACGTTTTGAAACATTTCATAAGTAAGACCCCTGATACATTACTTCAATAATAGTCTTATTACATTGCTTGGATACATTGGACCAGAGCTAATAAAATATTAGCCTATTTTATTACTACTTTTGTTCACCTGTATCATTGACTCCACACAGAGTCTAATAGCTCTCGCGTTTGAGGGATTTCTTGTTATACGAAAAGAATAAATGTAGTATTTACTCCTATAGCACAGAACACTCCGTACTTGCAAAAATCTCAAAAAAACCTTTTTATTAAATCTGGTGGCAGTACAAAATTAGCTCTATACGGTACAAAACTACCGCTCACTGTAAGTAAGAAGCGGTGTCACATATACGGTACATAACTCTTTATAGGTAGCACGGCCGCCAGGGTAAAGTTGACAGTCACATTTCATCATCAGCGAATATCTCAAAAGCGTGAAGAGCACAAAACTCGATGATTACGGTACAAAACGATCATAAGACAATGGCATACCCCAATTTTGAAAATTCAGCTGCTAGCTCAATGCACCTCCCCATACTGTGTGAGCTGCATGTAATTTTTAAGAGTAGGATAAAAACAATCAACATATGCTATGCTACATATGCTAGATATTGTGTTAAATATAATTAAAATAGAGATTGTCACAAAATTATCAAGACCAATAACTTCATTAATTCTGAACAATAAGAAAATCTGTAAAATGTCAGTTCAAAGACAATCGTTGATAATACACGTTTGTCTCTGAACTTTGATCTTCACAAATAGATGAAAAACACATGAACGGTTAAAAGGTTGTTCCAACTTTCTGGAATTGTAAAACTACGCCTATCTGTAAATAATAAAAACAAAAATTTTCCGACAACATAATAGCCCTCATTTTTTAAAAATATTCGATGATCGATATGTCGAAAAATGATCAATATGTAGCAAACCAGAGATTTTCAATTTCCTGGAGCTTCCTCTAGGCTGTTGCATGTAATTGAGAGCGAAATGTCGGCATTCTCATGCAATTACGACGCGGTTTCAACTTAGAAACCCAAATTTTTTAAAAGAAACCAAAAATGTATTTTTTAAAGGCATTCTGTACTAGGTTGTGGTATAGGAAGCTACCTGTGTACCTGCGCCACCCTAGGTGAAAGATTTCCATTTTTTTCGCAAATTATAATCTTTGAACTTTGGTTTGCCCCTGGTATTTTTATAGAACTATTAACAATAAGCGTAAAAAATTAGTTTAAAGTCTCTTCAAATGTAAGACAGAAAGCTGTTGATTTTAATTTTTGATGTAATTGGACGGATTTATAAACTTAAGTCAATGCTATGTATATTTTATTTCATTCAAATATGTTGAAAAATAATTAAGATCCTTGGGGCAGGAAACTAACATATTTTCAGATATTGAAAATTTATGTTTGTCTATAAAGTATACGTCAGACTAAATGCCATAAATCACCTGGAAGGCGATATTTGTTATATGAATTTTAGTTTGAAATTTAGATTATACAAGATCTCCTTTATAGATATTTTGCTTGGTTAGAATAAATGATTCTCTACTTTTTTTACATCAATAGTTCAATTAGCTTAGTTACCTGTATTTTATAGCCACTCTTTATTTTTATTTTGTTGAATAGTTCCTATAGTTTTAAGTTTGTGTAAGCGTTAAGTTTGTTTGCCTCTGAGCATAAACAATACATTATTTAGTTTATGGTGGTAAAAACTAGGCATTTACAATTTTGAAAAATTATACATGTACATCAACAGAACTTACTGAAATGACTAGCTTTATAATCTTTTGCCTTTTTAATTTATGGAGTCATTTAAAAGCGATAATCTTTAATAGTTACGTAGTACTCCATTACTTCTGAAAAAAAAAGAAAAAGAATTGTTATTTATTGGTGACGCGGTAGGCAACCAATTATACGTTTACTATTGAACGTATGCGAAACCACAGGCGAAACAATAACAAAGATCTATTTTAATACAAATAAAATAATAACTATTCAGCAAATTCGACACTTTTTGCATCACGGATATTAAATCTTCTTTTACTGAAAAACTAAACTCTATTACGAAACTATTAAAATTTATTACAAAATTATAGTAAACTCTGATATGGAAACAATAATTTATACTGGCAACACAGGGTAAAATAAAGCTATACAGAAATCAGTCCAGTGATGGTAACTACCCATTTATCGGTAAATCTGCCGAATTTAGATGTAAGCTACCGATTTACATATGTGCTACAATATTTTACGGAAAACCTTGAGTTTTTAAACTTTTTATTTACGCGGACGCATCAAAAAACACTTTTCACGATAAATAAAAAAAAAAAAACGTAATTTTTTTATAAATTATTTTTTAATTTCCGCGTATTATAGCGAGTTGTAGTTGTAGTTGTAGTATCTATAATATTAACGAATTTTTAATTTAGTGAGCAAATTTACCAAATATTTTTTTTGAATCCCGAAAATATTTCTTTCCTTTTTTTAAATTTCTCAAGTGTTAAATCTTTATGAAATAATCAAAATTTTGTTTTTGTATGGTGAGGATGGATTAATTAAGACAAAAAAAGAAACACAGCAATGGTAAAGTCTAATTTTATAGCAAGTTTTTATAGTGTCCTCCTTGTCTTTCAAAGCAACAGGCAAGATGATCTTGAAAGTAGGAATACTTTTATTTATAATTAGGAATATTTATTCCTAATAAATCCTGGGTTTATTCCATCCACGTAATCTTTTAGTTCGGAGAAGTTATGTATTTGCACGTTATTACTTTTCAGGTACCCCAAAAGAAGGTAATCGTTTAGAGACAAATCAATTAATCTTTGGGCCTAATCCACTGCCTGCCAATCCACTGTTTAATTCAGTTTCTTAATTGATCGAATGACGTGGTCTGGTAACAGATGCAGCTTTGCTGCAGTAAATTTTTTTTCGATAAAATATGGGTTAGTCTATAGTTATTCCAAATATTGACAGTCAAAATCTTCGCATCGCTTATTTGTCCTGATGGTTAAATTGGGAGGTATGATTTTCAGAAACGATTGCAAAAAATTAAAAGCTACAAGGTACAGGTTCAGCAACGTGCGTGTTGCCGCGGAATGGTGAGTCAATAAGCAGGAAGTGACACACGCAAGAGATTATGATATTAGTTATGGTTATGAAGATAGTTTTTAATGTATATTAAATAAATTAGCAGTATTAAATGTTATCATGAACACGCTTTTTGTTTCATAAATAAATAATTAGACATAATAAACAATTTTTGAACGAATTGACCATTATTTTCCTTATTATAATCATTACTGATTATAAATTTATTTGCTTGTTTGCTGGCGATTTCCCAACAGCAGTTATTAAAATTACGAAGTCAATTTCGACATTCGAGATTTCTTTATCGTTAAGGTATAACTCCTTGGACCTATTGCAGGTTGCAAATTGGGGCATCGTCTAAATAAATGGTATTAATGATATACTTGTTTGTTTATAAAAGTTAGTATTATCCATTGTACTTACTACACTACAACAAAGCATATACGGTAATGCCATTAATTAGACACAATTTAACTCTATTGTATTCTAATATTAGCTTTCGTAAAAGCGTTGTACTATTAAAGTTGTTGTTACTATAATTTCTCTATTGATGCGCGTGTCAGTTCAATTTTCACATTAATATTCTAGAACTCGCTATAATACCAACAATCTTGATTAACAACAAAACTTTTCGTTTTTTGCGAAAAACATTGTATGTGTGTATCGGTCATAAAGATCACTGTATAGATTATAAAAAAAAAAACGATATAAAATGTTGCCTTTGTGAATAGATTTTGTTGAAACCGGTTTTCTCTTAATACGAGGTGTGATTTTGTGGATGGTTCAAAATTATATTGAAATCTACAGGTGTATCTGTAGGTGTAACTTCGTAGCTACTCAAGATTACACTTTTTAAAATAAAACATGCTATATTATTACTAAATTAAACATGCTGATATTATTGCACTATTGGAATCCTCATTAAATTGGGAGAAAAGGAAATAAAGAAAAATATCAAATTAAAAGTACATAATCAACATACTAAAGACAACCATGGCTAATGTAAACGAAACATGAAGGAAAGACAATAACAGTAGAAATTAAATTTGTAAGAAAGATAATTGGAAAAACAAAATAGGATAGAGTACTAATGAAGAGATAAGACGAATAGCAAATGAAAAAGCAGCAACTACCAAGATTAAGAAAAAAAAAAAAAAAAAACAACTAAATTGGTGTAGCCATAATTAGAGATGACAAAAACAGGTGGAATTATTCATTTTTTGTAGCGACTAGATAGGCTCGTGTTTGTTCGCCTTATGAAAATAAATTCGTGTTGCCTCCTGGTGCCCCGAGAGTCAACAAAACACGAGTCTAGTCTCCGCAAAAAAGAAATAATTTCATCCGCCTTTGTCCTCTCTACTCTGGAAGAGGTGCTTGAAGTAAGAAGCCCCAAAAAGAAGGTCTAGATAAAATTATATAAGAGAATAGTAGAAGTAATAGGACAAAAGGGGAGAAGGACTTTATTAGAAATGAAAGAACTGGCCAGAATCCGAAAGGCATAGAGGGTAAATAGAATAACGATTGGTAGGACAGTAATTCGGTTCGAAAACCACTGGTTTCATTCGTAAAACCAAGCTTATATTTAGATTACCATTTTGACAACGTTTACGATCAACTTTGCCTCAAGATTTCGATTCGCTATAATTTTCATTGCATCGCATATAATATTCATCATAAAGTTCATTTCTATTGCGACATTTAGTCTCTCTCACTATATTTTTTTATTACAGTTAGCTGGCAGCCGTAAAGTAAACTATGTTACTTAGCACCAAGTTAAGAATTGTTCCGCAAAAGTTATCAAGTTGCGCCAGTACTTGGCTATCAGAATGGGTTGTGGAAGACCTTTATATTTACAAGAAAGAGGAAAAATCCAAACTGTGCGACAAACGGCTACTCGAATGGAAGAATCCTCAGAAAGATTGAACGAACCACGTGGGTGGTTAACGCTTACCTGAAAACATGGAAAATTCAGCATAATAGTTGCTAGCAATAACCGTGGTCGCATTGCAACGGCAACAACAGCAAGCATCGTGTATTTCTGCGGATGGTGTCCAGTTCGAGAACTGGATACCATCCAAAGGTAATAAAGAAATGTTAAAACTGCGCAAGAAACCGTTTCTGTTGAAGCATCATAAGCAAGCCGATTAAAATTTACTCGCAACCATCGTGAATGAGTAGATGAATGGGAAACAGTTGTCCTCAGTGATGAAAAAAGTTTAATCTGGATGGAGCTGATGGCTTTCAATATTATTTTCGTGATATGAGGTTTGCAGAAGATAGCCGAGTTGGATCAGTAATGGTTTACGGTGCGATTTCAATTCGAGGAAAAGTGGGATTAGAAATTGTGGAAGGAAGACTACTCAAAAGTACTTGGAGTTGCTTCAGAGACAAGTTGCTAATTCGGTATTTCTCAATGAAGAATATGCATTTCAACATTATAATGCGCCAATTCACACAGCAAGAATAATCAACACATGGATGAACGACAAGAATATCGATGTTCTGGAATGGCTTGCCCTTTTTCCAGACATGAATATTATAGAAAACTTATGGGGCTAGACGACGAGACAAGTTTACAGCGAAGGAAGACAGTTTAACATTAGAGAAGAACTGGTGTTAGCCATAACCACTTGGGATGCAATTCCAATAAATTTGTTAGATAATTTATTTATTTCTTTTTTTTATCTCTTACTCGTTATTAAAATAAAAGATTTTTGCAACAGTAATCAATTGTCACTTTGAAAATTACCACTAGAGTGAAAAATCCTCAAAAATTGCAAAGATATTTGAATATTGCACGCTGACGCCATTAACAACATTCATTGAAAAACATAGTGCTTTACGTGCGATTCATCATGGATTTAGGAGGGATAAGTGCACTGTCACTGCTCTATTGTCATTCTAGAACAAACTGATAAGGGATCCCGTTGGGAATCTTTTCTGATTTCAGTAAGACCTTCTACTGCTTAACAGTCCATATTGTTCTAGTTACTGTATCGCAGAAAATCCTCTGGATTGGATATGTTTATACCTCACAAGCCGTCCGGATAGAGTATAAGCAGGAAAAGCAGGAAGCATCTTTTAAAACCGTTAGGTCCAGTGGCTTACCTCCACATGCTGTTTTTTTTTTTTATGAAACTATAATGAGTCCAGTTCTCTTCAACTTATATACAAATAACATTATGACTATTAGTAAATATCATTGAATGCCATTGTATTTAACAATTGTTCTAATAATTTATTTATTTCTGTCATGGTATAGCAATTTTAGAAATTATACTTTTAATTTTGCTGAACTGCATCAACAAGATGCAGTTCAACAAAAAAAGCTTTTTTTTTACAAAAATGTGTTATATCAACCTAACGAAATATTTGCAATTCTGAACCACGTACGCAGATATATTGGGTCTCTTAACGACTGTTTCACTTTGGCAAAATAGCGTTGCTAAACCTTGTACAAAAGCCGGAATCGCAATCTGCTGCAACAGTTTTCAAATTCAGAACTTGTTTTTAAATTATAATAACCATAACACCATGCTACAGCAAAAATCCTTTGTTTCGGGATCAACGACAATAATAGTATACTTTACATTGTTAAAAAGTATCATAAGTGACAATAGAATAAAACAATCGCCAACGTAATCTAACAATGCCACTAACATTGCCAAAACGACAATGCCAAACGACGCCAATTTTATTTGTGACTTTATGTCTAGCTGTTGTCCAGACACGTTCTACTTAGCATTTCCTCCAATTTTAATAGTTTTGATTGAATATTTAATTTTGAAATTTATCCAAAAGTGTATTCAATCGTATAATATCGAAAAAAGTGGTGTCAGGGGGACAAAGACAAAGAGGAAGTGACAAAATTTAATATAAAAGAAAGTTTGAAATATAGCCAAAAGATTTAGGATCAGCCACTTGCAAAGCAAGCTGCTGTTATTCCCCCTGAACATCACAATCAAGTTAACAAAATACAGAGCGAAAAAAATACTAAAAAGTGCATAGCCAACTAAGTACCGGATGAAGAATTGCATAATACATTGCTAGTATACTAGTTATTAAATCGTTCACGCAGTCGACATGCCAGTGCTATGAGAGACAAAATACGTAACGCGCCGGGGACTGCGTTAAATAAGCGAACATTATAAGAAAAAGATCTTTTGAATATTTCGAGGTTATGTATTGGAGGCGTCAACAACCTCCTAGATCTAATGTTAATCGTGTACATGGGTTCTAAACATCAATTTCCGATATAGATATTTCGGCTTCCTATTATAAATGATCTTATAATAAAAAATGGTGGAAATATAATCCGTTCTGCATTAAATAGCCTTCTAGATAGCCCTTTTAAGGACAGGCGAGACGCGATCAAATCGACGGATACCACATATAAATCTTAGACTACTGGTTTTTACCAAGTGCATTGTCACCTACTTATTTTTTAAATACCAACTTACAAATACTAAGTAATTATGTCACTATTTACAACATAGCATACATTTTGTGTCAGTTGTAAACGCATTCTATCAACACTATCGAGGCAATGATAGTAAATAGTTAGACAAAATATAGTTTTAGTATATAATTTTCTTAGATTAACTCCAAACAATCGTTACTGCCATATAAAAGCTTTAGATTATAAACTTTTTTAATAACAGAAGACACATGTTCCTTAAAACGCAACCCAGTATCCAAAATTAATTCCAAATTATGGACACTCTCAGAATGAAGTAAATTAACATCATTAATTCCTATTTTGATGTCATTCAAAACAGTAGCCCTAGCCTTTTTCCGACCAAAGACCAGTACACAAGATTTTCTCGGATTAATAGATAGAATGTTGTGCAGACTTAGTCACAATTGAAGCCAGATCAAAATTGACTTTCTTGCACATTTTCATGCACATTGATTGTGTATCGCAGCATTCATGTGATCTTCAACTTTTCATAATATTAGATATATAAAAAAGGTCTCAGTATACTACCCTGTGTAACGCCCGATCCAACCAGCTGCACGGCTGAAATGTCACCATCATAAGACACCTGTTGGAGGCGATTAGTTAAGTGATTATGGATAAAATTTATTGTTTGAGGTGTAAATCCGATATCCGGTAGAATGATTTAGAGTGTCGAAGGCCTTAGAGTAACCAAGCAGAACCAATATTGGAACCATACTATCGTCAATGCCTCCGAAAGTATCATCTGTTATCTTAGCCAACGCAGTAGCATAGCTGAAACCCTTCCTAAACCCTGACTGTTCATTCGGTAATATGTAGTTTTTATCCAAGTAACAACGTATTTGGGTGTATATAGGACCCCAGTTTTCCATTGCCAACATGACTTCGAAGCATAAAATATTTAGAGGCCAATAACGGCATTTTTGAACATTTGTGAAAAGAACGCTATAATTAACAAGATTTAAATGCATGAAATTTTGTTTTTTGTGTGATGATATTTCCCACTATAGAAAAACACGCTCTTGACTGGAATTGTAGGATAAACCAAAGCCAAATTAAAAAGATTAAAAAGAAGAATAAAATTTAGTTTCATAATTACATATATACATATACTAAGTATACCGGGCACGCGACTAATATGTCCGCGGAGATTAGCATGAAAACTACAAAAAATAGAGAACTTACATTTTCTGCAAAGTAAAATTATTTATGTGTATGTTTTACATTGTGATCACCTTCAAACTTTGTATTAGTCATCTCTGCAATGATAGTTATATTACAATGTAAAAATATATAAAGAATGTATAAATATAAATATGTCCCGCGGTATTCATTGAAATTCAAGCGTTTTCTTTTTTTTTTTCTTATAGGAACTATATTTTTTGACATTGCCAGCAATTTCTTTGAAAAATCCATTTTTAAAATGGTAGCAATAACATAACGTTTATTTGCAGTATTTTCCAAGATTTTACTATTATTTTTATGGGAAAAACGTTTGTAATATTCAACATCAAGGACATTTAATGCAGCTAGAAGGTCATGATTTTCAAACAGAAACTACTTCTTCGAAATACCAAGTTTTTAATCAAAATTTACACATAAAGTTATCTTATTGTGCCATGTATCATTTAGGACATGGACTACTTAAAAGATTAAAGGCGGTTGCGAAAATTTGGAACATCTTGTATGTTTTTACAAAATACGCAGTAATATAGTATATACGTCCAGTAAATCTGATTTCTCCATCTTATTATATTTACAAATATATTGGATCATCTTTCAGGAAATAAAGCTGCGAAGTTTGAACCGTCAATTGATTTTGGAAATTTATTAGTTTAATGCAATTTTCACCTGGGACAATTCAGTGATGTAGCAACATGTTTTAAATGCGTAATTGAACGGTGTCTTGTCTAAGGTAACTGAGAATTTAAACAATGTGTAAGGAATGTTAAACTTTTGAATCTCTATTTCCTTCAGATGTAACTGTATGTCTTTATGAAAATATGTACTTCAACACTGACAATTTGATAACATACCAGGAATACATAAAAATGATAACGAACCAATTAGAATAATATGCATTGTACATACACATATGTGAACCATGCATTCGCTTGCATTATGCTGTGTTTGACCTTTTCAAGCAGTCTTCTGCGTTATAAAGTGTGGACGTGCAATTAATTCCTTACTAACACACTCGTAATTAGGTGGAATGTTTATGTGTTAATGTAATTATCACTGCAATTATTGATCGCATTTGAGCAATGAATGCCAGATGAAGGAAATATACAGGTGAGTTTATGGTTTAGCGTGCATATCCATACAAAGATTCTTTAATTGTTATTATTATTTACATTCCTACACGGCAGGCCATTTGAAATCAGTTCAAATAATACAATATTCTTTATGTTAATTTTATGCCAGTTAAATATTTAAATTCTGCAGTATTCTTCGCCATTGACGAGTAAAGGAATTAATATAAGCTTAATCCGCTCGTTATACATACATCCATACTTATTAATTGAATGTGTATTATGTCACACCAGCTTTAGAATAAAGTTCTGCGTTACATAAACTTCACAATTTTGAGTGAGATACGATCTAAGAAAAAAAAAAAAACATGAAATGAACATGATTGCGAAAAATTATACACATATTTTAGAAAAATATTATGACGTGTTTTTCTTATTAATAATAGGTAGGCAAACGCCAATTACCCATTTTTGCATACCTATCACGGAATAGGGAATCTACTATTGCGCAAAAAAGGTAGTTGACATTTGACAGCTGGAAGTACAAAAGAAGAGAAAATTTGGCAAGTTTCCTTTCAAAAGCATGAAACCGAAATTTAGTTCATCCGCGCACACATCAAATGGCGCTGCTAACGCGGTATATACAAATTTGTTTTATCGAATTGTATTTTTTTTTTTTAGTTCTTTTTGTAATTTGGTGTTGTAATTGTCAGTTGCATCAGCACAAGATAAATTTAAATTTCAAATTAAGTGAAAATGTCAGGCAAAATGTGGCCGTAATTGATAATTTTAACTTAATTCTAGATCAAATTTTAATTCGTGTTGATGCAACTGTTGACTTACATATATAACCAACTTCTTTAACAAATGATGTCGTGCTAGAGGTGAGCTAAAATTACGTTTTAAAGCATATTCCGTGTTATAGACTTATTAGGAATAATTTATTACCTGCACAGACGCTTAATTTTGTACGAGGTGTGCATGTGTACTGAGTAAGTTAACAGATATTAGTCTATGAGACACATTCACATCCTATACTACAATTGTTTCTTTTTGTAATATACAATGAAAGGTAAATAAAGACACACGCTTAGTTTTATTTCGAACAAGACCACTTTTTAATTCTGAATTAAGTTAAATGTCCATATGGAATTTAATAACAGATATTCTCTCAGTATTTTACTTTTTTATATGACCTTCACAGACAGTAAACTCACATTGATTTTAATCATGACTTAAGTAGCATTTGAGAATAAGTTAATTAAATTAACGATTAAAATTGTTCAATCGTTATTAGTGACGCAAAATGCAGCCGGACTTGATGACTTGAATCTGCTCACAGTTGTTGCAATGGATAGCTTGTGTATAGCTTCAAACTGCTAAGTTCTCTACGAATATTTTGTGTTGGTTTGGAAGAGCCATTATGACATATATCTGAAAGGACTCCAGAAAAGAGAGACTGTTACCACATAATTTTTAACATGTTTTATTTTTAAGTTGGTAGTGTTAAATGAAAAAAATTAACTTTTTCCCCATTAAATTTATGGATTTTATTAGTTTGAACAGACAAATAAGTAGAAAAGCATTTTAGGATGGAATTTCCTGTTCGCATGAGTTAAGACGATTTATTATGTTCTTTAATCGTTTTTATATTTTGTACAGTGAAGTCCCTTTCGTTTAACCGATTTTTAAAATTTGAACAAAATTAATATATAACATTAAATTCTTATATACCATTAATTAATTAATTAACTTAAGTAACCTTTCAAAAAGGGTTGTTTAGTTCTTTAAGCGGTTACAAAATAATAAAAGAACATGGTTTGAATTTTGTTGTGATTTGAGGAATCTCACATGGATATTTAAAATCAGTTTACTGTCACTGCTTTTATGCAGAATACTAACTAATTTGAATAAATTGTCGAAAAACCAAACTAATAAGCATCTTGTAGCAATCGTTATGACGTATTAAAAAAATAATAATTGTATTTCAATACGTTTTCATTTCATTAAAAAAGATTATAGCAATTAATTAATAATCACATATCTTTAAATAAATAAATGTGTTAATTCGCAGGTTGCATTTACATATTTACGTATTCCGCAACATGTTTACTTCCTAATAGATAACACCGATAAATAACTGTTTCGGAGATTACATCTAAAGTATGTGTTAATCTCTGAAATATCTCGCCATTATTATAACAGTGATTGCACAACATATACAGAATTAACTAAATGAGATAAGCATTATTATATACGTCGCATTTCATTTAAAAGGTAGCACATCAAGTAACTTAAAATATGTGTTCTTTGTTATATACACTCCGCTAAAAAAGTATCGCATGAACTAAAAAAGGGCATTTATAAACCAAGATATTTTTATACGTTCACAAAAAGTTTGCCTCGCGTATGTGAACTATAAAAACACTAATAAAATCATGGAACATAGCTTTTTTACTTCTTTTTTCTAAAAGAACACATTTAAAAAAATGCATATGTGTAAGGTTTGTTCAGTTGTTTATTGAAAGTCTTCCTATACGGACAAATTTTAAAGTGCGAAGTCAGAGTTCTGTACCAACGCTTTTAAAACTAAATTGAGCAATTTAACTTCAGAACAAGTGGCTGCTATAGTTGCTTTAATCGAAGATGGACGATCTCAAGCATACGTTGCTAATTTGATGAACATCAATCAGTCAAGTGTTTCTAGAGCCGTAGCCAGATATAGGGAAACAGGCAATTACAGTAGAAGACCTGTACCAGGTCGTCCAAGATGTTCTACACGTCAAGATGACCGCTATTTACTACTACAAGCATTACGTCGAAGACATGTAACTGCGAGACAATTGCAGAACGACTTGGCTAGAGTCAGCAATACTCGTGTGAGTACTCAAACTATTCGGAATAGGTTACGACAGAGTGGATTAAGAGCTAGAGTAGCTGTAAGAGCCTCTCATCTCACTAGGAACCACCGAGTGGCTCGCTTAAGGTTTGCCAGAGAACATGTAAATTAGAACATTAATGACTGGGCCGATATACTCTTCACAGATGAGTCAAGATTTGGTCTTCACACCTCAGATAGGCGTATCGCAGTGTACAGACGAGACGGTGAGCGCTATTCGCAGTGTAATATCAGACCTAGACCTAATTTCGCTGGTGGCTCTATTATGGTTTGGGGAGGCATCTGTTTAACAGGTCGTACAGAGTTAGTACCAGTAGACAGAGGTACACTGACTGCCCACAGGTATATAACGGACATTTTAGAAGAACATGTAGTATCATATGTGCCAATTATAGGAAACGAATTCATGTTAATGTACGGTAATGCACGACCGCATGTTGCAATAATCGTCCAGGAATACCTTAACGATGTTGGTATTCCAGTTTTAGATTGGCCTGCGGTAAGTCCGGACATGAACCCTATCGAGCACGTGTGGGACCTCCTTCACAGACGGATACGAACCCAAAATGTTGCCCCAGCGGACCTGCATGGACTAGAAAATGCTCTCCGTGACGAGTAGAAAAATTTGGATCAGGCTTATATACGGAGGTTAATCGAATCTCTGCCAAACCGTATGCGAGCGGTCATAAGAGCCAGAGGTGGCAATACTCAGTATTAAAAGCTACTGTTATGACATTTTTCTTTCCAAAATTATAATTTCTTGTTTTAATAAAAATCTCAAGTATGAGTTCTTGTTTTTATTTGGCCTGTATTTTATTTAAACAATCATAGAAATTATGTCTTAGAGCGCATTAAAGTATATTTACAACTTTATGCTACAAACAAAGATTATGCGATACTTTTATGATTCAAAACTAAATTATGCGATAGTTTTTTGGCGGAGTGTATATAACTATATACATATAACTATATATAACAAGGAAGCTTTGCGACAAGTTATTTTTTGACATAAACCGGTTGACATTTTATTGCCTTTTGTTTTGTAATTTCCTTTCAAAACTTTCAAATGAGATTATTTTGATTTCAAAGCTTTTAACTAAAATTAATAGATCATTTTTAATTTGAGCATATTCTTAGCCGACACATTATGAATGTTTTTTAATAAAAAGATATCTTAGGTTACTCATTGTCGTTAGCTTAAACGAAACGCGTATTTCTTGCAAAAAAAAATAATAACAGCAATAGATGAGATTACAACTAAAACAATTGTTCGCGATATTCAACGATGTGGCTAACGCGGTGATACTATACGGTGAACTATAGCAATACGGAAAACATTTAGCCCTATGTTATGTAGAGAGGACAAAAGCGAGTGAAATCATACCTGTTTTGCAGCGACTAGACAGATTCGTGTTTTGTCGACACTCGGGAAAACCAGTAGGTAATGCGAACCTTTTCTTATGAGACGAGTAGACACGAGTCTGTCTGTCTGTGGTATGATCGCTTTTGTCCTCTTTAGTTATGGGTGCTCTAAATAAAAGATAAAAGTATATTGTTGAAGAAACGAATTATAAATCTACATTTTTCTAGAACAATTTCCCAAGAATCAAAGCTTACATAAACGGTGGACAGTACGGTGGAATGTTAAAGAATGCAAAAACCTATATGCAAAACTACGGAATTCATTCAATTTATTTTTCGAAGAAGTGTTCAGTCAGGTAACATAAGTTTTTTTTTTTTTTAAGAAACAATATCTAATACAATACAATTTTTTAAATGACATTTTTTTTGATAGATCAATTAATTGTCTAATTGGTACCATCAAAATCTTAATAACGCATTTAAGGAGTGGAAAACAACATAACAAAATGCAAAGATACATGCTGTTGCTGAAGATGTTAAATGCCTTCCACCAGCCTCTTGACAATAAACAAATTTATGGATGCAGTTATTTTGTACATTGCGAGTTAGGGTTAATTTAACCCATTTCATACCTAATTATATTTTTCATGTGTTCTATATTTTACGGCCTATCTACATAGATTTTCGACTTTAAATACCCTTATAAGAAAAAAAGTAGGGAGCGCAAGGACTAAGATCTTGGAGAATCATTTTATTAGTCTTCGCCTACCGATCCACCTCCTAAAAAAGCAACTGTCTAAAGTACGTGCGAAATGGGGAGATGCATCATCTTGCTGATACCAAATCATCGTTTGGTAGGTCATGATTATTTTCATTTACGAAAATTTCTGCAAGAGTAGGTACAAGTGCATCTCTTAAAAATTACAGATGTCGCTGCCAATGATTCTATTGACAACTATCTTTTGCCATACATTAACTTTACGTATTTAGTTTTTTTTTTTTTTAGTATTTATTAAAAATATTTTAGTTCATAGTACATGTCAGCTTCAGTGCTCTGCCAAATTTCATACCTATACATCATTCTATCAAATGTTTTATTAACAAATTTAGATTACGTAAGAATGATATCAACAATGATAAATAGCTAACAAAATTATTACTATGGGAAATAAACAAATCAAATACTAAACTACAGAAAAACAAGTTTAATAACCAATATGTGTAACTTAAAATACCAGTCTAATAAAGAAATTCAACCTACATAGGCAAAATAAAATAACAGTAAGCAGATAGTGCGAGAAAAAGAATAGAATTTAAATTAATTCTATATCGATTTTTGCATCGCATGCCAAGTGATTTCACAAAATATGTAAGAACATTAAAAGCAAGCAAATAAAATTTCTATGGATTTTATGTAATGTGAGTAGCATAACGTAAAGTAACCCAGGTAACACTTTTTAAGTTTTTTAAGTCTAACAGGTAAACGGAAAACAACTCCGAAAGCAGTTGTACTACCTTCTCGTCTAACAACTTGCAACTCGTTATTTAATGCTTGTGTACAGTTGGAAGGGATCTCAACGACACAATACAGGTTATAAATATTTAAGAGGTATTTATTGCAAAGCTACACAAATTAAGTACGTCTCTCTTTTATTGCGAAACAAGAACTGAAAGTTAGTAACAAGTTCTTAAGTAATTTTAATCAATATTACTTGATATGTTTAATTCCCACGGTTTTGTAAATACACACGTACAAAGTAAGATTAGCTGTATATGAATATTTGTAAAACTTAAAATGTATTATTTCCGAATTAAATACCATGTTTTGGTATAATAGAAATTGTAATAATTGTTGTTTTTTTTTCTTATGAATTGACGTACATAAGTTAGGTATATAATAATGAACAATATTACGTAGAATACAAATATGCTTGAATATCAATTAAATACTAGAGTACTGTATTAGCGATCTGAGAAGACAATTGCAATATCGTTATAGGAACTATTTTGTATCGAAAATTCACGTAATTATAGTAAAATACAATAAAAACATTTTATTATATAAAATTTTTTATTACATAAATTATAATAAAAAATATTTGAAAACTAATGAACATTTACAAAAAGGTAGTCTAATCATAATACTCAAGTAAAAAGTATGCTGTTTTGGTATTTAATAAAAATTATGAGAGAGCCAAAAAAGTTAAGTAACTTTATTATCTTTTTAGTATTTCTGCATTTCATTTCATAAACATGTAAAATAGTAAGAAAAAATTCCCCAACAGATTTGCATAATTGTATATGTGCCTGTATGATTACAAGGTGGGTAAACCGTTACCAATAAAGCCTAAGGTTTGTATAGTATTGCACATTGCTGGTGGCAGTAATTTCCAAATAATTTTATCGTCTGGCGCAATTTGAAAGTAAAGAACTGAGTAAAATAAACAATACGAGCCTTTAATATATTGTTACAATATCAAATGAGAACTTGTGAAAGATGTTAAAAAAATGGTGCTACAATTAATATAATCGCGTCTGCCTTGTTATATTAAAATAAATTAACTCCAAAGATAAGTTAATGTAAATGGCAGATGTTCTTGCTGCGTTTAAGAATAATTATTTTATTCCCAATTATGACCCCAGTTATGATATAAAAAATTTTTTTCATGGCCAGACAAATTATACTAGATAGTATTCTTTTTAATAGCTGCAATATTTTAAATCTGTTAAAAAAATAAATGTCAACATTTCATCATATCTGCCTTTAAGCCTATTGCTTTTAATAATTATAAAAAGCATCAAAATAAAAAAGGCAGACAATTTTAATGTTAATTTTTGGAGGGCGGAGGTTTTTTAATTCACTGTACAAAGAATTTCATCATGCGGCCATATGTACGGATTTAAAAGGATTATCTTCATAATGAGTTCAGGATGAACCTTAATTAAGATTTTTCAAAAACTCTATTTTAAAGTTTCTGAAGAATTAGTGGCTAATCGGTGGTGGAATTTTGTATGGGAATTCTAAAAATATTTAAGATCAATAACTAACACAAAAAGTCGTATACAAACTTCAGGTTAGGAAAAACATATTTCATCATTTTTGGAAAACTAATCCTTAATAGGGGATGAACAATTTTGCATGAACAGGTTCCGAAGTTGGATAATTCTTATTAGCTTGTTGGAGAAGTCTTATTAGCAAATTTCATCTTTTTTAATTAAAAAATTACGAGATTTCCAAACGGACTTTCGCCTGCATGCCTACATACGAAGAGAACCTACACTCCAAATTTTGGTTTTAGATTACAATGGTTTGGGTTCTGCATTGATGAGTCAATCAGGACTCCGCTCTTTATAAAATTAGTATTGGTGGTAACGAACATTCTAATTTCAGATGAAGGATCGATTACTACAGATAGTGAAGACGAAAGTGGGACAGAAAATTATATTATGAAATAAATTAATGCTGTACTAAATTTAAAATAGAAAATAGAAAATTCGAATATTTCTTTTTGGAATTATACATTTAATCAAAAACCTCTATGTCCGGACCCCTTTTTGATATTTTTCTAGAGACTCTGAAGATACAGATGCCAAGAAAAAAAGATGTTATTTTTTATGTTTGTCTTTATACTTAAAAAAGTCAATAATCTAGACATCAGCCTTCCACACATTTGTCATGTTTAATACAGCATATCGAAGGCAGACACCATGATGTAATTTACGACAGATGCTTTCTTTTTAATTTCAAAATAATAAAAATGCTCAGCTCTCGCATTTTTAAACATAGATGGTAAAGTATATTATCAAGGATGGTACGAGTCTCATAATTTTTACGCTGTATCGAACAGGTCTAAAAAAGTTAGCAAGTTTAATGTTTACCTGTGCAAACAATTTTATTATCGAAGTCTACATATCAGCTTGAACTAAGTGTTTCCTGCCTTAGGATTAGATTCAAGCAGTACTAGTTATTCACCAACAGATGTCGCAACGAAAACTTATTTTTCTGTAATATATGGTAATAAACATTTTCATCGTGTTTGCAGTTTTTTCGGAATAACATCTTTGCCGGTTTATCTTTTGCCCCAAATTTGCCCTATGTTTCGAGACATACATTTTTCTATTTACCAAAAATGAAGGGGCTTTTACGTACAAAATAATGCTGCATAATAAATTTAACAGGCAAACATTACACTTTTAATAAAGATAATAAAAGTTCATTCTTAATGAATATATACAAGCATCATTTATGCGACACCGTTTTCTACGTAAAAGCCACTTTATTTTAAAATAAATTAAAAAAAAACTGAAAAAAACCGGGGATCTCAAATTGTCTCCTAAATAAGTAAAATGTAAATTAATAATTCGGAAACTATTACTACGCAGGATAATCTTGGAAATTTCTACCCCAAAGTCGGAGGAGTCGGCCGTTCGCGGGCTACCGGTGGTTCCATTGTCAGTATTTACTCTGTAAATAACAAATTTTGCAACTCTGAAAATAGTGTATCATACTTATTTTGGGTCAATTATTAGATATGAAATCACATTATGGGAATTACCGTGTCTCTTTTCGGTTTCTATCCAAAGCCAACTGTTTATTTTAACAAATTTACGTGTATTTTTAATTTTAAAGATAAAATGATGTCAAAGAGAATGAAAAAGGGCATGCAAACTAGAGATAAGTCGTATATGTACATATATACATACATACAGTCTGTACATATACGATTCATACGGTACGAATTTTTTCTATTAATATGGATCTGTATAGTTTGTACATACAGTCTATACAAATCATTTCGGTTTATATTGTTTTATTTTGTTCTATATTTACGAAAATTAAAATTTTAATTTCCTCTTTTTTGCAAGATATTTAGAATAAACTCTAAAGAATAATAAGATTCAAACCACCCGCATCCTTTTGTATCTACTTAGAACTCGTCATCATAAACCGGTTCAAATCGAATACAAAATGAGTCTTTCATTTTGGATTCGAATTGTCGACGAATCTTTACGAATGACTAAAAAGATTCGAATTGGCCATTGCTAATGCAAACGGTACTAAGTTTAAATTATAATATTTCAAAATGCAAATTAACAATATTTAAGTGTACAATACAATAGCATTACGCTTTTTAATAAATTGCACAAAAATATAATGTCCAGGACAAATTTTAGAGAATTTAGAAAGATGACACATTCATATGTATATATGCGATGTTGAATTATATTTTCTGAAGGAATACGTTGCTATTGAATTCAATATAAAACATGATGTATTCATGCGCTTAAGTATATTTTTAGTTTTCTTTTGTGACGGCACTTTCTATTTGCGTATTTTTTTACAAACTTATAAATCAATAGAAATAAAGTACAATATTACTCTTATTATACATCTTGCAAATGGATCTTTAGTAATATGTATACGAATTGGATTCTAAGTCAAGTTGTGTATACTTATCAGTAGAAATGATAAAAGCAGGTGGAATTATTCCTTTTTTCTGTCTGTCTAGTCTCTGCAAAAAAGTAACAATTTCATCCGCCTTTGTTCTCGCTACTTTTTAGGAAGTTAGTCGATTAGAACTACGTAATGTAAAATAAAACAATTTACTTAAGTAGTAATATTGAAATAACAAGCATTTCATAATATATATTTCTATAAAACATTGCACATATATATGTACATATTTACAACATGAAACGGTATCGAACCAAATTACGAGTTTTTATTAGCGCAGTTTGGCTCACCTGTAATATACCGGATGTTCCAAATTGTCGGAGAATTATTGCTCATTTTTTTATATCCCGCAACAAGCAAGATTGCTTAGTGAAGTAGTAGTATTTCTAATTCTTATGAATTGTCGTTAACAAAAAAACAACCATTCCGTAACACCTTTTCAGAAACATTTAAATTCTAGTATTTTTCTTAATAGGATACCCCATATATTTTTGAAAACTTTTAGTTTATGATACAAAAGTTCCAAAGCTGTAAAATAATTTTAAAAGAATTGCAGCTGATTCTAGTTACCGATATTACCTTTCCATTGTGTAAAAAATCATAGTAGGTTATTTATATTCCAAACCAAAACAAATATCATATTTGTTCGAAAATGTTCCAAACAATAAACATCTTGTTTTGGCAACCATTTATTAATTCTTTTATTTAAAAGAATTAATAATTGATTGCCATTGTAATTAAAATCACCGATTTTGATTTTTTAATAAACCGGAAACACGAAAGCAAAATATGCTAGTACCCGTGCACTTTCTAGCAGAAGATGCTAGTATACAAGCACAAACTGCTCTGTAAGAAATCAAATTACTGTTGTCAAATTTTGAAATATAAAACCTTGAAATCAGGAAACAGAAAAAATCGCTGGCAATCAGATCTGGTAATGAAGACTATCAATTCGAACTCCAATTCGTGAGTTTCTTCTGTTTCTAATGAAAGAACATTTTCTCTACTTCACTTGTCACACACATTTGACAAGTAATGATGTATAATATATCCGTTATTGTTTTTCTTGTTTCATGTCGATTTCGTGACTAGCCCAAAAAGCAGTCGCCACCAATTTCCCAGCCAATGGAACTTTTTTCGGAATCGATTCAGTCATCATAATTCAATATTTCGACGGTGGCTTGGTTTCAGGACTTATTGTCTTGAACTGCTGCTTTAGAAATATTAATCCGCAAGCGTTTTGATCCCGAGCGAGCAAGCGAGGCACAACATACGCGGTTAACTTCTTCATGCGCAAATCTTCATTCTACATATGACAAATCCGTTCTTTCCGGATGTTCATCGTCTAGCCAACCTGGTACGATTACGTTTAAATTCAACTGCCTAAAATTTTACTGTACTGTGGCAAATGATTGTGCAGAGTCCCCGTTAACAGTGTCGATCTCGGCTTTCAGTTGAGTTGGCGAATTTAATGACGGCTCGATATTCGATTTGTTTGCAGTTTTACGAAAACGGATAGACATAATGCCTGTCATTGCTAGACAACAGCTAAGCGTTCAACATGACATTATTAAAAATTATTATATTTTCTGAATTTTTGACGAACAGCTCGATCTACATGTTGAAGCTTAAAGCTTTCAGACTATCATCTTATTTATCTAACATTTTAAATTACAACTTGGAATTTAAGATCCAAACGTTGAACTCAATTTTTATCAACAGCTTTGATCCAAATTTATTTTTAGTTAAGCAACTCTGGAGTAAGTTTTTGAAATACTTTAAATGAGATATTTGATATTAGTTTAATATTATAAAAGACTACCTTGGTTATTTATAACAGTATAAACATTATTTTACGCAATTAACACCTAATAAACGAAATTCAACTTTGCATCCACCAACATTTGTAGAAAAAGAATAATTTCTCAAAATTGGTATATCCCAAATTCATGAGATATACTTGCATTTAAAAGAGATTCGTCGAAGGTATATACATATGTACGCAGATGGTTCATGTTATGCACAAAAAGTTTCTAGACGCTTAATTTTATCCATAATATCCTGCCTTCAGTTATATTATCTTCCATCAAAATTTTAAAACGCTATTTTGATTATTTTCGAAACTAGATAAAATAAATAGTTTTAACATTCAAACGTCCCCACAAGATAATTACTAAATTGTTGCCACTTTTAAAAATATAGGATTTGTTTTTGTTTAAGCAATAAACTCCGATAGCTTGATACACTCGGTATCCTATTAAAGAATTAGCTATAGGAAAATATCCAGCAGATATGAAAACATGTTTTTTAAACAAAAACTGCAAATAATTACAAACATGGTCATATACATTTTAGGAGAACGTAGGGATTTATTCATCAAATGATTAAACTTTGCACAAGAAAGTTAACTACATTTACAATTTACTTATCTGGTTTTGATACATGCTGCTGCGGGAGGCAGATACGAAAACAGTCATAACCGCATATTGGTAGATTGTAATTTCATTATCAGCTATGTATTTCGTTTTTTATCAGCAAGTCTATTTGCATTTCGTTGGGTTATCTAATGATATTTTTTGTCTCCAGCATTGTATACGAGTGTATGTACGTTTCTGGTAATCTTAGCATTTGTGAGTGTATCTGCACTTGAAAACATAATTGACATACTAACGACAGTCGAAATTACTAATTACTAGTTGTCTTGTACTACTGTTTACGATAACAAAACTTATCTAGTGCTATAAGAATAATTACAGTATTTATCTTATTAAATAACTTTGAGCAACAGAAGCATATATTTAGAGTCCCTTAAGAGTGGGAATAAAACGGGAATTAATTTTGTTATTTCGCAATTTCTAATTTCAATCTTCCCTTGGTGGTCACCGTCTGTAACCCCGATGATCTCAATATTGCATGGTCTTACGGTGATGTATAAGCCATCCAACTTATCACCTTGGAAGCTTTTAGTGTGTCAACGTCATGATAAAAGTGTTCCACGGCTTCACTACCATCAACTCTTTGCCGTAAAAGATACAGTAAATAGAGATGATAAGGGCAGGTAAGATTATTACTTTTTTGCAGCGACTAGACCGACTCGTGTTTTGTCGACTTTCGGGAAACCATTAACATGAAACCTTATGAGACGAATAAACACGAGTCCGTCTAGACGATGGAAAAAAGAAATAATCTCATCTGTCTTGGTCATCTCTAGCAATAAATTTTAGGACGACAGATTTGAAACATTGAACATTGAAACAGCCTTTTTTAACTTTTTGCAATTCTTGCTATGCATTGCAATCAATTAAATTTTAAAATCTTTCATCTTAAAACTTATCAAAATTCTTTTATCTCTCATTTTGAGGTTTTTAAGTTAGTCAAATGGACGTTACGGAAAGGATTGGTCCGTTTTACTAATTCGCTGCCGTTATCGACTACCGCAGCTGCAACGAACCCTTAATGCTCTAAGGGTGATTTATTTAAAAGTTCTATCTATCGATTTGTGAAAAAAATCGGAGAGTGTTTAATAAAAAAGCGATTTATTTAACTAATTTCTTCTATTACACCTTTTTTTATTAGCGTAATAAGTTATCTATTTTTCTTTGTTTCGACTATTTCATTTTAGTACTGTAGTGTTTCCTGTTAGTGTACAATCTAGAAAATATAGATAGTTCAAGTCCCCGATGTTCAATTGTTTTTTTTTCTGAAAATCATTGTAATGAGTGGAAAAATCAATGATTTAACCAATGTCTTAGTTACCATTATAATGCAGTTAACAATAGTGGCCTGATAACCTTAAACAGGCTGATATGGCAAATACTAGAGCAGTACGTTTTCCATTTGTTTGTATTTATTTTTGTTATATTATTATCGTGCTTATCTTTTTTCTAACATAATTAAACATGCTACGCCGCTGATCAAATATCGTGTAATGTTATAGTGAAAACGATACGCCGTTGAGTTGTCATATTTGCCAGTACAACAATCCATGTTATGATAGCTTCACCAGCACGTACAACGATTGGTGTCCGATTCTGCTTCGAATGTTTTAATCTCTTTGATAATGTCTCAGCCTAAACACGTATAAACTATTTATTTGCAAGTTGATGTTTATGCGCATTCTTATTTGACTAGTGACTGATTTCAATCATATGTATAAAAAATTGATGCCGTGCGACAACAGATAAAATAGACAAAGAATGTATATGCAGATATATAAACTCTCTAAATAATTAAGCGTACGTTACAGCTTTAAATAGAAAACTAAACCATTTTTAGTTGTTTTCATTTTAAGATAATATTTGTAAATTGTCATATACACATAATTCTAACACATAAAATTAACCGTGGATTCACACTGCTTCGATTATTTTTTGTATACGGTATTAGGCCAAAGTCTACGTACGTAATCAGTATCTGTATTGCTATTTCTTTTTGCTATTTCTATTGTTGCTTGCTATTTCTTTTTGTTAATAGATGATTTTCGATGTACACCATCAACCACAGTTTTCTGTAAATAAGTTAAAAAAGATAGTGTTTAAAAGTTATTTACAGGAGATTTTTATATAAAATATTAAAGGTATTTTTATTAGTATTTTTATAATTTAATTTACACATTTAACTTATAACAATGTTTCAAGGTTTCTACCAAAGCTGATATCACAAGGCTCCTTTCGCTTACATGCAGATGCGTATGCAGATTTCCATGAAAGTTTCAATAGTCGTAACCACTTTTATTGTAATCTATAGTTTTAAATACTTCCAATTTATAATTTATTCAATTCAATGTATTATAACTTATACTAATACCGCGAATCCACGACCGCCTCTATCATTTAGTATGGCGCCAACGCAGAGTCCTTATACACTTCCCTCGGTCAAGCCACAGCCCTTCCACGCTCTAAATCAGTCGTTAATGTGTAATAAGAAAATATGGTTGCCCATGTTTTATATTTTGCTCTGTTCTCTATATTTCTAATTCATTTTCTAAGGCTAGAACTTTTTTTAATACCTGACGTATATGGTGTTGCTTATTCAGTTTCTTCCAGTTATTTATTTTTGTTTTCTATTATTGTTATCTTTATTCTAACATTAGCTTTAGTTTGTACAACTAAAAGATGAAATTGGAACAACCCGCAACGAAACACTTATAAGTCCCGTTTTCACTACGCTCTTCTCACAAGTTGTGATGCGGAAAGAAACTTTTTTATATTTAAAAATGTTCTAACAACACATTTCACAGCAGAAAAAATAGAGTATGTTTTAGAAATGAATGTTAGTAAGTCACTTTTAACATGATAGCAATAAAATATAGCCTTGGACATTATCTACCTTTGTTTAACGTCTTTATAACAATAAATACTATTCAAATGATATCATCAAAATCCATATTTATCCATGTTGTGTTCCACTAATATTCATATTTAATCAAAATCTATTTGATCCTACCTCTTCTTCGTCTTCTTTCTCTGCACTAATATCAAAGCCAGTCACAGCCACTGAGCTAATGTACATCTCATAAGTATTCAAAAATAATTCAAATTTATTCTTTCTCCCTAATACAGCACCCCTATTCACTTTACCTTCAAATGGTCCAATATTCTTAAACTTCTGAAATGGACAATGTATATCATGTTAGAACATGCTCTCTCCTACTATTATCACGCCGTTCTTCAAGGCCGGGATCGAAGCGACCTTGAAATACGATCCTGGGGAGGGAGATACCCTGAGAAGTGACTTTTATCTATGCATGGTCAAGGCTAATAAGAAGATTCCGAGAATTAGCTGAGACACTTTAATGCACCTACAACTGTAGATACTGCTGGTTTATACAAACTAAATCAACTTTGCATCAAGTTAACTGTATATCAAAAAAGCAAAAGAAATAGCAGTAGCATCGCATCTTACTTAGCTAATGGGACTCCAACGCAAAACATTAATGTGATCTTCCCCTAACTTGGCAACGTATCGTTTTTGCTATAAAATTGTCCGATATTTAATCTCAGATTTAGCATGCTTTGTAAAGTTACAAAAAAGACTATAAATTCAATTCTGTTTCGCCTTCACTCGTGGAGTTTGGTAGTAGGTTCTGTGATCTTAACTACTTTGGCGTATATGGGGTCTTCAAATTGTGCTTCTACAGCCGCAACAGTACGTTATACGAAAAAACGTTCAATATAAAAGATGTTTCGTCAAGATCGAGTATAATCGATTGTGCGAAATATGATTGAAGAGTGGTATACAACAATTTGTCATCAATGAAATTAGGACAACGCCGCATCATTCTTCATCATGACAAACAATTTTGAAGGAGAAACACATTAAATTAACATCCCATTGCCCGTATTCACCTGGTATATCACCTAACGACTTATTTTTGGTTCCAAATGTCAGTAACAAAATGCGGGGATAGTGATTTCTATCACTTAATAAATGGATTGAGGTCATGGAGCAACCGCCTTTATTAGAAAAAATGGCTCAGGAATTGGCATGCAAAAGTATATAAATCTTAATATCATTTTTTTTCTTTCATTGTTTTTATAAAAACTAAAAAGGTATTCCTCGCACAAGGAAATATTAAAGTTTCGTCTTCGATAACAGTATTGTTAGGTTTCAAAAGTTTTCAAGCATAATTAACAAAGCCGGTAGATTAAGCCGTACCGCAAGTAAGAAATTTTTATTAAATAAAAAGCTTTCCATAGGTTTAAATATTTGTATAAGTTGGAAAAACAAATTTATGATTTACCCCTTTTATAGGATTTGTACAGTTTTTTAAGAATCAACGGAACTTGCTCAACTTTATCATAATATATCACATAGCTCAGTCATCACTGATGACTGATGACTCATCAGTCATCATCACCATGATATATCTAACTAAAAAATACTTTTTTGAAGTAGTAACATAAATATGCTAATATCCGTTTCAGACGGGTTTGTAGCACCACTGGTGTTCATAAATATAAATATTCAAATACATTGAATCTTTTACACATATCCTAATCTCGACACTTATGATTTATTCATGCTCATATCAAGAATATAGAATTTTATATAAATGTACGCAGCTATCGCAATATGTACACATCAAAACCGTGATTGATATCATAAAAGCGATAAAAAGACCCTATTTCATATAACGTGAAATTGAGTTTGTTCTCATAATATACACCCATCTTTAGTAGATGGGTACAATGTTAGGGGTATGTCATCTCTTCCACTACATAACATGCAAAAAGATTAGTTTATTAACTGGTTCAGTACAACAACTTATTTGATTTTTCAAGGCTTTTTAGACTGCTTTTTCGAGCTATCAAAGTTAAAATCGTAGGGCAGCAAAAAGTGTACTCAGTGAAGACAAAATTACTGCAACGTTTAAGGTAGATAACAATAGAAATTGTTCGGTTTTAGATTTAAAAAGGCACATTATGACTGAAAAGCCTAATGATCAATTTATATTTCAGCAGGAAAAGAAGCAGGAAAAGTTAAATTTTCCAATTATTTCAATCAATTAAATAGCCACTCTATGCTCAAGATGTCATATGATTTCATTTAAATCAAGAAGCCATGAAAACCATGTATATTTTTAAAACGGAAATAATGATACTAATGAAACTTTGCAGATAGGTATAATGACGAATAATGCCTCTGATTTTGGCTTTTTAAACAGGAAGTACCATAAACTTTTTATTTAAATTGAGATACCTTATATATTTTTACAGATTATAACAGACTTCGTACTTCCAGATTCATCCGTACTGGTTTTAGTACCGTTTTCTAAAAAATGTGAAAAGATAAAGCACTTCACTTTTACCAAACAATTCATTTTATTTATTGTAAATTAATGAAAAAGTGAGAATCATTCAATATAAACTAAATCGGTGAAATGCTTAAACTCTTAACAATATGCAAGCCTGTTAGCAAATTAAAAAACAAAAAATGTCTAACTCGTCCATCACAGTGGAAAGGTGCTCCGTCCTGTTTGAAGCCAATAATTTTTGCCAATAACTACACATTGTGTTGAAGCGCATGTATAATTTGGTTATCCAGTAGATTCAAATATTTTTCCTCATTTAAGTTTCCGTTTATAAAACATTCCAAACATCCAAACATTAAATTTTTGTAGATGTTGGATATGAGCTTGACAAATTCAGTGAGGATTCTCATTTAACCAATACATGGAATTAAAATGTGTTATAATCTGTACACCTGTAAAAATATACCAAATCTTACAAGAAAAATTCAAAATCAGATGTATCATACCAAATCATTAATACAGCTTGCCACTTTCCGTACGCTTCACGAAATTAGCAGAGGCTAAACAGACTCGTGTTTATTCGTTTCATGAGAGTCGACAAAAGACAAGTCTGGTCTAATCTGCTAACTTTGTGAAATGGAACTCGTTTCTGCAGGGTTATTTATACAGTACGTTCGTGTGTCGTATACTCAGTCGATGATAGCCGAACGCGCTATGAGCTCGCCCGCCATGCGCCCAGTTTCTTGTTCTAGCTGAACTCATTTATCCTACCTAACTATGTATTTTTTAAGAGGTCGCTTTAAATAACAAAACGATAATGATTTAATACATACACTTAAACATTGGGGAGCTAGATTAGATTTGTCGCCCTGGGATTTTTATTTGCTAGGGGCTTTGGAAAATAATGTCTAAAAGAGTAATTAATTATAATGTAGAAGAGGTGTATGATGGTATTAATCCTAATAGTGCGCGAAGTCATAATCTATACCACTATTGTGTTTAGTCATTTTAATCCTTAGTCTGCTTTAAATATTGTTTTAAATCATTTGTTTCCAAAATATTTTTAAGCAGGGAAAAAAAGAGATGTCGTGTATTTCATCTTTGTTAATATATATTGTAAATGTCTGCTCAGAATCAGTTGTTTCATAGTATTCATGGTGTTAAGATCTTGTGCGAAATACAGAGTGACCGTTGTTTAAAATGCCGAAAAAAAGGGGATTAAGATTGAAACATGTTCACTTTTAGTTGCTACCATAAGAGTAGCAAAATTAATAGACAAATTGCCCGAGAATCAAAAGTGCACAATGGTACTGTCGATTATAACGTTGAAAAATATAAGGCAAGTGACAGTATTCCTAATAAACCACGAAGTGAAAGGCAAACGTGACAACAGTTGCAGAACATCGCGAAATTGTAGTCACTAGCAAGAGAAATAGGCGAAAAACCGCTCCGGAAATCACCGCAGAAGTAAACGAACATCCCGAAAATCCGATTAGCGTGGCTACAGTGAAACGTTGCCTACAACGAGCCGATCTTCATGGACAAGTTGCTATGAAAAAGCCGTTGCTATGAAAACTTAACAAATGAAAATGACTCCAATGGGCCCAAGAACATCGAAATTGGACCGATGACTTCAAATTCGAAATTTTCAGATCTCGAAGACGAACATTTGTCAGACGATCGGCGTACGAACGTGCAAGTGAGAACCGTATTGTCCCCATAGTGAAGTATAGGGGAGGATTTGTAATGATTTAGGTCTGCTTTGGTGGCACAACTGTTGGCGATATCGTCAAAATTGTAGATACATTAAAACAAGAAGGTTACCGGGAGATCTTACAGCAGCATGCGATACCTTCAAAAACCCGAATTTTACGTCAGAATTTTGTCTTTCAACAGGATGACTCAAAACACACGCCCAAGCTCTGCAAGGAAAATTTGCAGCGTTTGAAAGCAGAAAGAGTTTCAAAGATTATGAAATGGCTACCCCAGAGCCCTGACTTGAATCCAATTGACTTGCTGTGGGAAGAACTTGACTGACACGCATGTCAATCAGCTACAACGTCTGCTGGTAGTATGTGAAATACAGCACAATCAGCTTGGGTGAAAATAACTCCAGACATGCTCGCAAAACTGATTTTTGACGTGTATTGCATCAAACTACGAAATAAATACCACATTTATACCACAAATTTAGAGCGCCTAAATAATTATGAGCGGTAGTGTACATGCAAAGATTATTGGAAACATTTGGTTTACATTCGATATGTAAAGTTACTTATTACTATTGAATATATAATGTCTTGGTAACAATTTTTAACACTAGAATATTGCAAACCTTGAATCTTCCTTATTACTTGAGAGAGTCCAAATTATATTGAACCGTAAAAATTTAAAAATCTAAAAGAAATAAACACCGAGTATGACAAAATAGGCCTTTCAATATTTTCATGCTTCATTTGAACATAACTATTTACTGTTAATTCCCGAAAGTATTTGTACATTCTTGATTATTAGGCTTTATTAGCTTTAGGTAATTATTACATAATTACCTAAAGCTTAAATATTACATTAATTTTAAATGATCATCTATAGTACCTTTTAATTTAAACAATTAATTAAAAAAAAATGTATCTAAAACCAATACCTCTTATTGTTTTAAAAAAGGGCAACTTTAAAAACTTTACATGACAAAGGACTCATTTCATAGGATTTAATAGTTAAATGTGTGAAATGTCTTAAAATAATAATAATAATAATAATAATAATACAACTTATTTCTTCTATCGCAAAGTATATATACATATATATATATATATATGTATATGTATGCTGCATATATATATATATATATACATATGTGAATATGTATTAGGTACTTCAAAGAAACCCCGGTATTATGAAATCCTTGCTTATTTCGGGTTATTCCATAAACAGATGTATACACAAGGGATTATAATAAGTGGATAAATGAAGATTTATGACAGCAACAAAATAATTACTCATTACAGAGCAAATATTGTATTTTTAATTAGTTTCTTGGGGCGTATTGAAGTAAACCGTACATCGCTAGTACCTCGCTAGATTATATGTAGGTAAATTACTGAGTAATAGACGTTTGCAATTATGCCTAGAAAACGCGAACTAACCATGGCAGAATACGGCCAAGTTGTATTACCTAGTACATAAGGCTTAACGCAAAGTGCAATTTCAAAAAAAAAAGAAGTGTTTGGATGGGCGGTTTGGACCATTCTTAAACCTTATAAAGAAACCAGGGGTTATAAAAATAGACCTAAATCAGGAAGAAAACCGCGAACTACAGCAAAAACAGACCTCCTTTTAGAACGGATGGCTTTACAGGACCGACGAAAATCGTCGAAAGAATTAAGTAGTGAGGTGTGGACGTAACATGGGGTTTCTCTGACACCAAGTGCGGTAAGAAGGCGATTGAAGGCAACTGATTTACATGAGCATATAGCACGCAAAAAGCAATACTTAACTCCAACACATCGAAAAAGACGTTTGAAATGGCCCAAGGAGTACGCGTGTTGGACAGAGGAAGAATGGTCATGTGTAATCTTTTCTGACGAATCTAACATTGAGGTATGTTTCTTTTATCTTCTTTTATAGTTCTTTATTACATCAAACGTAATTTACATAACGTAATTTTATAAATGTCTTATTTAATCATGTTGGTTGTATTACCTTTTTTTATTACAGTTTTTCGGACAACCGGGGGCCAACTTGTACGACAAAGACAGGAATAGAATATTTCTCGTAATGCATCGCACCGACGGTAAAACATGGTAGCGGTAGCATCATGATATGGGGATGCATGTCGACGTTAGACGTTGGCGAATCTTTGTTTGCGAGGGGCACATGAATAGTAATCGTTACACCGAAATGCTACAGAAGGTCCTCCTGGAGCCATCCGTATTAAGATTGTTTGAAGATGAGAATGTTGAAGATTTTTATCGACAAGATAACGCCTCTTGTCACCGTACAAGGACGACAATACAGTGCTTCAGGAAAACAGGGAGTGATTGTTAAATTGGTCGCCACAGTCCGCGGACTTATCACTAAAGATGATAAAGGCAGGTGGAATTATTCCTTTTTTGCAGCAACCAGATAGACTCGTGTCTATTCGCTTCATGAAAATGGATTCGTGTTGCTTATTGGTGTCCTCGAGAGTCGATAAAACACGAGTCTGTCTAGTTTCTCCAAAAAGTAATAATTTCATCCGCCTTTGCCCTCTCTACTTATCACCAATAGAAAATTTATGGTATATTCCGAAGAAAAACATCGTGGAACATCAATATGGGTCAAAAGAGCAGCTTTGCCAACAAATCGTCAACGAATGGATCTCAATTTCCAGTGATGTATGCCGCAAATTAATTAGTAGTATGCCAAAACGTGTAAAATCTCCAATAAAAGCAGCTGATGGTCCAATCAAATATTAAAAATATTAATAAAATATCCTGTATGGTATATTTACTTTCCGGTTTTATTGATATATAATTCATTTTTATATATCCGAAGAAAAATTGGGGATGCTTAATACAGATTCACATAGCTGTATATATGTATAAAAACACACCATTTGATGCCCAATTCATAAATATACAAAGAAGTAATGTCAAAGCTTCAGTTTCTTAAGTAGTGCTATAACAATTTGCAGAAATATAATTTACAGAAGAATAATGCAATATGGCTATATAAATTAGTTGTTTCTCCAATCGATTGGGAAGGAGGGAAGGGGTCAAGGAAGCAGGATTAAGAATTATACAGAGTGATTTATAACAGGTGTAAAAGACTTTGATATTTTGTTCAGGAAGTGGGTTAAACCAAAAAAAAAAAATTATTAACATAGGTACTATTATTATTACAAATGATTAATATATTCGCGGATAGCGTCTGCGCAGTCGTGTTGATTCCCTATGCAAGTTAGGTCTGCCCGCGAAAGTGTTAATATGGATATAGATTAAGTAATATAATAATCCATGTTTAAAAGCCGAACGGCATAATTTCACGAAAAACTATTTGGCAGTTTTCAAAGTGAATAAATTTAGTGGAGCTGAATATGCAGAAACTGGTTCATTGTAGGTTGTAGAGAAAGTAACGTAAACAACGAAGAAAAAAGTTGATGCAGTGCTGGGCAACTCCACCTTTAGCATTAGGTACTTACTAGCGCAAATTCGTTTTTCTTAAAACTTTATATGGCGAGGGTGAACAGTTACACCCTTATCACACTTATTGTGTCCAAGCATTACAGCTGGAACGTTACGGTCACAGTGAAGAGTTCTGTACTTGGTTGTAGTAACAAACTGCCGAAGATCGGATATTTTTAACTAAAAGTACAATTACGGAGAGACGAGGCCCAATTTACTAAAAACTACACTAATAGCACTCACAATTCCCAGTTGTTGAATCTTCAATATGCACATGCAGTTAGGTAATCGTGATTTCGATACTGTTTTAGTGTGAATATTTGGGCAGGTATTTTTAACGGAAAACTTAAATTAGAAGCTTCACCGCACAGACTAGATACAACACTCCAGATGAAACGCTCTTTGTGGAGATCGAACCCATTCCGCTGCTTAAAAGTCAACAAATGGGGTTTCGACACGGTGGCTCTCCAGCTCACTGCATTAGACACGTAATTCAATGGTTGAACGCACATTTTCTTGCGCGATGGATTGGTCGTAGAGGTTTTATTGCTTGGTCCCCAAGATCTTCCGACCTAAACCCATTGAATTTTTGTATTTAGGGCCATTTAATACAGCTGATTTATACCGCTGAAGTAAAGATTCATGAACAATTACTTGACTAAATTAGATTAGATAACAATTAGATTTAATGAAATTCATCGAAATAGTGGGATAATACGGCCTGTTTACGATTCAATAGTTCGCCGTGCTTGTATTCGAGTTCAAGAAGGGCATTTTGAACAACTGTTATAGGCAATAATTTCTTACCTGGCCATTTGTTTCTTATTTTAATTATTTATTTTTCTAAAGCTGTATTTTAATAATCACATTTGATTTATTAATGTTTAAATTTGGTTTGTTCCGTAAACAAAAGAATAGGACCACTGTTTATTTAACATGTTTTGTTTTAAATGACTTCTCGAATAAGATGTCAGATTTGTACATGTTATATATCACCCTGTATAAACACAATTGCTCGAGGTCTCACGGTCTCCACCGCGTTAATGTGTCGTCAGATCACATATCACACTTATTTGATTCCAAATTAGAGTGTTTCAAATTTTTAATATTTATTGAAATTGTAATATACCTTTAAAAGAGAAAGAGAAATATGTAAACGTCGAGAAAATCGTCATCAATGTATTGAAAACTGTAATCTTAAATGCAATGTTGTTTTCAACAGTAGGTGTACCCAATTAATTGATTTATCTCTTACATGAAACATTGTGTGTTTTTTTATAATTACAAAGACATTTTGTTTTAGAAAAAGCAGCAATTTTCAGTTTTTTCTCAATAACTTCTTAACCAAAAATTAAAAGTTTTCTTAATGGAATTTCAGATAGCACCGATCTTGTTAATTTAAACAAATCTTCATCTTTGATAATAAGAGATACCCGTGTTATCCTATTTAATTTAGAGCATTCTGTAGATAGTTTATAGTAGTGTTTACAAAACTTCATTTTCAAGCCATGGACATACGTATGTACCGTTAGACGATATATTGTGAGATTTAGCTACATGTACATATACATACATAAAAATAGAGAAATGTAGAAAACGAAAAAACATAGCCTCATTACATTCATACTATATTACTCTGCGTTGAATGTGGAGTGTGTAATGTACAAACAAAGTTATAATTAGATCTAGTTGAATGTAAACTAGCGTTTCAAAAATAGAAGCGATTAGTGTTGGTATTATATATATTATAAATGAAATAAGTATGCGTACACATTGAGAAATATATTTATCTATAATTTTTCTAAATATTAAAGAAAATTACCCAAAAATTACGTTAATGTTTTTGTTAATTTCTCTTACACTTACTATTTATACAAACATATATTAAGTGTTTCTCAAAATTTTTTCAGCCTGTTTTTTAGATAAATATACATATTTTAAACAAAATGATGTAGATTTGTTGCAAAAACAGTAAAACCATTGATCTGTAAGACACTATGATATAGTAATCCTATTTCCTTATTTTAGATCGTTGTATGTACGTAGTGATATTAGTATTAGTAGTCTTAGAGAAATCAAAATTTAGTTCGACTGCAAAACAGTTATATTATTAAAAGGTACCTTCTACTACTTCATTTATATTTGAACCATTTTTTTGTAAACGTTTCCCTACATTTAACAGTCAGCCATAGGAAGTTAGAAAATGTTCGCTATATAGAGGTGTCCGTTATTTAGAGGTATCCGCTATTTATCGAGTTTCAAAGTGAAATTTAATTCGTTTAACATTGTTGTTCAACGTTCGTTTGTGGCTTTTCTACCAATGCATTTGTCAGCGTTAAATTTATAAGGTTCACATATATAAATATCTCATGGGGTTTAACCTTCCAGTGCAATCAAGTAATTATTGTAATATTGCCACATATGTTCCTGAATGCGAAACTATGTTTTATAAGGAAATTTTCAAGCCTTGGAATTTTTTAATTTTCACCTTCTTTTATAAAGTATATAAACTTAATGGGATACCCACACTCAGATAAATTAAACAGTTATAGGATTTTAGAAAATATCAACATTATTGTTCATTGCTGTTCATAATTACCATATCTAATCGAAAATACCTTTATTCCAAATATTGTAAACCCAGTAGTAAACAACTTTTTTGCTTCGTTTCAATTTTATATTTTATTTTTCATTTCAATATTGTCCCCGTTTTCTAATTCTTTTAACAAATCCTTTATCTCTCAATAAATCTACAATTTATCATCGGAAAAATAAATTGACAATGCAACAAACGCATTTATAATCTGTCCTCTTCTAAACACAACCAGCAAAACCAAAAAAAGTTTTATGATAATTAATATAGAATTAGTTCGTACATTTAAATTACATGTACATCTTCAGGCCAAATATTTCAGACTAAGTGCAAGAAACTACCGGCAGGTTGATACTGTATATTTTAGAAGATCAGAATGAATTGTAGGCGAAGTTGTAAAAATAAAATAGATTAAAACTACTGTAAATTGGACGACACAACAGAGTAAAATTGCTAAAAACAATAACTTAAGATATTACTGCTAAAAAAAAATCATTTGTTCTTGATTCAGTCTGATATTGTTCTCAGCAATTTTAACGTATAGTGCTTTCCAAATTTAGTTTACATTAGTTTTTATTAATTAACTTAGTTTACTATTTGCTTTCCTTTTGTGAAGTGTACAATATCAATCTTAATTGTAAACTCGAAGCCACTGTAAACTTTTTCAAGAATGATTCTAGAATAATAAATAGTCTATTAAACATTTTATATTTGAAAATAATATATTGGAAATGTAGAAGGTGTTCCATTATAAAAAAATTATAGATTTTGTTCTTTTCCTGGAATTGCATTTTTCAATTGTTTTTCTATTAACTTCATACTAATCAGCAGTAAAAATATTAATTTGGTAATTTAGCCGACTCTGTAGCGTCAGTTATAATGAAGACAGCAACAGTGGTCCGTTAATTTGAATCGCCCCGCAGGGTTCGGGTCGTTTCCGATCGGTCTATATAACATTCACTACATCGTGTGCTCCAAGGCAACCTGGGAGAGTGACGTTTGGTGAAAGAAAGATCGCGAGAAACCATTGTTTTGCATTTATTAAAAAAAAAGAAATATATGAGATATTTATTCAGATGCAGTGTGCATCTCGTTCCAATATATTAAGTTGCCCATCATATTTTTTTCCCAAGACATCAATTCCCAGCTCACAATTAAGTAATATTCATTACTATTTTGTTGGGTTCAGCGTTTTCTTTTTTTTATATACATAAAATCATAAGATTCTAAAACCCGTTTCAAATTTACAAACCCGTTTTACACAATGGTAATATTAATATATAATAACTAGCGAATTATTTATTCAAAAACATGATTTTGACTTAAAATCAAATCAAGTTCTTTACTTAAACAAATTTTTTACGTACAAATTCCATAAATGTATTTTACCATGACATTTTTCACTGAAGTACAAATTTTAGTGTTTTATTGAGTTATGATTTTGCAGTTTCGTAAACAAACAGGATGTTATAAATAGATCCAAATAGGTGTATGATAAAATAGAACGTTCAGTACTGAAAATGTAAAGAGTTTACATTTTTTGTCATTGTACAGTTCTTACAGAAAGCCTGTTATACCAATACATCACATCCATCACATGAACTGAAAATTTATAACCAAAAAATTATCTCTATAGCCGCGGTGATTGCATAGCGCATGCGTTAATTGCGACTTCACGGCTACGAATACGTATCCCCCTTCGTCAACAATACAGATGATATACAATAAGGGTAATACGTAATTACAGCATATTATTAGCAAAAATAAAATTGAGTCGTGTTTAATATAATAAATATTATAAATAATAATAAATATTTTGTTTTCTTTTTCTTCTTTGAAATTATAATCAATTATTGCCCTTGAATAACTACATATTTCTGTCAAGTTCGGTAAAAAAATTAGCACTCCTTTATGGTGTTGCAATGTCATGTAGTATAGGAAACCATTTTACAAATGATTTGTGTATACAGGGTTACCTGTAAATAGCACTTAAGCTACCGAAATCTGAAGACTACCTATCAATGTGTTACTGAAAATTTAAAAAGAAATTTATTTGTAACATATGCATTTTGTTCAAATTTTAGGGCCCAAAATGCAGGTAAAGCCGGTCTATATCTTTGTTTCTCCTATATTATACAAATACCGCTGATGAATCAAAGTTAACCCAGATGCAAATAAAAATCGATAAAGCATTGTAGATGCTATGAATAGTGAATAGTCTATTGAAATGCATTAGTCTGTCGTACAGCTGATGTCGAAGTGTTTATGTGTTTACATTGAATATGCCGATAACCATATGATTTGCGTTCTTAATGTTTAAAGTTAATGCATCCGAAATGTCGGGTTTTGGGTTATTTGTAGTTATACATTCTTTTTCTTTTTATGAAATTTGTGGTGGTCCTAACAAGGACCGATCTAGGCGAAACAGGACAAAATAATTTATTAATGTAAAAAATGTTCGAAATGTCCGTGAGCCTAATACAGGCATCAATTCGACGACGAAAGTTATTATGCACACGAGTAAAATTTACCATGTCTTCGCGAATGCGTTGAGCTGCAACATAAATACGATTTGGCAGATCGACATTTTCAATATCAGGGCGACGATCATATACCAAGCTTTTCATGTATCCCCACAGAAAAAAGTCTAATGGATTTAGATCGGGACTACGAGGTGGCCATGGAGTACGACTTCCACGTCCAATCCATTGTGGAAATCTTTGGTTCAAAAATGCTTGAATTACTCGACTACTATGCGCGGGTGCTCCGTCATGCATAAACCACAATTGTTGCCGTATCGCTAGCGGTATCTCATCCAAATACTCGGGTAATTCATCTCGGAGGAACTGTAAATAGGATTCTGTATTTAATCGTTGTGGGAGCACATGTGGTCCAAGTAGGTAATCGCCTACTAAACCCGCCCAAACATTGACAGATATCCTAACTTGCGAGGCGCCATGGTGTATCTCGTGTGGGTTTTCGTCTGCCCAGTGGTGAATATTATGGTAATTCAAAATACCATCTCTTGTAAACGTGGATTCGTCGGTAAAGAGAATTACTGACGCAAGACGTGGTTGACGAACTTCGGTGCGTTGAAACCACTCGCAGAAGGCAAGACGGCGAGGATAATCTAATTCCGTTAATCCTTGCACGCGCTGGATGTGATACGGATGAAGTAAATTATTTTTCAAAATTCGATGCACCGTCGTTTGGGACACATTTACTTGCTGGGCTAAGGTTGTAGTACTTATACCTGGTTCCGCCTCAACGATGTTTAAAATATGCTCTTCTGCTTGCTGAACTCTACGTGATATATGACGGCCACGACCTTCGAAACGTGGAATTACTGATCCTGTTTCTCGAAGTCGATACACGGTTCTCACAATTGTCTCGGATGATGGATGCCGCCGATTGGGAAACCGTTCCGCGTACAAATTTTCTGCCGCAAGATTATTTTGTCCTGTTTCGCCATAAATCAAAATCATATCGGTGTATTCGATATTCGTATAGGATGCCATTGCAATTGCGTGTAATGACGGTGAATGCTATGTGCATACTAAATGGATATCCGAACGCTGCTTCAGCGACTGCCGGTGATTCCCATATGTTAACTAAGACAGAGTCGGACTCGAATAAAGAAAAATCATTTTCTCGTTACTACGTGCACATAGAACCATAATATTTTGTATTTAGGCATTACTCATGCGTTTCTTTCACCTAATTTTTTTTTTCGTACTATATCCGAATAAGACTGTATCTATTTTAGTTTATATATTTCTGATAAGCCGGTCTATAAGCTACATTTAACGATTTTCGAAAAATTGCATTTATGTACCTACACTTTTTTGCGGAAATAGTAATTGGTTTTGTCAACGTTCTAACAAAAGTTGGTTTAACAACCAAATAAATACGAAAATAGGAACTTCGAAGCAAAACGTGTTTTTTGTTTTTGTTTCAAAATGTTTAAGTAATGTAATTAATTACATAAGAAACAACTGTAATTAATCTAATAAATTGAAACAAAACTTTCATACATTAAAGCAACTATTGCAAATTCTTATATAAATATATATGCGGTTCCATTTAAAACTAGCACATTATTTTTCAACGAATTTTGTTAGCAGTTTGTCTTCTTAGTTTTGTATATAGCTATTCAGAAGACGCTACCAATGAAATGCTGATCATTAAAATGAATCTCAATATTTATTGAACTTAAAACCAGTTTCCGCGAGATTAAACAAATTTTTAAAACTGACAAATTGTATTTGTCAGTTTTATTTTTATTTTTTTAATATAATTATTATATATATTATTATATATATATATATATATATATATATATATATATATATATATATATATATATATATATATATATATATATATATATAATTAATCCGTCGTGTAGGTGTTTCAAGAGGGGAAGCTAGCAAAGTTATGCGTTTAATGAAGTATATGTAATAAAAGAAAAACAGTTTAGCTTCAACAGTTAAAACGAATTGTTAAATTTGCCATAAACTAACTAACTTGCATTAAACAATCCATGGCCATCTCATGTTTTGTCAACCTAATTGAGTTGAACACGTAAACTGAACAGAGAAAAATTAGCTCCTCCTAGGTATTTAGACAACCACAAGCTAGTGCTGTAAAATTTTTCTTCCAAATTAAAAATGTTTCCAATATAACTTTGTCGAACCCACTGTACACCATTTCAAAAAGCATTTATTATTACAACAAAGTTAAGAAAAAAAAAATAGAAAATATTTTCTGTGCATAACATTAAACATACAAAATGAAACCTAAAATATTTATTTTTAATAATATTAAAGCAATATTTAATAGAATCATGGCGTTGTAATGCAAACAGAAAAATTAAATCGGCTAAATAAATTTCAAGCAGAAAACACGGTAATAAAATTACGGAGTCTTGAGTAAAACGTATTTTTCAATCGATTAAATGCCTATATATCAAGTGAGTAAGATCGAAAGGGGAATATTCACGTATACAAACAGATCAAGAGAGACGGAGAGAGTAACGGCAATAGACTGCTGGTGCGCTTCCATCTGCACAGCTTAGTATTGTCGAACAGCTATGCGCCTGCAATCCCACATTCCTTAACCGCATGTTCGTATTAAACTATTTTGGTCGACATCGTATCCAATTCAGTAACAGTGTATCAATATTTGCTTCTGTTTGTTGCAGGTACTTATAATACATATTCCTGCATTAGCATATAATTTAATAGGGCTACATAGTGCACAAAGACCTTCAGGAAAGAAATAATATCTTTTTGCTATTGCAGATAATTAGATAGATGTAACAAACAAATTACTTCAAGCTGCACGTTAGGTCTTAAACCGGTCACTGCCCGCTATATTGGTGCAGGATAATATGAACACGGAATGGGGAAAGTGGATAATTAATTTTAACAACGAACAAGTAAATAACTCGCCACATTTTGCTAATATTACATTCTTCCTAATGACTTTCTTTCGTAATTTAAAAATACTTCTGACGGAGCAATTAGAAGATTCGGTTTAATTTTCTATTTTTTCTCAAAATGGGGGTGTTAAACAGCAGATTAAATCCGATCAAACCATGTTAGAATGTACAGTTACAAAAGTTAGAGAGTGATAGTGAATTTTCGAACGTCATTAAAAAGTACAGTAAGCGTGTATCCATAAAAAACGCATAAGATTACTTAAAATACAAAATTATGTACAAGTTATTTATTTTAAATACCAATGGTAAGTCAAAGAAGAGTGTATTATGAAACCATCTTCATTGGTTAGAGGATTTCCACGTCGGATTTTGAGCATTTCTTCTGTACTTCTTTTATGGCAGATTCTGTTACGGGTTTGTTTTTCTTATCTACAAAGGAAATAATCTTGACTATTAAAACGAGTCTCGGCATTTTCCAAATATGAAAGCTTTCCTTTTTGTCTTATTATTTTTGTTAACTTGTAGGAGCAATGTGTCTCCGAAATGTTTAATGGTCTAGTTTTCCATTTTGCGAATGATGACGTTGCTATACATTTGCTCTACAACATCAACAATAAGTAATCGGGCTAAAACGCAATTTTTTCCGTCTTATGTCCCGTATACCTAACATTTAGATGTCTTACAGAGGCTAACATCTACATCGCTTCGATCTACCTATCACCCATGAAAGCTTTACACATAAATAGATAAATGGGTAAGCACATTTTGTTAAAACATCTATGTACTGCAGCTCACGTCAAAGTCAAATTACAATTAGGCATCACCGAGTTTTGTTTTTGCGCCCTGGTACTGTTCGAGCCACACACAACATTCGCTGCTAGTTGCCCTATCCACATTTGTAACGGTAATAAGTAATAAGTCGTCTTACCTTTGATAAATTGTTTTCACCAATGTTTACCAAAGACACAATAGATTCAGATTTAGATTTTTGCTTCAACATTTTGCCGATTTCACGATGATCGCGCAAAATTCAGAAATAGACAATGTCTGGATGTATATGTCCTAATACAATTCATACTCTTCCACTGCGACTCAGAAGAGCTAGGTTAGGCAGCCTTGCTCTATGTAATAACAAGATTAACGATAATTTTGTTCGAAAGCTTAACATTTCTTGATTACTATTTAATGTTAAAATGTATTATTTGTCCGTTAAAGCGCAATATTAACCACTTTTGGTCAACACTTACACAAAGTTGAAATCAGATGAAAGAATACAGCCTTTTTAGTTTTTGAAAAACTTCCGAACGTCATTTGTCACAGATTCATTTTCATTTTGGATTCATAACAAACATCTGTTAACTTTGTCAAATTTAAACCTATCCGCTATTTATAATAATAATAGGATCCTCCTAGCCAGGCCTGAAATAGAAGGCCAACAACTATAAACCCTTAGTTTTAGGACGATAGCACCTTATTACATTTTGCATAAGAATTAACTAATGCAATAATATACAGCATGTTCAATTAAAAATAGAACTGTAGGTATTAACGAACATATGAGACACTGTATATGTAGGTCAAATATAACTTTAATTTATGCCATCTTGTAGCTCTTGTAGATCTTGTAGCAGTCAGCCTCTATCTTCCCATTTATGGTTTCATATTTAAAAGTTTCAAATATTTAATTCTTAATGTTGGAAGAGAATGAAAAATGGTCGACTTCATATTAAACAAGAAAAGATTTGTTTAATTTTAAATAAAGTATAAAAACTTTCGTTTTAGCAATAAGAAGGAATACAACCACATAACATAACAACATTATGTATAAAAAAAAGTCAGAAACAACCATTCAAATTATCTTAATAAGGTATGCGAGAATAGTTATTATTGGTGGTACTACTGCATAAAATAAATTCAGCATGTGTACTAAACGAACAAAAGTTACTAGCAATATCTAACGGTAAAAAAAAAAACAAGTTTATTGCTAAACGTTGTAAGGAAACCAACTAACCAACAGAGTAATAAATAAAGAATAACTACACACGTAAATGATAAGTGTTTTATTTACATTGTTCCAATTGCAGAAGATTGCTGATAGCTTATTAATTTCTATTACCAAGAAACGATTTTCTCGAAAAAGGTGCTGCGGTTACAATCCAAATATATTTTTCCGCAAAGTAAGATGTGTTTGTGTTAAGTATGTCACATGTAAACGTAAAGAATCTTTCGCTAACACCACATTTTTTAACAAATACAAAACTTAAAATGAATATAATGAAAATGAGGTACTAGAAAATGTAACAATGGCAAATTTTAATTGATAGACATTTATATACATATGTATGTGAGAATGTACATCCATAGCCACAAGCAAACTGCCTTGTTAGATAAACCAATATGATGAAGTATGGCGCGTAATCAATCAACCGCCAATAATTAATGTTGTTTATTTGTCATTTGAAAACAAATGAGATAAGAACATGTGAGCTTTTTTACATTATTTTCACGTGTTCAATAGAATCCTAAAGTTTGGTCGGTTCTTTCAGAATTACCTCGTATAACGACGCTATTGTCTATAGAGAGAGTCACAACACAGTTTACAATAAATAAATTCTTAACGCAAATTAACCAACTAAAAAATATCCAATTCGAACTTACGAGATGAAGCACGTTTCTATAAAATTACATCTACTCTGTTGGATCGATAAATTCCAAGTTTATATGCACGCTTCCGCGCAACTTTCGAACTTGCTAAGACTCCAATAAATCGCCCAAAAACAATTTTATTTCTAACCAGGATATGATTTGAAATTGTAGTGTTTGTTATCAATAAGTAATCACGATATATAAAGCGGTTTTAATTCCGAATAAAGGCGATAGTATTAATTCAACAATGTAACTGACATATTATTCCAATAAAACAATAAAACTAATGTAAAGGGACAAAATAGGGAAACGAATTTTTTAAGGGTTTATCGATGCTTTTGCCTGGAATAATTTCTCACTCCTTTAACTAGACTCCTTTCTACATTCACAATATAATAGCAATTTACAAAAAGAAACGTTTTTCTTGTATGTATTAATTTAAAAGTTGATTAGAATGCAGGTCATTTATACTAAATATCGCAAAAAATAAATACATAGTAAAGTAAATAGTTATATAAAATTACCTAAGTTGGTATTCATAGTAAGTAGAATAAATGAATATAATTAATCCAACTCTATACCAAGTAAATAGTTACCTATCGAATTCCACATATTATCATCGTTGAAGTCATTCAAAAACAACAGAATCACGTTATCGTCAATAATATAAAATAAAAATAAAAATGAATAGAAAAGACCCAAAGGATCACTTTTAGAATTATATTCACCGAAACAATACTTACGTATACTCAAGTCAAACTCAATCAATCAATTTTTGAAAATTTAACTTAAAAAGTGTTTTCTTTGTTAAAATGAGTTTATTTTTGTTTTGCTTACAAGTGCTGTAATGACTCATATTGTCATTTGATTATTCATTACCAATTTTAAAATAGTTGTCAATACAATCTACAATATAATTATTATATTAAAGTATATACCAATTAATATTTTTATTTGTTTTTCATATATTTATGCATTTTATAATGAATCTTGTACAAATAATAAAAATCTACTTCATAAAAAATAAAAACAATGTATAATTTCTAACCTAGATTTTTGTTGCTGTTGCAGTTTCAGTTTATTTTGAATAAAATCCATTGCCAATCCGAAAAGAGCCAGCACAAATACATATGTACGTTTTTAATTGAATACAAGTATCAGACAAACTAATCCAAGTATCAAAAACAACATGAGATTTCTTATCTCAGACCATTTATGTTGTGCATTAAAATAGATTTCTGACTCTCTGTATACTGTAATTGAGTTTTCAGATTTATAAATTTTGATTTTCGTATCTTCTTGACTTTTGGACTCGCTAGTTTCTAATTGAAAAACTGCTTGATCAATATTATAAAAGGTGAAAAATTTCTTAATAAAGCCTTTAAATTTATCACCAAAATCCGATGTTATTTGAATAGCGAAAATGGAGTTGTGTATGTGTGTAACACAATATTAGTGAAGTTTACGTCATCTTTTCCTTGAATTTAAAATGTTATTTTGTTCTACTCATAATATTTATTGATTCAAAAAGAGTTGCAATTATACATTAAAGAACCACATGCAATTCCGGGGACGTAGGTTGCCAGCATCTGGTCTATATAGAGTGATTTTGTTGAATTATGTCATGTCTTAAAAATTAATTAATAATAATAATAATAATAATAATAATACACATTTATTTCGAATAGTAACTTATGCTAACGAAACACGTCACAGATACAATCAATAAAGAAAGTACATTACATATACATATGTACCAATAAACATATAAGCCATTACACAGTTGCCTTAATCATTAATGGAATAGCAATTGTATAAAAAAAATAACGCTTTACCTGTCTTTGAGAGGTTTTAAAATTAGTAAGTTGTTTAATGCTAATAGGCAATTTTTTTTGGAAAGCTTCGCTAGGACATGGTTTCTCGTACACTAAAAGCTAAGACTCTCCCTGTAGATACCTTCTGAACAAATTTAGGGTATTTTTACAGTATCTGAGGTTAAACACATAGTTGCTATTGTTTTTGTTTTTAATGTAATGTTTTTGATTAGGTTGCGTAATTGAGACAAATGATCACATAAGTCGTTATCAATACAACAAGAATCATACATATCATTAGGTAGATTAACTATAAAATTATCCGAACAAGTAGCTATGGTGCCGCTGGCGCGAGTTAAAGTTTCAATTGTGCAGATCATACAAAAGCTATTACAAAGGTCAAGGAAGGGGCTAAGCATTTTGGAAGGTATTAAGAAGTCTGTATTGAAATCACCCTCCCCCAATATTATGAACTTATCTTCTTTAATAATGTTTTCTAATAATAATGAAGCTTCAGTCACAAAGCAACTAAAATCTGAATTCGGCGCCCTATAAATCGCAACGGTTATGACCTTAGTTTCCAAAATTAATTCGACTGCACAAATTTGTATATTGTAACAAACAGAATACCGTTCAATATAATTTCTCGTTCTAGATTTAATGTTTCTGTTGCAATAGATAGCCATGACACCATGCTTATTATAGGAGTGACAATAACATGCTGACAGTGCAAAATTAGTCAATGAAATTTCTTTGAGTTGCTCTTTGCCAATGCTCACTAATCAGAACAACATCAATTTTTCGAGATTGTAAAATTACATCTCAGCGATCTATTTTGTTGTTCAAGCACCTATTATTTTGACGCATAGTTTGTAAGTAGTTAAAGTTTGAGGGCCTTTTCTTCTCAGATGCGATTAATACATACACTTTCTAGCCACGTGTCGGGTGTTTTAATTTGTTGCAAGTGTTTTTTAGGAAGTGAGACCTTGAAGAACGAATATGTTTCAGGATACTTGCTATTTAGTTTCTCACAGGTAACTTCCGGAATAACTTTGGGCTTCATATAGTTTGCTAGTTTTTGTAGTCATAGATGGTTCTAAGCGATAAACATGAATATAGTACAGTTTACCGACCTCTTTTATTTCGCATGCCTATTTTCCATAATTCTTGACAAGCCATTCTGATTCCGCGTTAGTTGATTTAACATCCGTTATGTCTGCAGTCACAATATTTTTATTTATTCTAGGAGTATCTCCCTTATTATTCTTATCTGATAGGCTAACAATGGTTTTTTTTAACTTATGCTGTGTTTTTGTCGCGTCGGTAAAAGAACCAGAGATTTTTGTTGCTATAGTTGACGTTCGACGATTGCTTTCATTCATAATTGAATTCAATTCCCTATTACTATCTAAATTAAATAACTACTTCATTTTTTAACTCCTCCAAGGATGATTGGAGTTGACAAGTTTCTCTCCGCTAAACTTAGAAAGTTTAACACTTCCTCACTTTCTAAGCCAGATTTTAAGGCATCCCTTGACATCTTGATTCCTAAAATCGCTTATCTACGTTCGGAAATATTGCACTATGCCTTAGGTATCAATCACGTGTATACCGTACCGCGTCCAGTCACACACAAATTATTATAAATTATTGATAAATGTTCTTCTTTACATAAAATCTTTAAATCTCATAATTAAAGCGTTGGTGGAATAACCAAGCATCCCAATTTTTTTTGTATTTTTTGTGGAGAAAAAGGTATATAAAAATCTGTTAAAAATAGATGTGGATACGGAACTTATATTACGCATTGTTTTATTTTTAAATGGTGAAACTAATACACAGGTCACATCACTGAAAAGTGACAAAGTAGATGCAAGGTTGGAGATTATCCTATATACAGAATGATTGATATGTAAACGTATATTTTTGCGAGCGTGTCAGTAGAGCAATTACAATTGCTTTAGCCAAATATACATCACATAAAAACCAACAGTCTCTAAGATATTTTAATTTGTTTTTTTTAGGATTCTTTTTTTTTTACATACTCTCACTAACCACCGAGCTATAAGAGATTTGCTGGTTCCCAAATCAATGGATTGGAAGAAGAGAACTTTACATCATGGCCTGCTAGGGCTCCTAGGCAGATTTTTACGTATATATAGGGGCATATAAAAAATCCAATCTAAACTAATTCATAGAATTCCAGAACCAGGCGTAACTATTACCCAATAATTTTATAAACACAATTGTAAGATCGTTGATTATAAGACGCGCTCATGCTTATATTAATTGGTAGGATGGGACAAGATAGACAAGTAAGTTGGATAACTTACAAGTGATAAGGTAATGCTGTATATAGAAAGAAGAAACTAGAATATGAGCAAAGGTTCATAAACAAAGTAGCGGGTTTTTCGAAAAAAATTATTTTTTTCAAAAAAAAGGCAATCTATAGGATTCTAATAAACGTATATTAATGTAGCGACAGGAAAGCGATACGTTGAGACAAGAAAATTTGAAGCCCACGATGAAGCCTGATGGAGTAAACCTTATGGTATGTGGATGTATGTATAGCTGCATCTGCTGTAGAGAATTTAGTATTTATTGAACCAACATGAGTGCTTACCTATTCTAAAGGATAATTATTATTTAGCTGCAACGCACTGAATTTGACCGAAAATTCTGCACCACTGAATGTTAATCCTATCGAGCATCTATGCCAGGTATTGAAAGTGCATATCACTTAAAAAATATATATTGAAAAAAATAACTATCGAAAAAAATGAGAGGATATTCGTCCATATATTTGTAGTCTTTGCCAAGATCAATTTTTAAAAGTAAAACATTTCCAAACTCCTTAAACTATCTACCATGTATTTGTTCTAGAGATTTTTTTAATCTAAACAAAAAAGTTTTTATTCAGTTCTTTGAATTACAGATGAGTATTAATATTTATATATTTATATATTTATAATTATTTATAGTATATTTCTAAAGTATTTTACTGTTGACGAAGACCTTCGCAAGGACTACCTATTTCTCTTTTATATCAGCCACGGTTCTAACCACTAGTTCGAACTCTGTGTTCAACGGTGTCATCTATACAGAGATCTTCATCTAATCGGGGCTCCAGGCTGGCCAAGGAACAGGACATTTTCTCCCAATCCACTTATTTGGATATTCTCTCTAAAATAATTTTCACCATTCAAGCGGCTTGGAAGATGTAAGATCCTTACAAAGGACTGCACCGATATCAAAATTCATAAAAAATGTAAGTATAGTGTCAAATCTAATTTTTTTTTTTGTTACGCTGTTCAATGACAGGAAGCCATTTTGTTTTAAATGTTTCTTTTTAATTGATCAATACTTATCTGCAATTTAAGTGAGTAGAAGCTTTTCATGACAGATTGAAAAAAAAAAAAAAAACGTTTAGGAAAAATTATGTAATAGATAGTTTAAGAATTTTGTAAATGTTGCTTTCAAAGATCGATGGAATGGTTATCAAAAAATCTTGTTTTGAAATTTTTTAATCAATCACCATTGTATTATTTCAAAAGATAAAAGAAATTATTGTAACTGCAAATATTAGAAAGCCGAAAGCTAATTTTGGAACTTTTTATTTATTTTTTAATAAGTTTTTAAATAAAGTTTTGACGATTTTTTGAGAAAAAACTCCAATAACTACGTACCAGGGCACCAAATCAAAAATTATAACTAACAAAAGTTGCTTGTTTAAATGCGTTTTAACTGTCATTTTCGGATGTAATGGCTTAGTATTAGCACCCTATATACGATTTGCACAATGAGTACGTTATGTTAAATATCATAAACAATCTAAATAAAATAATTTTAATCATGGAAGGCATCGACTCTTTAGAATTACCAATGAAATTATTATGTGTGTATTAAAAACAATAATTTATACTATTATTCTCACGTTTTATCGTGGTATTTCGAGAACAATCAGATAACGTATAAATCTTTGTGTTACTTTTTAAATCAAAATTTGTATATACAGGCTGTTTTAGAACTTTACCGACAAACCACAGGTTGCATCTATTTAAAAAATAAGTTTAAAAGTCTTAATAAAGTTGTGGTGACAAACGCTTCGGGTCCAAGATGTTCACTAGTATTGCTTATTAGGAACATGATCCAAAAAGAACAAGTAACCAAAGCAAATATAGTTTATTTATGGAGTGAATGTACGAGACATTTAATTAAGCTGTATATTCTGCTGCTGATACGTACTTTAAATTACAAAAAATTAGGCAGTTGTCACTAAGTAAGTTGTATAAGTAACAATTTAGTTCTTTTTTTTTTATGTTATTTCAAAGAGCTTGCAGATACGCATTCAGTGTACGGCACCGCTAATGGTAATGAGCAAGAGGTTGCCAGAATTTATCACAAACAATTTCCACATACAATGCAGCAACTGCATCATTCGACTTTTGCAACAATATACCGCCGACTTCACGAAACCATAAAACTTGAGTGTTCAATGGTGGATAGGGAACGTAATGCAATCGTTCGTTGGAAGCAGGCGAGGAAAATGTGTTAAATATTGTTGCTAACAACGTCAGAAGCAGTACTCGAGTTATTGTATAACAAAGTGGACTTAGATCTTCTAACAGCATGGCGAATTCTATATGAGCAACTCTTAACATCCTCTTCACATTTAAAAAGTGTAAACGCTACTTCCTTTAGATTCTGCTACACAAGTGCAATTTTGTAAATAGTTTTTAAACAAAACACGACATAATGACTAATTCCCTAAAAACATACTTTTTACTGAAAAAGTGACGTTTACGAAAGAAAAAATATTTAATAGTTGCGATATGCACGTGTGGACTGAGGAAAATTCACATGAAGGACCCATCAACATAGAATTGCTATTAACGTATGGTGTAGAATTACTGATAATTACTTCATAGGTTCATCTGTATTTACCGGTTGCTTAAAAGGCGAAACTTACACAACCTTTTGGCAAATGACAAATTTAATGAGTGAAGTCAACTTAGGCATAGGCAGGAAATCTAGTTTATACGTGATGGAGTACCTACTCATTTTAGCCACAACACAAGAGCCTTTCTTGATTTCAGTTCTCCTCATAGATGGAAGGGAAAAACTGGTCCGATACCCTGGCCAGGTCGCTCGTCAGATCTGAACCGCTTAGATGTAGGCTTATGTAAAGAGCTTAGTATACCAAACTAGAAACAGAATTAGCGCCAGGTATATAAATCAGTTAGCGAACGTGTACGGAATTGCCTATTAAAGCAATGTATGCTGAGCATTTAGAGAAGAGGCATTTTTATAATACAGCTTGATGAAATGTTTCATATCTGTTCATTTCATTTCAAATAAATTACATTTGATTTTGTTGCTTGTTCTTTTTGGATCATACTTTGACAAAGTATATTAGCGAATAACGTTATCAAAACAAAGTTTGGAGCAGCGCACTTATTTACTAGGAACTATCAGAAAGGGGGAGCTCCGATTGTTTATAGCAAGTATGGACAACCTTTGACATGTTGTGGGCCAAACTTTAGTGTGCAAATACGTTCGCGGGCCGCGCTTAAAAGTAGTGTTCATATTTTTTAGCGATAGATATCAGACATGAAATAATACGACAGTGTTATTATAATGCAATTTATTAAAATAAGAAAATGCAATGAAAAAAATAGGTAGAACATTATAATTAAATCGTTTTAATGGGTTTTTCAAAATGTCTCGCGGGCCGGATCAAATCTTACAGCGGGCCGGTTGTTGCCCACATATGGTTTATAAGAATATCGTCAGTTCTAGACTCTGTTGCAATGATTTCTGAACTGATTATGTTTATATAACGCATTTAAAATAGATTTCCAAAAAAAAAACTATTCCTCAAACCTATAGCAAACTTCACACCACTTATATTAAATCCAAAGCATTTATGATCACATGTTTATTAATACGATTAAACACATTTTCTATCATAGATTCGACCCAGACAGTTTTTTGGCTAGTGTTCTGAAACACCTGTATAACATACCTATGAAATATCTACTGTTTAATTTTTTTCCCAAATTCGTAATAAGTAAAAAATGTACAATATTTATAAAGCAATTACAACCATTTATGTGTTTAATAAATAACAAAGAAATCTAAAATTAAAAATTATCAACGGCGCTTGAAATATAGTTAAAAACAGCATTCCGACAAACTGCTGATAAACAATTTTAAAATGTCAAGAGTATAAATATAAACGTAAATTCATCTTATTATTATTCAAACATAATCTAAAGAGATATTTAATTACCCATTCGGTTTACAGAATCAACACAATTATCTTTTTTACATACAAGATATATCTAAAAATGTAAAAATAATTTCAAAAATTTCTTAGCTTATGGTAACAGAAACGGGAATACTTGGCATATGTGTATATAAATAAAGGAAATATTTATAAAGGTAATAATTTCAGCCATTGTTATTAAATCAAGCAGAAGTTATAAAATGGTGAGCCTTCACGTGTGCATTTACAAATATAGAATATTAATAATAGAAAAAAGATAGCTTAAAAATACACTCTAATATAGCGCGATAAATAAATTATATAAACCGTAAATAATGTTTTTACGTTTTCCTTTCTTTGTGAATGTAATTTTTATCGCATCAATAAATCGACTCTTAAACTACAACAATAACTTTGGATTTAGAAATAATAACGTCATATATAAAGTAGAAAGAGAAAAGAAACATAAACTAGAGTGGGATAATCTTTGTAAACCGGCTCAAAGCGTAGTGCTCCAGTGGAGAAAATGCCTAACAGCATCGGTATAAAGCGGCTAACTCTCACGAGTAAACAGCCATTTACTAAAACCCGTGAAACGATAAATCTAAATGCTGACGCTATGCAGCGATTGTGAACGGCCGTATCAACTTCCAAGGCTTCATTTACATTAAAAATAGTTAAAAAAGAAAAACTGATTCGTAATTAAATGACGATCACAATTGCAAATACCATAAAATTTTTAACGTATTCGTTCTCAGATTGAATACATGATTATATGTAATTGTTTATATAATATTTGCATTTTGCTGTTAATTGAAATAAAAAACAGATGTTCCGAAGATAATTACAAATGAAAAGAGACTCACCTCTCCGTGATCCATTCTGCCTTCGGGTGTATTTTCCGGGAGAAAATATAATCTTAAACTGGCTAGCACTTGTTCACTATTTTTGTCTATCCATAACAATTGCAATTCACCAATACACACTAGATCGGAATCCAGCCACAATTTTACGAAGAAAAATTCACTTAACGTCATTATTCTCTTAATTCCGTCCTTTGTATACTTAAAAGCTTTGTAGAAAGTATAAGGACCGTGCTGACCACAGGGACCTCCAATTAGCTAATAAAATAAATTAATTTAAACATGTTAGATATTATGAAATGCGAGGTAATATAGTTGTATAAAATAGAAATTTATATAATCACGTGATTTAATCAATATTTACTAATAAACAAGTTGAAACACAATGTAATTTATTTAACAATAAATTGTACATTCGTAATAATTCTATAGTAGGAAATTAAATTTTTAAGTGTAATTTTTAACAGGAGCTGTTTTATCTAAAAACAATAAAGGAAAAAATATATTTAAATGAAATAGTTTTTCGAATGTTAATTTCATATCAATAAAAAAAAATTACCCGATAACGAATGCATTATATATCTCAAACAGTTATCAAATAAAATTTTGTGTTTTCCTACTTTAGATAGCAAGTTTATAGAGGGTAGCCTACCCATAGAATTCATATTTTATTACACTTAATAACTATTTAAATTGACATTGTCAATAAAATAATTGAATTTTCTAACATTACCGCTATAATAATATTATGACTTGATATCGTGCATTAAAATTTTAAAAAATAAATTATTATCGTTAGTTTGCTTACCTGTACAATGTCGTTATCCATTTTTAAATATCAATTAATTATATAGAAACTACAATAACAACACACACATCGCGCTGACACCATCGTCTACTTTGTATTTACTCTAATTATATGACGTCACGATACAGAGCCATATTCGTTGGGAACCGTATTATTTCGGTATTTGTCGGACCAATGAAAGAATAAGTGGGGGATAGTCAGTAGGTTGTATTGAAGAAAGGTGGACTTTTAAGTTTATTGCTCGCTTATAATTTGTCAGTGGCAGTGTACGAGTGTTTTGAGTGCTTTGTTTATGTTTGAACAAAAAATTTGTGTTCGTTGTTAAATTCGCTGCAGACGTAGAAAAACAGACGTTTCTTAGAAAACTTTAAGCAATACACACCTTTACAAAATATTTGAGCAATGGCGAATGGTTATTAAAGTTAATAGTGTGCATATGTGTTTGCCTATATGTTAGGCGCATTAAGATCAAGATTTAGAAGAGTTACGCGCTTCTTGGGAAAAACACCTACATACATTGTAATATTTAATTTATTTATTACGTTTGGATTCATGTTTTTATTTACACAACATTCTCTTTAATGCGTCTACTAAAGATAAATGCATTTTTCCATATTCTCAACATAATAATGATCGTCTTGTTTTTCTATTCAAATCATGAAAACATTTAATTTGAATTGTTTTAAATATTAGAAGTAAACGGTTAGACAGATACTAATTTGGTTTTATTATTGTTATCCTACTTCCTTTTTTCAAAAGGTTTATACTTGTACAAAATTATTATAGTAATCCATTTTTCTTTTTGATGCTTATATAGTACATATTCCAATTTCAAATAATTTATTATTATTATTATTATTTAAAACAATGCCAGATTTTTTAATTAACGATTTTGAATTTTATTTTGACAACATGCATAAAAATGCTTTGTTGGTATGTAATAATGCAATTTTTTCTCGAAATTTAGTGCCAGCATGACAAAATAATCATTAATAGTCGACAAAAATGCAGAATTAAATGATAATTAGCTAATAAAATTAATGAAGATATTTTATGGTCTATCTGAAAATTAATATATTTTTTCGTTATTAGACTGCACTTCAAATATAATTTTAAGATATGTCCAAGTGGTAATCGTGTCTTAACTATTATCTATTTTTAATAATTTATAAAAAAAATAAGAGTATGATAAAGGCAATAAACTTATGGCTGAAATGTAAATTTGGAGCTTTATAAAAAAGAAATCTTAAACACTTACTACAAAAAAACAGCTTTGATTTCGAAATATACGAGGGAAAGTTAGTAAGTAGGTCACAAAAAGCTATTACAAAAATAATTACAGAAATAGTTAGCCAAAAATAAGTTTTATTTTTCAACAAAATTTCCATCTGGTCAATAGGCTTGGACGTATTCGTCGAATTACATCCCAAACCAACAACAGATGTCTAAGAGTACGTTTCATCAGTTACGTTCTCGTTTCTATTCTGGAAATGGGCTAGGAGCGCTCCCTGAGAATACTAGAACACGGTAAGCATAATCTTACCAGCTGAGAGCACAATTGCACTTCTTTGTTGATGGTGAAGAAGGATTTTAACATTGCATTGAAGCACGCTTTGCACGTGGTGCACCCATCATCAGTAACAATCCTGTTAAGCATATCCTCTCGTACCTCTGCGTAACAGAGAGAGATGTTGCAAGGACAAGCCCATTCGAATCCTTCTGTGTTCCTCGGTCAGTTGTATCCACTGTGTGCAAACCTCTGAAATTCAAATGATCGTGCATCGGTTCGTAAACTAAATCATAAGAACACTCCACTGCAGTTGCTATGTTGTCTATTCTTACCCGCCTGTTAATTCGAATCATCGAAATGTTACATCTGTCGCAATTTGAATGGAGCGGCCATTTGCTGATTGTTAACAACTTTTGAGCGCCCCTGAGAGATTTAAAAACGGCTTTACGGGATAAACACCGTAAACAGGAGACACTTTCTATTGGATATGTTTTGCAGGTTGCACAACAGCATCCTGCTTTTGCACGTTACACTTTTCAAGAACGGTCGCCATTTTAACATTGTCTGCGTACGCGCATGGCAACTGTTACTTGAGTATCCTAAAGCTGGATTATGCTTGTTATGTACAACGGTTAATTTTGTTTTGTTTACTTTGGAATTCGTTTGGAATAACCATACGATGACCTAACATAATTATTTCAGCTTCGATTGTCATATCATGTCTTCGTAGATAATATGGTTTAACTGAAATGTTTTCCTCACGTGAATAATTTGGTCATCCATTTGTGATAAACTCGTATACTTTCAACAGCGTAGGACCCTTCTGTATTTCCTTCTTAATATATTCAGCACTGATAGGAATCTACATTTTCCGTTACAAAATTTAAGTAGGAATATTCTAATTTTAATTTACCCGAAAAAGGTAATGGTAATCTCGATAAACAATCTGCATTTGAATTTTTGTCTCCTTCTACATACTCAATAATGAAATCAAAATTACTTAAGAATACAAACCATCGCTGTATCTACTAGCTGCCATTGTAGGTACACCTTTTTTTCCTCCAAAAATGTAAATAAGCGGTTTATGATCTGTCGCTATTATTAAATAAATATTGCGAACATTTTTTTACCGAGAAATAAATCGCTAAAGCCTTTTGTCGATCATTGAGTAATTTATTTCAGCTTTATTTAATGTACGAGAAACATACGTATGTTTCTCGTACAAAATTACTTAATCGGCCTTTCAGTACCATTTGGAAATATATGTGATAATACTGATAATACTCCTGTGATACCATACGAAGTAGCATCGCACGCCAATTTAATAGGCAACTCTGGGTTAAAATGTATTAAAACCGCTTCTGAACCCATGGTTTCTTTGATTATTACAAAATTATTTTTGTAATAAATTTCTTTGATTATTATGACCCAAATATTTAATATTTTTATTTTGAAAAAAGTACATTTATTCTGCCTAAGTTTCAGTCCTGCATCTCGTAATTTTTGAAATATCTTTTCTAAATTTGTCAAATGTTCATTATCGTCCTTACCCGTGACTAAAATATCGTCTAAAAAAAAAACGGCGCCTTCTACCCCTTGCAAAACCTTCCCTATCGTCTTTTGAAAAACTGCGCAAACAGGTTTTGTACCAAAAGATAGTCGATCCATTTTGTAAATACTTTTGTGCGTACTCCAGGCCAATAAATATTTAGTTGATTCCTCTAACTCCAACTGGTTATAAGCGGAACTTAAGTCTAACTTTGAGGACGTCTCCCCTCCCTGCGGTTGAGTAAATAACTCTTCAATACGAGGTAAAGGATAGTTCACGTCCTCCAAATAATTGTTGTGGCGTACCCCAATTTGGTATCGGCGTAATATTACCTGCTTTTTATAATCACTGTAATTCAGCTAATATTTAGTTTTATAAACAAAAGGTATAGCTCAAGATTTGCAAAATTTTGGTTTAGTAAGTAAAAGTAAGTAAATCGAAAGTTTTCGTTTGACTTGAGACTGTATTCTGCAGACAGCAACCATTGAATCTAAAATTTTATCTTGCGTTGTATTTGAACAGGGTCTGTGGGTCCATAAGGCGCGTTCTCTTTGGTATATCCTTTAAAAACCTAATTGAATTCATAAACAAAATTATTCGGAAATACAGTTTTATCGTGCGTACAATAGCTTCAAATTAAATATTTGCTATGACCATTGCACAACAGCTGATTAAACAAATACTGATCAAGTGTGGACACTGTATATGTATTTGGATCATGACTTTTGCGAATAGCCTGATTTAGCTACGAGAGGGCGTGTTGTTGTTTAGTAAATTTTTCATATAGTGGCAAGTAACTGTATTTACAGCCGAAAGTGAACGCTATCAATCTAGTTTTAAGAAGTGACCGATAGACTTTGTCTGGAAGAAAAAATTAAAGTAAAAGAAATACCCTCAGTTAAGACAAAAAGCCAAAGACAGCAGTAAGTTGCTAAGGCTTGCGAATAGCTCCCATCGATTTACATTAATGGCTTATATTTTGCTGAGTTAAAAATTACCATTCTTTTATTAGTAATTCAAAAGAAAGTGTTTTAGAATCAACTTAAAAAGTACAACTGTTAGGTTCCGTTCACAGATTTGTTTACGTTTCTGAACAAACTTTCGATTGGTAGTAGCGAAGGCATAGTAAAAGTTACTAATAGTAACCAAAAAACTTGACAAGTGCTAATTGAAAAAAAGATTTTATTCACTCCTATGTCTACCAGGAGGTCACGAGCCGACTGTATTTGAAGTTCCTTTAAAATCACTGCATTGCTTAAATACCAACAAAAAAATATCGAAGCGTCAGATCCAAATTAGCAGAAAAATCTAAATCCTATTAAACGTTTTAATTATACTGGTTGATGGGAAACAACCAGTGGTTGAATGCAACATTGCTACATACAGAAAAAAAGAGTTATTGGAAGCAATGATTGATTGAATTGCTAATTTTTGGTAAACATTGCAATTTTTGCTAATTTTTGGTAAACATTGCAATTTTTGCTAATTTTTGGTAAACATTGCAATTTTTGCTAATTTTTGGTAAACATTGCAATTTTTGCTAATTTTTGGTAAACATTGCAATTTTTAGTTGAGGTTGTGAACCACTTAACTCTTTTACTTTAATTTCTTCGTCCAGAGGAAGTTTTATTTAGTATTATTAGTATTTTATAGTATTTTATTTAGTATTATTTTCAAATGTACTAGAATGTACTCGGAGTTTGCAATTCTAGTGCAAAAATTTTGGAATGAATTGTGCCAATGGAACGTATAATTCTTGCGCAGAGCGATTTATGTGTTTTAGTCATGTTTTATTGAGAGAGCTTAAGCATATCGGTTACAATCGGCTTTGTTGTATTTGGACAACATCGGCTGTTGTCAGTTGGCCATAGATTCTCTAGCCATTCTAGATAGACTTTTGCTCTTTTAGCGATAAAAATAGATCCCAGCGCAAATTTGACTCTCAATATAACACAAATTATTTCTCTGTTTCCCAATGAAGCATTGGTACAGCTCCCGCTCCAAGCATACTCTGAGTGCTCTACAATTATCGATGGAATACGCTACGAATATGAGTGTGGGGACACTGTCCCCGTCACTAAGAGAGATTTTAAAGTTAGTTCAAATGTTTCTACGAAGTATGCAATAAAACACTGGATCATTTCTCATAATTGAAATTGTTGCTAAAGGAGATTGATTCTCATCTTGTAAAGTTGGAACAACAGCCAAATGAATTGTTCTGAATCGTTTGAAGAAACAATTCGCGAAACCAAAGATTGCATTCAGTGTGGCAATAATATATTGGTTTTTGACTTGCCAGAGAGAAAATATCCAAGTTTCATTGAAAATATTGTACTCCAATTAAACAAGTTTCTTAAATGCTACAGATCTGCCAATAATATTGTAAATTAAAAAACAATGGTCTGTTCAACTGACGGAGTATGCAATGTATTGGCATTTTAATAAAATAATGGCGAAAAACATTAATGTTCGCGGTGAAAAGGTGTTTAAAAAATTAAAAAACCATTAAGTACTGTTCTCATCATAGAAGAGGGGCATAATAGAAATCATTACAGGATTTCTTTCAAAATATTCCAAGTATATTTACCTAGAGATAACTCGAATTCCTTTGACTGTTAAACAATACATATATAGAAACGTTCACGATAAGTCCAAACTTGAAGAGTTCGAGGTAAATACACTTTTCTTGTATGTTTGGAAGAAGGTAACTAAAATACGTAGACGATCCATGTTACAGCAAATATTTTAATTTAAATTTAGAAGATGAGAAAGAGGCGTCGAATACGCCACAAGTATTTCAAAAATCTTTTCTGAAAATGTATCCGAAACACAAAAATAAAAATAGAAAAGCATCTGAATCAAAACTTAAATTGATTACACTTTTTAATGTATTTTGCTAACTATTAACTAACACTACTTATTTGCTGCAATATATAAATGTATAATATAGATCAACATGTAATACATATCAATAAAATATCTTAATATCTACTGGTTTTTATTACTAACCCTTCTTAGTTTTAAAATAATAAGAGCCTTCCTATGGCATTTACTTTTTTTTTTCTTCTAATTCGACAAACACCTTCCAAAGGTGATTAGATATTAATATATTATATTTTGAATGCTTGCGCAAAAATTGCATTACCTTTCAAATTTTAAACACTGAAGCAATGGTCAAAATCTGTTTTTACATCACATAAGCAATTGCCTGATTCGGAGAATTTGGTAGAAAGATTATTTGAGATGATGGTAACAGAAAATAGAAGGGGAGATAGTGTGATGGAAAGAATGTGGTCAAACGGAAGCTTACACACTAGCAATTATATCAAGTGATGCCAGATCTCACAAAAAATATTAATACATTTGATGGAAATAAAAATGCAAAGATTTGGTTGGAAACAATATCGAGCATACAGGTACTACATGGATGACCAGATAATTTTACATTGGAGACAACTCAAAATCAAATTTAAGAGGCGCTGTGGAATGGTATCGCAGTAGACAAGGTGTTAACTACAGTTTCGAAGAGTTTAAAATATATTTCAGAAAGGCATTTCTCGAAGAAGATGATTTACGTGCAAAATGGCAAAAAATGACACAGAAAGTACAAAAGCGAGGTAAGAATATTAATGATTATTATCATGAAAAATAAAATGCAAGACCAAAAAAAAACAAGAAGATATCAATATTTTAACAGTAAAAGAGAGTAACGAAGCAAGTGGTTTATACAGTCTTATTCGGATATAGTACGAAAAAAAAAGTAGGTGAAAGAAACGCATGAGTAATGCCTAAATACAAAATATTATGGTTCTATGTGCACGTAGTAACGAGAAAATGATTTTTCTTTATTCGAGTCCGACTCTGTCTTAGTTAACATATGGGAATCACCGGCAGTCGCTGAAGCAGCGTTCGTATATCCATTTAGTATGCACATAGCATTCACCGTCATTACACGCAATTGCAATGGCATCCTATACGAATATCGAATATACCGATATGATTTTGATTTATGGCGAAACAGGACAAAATAGTCTTGCGGCAGAAAATTTGTACGCGGAACGGTTTCCCAATCGGCGGCATCCATCATCCGAGACAATTGTGAGAACCGTGTATCGACTTCGAGAAACAGGATCAGTAATTCCACGTTTTGAAGGTCGTGGCCGTCATATGTATATCACGTAGAGTTCAGCAAGCAGAAGAGCATATTTTAAACATCGTTGAGGCAGAACCAGGCATAAGTACTACAACTTTAGCCCAGCAAGTAAATGTGTCCCAAACGAGTAATCGTAGTCCCGATCTAAATCCATTAGACTTTTTTCCGTGGGGATACATGAAAAGCTTGGTATATGATCGTCGCCCTGATATTGAAAATGTCGAAGATCTGCGAAATCGCATTTATGTTGCAGCTCAACGCATTCGCGAAGACCTGGTAAATTTTACTCGTGTGCATAATAACTTTCGTCGCCGAATTGATGCCTGTATTAGAGCTCACGGTGGACATTTCGAACATTTTTTACATTAATAAATTATTTTGTCCTGTTTCGCCTAGATCGGTCCTTGTTAGGACCACCACAAATTTCAAAAGAAAAAGAATGTATAACTACAAATAACTCAAAACCCGACATTTCGGATGCATTAACTTTAAACATTAAGAACGCAAATCATATGGTTATCGGCATATTCAATGTAAACACCTAAACACTTCGACATCAGCTGTACGACAGACTAATGCATTTCAATAGACTATTCACTATTCATAGCATCTACAATGCTTTATCGCTTTTTATTTGCATCTGGGTTAATTTTGATTCATCAGCGGTATTTGTATAATATAGGAGAAACAAAGATATGGACCGGCTTTACCTGCATTTTGGGCCCTAAAATTTGAACAAAATGTATATGTTACAAGTATATACAGGTAACCCTGTATATACAGGGTTACCTGTAAATAGCACGTAAGCTACCGAAATCTGAAGACTACCTGTCAATGCGTTACTGAAAATTTAAAAAGAAATTTATTTGTAACATATACATTTTGTTCAAATTTTAGGGCCCAAAATGCAGGTAAAGCCGGTCCATATCTTTGTTTCCCCTATATTATACAAATACCGCTGATGAATCAAAGTTAACCCAGATGCAAATAAAAATCGATAAAGCATTGTAGATGCTATGAATAGTGAATAGTCTATTGAAATTCATTAGTCTGTCGTACAGCTGATGAAGTGTTTATGTGTTTACATTGAATATGCCGATAACCATATGATTTGCGTTCTTAATGTTTAAAGTTAATGCATCCGAAATGTCGGGTTTTGAGTTATTTGTAGTTATACATTCTTTTTCTTTTTATGAAATTTGTGGTAGTCCTAACAAGGACCGATCTAGGCGAAACAGGACAAAATAATTTATTAATGTAAAAAATGTTCGAAATGTCCACCGTGAGCTCTAATACAGGCATCAATTCGGCGACGAAAGTTATTATGCACACGAGTAAAATTTACCATGTCTTCGCGAATGCGTTGAGCTGCAACATAAATGCGATTTCGCAGATCTTCGACATTTTCAATATCAGAGCGACGATCATATACCAAGCTTTTCATGTATCCCCACAGAAAAAAGTCTAATGGATTTAGATCGGGACTACGAGGTGGCTATGGAGTACGACTTCCACGTCCAATCCATTGTGGAAATCTTTGGTTCAAAAATGCTTGAATTACTCGACTACTATGCGCGGGTGCTCCGTCATGCATAAACCACAATTGTTGCCGTATCGCTAGTGGTATCTCATCCAAATACTCGGGTAATTCATCTCGGAGGAACTGTAAATAGGATTCTGTATTTAATCGTTGTGGGAGCACATGTGGTCTAAGTAGGTAATCGCCTACTAAACCCGCCCAAACATTGACAGATATCCTAACTTGCGAGGCGCCTTGGTGTATCTCGTGTGAGTTTTCGTCTGCCCAGTGGTGAATATTATGGTAATTCAAAATGCCATCTCTTGTAAACGTGGATTCGTCGGTAAAGAGAATTACTGACGCAAGACGTGGTTGACGAACTTCGGTGCGTTGAAACCACTCGCAGAAGGCAAGACGGCGAGGATAATCTAATTCCGTTAATCTTTGCATGCGCTGGATGTGATACGGATGAAGTAAATTATTTTTCAAAATTCGATGCACCGTCGTTTACGACACATTTACTTGCTGGGCTAAAGTTATAGTACTTATGCCTGGTTCCGCCTCAACGATGTTTAAAATATGCTCTTCTGCTTGCTGAACTCTACGTGAAATATGACGGCCACGACCTTCGAAACGTGGAATTACTGATCCTGTTTCTCGAAGTCGATACACGGCTCTCACAATTGTCTCGGATGATGGATGCCGCCGATTGGGAAACCGTTCCGCGTACAAATTTTCTGCCGCAAGACTATTTTGTCCTGTTTCGCCATAAATCAAAATCATATCGGTGTATTCGATATTCGTATAGGATGCCATTGAAATTGCGTGTAATGACGGTGAATGCTATGTGCATACTAAATGGATATCCGAACGCTGCTTCAGCGACTGCCGGTGATTCCCATATGTTAACTAAGACAGAGTCGGACTCGAATAAAGAAAAATCATTTTCTCGTTACTACGTGCACATAGAACCATAATATTTTGTATTTAGGCATTACTCATGCGTTTCTTTCACCTAATTTTTTTTTTACGTACTATATCCGAATAAGACTGTATAGATCTATCTAGCTAAAGTTTTATGGCAAAGCCTTTTCGTATCACGGGTACCGATTATGTACCGAACAATGAAGCTATAGAGTAGAGCTTCAAGCATCTGTTAATCTCTATTCAATTTCTGAATAATATTAGAAATAAGAAAATTTCGTTTTATATATATACATATATAATATATTCCAATATAGCACACAACACATAATATATTCCAATATAGCCCACATCACATAATATATTCCACATACCCTCTGTATTCGTGCAGTAATAAACAATTCTGAAATGTATAGAAAAATGAGGGGTGGGGGTTGTTTTCGTAAACAGATACTTGATATCGGGGAACAGTTACACCATCGTTTAGGGCATATACAACAGATAAAATCTTGTTTGAATTTTTTTCGATATCTTTTGTAGTTTCTGAGTTATTAAGTGAAACAGTGAAGGGTAATTTAGAGGTTAGGGTGGCCGACAGCCCCTTAAAGGCGATTGGGAAGCTAAGGTAGTTGCCGTTGGTCTTACACTAGATTGGCCTCTAAACCCACCAAGTTTCATTTAAATCGGTTAGACACATTTGCCTACCTTTCCCTATACAATGTAGTTTTGTTTGTCGGTAATTAAAATTATTTTCAACATAATTTTTTCAACTCCCTTTCAACATATTCTCTTTTATCAATCGATTTTAATATGCGCATGCATATATCTTTATATTTGAATTATGTATACTCATGGCCGGATTTCATTTCTTGCCCTAAGCAAACGTGTACATAAAAATCATAATTTCGATATGCTCTCTCGCTTAGAGGGAGACATCAAATCTGACCGTCTGACTGCAAATTGGTCATTGAGAGCTTTCTATAGCTACTCTCCTTATATATTTTCACTTAAAACGTTACTTTTTTACCGCTCATTTATAGCAAGATGACATTATTATACAGTATTTTTGTCCGCACATTTGTTGACGATATTTCTTTTTCTAAACATTGAAAAATAATACCACGTATTGACAGCCTTTTATTGTTTTTTCTTTTTTTTTCATAAACATACAGTTATTAACAGTCTTTCTTACTAAATAGGTATGCTCTGAACTAAAATTTCTCCAAGCTGCTTGAAATATAGATGCTTGCTTTATGCGGTTTTCATCCAGATTTTCATATCTAACTCGCTTGCAATGTCATGATTATAGGTCATGAGTCATGATACTCAAATAAACCAATTACTACACGGTACTCTTCTTTTCAAGCGACTATTTTCGCGAGCAAAGCAGTTTCGTACTGGATTCTACCTGAAATAATGAAAATATCGTTATTAAAATACGAAACATTCGAAATCCGTACGTTCACTTTCGATGTTAATGACCCGAATGAGATGAGGAGCTTTTATTCCTCTTCGCTTCTAAAACACGACGAAAATAACGTTACATTCCATGAATCTGGATACGCTAGGATATCTTATTACCCTAGCCCCAATTTATCCCTTTGAAATCAGAAATCTCACCATTCGCAGTTATATTATCATCTGCAACATTTGATAATATCGCTTCAGATTACACATTTTTATTAAAAGTTTCTCCTGAATGCGTAAAATTTATTAATTTTTCGTCGAACCAAATGCCATTGTCGACCTACCTCCCTCTCGTATCATACTTTCAAAAAGTATTTTTGTAGGTATTTTCCAAATAAAAACCCATTGGAAAACTTTCACTTTGTTGCGATTTAATTTAATGAAAGTAATATTGCCATACTTAAAATGCGAAAAGAAAGGGTACGTACGTCCAAGGATGGATTTCAACCGTATGCGTATATGACATATACAGTTTATACCATGTATTTGTTCATTCTCGTTTGACTGTGACATGATTTATATTAATAGGTATTTATACTTAGCTTAGCTTAAAATTTAAATTTCTAATTCGGAATGAAAAGTCTTTGTTGTATACGACTGATGTTCATTATAGTCGTGAAGTTGGTAACGCGAATGTTAGTATACAGACAACCAGAGTTGTAAGTTGAGAGTTATTAATAAAACTCATGTTACAATAAATAATCTTATCTTAATAATCATACAGTATGTAATGAATAATGAACAACAAGGAATTAGATAAAAACATAAAATAATCTCTGGATGCGATACTATTCGCATTGTGGCGTTTCATAAACGCCATCCCAACCATCGGGAAGCTGTTTTATATCGCGAGAATCCGAAAGATTCGAGTTTTTTTCTTGCGTATCTTGACAGTTCGACCTCGTTCATCGCGTTGTTTCTTTCCCACCGTGGGGTAGAGGGTTTTTCGCGGGCCGGTATTTGAGCTTATATGGAACCACACGGGACGAAATCGGAAAATCGCTTCAACCTACGCCAAGCTTCAAGAATTTACGAACTATTTCCGCATCTGCTCCGAGAGGTCTAGATTGCCTATATAAGGACCTCTGCTTTTGACCATATTGCTTGTTTTCGCCGATCTCCCTTCTCTCTTGCGGCCACTAATGATCGCATTTCTAACCGAGGACGGGACTGAAGGCGTAGTGTCGGCGATTTCCGCTATTATTAATTAAAAAACCAGCTGATCATCACCTATTTTGATTTTTGATATGATTGCTGACACAGAATTCGAGTCAGCTGTTGTGTTCAAGTGAAAATGCTAGATATTTTCGTTTAAACATATTGAAGATTTACACGTGAAGACAAGGAAACAAAGTTTAAACGTTATTCACAAGAATAGCTTATTTCATATGTATTATTGAATCTGTAGTATTTTCCCCTTATGCCGATCGGCTTTAGCTAGTTACAGTTTTGAAGGTTGCCAATTGCATTAAGATTATTAAATAACGCTTAAACACCGTTCTTATTTTCTTTAAGCCTTGGGCTTGCATATTTTTAAATAAAACGTAGCATACAAACATCTAACCTGACAGTTGTTATTGTGTATTAGGTACACTTACAATTAGTAATGGTATATCTCGCTGGATTTACAACTATGGTGGTAAAATATCTATAGGATTTTAAGAAGGATTTTTATTTAAATATTGACTTATTTTAAAGAGGAGTATTCAATATTCGTCTTCGGGGAATGAGGGCTTGAATTATATTAAATGTAAAATACAGAAAACCTTGAAAGATTTGACTATTAAAAAAAAATAAGGCTAACCTATAATTTAATTTATTTGATACAGGTACCAGCATTTTGCAGTAACATATGAAAATATTACGAATATTAGAATAGGGACGGTAATATATAAATTGACATGGACATATAAATATATTCCTTAAGAAAAGATCACTGGTTCAGTATTGTATTTATCACTATCTCTGAATAAGCAGGAAATCATATTCTTCTTCTTTTTGTCCGAATTCCAATGAAATGCTCTTTCATAAATTCAGTGCCATTACTTAAACAACAGCTTTCTTTAGGCGACGACCTGAGATACTTCCCATATTCAGCTGATGGATCCCTAAATTGTTTCTGTAACGATATGTGTTATTTATGTTTATGTGGAAAAATCTCTTTTAGAAATCACTTTTTGCTTTACATTTAAAAATAAAAAATATTAATTGTTGAAATATACGATAACGATATCACATTATGATTCAGCTTTCATTATTTTAAAAATTTTCATGTATTACGGTGTTACATAGAATATTTTCTATGTAACACGATCAAAAACAATGGCTTTTGCAATATTATGCAACATTCCATTAGTGCTATTTTTTTTACTAATTTGTATCAAAACTTCATGTAGGGCGAAAGATACACTAATTGTACCAATAAGTACGATAAAAAAATTTAAGGTACATTTACACTTCGTGGTGCGTGTCTCATCATGATCTTTGTCGAAAAGATAATAAGGTATGCAGCAGAGCGAACCAGTCAAGCACGAAACAAGCTAAACCCGGTAAGATAATTTGATTGACAATTTTTAGTTCCAAGTTAACTACGGTCTGAAGATTATTTTCATTAGAGATCCCTTCCATCATTATATGCATCTCATACTTTCATTTAATTCATCTTTCGAATCAGCGCTATTCTCTATTACATTGTAAGCATTACAATGTAACAGAGCATGGTGACAAATTTATTTGATTATAAGAAAAAATATACCTTTTGTAAATATGTCTACGCCAAAGTTCAAGTAACATCTCTAAGCACGTCTGACTGTTAGTCAAGCCATTCGATATACAGGGTTACCTGTAAATAGCACGTAAGCTACCGAAATCTGAAGACTACCTATCAAGGTGTTACTGAAAATTTAAAAAGAAATTTATTTGTAACATATACATTTTTTTCAAATTTTAGGGCCCAAAATGCAGGTAAAGCCGGTCCATATCTTTGTTTCTCCTATATTGTACAAATACCGCTGATGAATCAAAGTTAACTCAGATGCAAATAAAAATCGATAAAGCATTGTAGATGCTATGAATAGTGAATAGTCTATTGAAATGCATTAGTCTGTCGTACAGCTGATGTCGAAGTGTTTATGTGTTTACATTGAATATGCCGATAACCATATGATTTGCGTTCTTAATGTTTAAAGTTAATGCATCCGAAATGTCGGGTTTTGAGTTATTTGTAGTTATACATTCTTTTTCTTTTTATGAAATTTGTGGTGGTCCTAACAAGGACCGATCTAGGCGAAACAGGACAGAATAATTTATTAATGTAAAAAATGTTCGAAATGTCTACCGTGAGCTCTAATACAGGCATCAATTCGGCGACGAAAGTTATTATGCACACGAGTAAAATTTACCATGTCTTCGCGAATGCGTTGAGCTGCAACATAAATGCGATTTCGCAGATCTTCGACATTTTCAATATCAGGGCGACGATCATATACCAAGCCTTTCATGTATCCCCACAGAAAAAAGTCTAATGGATTTAGATCGGGACTACAAGGTGGCCATGGAGTACGACTTCCACGTCCAATCCATTGTGGAAATCTTTCCACCTTCGAAACGTGGAATTGCTGATCCTGTTTCTCGAAGTCGATACACGGTTCTCACAATTGTCTCGGATGATGGATGCCGCCGATTGGGAAACCGTTCCGCGTACAAATTTTCTGCCGCAAGACTATTTTGTCCTATTTCGCCATAAATCAAAATCATATCGGTGTATTCGATATTCGTATAGGATGCCATTGCAATTGCGTGTAATGACGGTGAATACTATGTGCATACTAAATGGATATCCGAACGCTGCTTCAGCGACTGCCGGTGATTCCCATATGTTAACTAAGACAGAGTCGGACTCGAATAAAGAAAAATCATTTTCTCGTTACTACGTGCACATAGAACCATAATATTTTGTATTTAGGCATTACTCATGCGTTTCTTTCACCTAATTTTTTTTTTCGTACTATATCCGAATAAGACTGTATATCCGAACAAGACATATATCTGAGCAAGTCTAGTATTATTCACATTGTATTGTCAAAGAGACAATTTGTTTTAACCTGACATTTATTGTGTCGTAGTAGAATATAAAATGTAAATTTGAAAAAAAAAATACAACAATCGGAGAAAGAGCCAACATAGAATATACATAGAATTTTTAATCTAAGCGTAATTTTATCCTCCTATTTTACATTTTACCTCTACGTATTTGTTTCAATTCTTGCCATGTTTCTTTCACTTCGCCTATATTTATTATAAGCAAAAAATCTGGTTGCATATTGCAGACAATTCCACTTTTTCTTTATCTTTCGTAACCAGAATATATATGGATCTCGTAGAAGTGCTTCAAACAGAATATAGCACTTCCTTTCACTGGTGGAACATTTTTTTTTAATAGATAATGATGCAAATATTTGTTCTATATGATTTTCACCTAGATTTTCATATTTAAATCGGTTTCAAACGTCGTCATTTTAGGTTAACCATATAAATCGCACGATATATTTCTCTTCTTACTTCCATTTTAACAATCTAAATACAGTCTCGTATTGGTTTCTTCCTAAAATAATGGAAATATCGACATGTGTACGATCGCAGTTGATAATGAGTCATGTTAACGCACGAAATAATTCCAATAGATTCTAAAATACGTCGCATTTTCTGTAGAAATGCTATTTTTTTTTCTTAGCATCAAAAAAATTGTAAGCATCACATTACAATCGATTAGTCTGGGTTCATTCATCAGAAGTTTGACCTAAAAAGCGTAAAACTGATTAATTTTTCGTCGAAACCCAAATGCCTTTAACAACCCACCTCTTTCTCGTATCATATCTCCCAAATAACCATGTTATTTATAGTTTTTCAAGTAACAAATCGTTGAAAAGTTTTCGATTTGCTGCATAAAATGGTAATAAAAATAATATCAGAATAATTAAACACCGAAAAAAGTACATTCGATGATGTATTCGAACCGCATACGCTTGTGACATATACGTTCCGCACCCTATATCATCAATAAACCTGTCCATTCTACATCGATTACAACCCTTCACCTGCACTTGGCTTGATTTAAAATTTTAATTTCGAACTCGGAATAAAAACTCTTTGGATGCCACGCTATCCGCATCGTGAACTCTCATAAAACCGATTTCATCCGTTCCAAAATTCGCGTTTTTTCGCGTATCTTGACAGTCCGACCTGACATGACTGCTGCTTATCGCGTTGCTTTTTTCCCACCGTGGGGAGAAGATTTCTCGCGGACACGTACTCATGCTCGTATATACTACGGGGTATACGTATACTGGGTATACGGGGTATACGTACGGGGTACGTATACGGGGTATACTGGGGGTCCTACCCCACGGGTAGGACATACCCCACGAAATCGAGTAATTGCTGCAGGCTAAGGCACGCTTCGAGGTCGTCGCTCACCGTACGAACTATTCCGGCGTCTCCTTCGTGAGGTCTAGATTGCCAATGACGGCTCCTACTTTTGCCCATATTGTTTGTTTTCGCCAGTCTCGCGTCTCTCTCGCGACCGTTACCGACCGCTTTACTAATCAAGAACGCGACTAGAGGCGTGTAGTTGTCGATCAGGATTTATTAATAGATAATAATGCTTGGAATTCTAGTGAGATCACGTTTGCTGTTTATATAGCACGACAGTTTTGGATCTTTTATTACTCAGTTTTCGATGTTTATAATATAGTGTTTATATAGTTCATTTTCAAGTGATCTACAGGAGGCAATCTTAATTTTTGGAAATTTTGATAATGGAAATGAAAAAGTTTTGTGGGTATTTTTCCTATGAAGCAGTTGAATTAATTTAATGTCACACCAAGGAGGATAACTACCTTTGAAATGGTTATATTTTTGTTTAGGTATGCTTTGATCAAATAAGCCATATAAGATATTACAGAACCAGTCAGTGGCTGATCTAGGTACCAATTTTTTTAAATTGGTATGCTAAAAGTGTCAGTACTGGAATGAAAATTTAGATTTTTAAAGTTTTAAAAATGAAAATCGTTAATAAAATAAAAGGCATAAACACGACGTTATTCAAAAGAGATGTTTTAAAATGATGTGTGTTGCACTATAGGGTTACACTACAAAAAAATTTGGTTAAGTTTACACCAAGGAAGGGAGACAAATTTATTACATTTATTTTTAATGTAAACTTCGCCAGATGGAAATCTTAAATTATATGAAATGCGAAAATGATCCCACATCAATTTAAAATGTTTACTTTACTATGTTCATTCAGCATTTTCACTTGATATTAAAATCTTGTTTAAATCAATCTTATAGAAGTAATTTTTAATATTACATTCTGATAGTTATTCTTTCCTATAAGTTTTTAGACTACAAGGCAATCCTTGATCCAAGATTTGTAGCTGGTTACGTATTTTTCTAAGCGAGTTTTATATCTTTCGCTTTATATTGTAGAGTAATTTTATCGAGAAATTTTAACATTACATGTATATTGTACAGAATTTTTTACACATTAGGATAATTTTCAGAAGGTTAAATTTGTCCAATGCAAAAATTTAAATTAGATATTAGAATTAAAAACATAATATTCCTGCTACTCTTAGTGAATTTGAACTCTAAAAAGTAGGTTCTTAAATATCATCGAGCATGTTCATTAAAGGAACAGGCTTGGCTTCAAAGTTACTAAATAAAAATAATTAAACAGGCGATTTTCCTGTAAACAGAAATTCTTCCGCATCGAACCAACACAAGCACATACGGAAGGATATCGGATTGTGTTCATGGCGAGATTCGATTTCCTCCTGTATTTCCGTTGCATATTACAATGTACACAATATGTTAGGTAATATATGACGGAATAGAATCAAAATTTATGAATTTGGTAAACTGATATTTGAAATAAAACATGAAGATGCTGCTTCTAGCAAAATTATAAACGTCAATTTCATAGGAGCATCTAAGGATAACCTTGTAGTTAACAATTAGCGGACCACTAGTATCCATATTTTAATTATAAAGTTATTTTCCTGTAAAATCATAACTATAAAACAAATAGTTAAATAACGAACAGTAATAAAGTGATAAAGAGTTTTTATGTTATTCTTTGTACTTGTGTTCATGAAGGGTCCAGTGTAACCAACCTCCTCAGGTCACTCTTAAGATAATTGACAGACATTGGTTCCAAGGGGAAACAAACAATACAATTTCAATTGGTAAACGCGACCAAATATGGGCAAATATCGTTCTATAATTGAAGAAAGTAGCATTATAAGACCACAGTGTCCCAAGTGTTGATGTTTATGGTTAAATATTAATTTCTTTACCCCTATATAGACATTTTTACACAAGGCTAAACGAATTAACGAATTAAAGGTTCTTCGGCTCTTCGTTAACACTTACTGCCGCCTCACATTTCCTATCTCTTTCTTGCTTATAACCAATAACCAAATACTGGCTGCAATTTCGTTAGTTTTGAAAATAATTGAAGTCGTTAATCGCGGCACATGCTACCAATCAGTCTTCAAGGTTGTTGTTATATATAATGTTCCAGGTTCAACATAATCGTCAATTTTTGCATTACCGCTTGAAATTGATGAAGTATTAATTAAATGTTACGCTGGTGTACCCGCGAGATTAGATTGCTTCAATTTTAATGTGAAGCAAAATGATTCCAGTCTTGGATGTTCGTCAGTTGTTTAGTTAGCGACAAACGTTTTCCAAGGATTTGCTGGAGCTCGTATCCAAGACAGCGTAATCGTTGTATCTGACCAAAAACATTCTCTATCAAGTAAAACGTTCAGTGACTTACGTACCCTGTTAACTAGCTCGGCCAAAAGAAGTGCACTGCACCTACCTTTAGCAGATAGGAACTGAGAGCGTATTTCATTGTCAGCCATAAGCTATTTCACTAGCAACTCCAAATCCACGAAGTTTCCAGCGCACGGTATTTTGGAGGGTAGTCTATCTAGATATCGTTAATATCTTGATTTCTTCCAAGTCTTCGCGAAATTTATGCAAAAGTTTGAGAAATTTGGGCATCCCAAGAATTTTTAGCTTACTGTAATGTTTGCATTAACAGTTTGAATGATTGCTCGGATCTAACAGACCCAATAGATCAAATATTTAGGATATCTCCGATACTATCAAATACTTCGTTATTCGTTATGTTTGAAATGAATGTAACTGTAGTATTATCCGTAGGATTGCAGCACATACCTAAATTTCGTTTGCTTCGTCTTCCTCGAAATTTGCTATACTGCCATTGAGTCTCCGTTTAATATAATGATCTTTATCAGTGACTAGCCATTTTCGTAATTGTAACCCTGCTGAAGCAAGAATTGTAAAAACGTACTTCTGAATTTTAGCTAACTCAGATTTCAAATCAGAGCTGTCTAAAAAGTCATCAACATAAAAGTAAGAACCAATGTCAGTTTGTGAAAGGAAATACGTTGTAAGAAATGGTGTCATGTGTAAAAGTTTCGCAACATCCTTAATTTCATAGCAGCCGCACCTGATTTATTGCGTATCGTACTTGAAAAATACGTATGTATTATTTTTTTCCACCGCATTAGGCAAGCAGCACAAAATTCGTTCTGTACGGCACGAAACTTCCCACTGGTAGTAAGAAGCGGTGGTTGAAAAGTCTCACAACACCCCTATTTACATAACAACCGCATCTGATATATTGCGTATCATACTCGAAAAATTACGCATTTATGTATTTGTGTTTGAGTGAGCTTATCCGGTTTTCCAGCCACAGTTTATGACATACAGAAAGTTTTATGCGGGATGATTCGCTGTATGAAATCGATTGACCGCACCAAACGCTGCGGAAGAAATTGTGAACCGAACTAGTACAAACTTCACACTCTTGGAAATGTTTAAAATAATATTTGACTTTCCATGATTTACCCCAATAATCAGGAGACTACAATATCTATATTTTAAAGAGCTATGTGCAGTACAGAACAAATTTTATGCTCCTTCCCAAATCGCGTAACGAAACAGAGTTTGAGTGAAATTATCCAGAATTTTCCAGCCACGGTTTATAATATACAGAAACATTCATGCGGAATAGAACGCTGTGCGAAAACGATTGACCACACTTGTCTTTATTTAGTTCCACAATCAGCGGACTATTAGTATCCATTTTTAAGGAAAATCATAACTTTAATTATAAAGTTATGATTTATTTTCCTCTAAAATCTAAATACAAAACAAACAGATAAATAATGAACAGCATCAAACGGAAGTGGAGGTTTTGATTTTTAGCCAACCTTACCAACCAACTCCATTGGATCGCCGTCGGCGAGGGTCAAAAAAATAAAAACGGACCGGAAGTGAAGTTTCCGATTTCTAATAGAGTTTCCGTTAATGTTTCGTGTTCATAAAGTACGACTTCAGGGCGCATTTCGGTACGCCATTCTGAGACCAGTCTTGCCAGCCAACTCGATTGGGTCAGTGTCGGCGAGGGTGAAAAAAAATAGAAACTATTTAAAGGCTCAGTCAGAGAATACAGAAATTTACGCAAACTTATCAGAAAAGCTTTTTAATGCCTAACTTGCAACGGGAAGAATTGCCCTAGTTTTTAAATAGTCCGGTATACTTGTTAATATGTTGCCTTTTGAAAATAAAAGATAATTTATAAAATCGAAGAAATCAGTGGGACCATTACCAGCGAAATTCTTTTATCAATCCAGGGCTTTCAACTCTCGACTGGCCAATACTAAAATTGTAATTTTATAGAGCATGGTGCAACGGTTGATATACATTCATCAGCATTCATTCCAACAATAAATAAATATGAACATTTAATTCGCAGCGAAAGTTACTCGGAATTGGCATTCTTTTCTAGTATCATAAATGCATCTTCTGAAAGTGTACTTATTCTTGAATAAGTTGTACGACAAGGAAGGTGCTACACTAGAAGAAGGCGTTAGATTACCTTTGGGCACTTGAAATATAAAGTCAAAAATCTTGAGATGTCCTGGGTAGTCTGAATGTGTACACAAGGCAGGAGAATTTATTTTAAACGACAATAAGTTTCTTGTAATTTATAAAGGCAATATAGTGATATCCAAAAAATATGCTTTTGTTTTGAACGAACAGTTAAAAACTGTGAGTAATACATATCAAACTTATTTTAAACATAATAGATAGTTAACAAATAAAGACGAAATGGTATATGTGTACCGTGAACGTATATGCAAACGCTTCATTTTAATTATAACTAACATTTGCAAAACTTTATTGACTAAGTAACGGTATTAAGTACTTTCAAAAATTTTAATCACCTAGAATCTGCAATGACATAATTGAGAGGATTTGACATATTATCAAAAATGAGCTGTTAAATATAAAACCAGTAGAACAAATACAAAGCAACGTCTTACTACGAGCTACTACAATAAAACAGCAAAGGAAATTGATACAGAGAATTGATAACTAAAACTCCCAAGCCAAAACTTACAAACAGATAGCTGTAATCGTGGAATGTACAATAATATGTTATCTTGAAAATATTTTTTTCAGGCTAGCCAACGACGTTTGTTTCTAGGTTGGCATATTAAAATATGTCCTGTAATCGTATTTTAAGAACACGAAATTAACAAAGTCAACGACGCTAGAGATCAAAAACTCCGCTTCCGATCAGTTTTTATTTATTTTTTTTTCACCTTTGCCGATGGAAATCTAATCGACTAATTGGCTGGTAGGGTTGTTTTTAAGATAGCCTGTAGTCGTATTTTGTGAACACGAAACATTAACGGCGATACAAACTAGAAACTCCACTTCCGTTTAATACTATTCATTATTTATCTATTTGTTTTGTATTTGTTATTTTACAGAAAAATAAATCACAACTTTATAATTAAAATATGGATACTAATAGTCCGCATATTGTTGAGCTAAATAAAGAAGACTGTCTATCGATTTCACACAGCGATCCATCCCGCACGAATGTTTCTGTATACTATAAACCGTGGCTGGAAAATTCTGGATAATTTCACTCAAACTCTATTTCGTTACAAGATTTGGGAAGGAGCATAAAATTCGTTCTGTACTGCACATAGCTCTTTATAGGTAGTATAGTATCACAGCGTTTTCAATGGATGCCTCACTGAATATATTCGTACATCGAAACTGTAGATCATTTTTAATTTTTTGCGGGGATAGAGCTCTAGCACAAGATGACATAAAATTAGCACAAAACGCTAATGCAATAAAATTTGCAATATTCGCGAGTGCAGATGCCAACTTTACATTGATTCATTTCAGTTGCGAATATCTAGAAATGGCGAATGTACAAAACTTGCCAATTACGGCACAAAACAGTGGAATCGTCGAATTTTTAAAATCAAAAGGTGCGGCTGTCAACTTTACACACCTGACACGACGTAATAATGCACTGCAGTAATACTTGTACCGACAATTATTTGTAAGTGGCATAGTACGTTTTATTAAGCAAAGATGTTAATAATTTTACTACAAATCAGACTGCTTCATAATTGTTATAATAAAAGAAACAAATACTTCTAAAGAATGCTGCCGCTTACCAAAGGTAATTGAGAAATAAAGAGAAATTTGAAAGAACTTTTTAATGCAAGATAATGACGATTTGTTGCAAAAAAATACAAGCGCGACGTACATCACTGCTTCTCCCCGTATTCTCCGTTTCATATATTTGCCTAGAAACTTGAGAAGTCTGCTGCACTATACTAGATGACAATTCTTAACAACAGCTCTGTCTGTATTCCCCACCTTGCCCATGCATACACTTGAAAGAGCAAGTTTTTTCATTCCGTATTTCGGTGGTAGACAGTAGAATTGGCTCTGCTTATTATGCTAGCACAAAATTTGATCTCTGTACTAGTTAGACATAGTAAACGTAACTTTATAATTTTACAAAATTGAGACAACCTGTATAATAAAGCTTAGAATTCATTAAACATTTCAACGTTTCTAGTGAGATTGCGTTTTTGGTGGAGCTAGTTCATCATTAATATTTCAATATTTCATTTAGAGCTAGGTGGGTTTTTGCAGTAAAATTCGTACATTACGCATCCTTCCATATATATTATGCACGTTGCTATGCTTACACTTAGGAGGACCCAGTATTTTATACACCTTGAAACTTAAACAACATTATCATTTTCTTATTGATGTTACTTCTGCATAATTTACTGCTACGATGGGTTTACAAAACATTAGGGCGTTTATAACTCATGTAATTTATTTAGCAAATAATAAATAAAATGTTCGATCGTTATTTTATCACATTTAATAATTAATTATAGAAAACAATACTTATTGATGTTGCGCACAACATATCTGTTTATGTTTTTTGATTTCCAATCGTATTCCTTTTCAAACAATGTAAGGTTTTGTACTGAAACCTAGTACTTGCATTTGTTGATCTATCCAGTTACGGAAGTGAGGAACATTGACGTAAACACCCGGAACATTTTCGCCACCACAGCCAATTCCCCACGCTACAATACCAACTTGCATGTACTTTGATGGATTGAAAGGATTTGGGCAGACTAACGGACTTCCACCATCGCCCTGTAAATTTAATCAAAGATACTTATCTTTACGAAACTACTGAATAAAGCATAACATATATCTTTCAGCAGCATCTTTCAAATGTAAATACAAAAAGCAAATAAAACGTAAAGGTAAATACAATGAGAAACGTGTTGATTTCGTGTTTTCCATTGAAGAGTACTAGAGCGCGATCGATGTTTGCACATCTTGTTCGAAAATGTTGTATCGAGCAGTGCGAATGAGACTTATTTTTCTTGTTCCAAGCCATTTGACGAGAATACTTCATTGGCACAAGTTTATTGAATACTTTCAGAAAAACATAAATGCTTACTTGTTGATTTCTTTTCTACCGGTCTTGCGGTATCATTCTAAATTGAAATGGATCGTACGATGCTAAGAGTTGTGACTGAATATTTTGAAGTTACAAATAGAAAATGCTATTAAAATCTTTAAATGCGACAGCTATGTACTTGAATCATGAAGCACTTGTTTTAATTTAAAAACTTTTTTTTTATTACAATAATTGAAGTAATGAACAGTTTAAATTTACGAATTCAATTTTAAGTAAGTGTTCTACCAATTTGAGATTCTTTGATTTGTCTAAATGCGAGTTATTCTTAATATAGTATACTTACAGTGCATGTATCTTGTCCTACTTCACCACCAGCGCACACAAATGTTTTATCCAGAACAAAGTGAGCACCTAACCTAGTGCCCCGTAGATCTACTTGGCATTTATCTCGAGGTACCATTGGTAGCTGAATCTTCTTCAATATCGAGGAGTATTTATTTTTTCCTGTAAAATAGTAATTATAGTAATGCAATTATATGTATAATTCAGTAACAAGAAGACGACAATTCTTATCGTTAAGTTCATTTTCATAGAATACACAACTTATTACAAAAAAAAAATCAACCAAACAAGCCTAGTTTTTAAGATACTTCAAATAGGGATTAACTTGATAGCTAAACAAAACATCAACAAGCAAAACAAAATGGCTTTCATTTCGTGTAAGTGCTCAATGAAGTTTTTCAGCGATTCCTGTAAAAAGAGACTGAAAGTAAAATGGCGTTGGCTCTTACAAGGTAAAGCGTAGCTCTAGTGCTAATGAAACGTGAAATGAAGGTGCGTGCTACAAATCTGCCAGTTTCAATTCGATCGACGAGTGTCTTGGAATCTTCCGTGCTATCAGGTTATGTGACTCATTCTATTGCAATATTAAAGATTTAAACAAACTGTGGGCACTTACATCAAATTGTAGATATCATACTAAGCTGTCGAAGTGCATGATAACCAAGCTAGTTTTCATTACTATAATATTTAATAATGATTACTTTAAAACAGAGCTACTTGGATATATTTTCCATACATTTTTCAGATTATCTGAGCCAAGTTACTGCAAAAATTATTATGGAAAAGTGTGCACAATAGCGAATCAGCTGACGGCTAGCCTCGGCTGATTTATGTATTTGAAAAGATATCAATGCATTCAAAGCAAATTTTTTTTATGAGAAGTTCAAGTTGCCCCTTATTTGGGATCTTTATTTTTTTTTTTATTAAGCAGATGAATCATAAATATTAAGGTTTTTCAAAAACATACATCCAAAATTAAGGCAAACTAAGTTAATTTCACAGGTACAACTAAAACACAATCCCAATTTTTTTTTAACTGGATACATTATTACTTTGATGAAACGAAGTCTTCACCTGCTTAACCCACAATTTCTTTATCGCCTGAATCCTGGCTTTGTTTTATACACAACTAGAGAACAGCAGAGCTCCATCCCGTAACCTAATAGCGCGTCTATAGTCTTCTCCCTTAAACCTGGTGTAGTGGTTGACCTCGGATTCCTTGTTACTTTCTCACACAAGATTTAACTGTTTTTTTATTCTTTATTTTTTTTTATAAAAAATAAACGATATAATTTCTGATCAGGACATTAAAACCATTTTCAATTGTTATGATTGATTTTTAGAAGTTTGAAGAATTAAGTTTTTAGAGGCTTGCAGATAACATATTTTCAATTACTAAAATGACCGTAGACGAGATAATAAAAAGTCTTACTTCCAAATTCTCTTCTTCCCCAACCACTAGCAAAACATTCTTTCGAATTGAATACTTGGTCATTTTGTGGTAAGCAAATTGTGCCGATATTTTCAGCTTGAACGAATGCCCTTTCCAATACAAGTAGCGCTACATCGTTGACTACAACTTTCGGATTGAATTGGTTGTGGATGATGATCTGTTTAATGTTCCTTTCTTGATACGGTAGTCGTTCTTTTTCGGATGTAGCGTCCCATTCACCTGCTCTTATTTTGATTTTGGTTAAGTCATTTTGGAAACTGAAAAGAACAGAGTACATAATTTTATTTTAGTATTTATTGTATAAAGTGATAAACTAATTAATCCATTTTTATTTTTTTTTCCATTCAATCCTAAACAGAAATATTTTTCTAGATTTAACTTCGATAATTACAAATCGGCAAAAACGATACAATCACATTACAATACCGCAAAGCGTCAAATGTTTTGCTCGTCAATATGGTGGACGAGCTTTAGAGCTTGTCATAAGATCAAAAGCATTTAAAAATTGTGCGTATTAAAGTATTCGATGCGTTTATTATTATGACCTCCTCGTCCTAAAGCCTAATTATTCGCAAACATGCGAATAGTAACTCGGAATTGTACCAAACTAACTTGTAAAACTTGCTATCAATCCTTTATATGAGGACAATAACAACAAATTAGGTAAAAAATATCTCTTAGTGTAGGGAGAATCAAAAGGCTGAACCCAAGATCGACTGAGATCTTCTTCCTCTTACGATGTTGAGTTGATTGTCGATTACGTTCCTGTCCTCCAATAGGTGACGCAATATTGTATTGGCTATCTTCTATTTATTTGATTTTTGGTTTTGCTTCTACATCTCTGCTTATGTACTTACGAACTATTGTAATAATTTGCATTGATTTCTTTCACCACTTTTCTTATAGTATTAAGGCTAGGTAAGACATTAGCGAAGGCCACTCCAACATGCGTTAGATATCAGTACACTGCATTTAGTATTTATTCATAAATTTATTTCTACAAATGATGTCTTTCATGTTCGTATATGTTTTTCTAACATAAATTTTTACTGGCAAATAAGATAAAAGTATCAGTACACTCCGCACCACACAAGCTTAATCAACTAATTAATTCGAAAGTGTCGTTTCGAGGATGCCCGAGATCGACATTCCAAACCGGTGACCGAATGAGGATCCCACGTATCCTAGAAACGGCCGTTCTGGATTAATTAATTAATTAAACTTGTGTGATGCGTAGTGCGCTGATACTTTTGTGTTGTTTGTTGTACCACCCCACTGCCCTTGCTATTTATTATTCAATCTCTACTTAAAATGTAAAGATAATTAATTTTGAATGTTTTCTATTCAATCATACACCTGACATGGGTACTTCGAAAGCCGCCATCTTGAATTTTTGTTTGACATCAATCTTGAATTAGTCTTGTTGAAAACAGAGACTGATAAAACTTTTTCGTACCTCTTAAGAAGAATTGAAGATATTTGAAATAGAAGAAAATAATAGTTTTTAGTTGTTAAAGTAACTACTTTTTTTTCAAACTAATTTTAAATTCACACACAGAAAAACATTGCCCTTTTAATGAAATTTGCATCTTCCATGATAAGAAAGTTTTGATCTGGGACACCCTGATGACAATTTAGATATGGGTGAGTGAGTTTAAGATTAACATCGATATAAATGAATATGTTTCTTTAGTTTCACATCAGTACAACAAATACGACAAAATCCCAAAGATAGTACTTCAATGGAAGCGATCCGCGAAAGCCTACACTCAAAAAGCTAGTAATTTTGGAAAAAGTGGAAATAAGATGGTCTGAAGCTGTCTAACATACAGAGTAAATATAAACAAATTTAATTACAGTAGCAATTATATAGCAGGTAAAAATTACTAGCGCAAGAGGTAACACGAAGAGAAAAATCGTTGCAAATGCTAGACACTGTATTTAACAAATTGTTGCTTGTGACATGGATCTATGATGAGAGGTACTAGGAGCCTCTGTGGAAAAGATTTCACAAATATCATTGATCCTTTACTATTCAACATTGAACTTTTATTTAACTTTGTCATTGAGATATAGTTGTTTATTGTGTTATCGCGTTACTTCTTTACTTATTAATAATTAAAAATAAAACGAAGTGATTGGAGTTGCACATAAATAGAATTCATCATTGTGAAACATAATCGGGATGTTATAAAAAAAAGCATTATTTTCTATACGACCTTTACTATGCTAGACATTATTCTAGGCTATGCTTGTAGAATACAAATACGGTCGGAAATTTTGGAATTGAAGTAACTTTAGTCGTTATTACTTACGTACAATATAATGTATAAAACAAAACATAATATAATAATTAGTAAGTATTATATTGCAGAAAATTCCATTTGTTGTAAATTTTCTCGAAAATTTTGAAATCTTGCAAATATATATCTATTTCAAATAGTTTTTTAAACGGTAGGTACCTCGTCTGGGAGAACCACAGTCAAACGCAAACCGTTTTTAAAAATAAACCCGCTCTAGACTATGATAAAATCTTACACATTTTTTTTTTCTAGCGTTTTTCGATTGTAAAAATACTGACAAATATTTATTCTGGAGAATTTAGAATTTAAGATAAGTTTTATTTAAAAGGTATTATTAATTGAAAATATTTTTCACAACCAAAATGACCGGTTAAAATGCAATGTAATTCACATTGTAGCAGCGTCGCAATCGTAATTTTAAGAGATAAATTGTCCCTCACATTTTTGTACTTTTAAATTAACTATTAACAGGCACTTCCAAAAAGCTATTATATATTGTATTAACATTTATACATGATGAAAAATATATAATTTGATTCTGTTGATATAGCGGTTTCCACGTTTCTAAACAGGAAAAGGTTTCATTGAAAAATTTTATTATCACTCTCGCAGTTGAACGTTTTTTTTTTTCTAAATTTTTCTATTTCCTAGGTTCCAAGAAGATAAAGATTTTCATCAAATGAAAAGGCCGCCACGAGTAAATGCTTCTTTTGCAGAACAACATGCCAATAAGTATGCCCAGGGATTAAAGGGATGAGAGCATAGTTGGGAAAAGGGTATGTAACTATGGTGAGAAATAAAACTGAATTTGACAAAAGGAAACTTGTTTCGCGTACGCTAAAGCTAACATGCATAGCTTGTGGGGCAGTATCTCCACGGACTAGAGAGACCGAATTCGAGAATTCAAATTTAAATAACTGTATTAGGAGAAACTACTACCTTTTGAGAGGAAAGACTCAAATTTAAAAACGTTCATATATCGTAAAATCCTCACTTTTAACGTTAATAATGATGGAGCATTTGGTTAGATATTAGCTCATTCTTGTGAAACATTTTGATATTACTGAGTTTCGAGCCCCTAAAAAATAAAAGAATACTACGTAATGCAAAGAAATACTCCAACATTGCTCATTAATTTATAAATCGATTAGAATTCTGAAAAAAAGCTAAAGATATGAGACGAACGTGATTTATTGAATCAATTTTTTTTCAGTGTATAGTGGAAAAGAGCAGCATAATTTTCGTTCATTTAAGTTTATTTTCATTAAATCTTGTGTATGTCTCTTCTAAAGCTGTTGGTAAAATATCGTCATGTTTGTGTACAATATCAATGGTGCGTTAACTTTTTTTTCATTTGTTCACAAAATACACTAAGAAACCTTCTGAAGTACTTTGAAAAATAAACTAGGAACAAGGGAAAGGCCAGAAATGTATAAAATCGCATGTAGCGACTGTGATAAAGCCTATATTGGACAAACGAAACGGGCGACGTCAGACTCAAAGCACATATAGTTCATTACCGTTAGTAAGTATAAAATGGTAAAGTAGAACACATCACATAGACGAAATTCGGTATAAAATTAAATTAGAAAACTTTGAATAAAATTAGGGATATAACTTCGTCGCAATAAGTGTTGCAATCAGTATTGACAGTAAATTACATAACTTACGTCAATACTTATTTTGCCATGATAAAATCAGTTAAGCGATTACAGCAATAACTAAATACGATGTCGTTTTATAATCATTTTATTGACTACCGAACCACTTACTGCAACTCTTCCGTCGTACATATGTATGAAAAAAGGTACCATATATTTTCCTAGAATTTGACTAAAATATGTAGACGATATCTTCGGTCTTTGATGTCGGAAAAAGTAGTATTCTGAATTTCCTGGCGACACTTAATTCACACATTAAACTATTAAATTTATAGTAAAAGACGTAGTAAACGATCAACTCTTATTCCTGGATAGTTTAGTAATTAGAAACAACAAAAATTGGAAATAAAAATCTGTAGAAAGGCGGCAAACGCTAATGAACAATTCTAACCACCGTAGACAGCATAAAAGAGCCGCGATTAGTTTATTAATTATTTGATTGGTAAAATTCATTTTGAGTAAAAGTATGATCAAGAAAAAACTTAGACTCATAAAAGTATAGCTGTTTACAATTGTTACTCTTCTATAAATGTCGAATTCTTAAAAAAGTCCAACGAAGCATGGTGCAAGAAATTACGACTCCAGATTTAATGAGCACATTAGGTGCTGGAAATACAGCAGCTTAGAGACGTCAAGTATAGCACAACACACAAACGAAACCTGGCATAATACTAAATTACAAAACTTGACATTAATTAAGAACATAACTACAGCGCAGGAATTAGATGCTTACGAAGCTATTTATATAAAAAGGAACACAAATTTGTTGGTTAGTGAGAACGGACTACTATCCAACAAGAAACCTTTTCATAATTTTTTCCGTAATTTTCGCATGTCATGTTTATAGGCGTATAGGCGGCAAAAGTAGATACTTGTAAATAACAATTTTTTCGAAAGTGAGAATAGAACAAACTGACACTTTAGTGTTGTGTTAATCATAGTTAGTTCTTCTGTTAAATAATTTCGGATTCTTTTGGTTTCATATTGCTGACGAAACCAAATAAATTTCGTACAGCAATCATTATTTTTCTTCCTATGATTGCAGAATGTATGATTCTGTTGAGAATTTTCATTCACAACAGAACCATATTGTTTTCTTTTTTTTGTTACTTTGCAAACAAATGTCTATTAACATGACCATTACGCCGCTTATTATTAATAAACGATAATGAAAATGTTTGATAGTTTGAAATTTCATGACTACCTTATATTTTGTCAATTAAACCATCAAAAACCTTTATCAATATGTTACTCAATAGTTTAAATCGAAAGACTTTCCGACGGTGCCAAAATCCAGTATAGGAAAAAATAATGAAGTTGATGACGAGCAAATAGAATCAAAATGTTATATGCGTATGTCGAATACATTATTAGATAGAATTAAATATCAAATCTTTCCATTTTGTTTTCCTCTACATTTTTTTTGAATCAATTATTCTTCTCTATTTGCATAATATAAGAGACAACATAATACACTTTTGCTAGGAATAGACAATATGAATGAGAGGTAATCTAACTTCTTACGACAAAATTGATAACATTATATAATGCAATGCGCTATTATATTTCGTTACTAATACAACTCATACTTATCGAATTAGTATAGAACTAAGATACTAAAAATAAACATTGTGTTCTTACTTACCTGATAACGCAATGCGCTCCAGTTAATACTACACTTGGAGCTATTAACGAAGCGCCGCATAAAAATTGAGTTTCATCTACAGATGGGTCAAAATCAGTCTTCAAAAGGGCAAGCATCCATGGAAATTCTCCGTATTCAGCTTCGTTAGTGTGTCCAGTTATTTTAAAATCTATACCTCTGTCATTCCTAATGCCACAAAAACTCGGTTTTAGTACTGGTGGCGGACGAGATGGTGCTGGTGTCGTTGTTGGCAGCACACCACCTTCTGGAAGATTACAACAGACATCCATAAAATTTTCACATTCATTGGCATTTTCTCTGAAACAAAGAATAGGATACAGTAATTTGTAATAAGTAGCCTTTGAAAGAATTCATCGTTTATAACAAGATTAATTTTCTACAGGTTTAAGCTTGGATTAGCAGATCATCCAGGATGTATCCATGAAATGAGGAAAATGTATTTATGAACCATAGTTACTACAAAGCAGAGGTGTAATGCATTCTATCACAGCTACTAAACTCTTCAAGGTTTCTCAAAATGTACATCAAAGCGATTGCTTTTGCATACGAGAGGAAACAGATACATCATAATGCAGCTTTTATGATTTAACCAACCCTAAGGGACGTGATACTATGATACAATAATTCTAATGGAGAGAAGCTTAGGTAGTTAAATATTGAATAATTTAACATTATGAATATTATATTAAATGGGATTTATCAACTGGCAAATATGTTATATCAGTCCGGTAAATTCCATTATTTTTCTATTCTAAAAAAGAATTTTTTAGAATTTTAAAAAGAATGTTTCGTAGATATCCAATATGAGTGCGTATATGGTTCTGAGAAACTGGCTAATAATAGTAACAACTTCATAAAATGTAGAAAAATCAGAAATAAATTAATAAATAGACATACAATCGTCGTGAGCATTCAACATCAACAGATAAATTTAAGTTAGGTTATGACAAAATTAATTTCGGGCTACTCTGTGTGAACGGACATTAAGTATGTATGTACATATGCTTTATTTTAAAATGAAGTAATGAGAAAAGAGCCATACAAAACATTTTCTAGGATGTTATACAAGTATGTTTTGATGTGACAAGCTTAAAAATAATTCAGCAACCTTTATAAACATATGCATCTGTTAATTCCTAGGTAGAAATGCTGCAATATTTAAGAATTAGCATCTAACACCGTGGTATGGGTTTTGTACTCTATGAGACTAACCTTCGGAGTCGTGGCTGTATATTCAACTTGGTGCGGTTAAACCTATGTCAAAACAATGTACTAAGAAATAAGTTTTTTAAATATTATATATATATATATATATATATTATTGGTATGGTATTAAATGGGCTAAAGAACATAGTGACTATAAATGAGTGAAGGAAAGGGAAAGAAACATTGTTTTTTTTAGTATTTTGCCATTTGCAAATAAAACAATGTAATTCTAAAAAAAAAAACAATAACAAAAGAAAAAAGATATTCTTAAAGAACCAAAAAAAGTAATATTCTAAAAGGTATATGCAATTCAGTTCGAGTTTTAGTAAGTGATAACGAAAATAAAAAATATTTCAAAGGCCAATGAAAATAAGGTTTTTTAAAAAACTAACTACTATAGAATAAAAAGGAATTAATTAAGGATTATATAATAGACAAGGTGTTTGGCAATAAATTTGTCATAAAATTTTCCATAAAAAAATTTCTGTGGTAATCTATTTCAATAAAAAAAGAAAATTGACTGATGTAACTTTGCGAAGAAGTTTAAAAAAAAAGAATCTAGAAAGTAAGAGACGACATCTGTGATCTACTTGTTGGCACAATCAGTTTTTCGAGAGTGCATTTTGAAATTGGAAAACCTTGAACATAGCCTGAAATGCAGGTGTTTCCAGTCAGAAAGAGCTGCTTCAGTTTCTCATCGATGCAAACACTTTTACTGAATTGTCATGTAGTGTTACGCCATAAAATATCATTTGGATTTGTATTTTTGGAAATAAGCTAGTTCTACTAATTATTATTACTATTACTAATTATTAGTTTATCATGACAAAATATCTATTTATTGCGTGAGTAGTAGGAAGCAAAAATTTTGTGATAACAATGATAGTTTTATTGTCCAACGGCTTCCAGCTACAGGATAACGTTATTCCAAAAATACGTACAATAGTGAAAATAAGAATAATAATTGAAGACAAAATAAAAAACAATAAAAGTAAAAAATCAAAACTCATTAATTTTACTAAAGAATATATCATTGTAGAGCGTGGCATATAGAAGTAATGGGGGAAAAGGATAACAGATGTTCAAGGCAAAAATTTGAGAAATCTCACTTTAATCTTCACAATCTGGAGTTGTAGATAGATATGATGGAGTGACCAAACATGTAAAGCATATGCAAGTTTGCTTTCAACAAAATATAAAATAAAGCTTTGAAAAGGGATATATTCTCAAAGTATCTGGAGGTGCGCATTACGAAGCCTAAAACTTTCGATGCGGAAATCCAATGCGGTCCAAAGCCCAAACGACTATCAAAAATGATCCAAGTTCACAAAATTCATTATCTCTCAAAGTGCTTGGCTGTTAATGAAGTAAGTGGAAAGAAGTTAGTTGAATTTCCTTGTGGATGATATTTTCATTGTTTGAAAATGCTCTTTGAAGGGGCAAACCAATCAGTGATCGTATAGGTTACGCTGTAGCTCAATAACGTCATTCCAGTTTTAATAGGCATAAATATTTTTAAATCATCTGCATAGACTAAAATATATAGACCTTACGGAGCATCTTTCGAAAATATTTCTATATATACAAAGTAATTCGGGCATTTACTTTGTTGTTTCAAATGAAAACTCCTATATATTACGCTTTTAGTTTCCCCGTCTATAAATACGTCAATATGGTACTAATATCATTTGTTTATTTCAAGATATTTATAATTTTGTCTTTAGTCACCTAAATTCAGAAATAAATTTTTCTTTGAATTGTTAATACATTTTGGCTCAAATATTTGGGATTAAATTGTATACCTGCCTTTGTCAATACACGTTAGAATGTTGTTTGAATGCTTTCGATATATACGGATATTTTGTAACTTTTTAAAATAGCACCATATATTTTTTATCTCTAGCGTTTTTGTATAACGACGCATATGTGCTACATTGAAAGCAAATTAGCTAAATACAAATCTTGCATTTGTGTTAATTATACAGGGTCTACTGAAAATTACATTAAAAGATAAAAGTTTCAACGAAAACGTTCCAAAGCTAGTGTACTTCAGAAAATATCGATGAAGTAAGAGTTCGTGAACGCCCGAGCATTTTTCTTCTAATTTTCGCGAAAAAATCATCAATGACGAGGCACATTTCTATTTGGCCAGTTTTATCAATAAATGAAATAGCCGCTATCGGAGCACTGAAAATCGTCATTTTACAGCACTGCACGGTATCACATCACAGACACCTCGTACTACGATGCAAGTTTCGCCCCTGATTAGTTCTTATATGGATACTTGAAGGGAAAACAAATAACCCCTCCAGAATTCTGATACTTCGGGATAACATTCGAAACAAAATTACTAAAATAACACCAGAAGTCTGAGGAAATGTTACGAAAAACATACTTTTTTTTTTATTAAAAGCACGTATCCTTCATAAAAAAAAAAAAAACAAAAAAACAGGAATCAGAACAATATCTTAATAAAAGTTCAGACAGTGACGATAGAAAACATACGTACGTCAGCAGCAATTTAAGATCAGAACAAATAAATAAATAAAATAAAAAAGGTTACATTCAACTCAACTGAAGTTGTAAGTTGTTACTGTAATGGAATTACAGTATTTTTTAACAATATATGAGCAAGCCTAACTGTGTACAGTCTATTTAAAAATATAATAAAAATCGAAATTTTCAGAAAAAAAAAAGAACGAATTTTACATATTTGGGGAATTCTTTTGTAGATTAGTTTTGTAGAAAATATTAGTTCAATAAAAGTTTCAAATATAAACCGATATATGAACGCGATGTAATATAAATTATTGTCTCTTTAAAAAATGTATTTTAAAACTGTTCTTTAACAAATAGAAAAATATGAGAATATCACTCCCAGAAAATTTAAGCAATTAAGAATTTGAAAACCTACAAATATACATTTTGACACAGAGGCAGTTTATTCTTTCTAGCAGTACAGTTATAGTAGTAATGTCATTAGGAGAAATGCTTCAAAAATAAGTTAAGTAATTTCTTTGTGCCTGGGTCAAAGTACAATTAAAAATGTGTACTTCAGAGTTTTCTGCAGCCGTGTACAAAAAGGAAAGGAAATAGACATATTTAACATTTGGATAATATGGATATTATCTTCTTCAGAAAACGAAACTCGAGAAGAAGTTGTTGAAGAGTATTATGCCTCTCTGAAAAATTGTTATTCTTTTATATTTTTGCGTTGTAAATTTAGTTTAAAAATGAAATAACTCATTTTAAATTATTAAAAAAATTATTAGTCATTAAGTGTGTGAATGCAGAATTTTCCCCATATGACCTAACACTTAGAATACAATCGGGTTGGCTATTGGATTTTGCGTTGGATTTTAGGGGTTGTCTTTTTTTAATAACTTAAAATTTATTATTTCAATTTTAAACTAAATCCACAATGTAAAAATTAAAAAAAAATTGAAATTCCTCGAATTGTCCTAATATTCTTCACCTTTTTTACAGTGAGTTTCGTTTCTTAAAGAAGATATATTATAGAAACGGTAAACATGCCTATTTTCTTTGCTTTCGTTCACGGCTGAAAAAGGCAAGAGGTATACATTTATAATTGAAATTTATAGAATTTCTATGATATTATAATTCAACACAACACTATTAACTTATAACTAGAGAGAACAAAGGAGGATATAATTATTACTTTTTTGCAGAGACTAGACAGACTCGTGTTTTGTCGGTTAAGGGCACCAATAAGCAACATGAAACTATTCTCATGAGGTGAATAGACACGAGTCTATCTAGTCGCTGCAAAAAAGGAATAATTACACCTGCCTTTGTTATCTCTACTTATAACTAGAGATAAGCAAGGTAAGGGAATTTTGCAGCGACTAGACAAACTTGTGTTTTGTTGACTTTCGGGAAAACCAATAGACAACACGAATCCATTCCCACAAGATGAGTATAATACGAGTCTGTCTATTCGCTGCAATTTCTTCTACCTTGGTCATCTCTACTTAATACCTCGAACGATACGTAGTTAATATCTCTTTGTGATTAATTGTTAAAGCTAGAATTTAAAACGTCATTTTCCTAATATTAAAATAAACACAAAACAACATTCCTTTGTTAAACTAATTAGAATAACAAAAAGGTAAATAAGCGTGTGTTCTTATAATCATTATAATGGATCATTCTCGTATAACTTACAATTCAGAAATACCTAACATTACAGTATTGACGAAAATACACATAGCCATCCCATCGATTAGTCAGGTAGCGGTAGGCTGTTAATACTGGACTATGTGCATCCTTTTCTTATGATAAGTAGGCTGTTTTAGGCACGATATTCTATGATGTGACATTGTTATTTAACCGAGATAAAGGACATAATGTGTAAAGGACATAATAAAGGGAAGCAAAATTCCAAAACAAGAAATAAAGGAAACATTATACAAAGATCTAAACAAACAAAAATAAATGGTGACGTCGCAGAAAATTTAATGCAATTTAAAGAAAATTGGTAAATAAATGCAGTCGCAAGACCTATTAGAAAATTTGAACTCATATTCGAGATGTCGTAATAAATTATAATTTATATTAATAAATATAATAAAGATAATTTTTAAAAATATTTTACTGCAACAGACTTCTGCAAATAGCATTCAACTTTTAACTTGAATAATTCTATCAAGTATTCTATCAAGAACTTAAACTATTTGATTTACCAGTTTCTCCTATGTGGATAAATAGACAATTAAAGTCAGCGAAAATTGCATCTCGATATCTTTTCCCTGAAAAGCCGTTTTATTTGTTATGATGTTAGTGTGGTCATCGTACTTATATCGCTCTACTATAAATACTTAAAGATACGATATCAATATTGTGTGGATAAACATATACTTAAATAAATATTTTTTTTTTATGTATTTTACTCATTTTCAATGAGGCACAGAAGTATGGTTACTGTTTAAGTAGCATTTCAGTGAAATTAGGCGTGTGTTTAAATGTCACCAATTCATAACGCACACCAATTACTAATTTGATTTGTTGATACATGCAGCATTTTAAGGTTATTAAAATTAGCTGACAGGTTTCATTCACAAGTAGGTTAAGCATCATTACTCATTACTGTATTCTGCCCTCAAATTAAATTGTTACCCGATTGTTAGGATCACATGACAACTGAGCCCGGAGCAATAGTTTTACGCATACGTTTCAAGTGCTATATTGGTTTGTGATATGACCAAATTTACTGTTTCAACGTTAAATTCAACGTGTTAAACAAAAGATTACTGATTAACATATATTCATTAAAATAAAACAAAGTATAAGTAAAATTAGAAACATAAAATAACGAGTGACGCGATTTGATGCAATGTGCAGTAGTTGAATGTATATAATAACATTGGTTTTGTGTTCAAAAGGTTGTTTACGATGATGCTCTTTAAAATTGTTGATGAAAGAAAATAAATACGCGATATTGTGTACTTTCTATTCTCTTCTGTTTACATATCCAATATTATATAAAATTTATTTAAAATATTTTAATTTAGTTCTTTTGAAGCTTTTTGTAAGAAAGTTTGGGCATTTAACTGCATTACTCATAAATCACAATCACAACTACTTTCAATTTTTCCCTGACTAACTGTTATAAAATTATTATTTTCTGTTCTGTTTTCGCATAGATTTCTAATGTTTCAATTTCCTCACAGGAACACCACATGTTACGGTTATTTAATTATTTTTTAAGCATACAAAACCACCAATTGATAAGTAGCAAGGTATTAATCAAAAAGTGGTTTTCTAGATAAACTTTGTTTAAATCGAGAGAAACCTGAACGTTTTATTGTTGTTACCTATAAAATGTGAGAAAAATATATCTTTTAGAACGAACAAGAACAAGAATGCTAGTTATACTTCGCTGAACAATTTTTTTTACATACATAGCACAAGAAGCGTGACAATGTAGTAAATAAAATAGTATCGCATGGTTATAAATCTTTGAGTAAATATCTGTGATAATATACAAAACTTACCAGTAAGGTAATTACGCTTAACGCAGACTTAAAAATAGAATTTAATGAATCGTTATCCTAACATTATTTCAGGGATTTATGAAGCAGTAAGTGGTTGAAGTAAAATGTGTTTGGATACAAACCTGATATCGATAGCACCTTCACCCGTTGTATTGATAACTTCTTCAGGAGTTACAGTATTTGTGTCCGGATCACATCTATGGTAAACAACACATACTTTTTTTCCTGTATCGGGCCCTGTTCCACATCTAGGTAGCGCAAATAATGATTCAAGAGGAGGCTTCGGTACTATTTCGTAACCAGCGGGTATATATTCGGAGCCATTTCCAAATATTTGCGAGATCGCCGAGCCTCTTTCATCATCTTGCGCTTCGGCCCCGATTAATAGAATGCAGGCAAGTATATAAAAACGCATTTTTCCTAAAAGGGCGATAAAATATTTATATTTATAGTAAAGAAAGAATCCCGTCAACTAATAACCTTGAATATTATTGATGTAGAATGTTTATAATAGCACGTTTGAGTAATGTCCGATGTATTCAAAAACTATTTAACCACTGTTAACATACGCGTTTCAAGAGCAGGTTTTCTGTCTCCCACTACAATAAAATAAAAGTAAGAAAAGTATCTTTTTCACTCTTAGTTTTACCATGGATGTCATAAATGATTTCGGTCATGCTCACTCTGAATTTTTATAAATACTGATCGGGAAGTTTGTTATACGGGGAACTCCAAATACGAGCTATTTGTTTTCCGCTGACTAATATGTATGCCGTGTAAATAGCGTTCTTAGATCCTACCATTAGGGATTTTAGGTAATTAAATGTATATATGTAAATTTGTAAGGGTACTTAAATACAATTAAATGCCGTCATTAGCTAGAAATCAAAATCATGAACTATAGTTTTTTAAATCACATCATATCTTAATGCTTTTATAAATGATGTATCATATAATAATTTCATAATATTCAAAACTTTAAGCGATTTGTGGACATTTTTAAGTATTTTGTAAGCACAGTTAAAGATTTCTATACACTAGTAAATATGGAGGGGTAATATTAATTTCTAATTTTTAAATAATAATCGCCACTTTGTTATGGAAGGCATTAAAGGAAAAAGGAAAATACTGTGAAGCGTAAACAGTTTAAAAATGATTATTCTAAAAGAAGTTTTTGGCAACTGAAGCAAAATATATATCATTTTAATGCCTCAAGATAACGTTATGTTAAACAAGTGTCTATACGTTAGCGACCAGTAATATATTATTGCAACCCTTTTTATCATGACAATCAAAGTATTTCTGAAATAAATATTTTTTGTATGAAAACTTTAGAAGACAAGAAAACATTGGAAGAAAGGCTTTAGCAACTAATAATGTAAATTCCAAAATCACTACGATATTTCAGAAAGGACATTTTTTACGCATGTTTATATTGCAATATACACTGCAGTGTTGGTTGTCTATAAAATAGGCGTATTACTAGTATAACTCTTGGTTAATTAATATTCAAAATGGTGTAGTTATGTCAATATAGTAAGCCATATAATGCCTTTTGTTTTAGTACTTTTAAAAAAGTAATAAGCACTATTTCGTTTAATAAAATTGAAAAGGTTGCGACACACTCCCCAGTGCATAAGTTATTATATTAATCCAGAACAGCTGTTTCGCGAAATCATGGATTCTTATTGTCAACCGTATGACCGAATAATGTGAGAGAGATTTCTTAATTCTAACGTGCTTGTTCTATCCATATTCTAGGGAAGATATTTACAAGCATCTACTTTCATCGTCTATACACTTCAAAAACTAAAACATGCGAAATATCCGGAAAATAAACGGAAAGGTCTTTTGTCACTCGGCTATTCTCTTTATTCATCAAGTGACAGATACACAATACAGATGTTTCGGATTAATCAAATAATAACTTGTACGATGCGGAGTGTGCCGTTACTTTGGTGTTATTTGTCACTTTGTTACTTTAAAATTTCATGCATAAGGGTGAAGGGGAATGTGCGAATTTCAGATGTGAGTTTGTTGCTGAGAAAATTTAATTGCTGTTATAGATATTTGGTCATTTAAATATATAGATTCTTAGAAATATATTAAATATTTGCATTTCTTAGAAGGAGCTATAATGATCCCTTATTTATAGCTAAGTAAAACAATAAGATTGTTTAAGTAAGGTATTAGAATTACCAATTGTAATTAATTACTGATGAATAGAGAGGACAAAGGCGGATGAAATTATTACTTGTTTGCAGAGACTAAACAGACTCGTGTTTTGTCGACCCTCGGGGGCTCCAGTAGGTAACAGGAATCCATTCTCATGAGGCGAATAGAAACGAGTCTATCTAGTCCCTGCAAAAAAGCAATAATTCCATCTGCCTTTGTCATCTCTAACGATGAATACTTCCGGGTTCTTGTGCAGCCGTGAAAGAAAAGAAAGAAAATACGTGTAATTTACGTTTATGTAACAAATATATTACCTTTTTCAGAAAAATTTTAATAGAAATATCTTGCGGTTACCATTTTGGGTTCTTTCTTTGTTAGTGTTTTAAATATTTTGAAAGCTTGGTGTCCGGAAGAAATAATTCTACCACTCATACTTCCAACCAGGATGTGTTTCAATCAATTAAATATTCCAGTATAATTAGAGATCAATACTTGGCGATTCTATCTTTTTTGACAGTGCATGATATGTTACAGAGAACTCGGTCAAGCAAACGGTTACGAGAATTTACTATAGCATTAAACTGACTAAAATTACATGATTCCTGAAAATTTTAAGCATTCTATATCTGTTGTCATTACAATCAATACCATATGTTGGTAAGTTAAAATCTCCTAAGAGAATTACATTTTTAGTTGTGACAAATTCATGACTCTAAAGTAGAGACAAAAAGTACGCATTATCATCAAGTGAAATACTTGGTGGCACATACATAACAAATAAATAAACAGTTGAGGCATCAAAAACTTCTTTTTTTGTATCGTAAAGATTTTTATTGCTACGTACAATAGACCTAAGGAAGTCGTACATTTGTTTATTACTTCGATTAATTTTTTAATAGGACAAAAGATTAATTTTGAGTTGTTCAATTGATGGCTAACAAGTTTTCATATTATCAAATAAGTTCTAAAAGTGAGAAAGAAAATATACCATATCATTTGATTTCCAATAAAGACAGGACACAGTATTATTCGCACGGCACAATAACCCCTATATTTTCACTGATTTGCAAAACCGAAAATGCATTAGTTTAGTTAGATTTATATGTTAGTTATCTGTCATTTTTACATTTTTACATTTTTACAACATTTATTTATCTGATTTAAATAAATACTTTCAATTTATAATAAATTTAGTTATTATTATATATTTTTTTTACTACAATTAAGGTTTTATGTGTGTAATGTACGTAAAACTCGAATTTACCATTAAATTCTTTTCCTTCGAAGTCCAGGCAGTTAACACAGATCGATTCAAACATTCTTACGTATATAGTACCTCCTCAACGATTTTCTTGTCTTAATGATTATTTTCAAAACGATTATGCATTCGTTAAGGAAACAAAACTCAAATATCGATTCCGCATTTACTTAGTATTACGGAATGCTTTCTTTCGTCGACTAGCTCATCAATAATGTACCTGACTAATTGTTTTGTACAGGTAATCAATGCAATGATATTTTTGATGTATTAATTCGAATACATCAATTTCGAATTAATTCGAAAAAGCGAAAATTTGAACTATTTATAAGAATGCTAGTTGACATTTTTTAATTGTCGCTGTAACTTAAAAACTAATGAAAATTGGAAAAGAACATATGAGTTCGTTAGTTACACGTGAGTTACATTATTTTCATGTGTATAATACACTGCTGGATACACCCCTGTATATGTACTTGATATGTAGAGAGAACAAAGGCGCGTGAAATCATACTTTTTTTTGCAGCGACTAGACTCGTGTCTATTCGTCTCTTAAGAAAAGTGTTGCCTACTGGTTTCCTCCAGAGCTGACAAAACACGACTCTGTCTAGTCGCTGCAAACCAGGTATGATTTCACTCGCTTTTGTCCTCTCTATTATGTATCAGTTTGAGCTAAAGCCCCAAATAGCGAAATTCTTTTCAAAATTCTGAGATGAAAACATTTTAATAAAAGCTTTCGTCTGTCTTTCGTATGGTTGAAAGGAGACACAAAAATGGTGTAATTTGTCTAGTAAATTATTCCATTTTACCAACAGAAAGGTAAAGGCGAAATGTTATTTCTAATTGGGTATTGTTTGATACTACAACTAGATATCTTGAAATTTCTTTACAGTTAGTAACTATATAAATTATTTAAATTGTTAAACTATTGAGAGTTTCTGAGTTAAATTGTCATATTGTGTTAGTAGATATATCAGCAAATTAAAATATTAATATTTAAAAGAAAAGCTTATTTACGGGCTGCATTTGCATATGATCAAAGCTAGTTATCTTTAAATGGGGCGTCGGAGTAGGTCAATACCGGATAATTCTTTTTTCCATCTGCTTGTTTTTATTTAAAAAAAATTCGCATCTCACGTTAATTTAGGTAATTGAAAAGACATTAATTACCATCAAGAACGGATATAAAGCGATTAGTCAAATTTAAAAATCATTGTTCTGATGTCCCTGACACACAATAACTACATTTGGTTTTTGAAGTGAAAGTTATGTTTCTCGTTAATTATGTAACCTTTTAACATTCGAATGGTTTTAGTTATGGAAAAATAGGCGACTGCCTGATTACACACTATGACGTTGTCGTGTTTGATGAGTTCTTGCATGAGAGCATTTGTTTTGTTAATTCAATAACAGGAACATCTTCTCAGAATTTAAGTAACGTAATAAAGGTCAAGTGTTAAGGTCATTAATTTAGAAATCATTTGTGTATTTATGTATGTACGTAAGTATGCGTGGTAATTATGTTAATACGATTATACCAGATATAGATGTCGTGCACATTCACTTTGTAAATAGTTGTTGAAGACCACTTAACGACATTTTAATGTTATAACTGAAGAAGATGTTTTCGATATACCCATGTCATTTAAAAAATTATAAAAATAAGCATTGATGTATTTGCCATTAAGCAATGTATTTACTTGATTCATTTAGTCATCTAATATAAAAGAAGATTGTATTTTGACAATTTTCTGAAATTACGTTTTTCGCTATATTGCCTCTTAGTAAAGGTAAAAAAAAATGTTGTTGCGTACTTGATGTTTGAATTGACATTTGACTGATCATACTGTCAGCTTCTTCGGTCAAACATCAAGTACACGACAGCATCCGAAAGAGACTTCTACTAGAGATTACGAGCGTGAAATCCTACGCTCGATCAACCAATTATTTTATTTATTTTAAAAGCATACTAAGTTATATGCTCGCAAGTATCGAGGGTACAGTGTACATCTCTAATATTTGCTTAAATATTGTGAGTTATATATCATCATTCGTCATTTTCTATTTTGGCTAACACCGTTTTCTACCTCTCATTTTTCTTAGTTTAAATAGTATACTTTCACCCATTTTTATTTTGAAGTTTTACGTTAAATTTAATTATTTAAACAGTATCTTGATATTCGATTCACCACTACATTTTATTCCATCTAATTTTTACTCCAAAATTCTTTTTTTTATTTCTGCATTTATTTCAATTCTTGTGTCCAAATTACAATTCTACTAGTGGTACTGATCGAAAAACTTCTACACTTCTTCATTTCTTATCAACCCTAAACCTGAATAAAACCTTCAATGAAATCTTAAACTGTAATGATGGAGTTCTTGATTTGGTTTTGTCTAACATTGCATGGTTGATTGCAGTATCGCATGATACTGATCCGTTTGTATCGGAGGATGTATTTCATTCTGCATTGAATGTAAACCTTGACATAGCTACTACAAAATCTACTAAAGACCTTCCATCTAACAGTAATCTCAAATATAATTTTCAATTTTCAATTTTTTCAATTTGAATTGAAGCATTTTCTAATATTGATGATGCTGTTGTTTGGTACCATAAGTAGTTTTGTTGCAACATTAGAAGTTCTCAACGTAATTTCCCTCCGTGGTTAAATGTGGATATCAAGAGGAATCTAAAAACGAAGAATTACTATTACGCTAAGCGGAAAAGAACTGGGTCCTGGCTATGGATGAGAGTTTTCACGATTCCTTAATCAAAACAGCCTACAAAGAATACCACAAAAGGATTGAAAATGATATTGCTAGTGATCCAAAACTGTTTTGGAAATTTATGAATACTATACAAACCTGCTCCAGAATTCCCGCGTATATGAAGTTCAACAATACAGTTCTGGACCAGCCCTCTGATATTCTGCTGGCCTTTGCTAACGTGTTTTCAAATGGATATACCGCCAACTTCTCCAATAACACCACTAAAGCCAGTTTTGAATTCAATAGCTATCGGATGCTTCTCGGTACAGGATTTTTACGTGCTTTAAAGCAACTTCAGTTGCTGGACACGATGAGATTCCTCTTTGCTTTATTTTCAACTTGGCCATTCGCACATCTACCTTTCCCTCTTATTGGAAAATTACTAGGATAACACCAGTCTTCAAAAAGCGCGATAAAGTTGATATTCTTAACTACAGAGCAATTAGTATTCTTCTTAATTGTGCTAAAGTTTTTGAGCAACTTGTGTATACTAGGTTGTATAACTGTATCAAACCATACTTCTCTATTAACCGGCATGGCTTCGTTAGTGGACGGTCAACTGTTACTAATTTAGTTGAATTCACTCAGTACATCAGTAAAGCTTTTGACAATCGTCGACAAGTAGATGTTACTTACACATATTTTACCGAAGCATTCGATACAATTGACCATTACGTCCTACCAGATAAACTATCTGCTGTTGGTTTTCCTCCTAGCGTTATCACTCTAATTCAATCCTACCTTCATAACCGATCATGTTATGGGCATTATGATGGATTTGTGTCACACACATTCTTCTAGCAACGTACCTCAAGGCTCCAATTTAGGACCACTCCTCGTAAATATTTATATAACCAATCCTCTACTTTCATTGGATTGTAATACTCTTGCTTACGCTGATGATCTAAAAATCTATAGTACAATCAACTCTTCCTCTGATTCTTTAAGTTTACAGAGATATGTTGGTGTCATTGATAATTGGTGTTGTATTAACAAAATTCAGTTAAACATTGATACAATTACTCGGTCATCCAACCCGCAAATATTTCACTATAATATCTCTAGCACTTACATCCCAAGAGTTGACGTTTTTAGGTATTTTAGAGTTTTCTTTGTCACCTTTAAAGTGAAGGTTCACAATAATATGGCGATAGTGGGCACCATTATCATAATCATACCATATCATCATAATTATCATTATTTTTATCATAATTATTATCACCATTATTATCATTTTTATTATCATTATTATTACCATTATCATTATTATCACCATTACCATTATCACTATCGCTATCGCTATCACTATCGCTATCACTATCATCATTATTATCATTATCATCATCATTATTATTGTGATTATTGTCATTATTGTCGTTGTTGTCATTGTTGTCATTGTTGTCATTGTTGCCATGGTTGCCATTATTGTCATCGTTGTCATCGTGGTTATTGTCCGTTATTGTCGTTATTTCCGTTATTTCCGTTATTTCCGTTATTTCCGTTATTTCCGTTATTTCCGTTATTTCTGTTATTTCCGTTATTTTTGTTATTTTTATTTTTGTTATTTTTGTTATTTTTGTTATTTTTGTTATTTTTGTTATTTTTGTTACTTTTGTTATTTTTGTTATTTTTGTTATTTTTGTTATTTTTGCTATTTTTGCTATTTTTGTTATTTTTGTTATTTTTGTTATTTTTGTTACTTTTGTTATTTTTGTTATTTTTGTTATTTTTGTTATTTTTGTTATTGTTGCTTTATTCTTACTATTCTTACTATTCTTACTATTCTTATTATTCTTATTATTGTTATTATTCTTATTATTCTTATTATTCTTATTATTCTTATTATTCTTATTATTCTTATTATTCTTATTATTCTTATTATTCTTATTATTATTATTCTTATTATTCTTATTGTTCTTATTATTCTTATTATTCTTATTATTCTTATTATTACATATTGTGTTAAACACAGTCATTTTTGTCTTCTTTGAAATTTCTTTTTTATAAAAGCGTTGTTCAATGCATAATATAATTTTACTCCACTTTGAATTGTGCTGTTAATTTCTGCTTCCTCTTTACCTTCCTGATTGAAATTATTCCGAAATATTTAAATATTTGTACTTGTTCTAAAACCTTTCTATCTACATAAATTATCATCTTCACATAGTGTTTCCCTATTGACATGGCTTTAGTCTTCTCTGCATTTATCTTCAGATTTTTCTTTTTTTAAAGCTGTTTCCCAAATATTCAAGTGCTTGCAGATCCTTTACATTCCCCGCGTACACTACCAAGTCGTCGGCAAGGGCACTTTCCGCGACTTTCACCATCCTCATGTTTTTATACCCTATTTTAGTTTCTTTGTTTGCCCTTTAATCTCCTTCAAAATGTCATCAAGTATTATATTAAAGAGTATAGGACTAAGTACTGCCCCTTGTCGCAGACCTCTCTTGGTTAAAAATTCTTCCGACTGCATCCACCCACTTTTACATAATTTCTGGTTTTATTATATGTATTAGCAATTGCGTTTCTCAGTTTGCTATTTATACCTCTTTTACTAAGGCTTTTCCATATCAAATCTCGTGATATACAGTCAAAAGCTTTCTCTATGTCTATAAAAGCTACATATATCGTCGCTTGTGTTTTCTTCTATCAGTTGTTTCAATATGAATATATTATCTTGTACTCCTCTACCCTTCCGAAAGCCACACTGTACCTCCTCCAGTTGAGCTTCAATCTTTCCTCAAGAATTTTGTCGTATATCTTTGACATAGTACTCAGCAGAGTAATTCTTCGATAATTTTTGCACTCTTTGTTGTCTCCTTTTTTGTACAAGGGTACCTGTATTCCTACTTTCCAATCCTCGGGTATTTTTTGCTCCTTCCATATCTTATTATATAGTACCTTAACAACTTCTATTCCAAATTGTTCCATGTTTTTTAACATTTCACTCGTAATTCCATCTTGTCCAGCTTTTTAACTCTTTATTATTTCTTTATGTCTTTTTAACATCTTTATTATTTCTAGTATTTTTTCTATCGTTATTTCATCTTCTTCTGCAGAGAGATAAAATACTCTCGAAGATTATTAAATTCACCCACCACAGTTAAACGAATAAGACATAATTTAAAGAACTTCGGATTTGTCAAGGCAAAAATTTAAAAAGTAGTTCTTTTAATGTGGTCTTAAGAGTACAAATTATTTTTGGACAAATGAAGGCAAATTTACAAGAAATGGACTGTGGAACGATACACACTTACCATTACTGGAGCTATTTAAACCCAACGTATTTAGAAAGGAAAAGTTCAATGTTTCATTAATGTTGGATTGCAATGGTCATGATAAACTTGGATATCTTGGTATTTTAAAAGACTATATAAGCTACATTATCATAGCTAGGTACTCCTTTTTGAATAGAAATTGTGTTAAAATACACATTTTCCTAAATATATTGAGAGGTATCCATTTTAGATGCGCAATCAATTGAACATTCTTGTTTGTAAGAGCAATTTCTTAAAAAAATAGAAAAGTATTTGTATAAAAAAATATTAAGTTTTGACGCTTTTTCGATTTGAAAGTATAATCCTAATTGTCGGATACGCGGTATAAATTCACGTCACTCGTCCATTCGTCTAAAATTAAAACAAAAAGTAAAATATTTAAAAAATGTCTAGAAATGGTGACAAAAACTGAATTGGATCCAAAAATGTAATATCATTGTATATATCATATATATGTCATATACATATATATGATATATACAATGTAATGATATACTTTACTTACTACTATTTAGAATAACAAACTTAGCTGTTTTCGGTTTATAAAAATATTCTAATTGAATAGCACGTGTTGACTTTCGTCTGGCAAGTTTTCAGAATATTTCAATGTAATAGTGATATGTGTGTAGTTCCCGATGACACTCACACACCTTAAATGAAACGATTTTTAATTATAGTTAGTTCCAAATTATTAGAAAATGCTAATAATCTAATAATTATACTTGTTTATATGCGGAATGTGAAACCTGTTGTTTTAAACTTGAATTCGGACTCTAATTTCTTAACGTTAACGCAATCGCAGCAGAAATGTCTTTTCTCAATTCAAGGTAAAACTTCCTTTTATTATCGTGGTCAATAACAATCCTCGCTTAAATATAATTCAGGTTCATAGTAATAAACGCAGAATATTCATTGGCATTAGCTATTCTTGTGTGCAACGGGAAATCCCATTCAGGTCAAGAACACTTATGTTTAAATTTTTATTATACAGATAAATGCGGTTGTTCGCTATAAAGTATATATATAATAAATCAGTCGGGAAATAAAAGTTATATAAATCAGAATAAAATCAGAATAGAACCACATAAGCCAGCGATTAAAAAGTCAATTTTTATTTTTTGCGTACTAACTACTGATCTGGTCGATATCTCACTGATGCCATGTATGTATTTAAAATAGAATATCAGGTACACTTTTACGTTTGATAGGTCGTGTAGCCCTAAAACATCACTTATTTAAACTAGGAGTATCTATCAGATCCGTCGTCTATTCCAAGAAGATTTGGAGGTGGCAGTACACACTATATGCAAGTGTTGCTACCAGTCGTACACGACATATTTCAGTAAAGTATTTCTGACATCTACAGAACTGAAAGAAAAAATCTTAGAGTAATACTAAAATTTATTAAAAACCTCAACCTATTCTAACAGATACAAGGACAAGGGAATAATAATAACAATCTTCTCTTTAATGTATAAATAAAATTTAATTCCTCAAAGCCTCCAATTATAATAATAATTTTGTGTTTTTGAAAAAATAATGGGGAAACTAATCCGACGATACTGTATATTTAAGCTGATTTTGTGAACTGTTTTTGTTTATGTACAAAGTTGGCTAGGACAAAGACGCTGATTTTCCTTCTCGAACGTTAGGTTTATCCAAAGATTTCACTGCTAAGCAATGTAACAACAACAATGTCTAATCTCAAATTACTTCAATTCTGTATGTTTATTTTAACTTTTTATGCTGATTATTGCTTTATCTTATGTCTGCCTGTTTTGTTCATTTGTTATTCGTTTATCTTAATCAACTATATTGGGATTGGTTCATTACGCCAAGTTCGTTTTATTTAGTAGACTTTGGTTGATAATACGTTTGTTTTTCAAAATTGGTTAATGTTTATATTATTATAATTTTTATAATTATAATTATTTAAACAAAATACTTTAAATTATAATTATAATAATTTTATGTTAGCCCATGTATGAACTATGCAACCACGAATTATCAGCAACGATTATCATCCTATTTGATTATTGAATTTTTTTACAATATTTCCTAAAATTGAAAGAAGAAATCCACAATGCAAAACTATATAATAAGATTCATGAAGTTATGGACGTCTTATACACCCCGTTGAGCCGTTACCGCTCATTAAAAAAGGGTTATAAAAGTAACGAATTAAATTTACAACTTTTTGAAATATAAAAACAAAACATGTTATAATTTATTAGATAAGCAAATATGGAAATTTTTAATAAATCAATTTTCTCTTACATATATTAAGTTCTCTTGAGTCACCTGTTTCACCCTGTACGCACGTAATATGCAACCCTGTGCGAGTAGGTAACGAAACAATACATTAGATAGATATATAGATAGTTGGTCTTTATTTAGCATCAACTATTTACATGCACAATTCACATAATTACTTATCAATAATATAATAAAATATGGGAGTATACTAATCTTTTAAATTAATTTATGGTAATTACAATTCAGTATGTTAATATTTACAGAATTGTATATTTTTAAACCATGGAAAAAGGTACTTCTGGATATTTTATAATGGTAACAGCCAAATAGAAGGTTTTGTTTGCTGCAGTAACATAATTATATTGTTACCAATTTATTGCTTAAGTACACCGACATAATTCCTAATTTTACCTTATGAATGAAAATTAGCGTTTTATATATTACTCTTTGTCGGACATTCATAAGATTTAGTCATAGTAATTGGTATATATCTATTACACCCTTGCATTTAATTCAATATTTTTTTCGTTATATATCGAACATGCTTATTAAAATTTAAATTTTTATCTAAGACAATACCCGAATATTTTATTCCATTTACTCGGTCTATTTCCAAATTGTGAATACAAAAAAATATAAAACAATTTTTATATTACTACATAATGATTGTCGGTTTTCAATAAACGTATATTTTGATTTATGTATATTAATTCACAAGTTAATGGTCCGAATTTAATCGTTCGTTAAAAAAAATATTTGAGGTTCGAACAGACAGAAGTTACGAAATACGTATACTTTAGTAAAACTAATACAGCTTAATTTAAACTGTCACTGCTAAGTTAATGCTGCCGCTAACATTACTTCCGTTTCCTTATATAGGTGTAAAGAGTGCTTACTTTTAGATACTATTATCTTTTGCAAGAATGCTTCTGTTGTTTGCAGAAATAATGCACGTATGTCATTAGTCATTAATGCAAAATAAATGCAAGGTGAATCGTTTGTAGTTCGACTTATATCTAATTTTCCGGGAAGATTCCATTACTTAAAGATGTATTTAAAACATCCAAAAACCTGTTTGCAATCACTAGACATGAATCTTTTAAAATCCTAGTGTTGATTTCGCCTCCAGCAAAATCCTCTGTGTTTGCTAGGTATTCTTTAACTTGCTCATTGTGAGATTTTCGAATTTAGATTGTTTGTTTGTATTAACTTTTGTATAGTTGCAAACAGGGTTCGTGATGGAGATCGATTCTACAATATTTTTAATACAAAGTACGAAGTATGAATAGAATTTTTCTGCTATTTCTATTTGACGTTTAATCTTTCACCGTTAAAATTTATATCTTTTTTATGACCTTTCTTATTATCAGGTGACATTAGTTTCAAATGTTGCTATAACAGGGTTTTGTTTGTTCTCACGCAATAAAACTGACTTTATTTCTACTTACTTTGTACTCATTCTAATGTACCTTACTTTTTGTAAAGATGGCTAATTTGTCTCTATTGTCTCTTACTCTCAATTCTTAAATTATTTCAGTACTTCCATTCCTGGTTGTCGTATTTAGGTGGAATTATTATTTGAATGATTCGACATACGTTGTAACTATATAAAATGTGTGTAACTTATCGTCTTGTATTAATTTTATTCCCTTGATGGAAGGCTGATATTAGTTAAGGAATATTTGTCTCTGTTCCCGTTTCTTCTCAACTAGCAGCCAGTGTTTATGCTAAAATTTGAATAATCCTATGAAATCTATGGTTCTTCAGTTTCTGTATAACGCCATTAATTCGAAACTAAGTTTATTCTGCATATGTCAATAATTGTCGTTTGCATCTCTCAACTATTTTCATCCCTTGTGAACAGTTTGGAAATTAGAAGAGGAAAATTGGGGTAATTTATTTATTTCTAAAGATAACCATTGTTAACGATAATAAAACATTTTTGTTTTTGTTTACGATTGTAAGACAATGTTCATCCAAAAGTAAATCTAACAGCCATGTTAAGTGTTATTTCGTTAGAATCGTTAAAAAAATATGTATTCCTTATGACTAGAGCTCCCCAAAGTGCGTGGCAAGTCAGAAGGCGTACCGCCGGGCGTGGCCGGGGGCATATGTAATGTAAGATATAAGCAAATAACTCGCATCGCATTTCGGTAGTTTATTACCGTATGCGATCGGGTTGTGACGGTATGGCGGACGCGCGTAGTAAGAAACGCCCACAGGCCGACACAGTGAAAAAGTTCTGTGGAGAATTTCCTGACTTAATATATAATGGAAGTAAGATTATATGTAAAATTTGTAATATACCTCTGATGTGCAATGATAAATATGGCTGTAGAAGACATGTAAATAGTCAGCAACACAAAAATAAAAATCTGGGTGTATCACCGTCTGAGGCAACTCAATTTATAATTGATTTATTTTATATGCTGACTGCGTGTAATTTACCGTTTTTCTTACTCAGGAAGAAACCATTCCGTGAATTTTGGAATAAATATAATCCAGACTTTGAGTTACCGTCGGAAACAAGCTTAAGGAGATGTGTGCCAAGTGTACGTACCGAAATTGAAAACAGGATCAGATCTGCAATAAAAAATAAACTATTGTGGTTATGTATTGACGAAACGACAGACCGTAAAAAAACATTCTATTTTGAATGTGATTGTACGTATACTGGAACCTCGTCAACCTACAAAGGGAATTTTATTAGCTAGTAAAAAACTAAAATCATGTACTGCCGACGCTATCGAGAGCGTAGTCGTTGATACTTTACAAACATTTGAAATTGCCACTACTCAAGTATTAATTTTCATGACCGATGGTGCCGCGACAATGCGTTGTGTAGGTCGTTCTCTTCAAGAACATTATGGGATGATGTTACATATTACTTGTAAACTTCATGCTCTGCATATTGTGGCTGAAACTATTCGTGCAAATTTCCCTGAGGTAAATGCATTAATAACAAATACGAAACGAGTGTTTCTCAAATCTCCCAAACGTACCAGTGAATTTCATAAACAGTGTCCCGGTATTTCCGAACCACCAGAGCCGATTCTTACGCGTTGGGGGACATGGCTGAAGGCAGCGTTTTATTATTTTAAATACTTCCGGCAAATAAAATCAGTCGTCTTACAATTCAATTCCAACGAATCTGCGGCTATTACAGAAAGCCAGGATAAATTCCAAGATATTTCCGTTGAAGCAGATTTACAAACCGTTTACAACAATTATAGAGAAGTACTTGAGGCAATAAATAAATTACAAAATAGTGCACTGTCCCTGACGGAGTCAGTACAAATATTAGATGACGTTAATACACTCCTACACTGTATAAATAACAAAAAAAAATATATCGTTACAAGAAATTTTGAAAGTGTTATGAAGAAAGATACAAATTTTAGCAGGTTAAGACAAGTTTGGGAAGGTAACTCTACTGATCCGGTGACTAAATTCAAAGATTATTTTAATTACGCGTGTATTACATCATTAGACGTCGAGCGTTCATTTTCAAGATATAAAAACATTTTTTCAGAACGACGAACATCCTTGAAAGAAACGACTGTGGAAACATTCCTAATGCTTCAGATGTTTGAGAAATCGGATTGCGCTTACGGTAACAGTTTTAATGTGCCTACCTCCTCGTGTGCTGACTAATACTATTTTCCTTGTGCATTAACACCCACTATATTGGATACGGCTAATTACAAAAGTAAGCGTTTTAAAATTCTTTATTTCTTTTGTTTTTATGTACTTTACTTATGTTCCTTATCGACGCCTATGGTGCGCCACGCAGTTGGAGAGCTCTACTTATGACGTCATACTCAATTGCGATTTTTGGTTAAAAGAAAACAAAAATTTTTCGTCTTATCTCAAAAATTATAGCCATAATAAAAAGTTCGATTGGACTGTCTTATTGAGAACATAGTTACCGATAACTTCTTCTGGTACGCTTTTTTTCTAAAGTCAATAACACCGAACCGCTTTTACCGAAAAATCATTTTGATTAGATGGAGCTCGGAAAACTGCAATTCTTTCGTCCCTCCATCTCCATTTATAACTTACTAATATCTAGTCTTTCTTATGTATTGTTTTTGCTCTATTTGTTTAAGAATAAAGTTAATGTGTAAGTACTATACCTGGTTGAAGTAAATTAAAGTATGTCATCTTTCTATGAAAAAAAAAGAAAGAAATATTATTTAGCTACGTAAAAATTAAATATATTTCCAATAATTTGGCAATATTTCGTGAGCCGCCATATTTGCCGATGCATTAAAATAACTAGATAGTTGTTAGCAGCACACGTCATGTATGTTGAACATATACGCACTTATAGGCACATATAACGCATACAGCATGTTTTCCAGTAAATGACACACTGTATTTTTTACTATTGAATGTTGAAGTATCTTATGTTAATTACAAACTACTGACAAATATTTCAATATGTGGACATTTCCTAAATTTAAAAATAGTTTTTAAAATTGAATAGGTACATTTTTAACGATTCAGAAAAAAAAAACATTTGTGGTAAATATTATCTATTATATGTACATGTGGTATGTCTTTATCTCGGATTACTAATTAATTCTTAATTTTAACCATTCCACATCCGCTTACATGGAAGCTGTGGTAGAAGTTAGTTATAAGATTGACAGGATACAGGAAATCACATTTTTATATAAAAAAAAAACAATTAGATGAATTGAATAAAGCAGTTTATCATCAATTTAAGAATATAATCAATTAGAATATTATTATTTTCATAATAAGAAGTCGAGATATCTACATCGGAAATTGGTGTTTAGAACCGATGTGCACGCGATTAACATAGGACCTAGGGGGTTCAATGCGTAACCTTGAAATATTCAAAAAGTTTTTTTCATATAATGTTCGCTTATTTAACGCCATCTGCGGCGCATTGCAAATTTTTGTCTCCGCTGGCATTGGCATGTCGACTGCGTGGACGATTTAATAGCTAATATACTAATAATACTCCTAATATTTTATGCGATTGTACATTCTTCCTTTCGATGAACGTGCGTTGACACTTATAATTTGATACTTAGTTGGCTATTTACTTTTTATTATTTCTTTCACTCTGTATTTTGTTAACCTGATTGTGATGTTCAGAGGGAATAACATGCTTTGCAAGTGGCTGATCCTGAACACTTTGGCTATATTTATTTCTATATAATTTTAGGTTTGTATTTTTATATCCTGTAATAATTTATTAGCCAATAAATTGCTTATCACGAAAAAGGTTTGAATCGTCCATCGCTAGTCTGAATGGACAAAGCTAACGTATGTGTTGGCTACTGTACAGAGAAAAACATTTCATAAAGTCAACGAAGTACGCATAAGTTAAGAAATATTTTTTTGAAGTTGTAGCAAAACAAGCTGCTGTTGGAACAAAAACAAATTTTCAATCGATGGATGTTTGTCTGAAAATAAATTGCCTTACTTCAAAAATTCGATATATTAAGTGAAGGAAGTACGACTCACAAAATATATTTCCTTGAATTAAGAAAACCTTTCTATGTGTGTGGACATAATGCGTAACCAGGCCGATGATTCTTCTTCGAGGCCCTCATTATGGTTGTATGATTCAAAGCAATAAATCACTGTTCTTATTATATTATAAGAAAGAAGTGGCGTTATTTCCTGGACTATGCGGTACAGATACACATGACACCTGTAATGTTAAGATGTGCGAGTCCATGAATGTGTTGAAACTGCCGTCTTTTGAGTCCAACTTCACTACCATCATTCACCCTAATGCCTGGACCTCAAGCCCTGCAGTTAGTTAGTCGTCGAAGTTTGACTCAATCCCAGGTATCCGTATAAAGAACATCCCGGCAGATACGATTAGAGTAGAGTTTTATTCCTACCATCCCAGTTGTATAGGCGTATATCACGGGAGGGTCGTTTATACTTCACGGTCGGTTCTGTTTCCGTCGATCACGTTGCAAAGTTGCCTTCTAGACTTCGGGGGACTGGTGATTGTTGTTTTGCGCGGCCTGGACCCCGCAGGTAAGATGTGAGATAGGTTCCGAGAGATCGATACCACTAACACTAACTTTCCCTCATGTGAGGTTAGCAGCAATTTATTCTGTTTATAACCAAATGGTTATTTGAAACCTAGGATTCCGGTTCTTACCAGCAGCCTTGGGCGTAATAATGACGCCGCGATTACTTTTTTTCTGTAAGTTGGAGATGTGGAAGTTTCACATGTCAGTTTTTTGTCGAACATAACACCTGAGTATCTAACTTCGATTACTTACCAAATACGCTTACTATCACATGCATTGTGGACACATTTCAACAGAAAGAAAAATTACACTGTGATAATATTAGCTTAACATTATTTTATTAGGGCAATGTTTATTTTAAACTGTTATTTCTATGAATATTCTTTTACCTTAAGATATCAGTGAATATAATGTGAAGTCTCTAAATTTTGCTTGGCCAGTTCGTTATCTATCCAATTTTTAAACAAAGCAACATTTACATAAACTCCGGGAATGCCTTGCTCACCGCAACCTATACCCCAGGCAACAATACCCATTTGCTGATATCTATTTGGGCTACCCTCTATTGGGCAAACAAGTGGGCTACCTCCATCCCCTTTACAAGTGTCTATTCCAGATTCACCACCTGCACAAACAAAACTGCTATGCAACACGAAATACCTTCCCAGTCTAGTTGTCCTTAAACTATTTTGACATGAATTTCTTTCAACAAACGGAAGTTTAAGCTTTTTTAAAATAATTTGGTATGTGCCCTTATTAAATGAATCTTTTCCCCATCCAGTGGCCCAACATTTAGTGGCATCGGGAGTTACGGCTCCCTGTGATGGTAAACAAATTGTACCAATATGTTGAGCCAACTTAAAAGAATCTTCTAGAATAAGCAAGGCTATATCATTATGTAACGTTCTTTTGTAAAATTCAGGATGTAAGATTACAGATTTGACATTACGATCTTGATGTTTCAAAATTTCATCCGTTGTTTTGGTGTCCCACTCTCCAGCTCTTACTATATACAATATATCTTTGTTGTCAACACAATGAGCAGCTGTGATCACTACCTTGGGATGAATTAATGAACCCCCACATTGGTATACAGTCAAGACTTCCGAAAGCAATGTTTTCTCTTTTAAAATGGCTACCATCCAAGGAAATTCTCCGAATTTAGCTTCACCATTAATGTCGCCAATTGTTTGGAAGGCAATGCCTTTTGGATGTCTATTCCCACAACCAGTAGAAGAAACCACGGGGAGAGTTTCTGGAGAGCGTTCTCGTTTGATATCCGACAGCAAACAGCATTTTTTCATATAATCCTCGCATTCATTATTATTTTCTCTAGGAAAAGATTAATCATTACTGCGACACCATTAAACTTGCGGCTAAAGAAATTATTTACCTTAAGTCAATTATTCCCTCTCCATATATATTCATGGTGTTATTATCATTGCAAAGGTAATAAGGCACGCATTCGCATTGTTTTTTGGGCGGACCGAAAATGGATTCAATTACTTTTCTTTCAGTTTCGCTGAATTGCGATAGTGCACATGTTAGGTGGCATATTATTATTATGAAAGCTAACTGCAAATCAGTTTTCATCATCTGCAAAAGAGGAAGTCCACTTTTATTGTTTAAAATTTTATTTTACACGTAATATAGACCTTAACGATAAGGCGACAGGGGAATTTTCACATTTCAGACATTTTGTGGTAGGTATTTTCTTAATAAATTTTGATCGATTTTATTTAATTTTTTATTAATAAATATATTTGGATGAAATTTAAAAATTACTGAACTTAGTGTAATCCGATTTTAATAAAAAAAAATAATCAATAATATTTTGCAATTTGCATACTCCAAAAATAATTATTATAGTATGCTTTGCAAATTTAGGTAAACTTCTGGAATTTTATGTGAAAGTAGACTTTTTGATTAATGTATTCAAAAAAGTTGGTTCAATTTTAATATGAAAGATGGGCGTTTGCATTACATTGTATTAAAATCTACTTAAACCGGGTACATGAAAAAACACGAAATTCAAAAATTGAATTGAGAATAACGTCTTTCCTTTCTAAAACAAAAAAATAACAATAAAGCGGCCAATTCTTTTTAGATAATATATAATTGAAAATCAGTTTTGTATAAACTTGTATTGAAAATGGAATTTACAATGTCAGCCAGAATAGAACTAATACCGTCTTCAGGGAATACTACATTTGCAGTAGATTCTATTTTTAATACGATTTCAAACGAAACTGATTTTCAGTTATTCTTCGTTGCAACTTATGTTGATGATGATTCTTATTTGACTTTAGCCATAGATAAAGTTGACTAAATTTTATCACAATCCAATTCTATAAATAACTGATTCATATTCAAAAGCCCAGATAGACTATTAAATTTTAATTCGAACCATTCACTTTCAACATCATTAAACTTAAGAACTGGAATTTTAACTTTATTTGATATTAGCTTCAAAGGAAAAAATCCTTCAAAACTTAAAAAGTATTATTTCGATAAATTATATACCGTGTTGAAAATGTAAATCAGAATCTGGTACAAAAATCGTTTAAGGTGATCGAGCCAAAAGCATTGACTGACATTTTAAAAGATGCTGATAGTCAAATAATTAGTAATAGTATCTGCAATAGTCAAATAATAAGTAATAATATTTATAGTTTACAAAATTTAAGTAGATTTAGTAATTTAAAACTTTCTAACAATGTGAAATGTCATTTGTAGAGTGTCAAAGTTCATCAGTCAAAGTTCAGAATCTAGAAAAACGGTTAAAACATCACCACTGAAGTTTAACTGGCTTAGCTGATCACACTATAGCTATATAGATCACACATTCAATTTTTGTAAGCAAAACCTTAGAAAACGTTCAGTCTTTAAAATGATCCATATTAAATTAAATCTAAACCATATACATATGTAATTTTCAAAATGGCATTAATAATGTTAACAACGTTTGTAACCTTTTATTTAATAAGCATTGACCTGTCTTCCTTTTAATATGTACGTTTGTATTTATATCTTATTGTAGTTTTTATTGTTACATCCTTTTTGTTAGGTATTGAAATTTTCAACAGCACTATGTTAGATTTAAATGTTTAAACAACAGTTTAAATTTAAACTACCATTTGAACCGTACTATTTTCTACATAACATTTGAATATGTATTTCGTCCTAACAGCATTTGTATTTTTATTGTCTAAATATAGTATGTGGTTCTTTGACTGTTCTATTAGTAACAAAATCTAACGATCTGTATATTTTCCATTTTTGTATGTAGTACTTGTAATTATCATAGCTTGATAAAGACAAAAGCTAACGTCGAAACCTCGTACGTTGAACAGTATAAACAAATAGACCGAAACCGTTCAACAAATTGGCCGTTTTATTATTTTTGATCCATTTACATTTTTGAAGCAGTTAAACTATGTCTTCTCTTTCTTTTAGACTTATTATAGATGTGCATGAGAACTAAAAAGAACAACAAACTGTCAAGTTTATTATTATTAATTTTTTTACATCATTAATCCAAAGAACAGGCATCTTGAAAATATTCTTGTATTTATTTGGCTGATTAACTGACTCTTCTTATTAAAAGTTAGTAAATAAAGCATGAAATGTTTACCCTAATATGTCCGCGTGGAGTCAAAAACTATAAGACATTAAACCAGAAACGGAGTTCGTACTTATTATAACTATATTGTTGTACATAAGCCACTGGATAAGAGATTAATTAATAGCTACAAGACGAATGTGGTTTACACAATTAAAATTAAGTGGGGGCTTTATCATAGGAACAGGTCATCATGATCAGGTCATAATAACATTTTGCGATTTTATGCATACGGACATATGTATGTGTAATAATATGTACACATTTCGATATTTACTGAAGAGATTCTTCGAAGATCCTGAACCGACTTGTATCTAAAGGAGGACAAAAATGGCTATTTCATCTTTATTTGTAATAGATATATGATTAACGGGTTTTCTCATTAAATATATATGATTATTTCTAACGTACAGTGAAGTATAAATGGCATAACTTAAGGATACTTACAGATTTTTTTCTTAAATAGATTTTGAACTAAAACTCATGAATCAGAATGGTACAGCAAATTAATTGATATACCTTATATGGAATAAGTAGCGGCACAAAAAGCAATCGCTTGAACGATATACTTTCCACTATATTTTTGGTAGCTATAACTGGCTAAATACTATTGGAACGTGCATGCTTGATTGGTAACAGTTTCCAAACCAGGGATAGTTGAAACCACTGAAATGTAAAAGTAAACTGAAACGCGCTTATCGTGTTAAAATTATAAAATTTGCTGATTACTGGTTTTCGGCTGCTACACACGTGTACTTAGCAGAAATTAACGAATGTCAGCTAAGAATTCAGGTATTTCCGTACATAGAAAAGACAATAAAAGGTTTGAAGTCTAACTTTATAAACTCCCAAAGTTCGAATAAATTATATTCTGTAACTATCCTGAAGGGAAAATACTAAAGACAACAGTTGTAACGGTAATGTTCATTCGAAAACTTCCCACCCTAAATTTCGCCTCGATAATACCTCTTACGCGTTTTAGGAAATTCTTTATAAATTTCCAGATTTAGGATGGCAAGTTTTCAAATGAACACCCAGTATATACTACGGTATAACTGTTACTGAAAAATTCACTGACAAAACTGAATAAATATCTTTAGAAATCTTTTGAAGAAGTTGACAGCATGACTAAATCAAACATCAAGCACGCGACAACACCGGAAGAACATTTCTAGAATGAATTAATATCTCATAATTTAAATAATTGAAAATGAATCACAATACTATCATTGAAGTTATCTATAAAATCACACGCATCCATTATTAGAATTTATTATCTAGCTAAAAAAAGTACATTCCTGTTGGCTTACAAACACACATGAGAGTACCAACAAATTGTTACCTCCACATTGAATTTTATGAAAACCAAAGTTATGCAATATTGTTTTAATAACTAATTGTATTCGTTACTCAGAATTAATTATGAAACACTATTAAAATAAGAATTAATGATCTAAGGACTATTTACACGAAAAAAAAAAAATCCTCAAACAGTAAAGGTGACATACAGTCGGCTAATTGTACGACCAAAACGATGTGATTTTCAATCTTGAAGCTGTTAGCCTTCTGTCTGAGGAAATTCGCAAATTTCGTTACACACGTACATATCCAACTGTAGAATTTTGTATTTTTAACGATATCTTTGAAACTAGCAGAGATATGAACTGAACTAAAAATAAAGATCTTCACAAATCAGTCATTTTGACTTAAAGAGGAGATCAGCGGTGCATGTTAAGGGCTGTAGGGTGTTAAAATACTTTATCGGTTTTTAGATTTTTTCCCAAAATATCATATACAAGGGTTACAGCCATCCCAAAATGTCACTTCGTTTTTCTTTTCTATCTCAAGATCGAAATATTTCGAAGCATTCATATTTGATACTTAGGTATCCTTAGGAAATGCGACAGCATGGTTTTAGTTAAAAAGGGCCTAAGGATTAGATGAGTTTTTTTTTTTATATAATCTCGAAAACGACAGTAACGACAAAAACAAACAAGTTTTTAATATACAATACATATGGAGCATGTATTTAATTTACCACACTTCATGTTATATAAATGTTTTAGGGGTCATTTACGATCACTCGGACATGTTTTTCAAATATTTAAAAGAGCTAATTTAGCTCGTTTACAAAGATAAAGAGCTTAAACCATTAATATTGTATTTATTTAAAGGCAGACAAAGGCAACAAAATGATCATTTTTAACAAGCTGGATTATTTCAACCGCGTCGACAATTTGCTACCATCAGGACCTAAGAATTAATAAAAAGATCTTTGCCATCTATGGTTAGATAAACGGAAGAAGTTCGGAAAAATTGGTCAAAACTTGTTAACAGGAACTTTAAACTTAAACTGTCACAAAGCACCGAATTTTAGAAAACAGCGTCACATTTCGATTTTATGCTTTTATGGGGTACCAGAATTTCCCAGTTTGTTATGTTTTACATGCTCATCATATTATCATGTTATCATGTTGCTTAAGATACTAATGTTATTTTATATTTAGTTTAAAAAGATATATACATATTTTTTTTTAACATTCATCATCATTTTGTACCATGTCAATGGTCAAGAATAATCACAGATTTTTTCCAACCATTAATGTGTCTTGCAACGACGTTCGACTTATATAAATACAAATATATTTATATAAGTCGAATATATATAATATAAATATTGATAGCCAGGTCTTGGTGCCTCTCAAGCAGATAGGCACATATTAGCAATAAGTAATATATGTTTGATATTTATGAGAATAGTCTGAAAAGCTTCAAGCCTCAAAGATGGCGTTACTCACCGAAAATATTTTCGCACTATAATTGCGTTGTGTTGAAAGAGTCTTTTGAAAGTTTCAGCCATGTTGAACAACCGGTAGTTGTTTAACAACCGTTTGTGTCGACTGCTGTTCCTATTTCTCTAAGAAGGCAAATGATGGTGTAAGGGATTACCATCATGAAAATTAATCATGAAAATGAATACCTCTTACTGCATACACATATTTTTTTGTAGTTTTTCTTACAGAAATCTACTCTAGACAATGTTATAGTTATCTGTGAACGCCAAAGTTCTAAAACATTTATTTTAAATCTAGTTTCATAATTTATTCTCAGATAGTCGTTTAAAATTAGCTGTAACGATTAGTTCCCTAATATATTAAATATTTTCTAATTGGTTAGAAATAAAAAGTACAATTTGAAAAAAACTGTGTCTAGCCAGCGTAATAAGAGAAGGAGTTCACACCATAAAAGAGAAAGTACATTGTTTGCCATGCATTTTTTATTTTCTGTACGTGATTGATTGAAATTTTGTCGAGACAGAGATGGCGTACTTCTGAACAATATGCGAAACAAGAAAAACTCCGATGTGCATTTACCGATGTGCTTTCGAATTCCTTTGTTTATTGTAAGTGCATAGCTGAGACACAATGGATGCTATCGAGATCCATATTAATTTCTGTGATAGCATCTACTCAGTTGGTTCAAATGAGCGATATAACTGACAGTCATCAACGTAAAAGTGATCCCTAGTGCACTGAAGATGTTGAATCATCGAGGTAGAAAGAAGAAATAAGATCGGGTTTAGAACTAACTTTCCTACGACGTCCCGAGTATTAACAATGATGACGAAACTGTACCTCTCAATCTCGCAGACCCTGATGTTACGGATAAAAAACTACTAATTCATGATAAAGCATCATTCCCAATGTTTTGTTGCTAATACATTTAATCACCTGATCCATGGTGTCTAAGGCTGTCATCTATTCCCGATCCGAGAAAATAAGGATATCGTCTATAACGTACAATAATATATTTGTGACATGTCCCTGGCCACCCATCGAAAATGTTTCATATCTTCTAAATGGAGATGCTACAAAACTCTTTGGTATAGAACAGGTATAAAATTTGGCATAAAAATTCCGTGGTGACGGAGAACAGGGACTTTTAATTTTCCAAATCTTTTAATTAAGACCAAATCACCCAAATCTTTTAATTAAGACTGATTTTTAAGATTTTTACAATGACTTTTTTCGGCTTAAAATCTTTTTATAAACCTAGAATGAATGCACAAGCCGAGTACCAATAATTTTATATATAGAAGCTTTCAAGAAAGTGGGTATATGGATACATATGTAAAAGGAATTTAGCTTAATTGAAATTAATTCTACGAAAGGTTTATAGCAATTATGCATAATGGTACATACAGAACCGAAATAACAAAAATCGCAATAATGTCAACTCTAATTTTGTAGAACTGTTTTTCAATCTTAATTCTGACGGGCGCTGAAATAATGGAATTGTGTTTACTACACCTGACATCGACATTGGATCTGGCAATAATACAACTTTTAGTATTTTTAGCGATAAGAATAAACTTATTTTATTAAATCGAAAGAAATTTAAGAGGTGTCCCCGCTTAAAACTGAAAATGTTGGGTGTAGACTTACCAGTCGTCCCTGTCCAGCTATTATGTTGTGGCTAAGAACTTACACGGGGATTAACAATGCCGGTGGTCTGTTATATTAATTAATCAAACTAGCAGCTGTTGATATACTATACACCTGCGCGTCTTACAGCTTGTCTTGTCTTTTTATTGAGACTAACTCAATAAAAACCCCAAACCCATAAACAGTGAAACAGCTTACGCCAAAGTCTTTTTGCCTTTAGGGGCATGGCCAAGTGAGACTATCTTTGTCGCGAGTAAGCGAACTCCGGATATCTGCTGACTTTCGATTTCAACAAGGCTTGCCGTCCAAAAGGGAATCCCATAGGAGCACTGTCCCGGTGGAGCTGTAGGTCTTTCCTGATTATGGAGCCAATATGTAACCTGAACAGCAATGTTTTAAAGAGTCAGATGTCACTCCAAATGCATAAGAGGAAATCTAAATCTGTGTTCTGTAAGAACTCAAAAACGAAGCCTTATCTTCGGGCGACTCAGGAAGCTAAATAATAACTCCACAAAGGCTCAAGAATGTTGCAAGACGTCAAGGAAACGCTGGACAAGGGGAACAAAGGATCCAAGGGTAAGGGAAAAAGGGGACCAATGGCAGTCTTTCCTCCTCTCAAACCTACACCTACAGAAATGACTAAATACGTGGTCTACAAGCTAACATCCAGCACTGTAAAGCGGCGTCCGACGTACTGGTGAAGGGATTCACCAACCTTGATGTCAAAATTGTGCTGATTCAAGAGCCATACATTTATGGAGATCTAGTCTGAAGACAGAAGTCAGAAACCTCATTCAACACTATAAACAGGAACAAATGCCTCATGGTGGGCTACAATGCGAACGCGCACCACGCTGCTTGAAGCAGCTCCATGACGACGACAACGACGGCCGTCCAGCACGTCACGTTTTTAGATAGATAAAAAACTTGCCGTCTTAAACGTTTTTCGTGATTTGAAAATCAGGAGTAGCGCGGTAAAATATTATTAACATAAGGTGCGTCTTCAAAGTTATTTCTCGCAAACGCGTCCACTGTGAGGAAAATACGTGACTGTATAAAGAAGAAAACGATTGCTCTACACCTAGTGACGTGATATTTGCATACTTAAAATAATCTTTGAAACAATTTAACGCATCTGTAGACGTACCTTCACAAATTTGTCTAAGCGCGGCAAAATCTAAATCTTTATCTAAAACACTTTCAAACTTAATTAAAACACTCATTTCTTGCGTCTTCTATCGAATGGTGAGAAAGATGTGTGTCTACATCTTTCTCACAATTTTTACATCCTCAAAATATTCATGACACTAAAATGCCGCTTTTAGCCATGTTCCCCATCGTGCAAAATCGGTTAACTTAACACAACTTTTGAAATTACCTGTGCGATACATTCTTCTACTTGTCTGGTAGCTAATAAAATTGAGGATGGCGGTTGATTTATTTAAGGTGATAACATTAACTACAGATCTTTTTTTGCTGTAAGTTATTTCATCCATACATAAGCACACTTTTTTATTTTTCAGTTCAGCCTTAATTTTATTTTCTAAATGTACACGAACAGATTTTAAATAATTTCTTAAGGTAAATGGCAAATTACACACAACCATCATTATACACAATTAAAATAAAAAATTTTTGTATTTGGTATCGGCACCAGTTGAATGGTTTATAAATATGTTGCACACTAAACATTTTAGATTTAGCCCGTTGTAAGATAAACTGAAATAATTCTCAATAAACCTATTCACTGATTTTGACGCTAGCGGTTTTTTCACCGTACGACCCTTCAACATTATTAAATACACAGAATATACTTCCCTGAACGCAATCGTTAGTCATACCTATGATTTCATTCCGAATTTGTCCTCTTTAGTTATTAACAATTTTTTTCTCATCACTACAGCTATTATAGCTTCTCGTAGTGGTAAATGGACACGCAGTACACAACTTCAAAAACTCTATTCAACCGCTATTAACTTAAGATAAAGGTGGCAAAATTACAATGTGGAAAATATATACATAACTCTAATTTATATTTCGATAGTTTATATAATTCAAATTGAAAACACTGCACTGCTCTGGCGCTATTATTTGCTTAAAAACTGAGAATTGTTTATTTTGTATTATGTCACAACAAACTTTTGACCATGGGAATAGAAAACATAATTATTTTAATAACTCCATTTGATAAACGCAACCAGCTGAAAAGTATCTGTATTGTCTCCTCGGCTCGTATGCCGAATTTTTTTCTAAATATATTTTTTGTTTAGAAAAACATATAACACAATATTTGCGCCTATGATGTATACAGGTGTAATTTATTTTCAATTCTTCTTATGGGGATTGCGATCCATAATTAACTAATACTAACTAAATTATTATTAAAGTAAAACTTGAATCTACTTTTATTAATAGTTGTATGTGTTTTTATGCACATTAACAATTCTTTTCTACTAGAGAGGTGATTAAATCAAGAGGTATGTTTGTGAAAGATGTCAAACTCTTTTATTAATTCTACAAATTGAAAAGCATTATTTCACTGGCTGAATTAAAAATGCACTACCCCTAAATTATTGGAATATTTCGTTAAAATGTTTATAAATGTAATTCTGAAGGTCATTTTTCAGCATTTACAGAAACCAGACTCTTTCACATGTTTTTACAGGACGAAGTGTTACATCCGATAGTTGCGATCCAATATGTAAAAATGAGTAAAACTGGTACAGTATGTTTCAAACAATTTCAGTGATGCCTCGCAACGTGTACGGAGAACGTGCACCTTATAAACAATAAAGTCCCCTTCGAACGTGGCCAGACTATTGTACTGCATGATGGCGGCGTTAGTTTCCGGTAACTTTCACGCAGACTTAATCGTAATTCCACTGTGGTGGAGAGCACCTAAAAGGATCATCCTCTGACAAGATTTTCGTTTGAAGCGCATCATTAGGGACAGTTTACGGACAAATAGTACGTATGTGGTTCCATAGCTACCTGTTTTTATTGCGATTACCTTTAACACCTAAGCACAAACTTTGGTTCCTTACGACTTCAAAATTGCCAATCACGGAAGAATTTTTGTTTTTCTTATTTTTCTCAACTGATTCTTCGCAAACGTTACCACAGTCTTTAAATAGAATTTTTTAGTTAGAGAAAAAATGATACGTTGCAACTTCGTGTAAGCAAAGTTTTAAAGAGAGTTAAAAACTATCATATACATTTATGAATGTTATTATACTAATTTAGATAATTGCTTCAGTGTCACAAATTGCCATGAGAGCGAGGGGGTCTGGCAACCTGTTTGCTTCGCTCTATTGCTTCAGTCTCTATGAGAAAGGTTTAACTACCGTAAAGGCACATGATGCTATAATGAATCACACGAGTGAATAACAATACTATACTGCTACAACAATATTTATTAGAGAAGTGTTTTTATAATTTTAATGAATTTTTGAGCAACTAGTGTGTTCACTGTGTATGGTTGCGTTGTTTTGTCTCATGTTCATTGTAGATTTGTACACTTTTGTGCAGTAGTTTTAACTTAGGTTAATTATACACCATTGTTTATTTGAATAATTTATTTTAAAAATTGCAGTATATAAAGTGCATTAATTCGACAAAAAGAAGCTTAATACTGATAATAGGAAGGATCTAAATTATGAGCTGACATTTGCTCATCTATCCAATTTCTAAACAACGGTACATTTACGTAAACTCCGGGTATTTTGTCTTCTCCGCAGCCGATTCCCCAAGCCACCATACCTACATGTTGGTATCTATCCTGCTGTCCTGGTATCGGGCAAGCTAGTGGACTGCCGCCATCACCCCTGCATGTATCTTTCCCTTCTTCACCTCCTGCACAAACGAAGCTCTTGTCCAATTGGAAATGTTTACCTAATCGTGTAGTCCTTAGTTGGTTTTGGCATGAATTTCTGTCGACAATTGGTAGATCGACTTTCTTTAATATAACCTGATACTTTCCTTCTTTGCCGAAGACATCTCTCCCCCAACCGCTTGCGAAACATTTGGTGCCGCTGGGCACAGTGAGGTCCTGCTGTGAGAGACATAGTGTATTTACCGATTCTGTTAAATTGAATGGAGTCTTTAAGAAAAGGATGGCTATATCGTTGAAAAGAGCTCCTGCGTAGTATTTATTATGTATTACGATGGTCTCCACGTATCTATCTTGATGCGGAAATAATTCTTTCGTAGTTTGTGTGTCCCATTCTCCGGCACGAATCTTGAATTTCTTGTCACGCGCTGATACACAATGGGCAGCAGTTAAAACGGCTTGCGGATGAATCAAGGCCCCGCCGCATTTATAAACATTCAATATGTCTTCGGTGCCCGCATTAAATTCTTCTGCGAGAATGGCTACCATCCACGGAAATTCGCCGAATTGAGCTTCATTGTCTTTGTCACCTTTAATTCGGAAACCTACGCCGTCTGGATTTCTGTAACCGCAACCACTCCTGTCAATCGGCGGCGGTTGAATTGGTTTATCAGTTGTATCTGGTGGATTGCAACATACATCTAAATAACTCGGACAATCAGTGTTTTCTCTGTAAACAATACAAATACGCAATAAGCTTAATGCTATTCTTAACGATTTTTTACAAAACATACCTAATATCTATTACTCCTATTCCATTAGTATTTATCTTGTTATTTGCATTGCAGAGGTAATAGGCTACACACTCACAATTTGGAGCACCTGGGTCCGGATTTTTGTCAATAATTGTATTTTTCTCAGTGGTGCTTCTAGGAATCTGAAATATGTCGTGTATTTTGCTTTCGGTGTCATTCTGTCCATTAACCTTCAGTGACAGGAAAGTTAACGCTACGAAAGCAATACACTTCATGTCTGTAAGAGAAATAAGAAAAAAAGTTAAACAAAATTCCATACCAATTAACTGTTATTGTTCTAGTTAGTTATTGTTATTTTAATACTTGCATATTGATTGAATAAAGTAATAAATCTAAAATATTACTCCCAACGGTTTCTAACGAATTAAAGATAATCTCCAGTCTGATCACTTTATCGTGAGAAGATTGATATCTTAATGACTAAAGCTTACTGAATATAGTATATATGTTGGAAACTGATAAGATCTGATGTAAATTGATGGTGATTTCAGGAAATGATAATATATGGACTATTTCTTCTATCACTGCAAAGTCAAATGTTTTTCAAGAACAATATGGATAGGCTACCATGATCTAAATAAATACAGATCTCATATACCTAATACATTTTTAGCTTGTCAGTATTTACCGTGTTTCCGAGTCGTAGCAATACTTCAGAAAAACCATGCATGGAATGTTATCTAAAATTTGGTAGTCAGTTGTCTCGCAAGTGGTGTAACTTATCAATGCATTATGGAACGTGTAGATTATTATATAGGTAATAAATTAGGCATATAATCATATACTTATTTTGTACTCTATATGATCTGCCTCATTTACGATTTGAGTCCATTTTCAAGTCACGTGGAGTGTTAATCAGGTCCTGAATTCGACCGATAATGAATTCGACACATCTTTACTTGGTGATCCCCATTTTAAAGATTCACATTTCTTTCTGGCAATCTTTGGCAGGTTAGGACGAAACATCTTTATACATTCTCTTGTTTATGGTTATTATTTTAAATTCACAGGCATTACGAGTTACCAAAGAAAAGACTCTCAAAACATGTTCCTTTTATGAGGAATCAATACAAAAGAATAAAACCAACTTCCTTAATTAATTATAGAAACTGTATCTTTGTGTTTTTGTTTTTTTTTTTATGTATACAATAGCAAAAACTAAAATCTACTTTAAATTGTAAAATTTGGTACCATGATCATACGAACTCCTCAGATTATACTCAGATTATATAAAAAATTATAATAATGTTACTTTTGAATATGTGAAGATTTTTTTAACCGCTTAAATGCAATTTAATAATAATTCAATTAAACTTAAAGAATAACCAAAAACCGAAACCTACGTGAAGGAATCGCTTACAAGGCTATTAGGTCTAGTGACAAAGGCAAAGCTAACTAATGGATGCAGTGGAATAGGTCAAGAATCCCGCCGTGTATTAATCTAATCTAACCTTTAATTTTATTGTAATTACAGTAGAAAAACTTATCCACGAGAAAGTATAGTATGGTATTAAATGGTATTAATACTATAATGCTAATAATTAGAGCTCCCCAAAGTGCGTGGCAAGTCAGAAGGCGTACCGCCGGGCGTGGCCGGGGGGATATGTAATGTAATATATAAGCAAATAACTCGCATCGCATTTCGGTAGTTTATTACCGTATGCGATCGGGTTGTGACGGTATGGCGGACGCGCGTAGTAAGAAACGCCCACAGGCCGACAAAGTGAAAAAGTTCTGTGGAGAATTTCCTGACTTAATATATAATGGAAGTAAGATTATATGTAAAATTTGTAATATACCTCTGATGTGCAATGATAAATATGGCTGTAGAAGACATGTAAATAGTCAGCAACACAAAAATAAAAAACTGGGTGCATCACCGACTGAGGCAACTCAATTTATAATTGATTTATTTTATATGCTGACTGCGTATAATTTACCGTTTTCCTTACTCAGGAAGAAACCATTCCGTGAATTTTGGAATAAATATAATCCAGACTTTGAGTTACCGTCGGAAACAAGCTTAAGGAGATGTGTGCCAAGTGTACGTACCGAAATTGAAAACAGGATCAGATCTGCAATAAAAAATAAACTACTGTGGTTATGTATTGACGAAACGACAGACCGTAAAAAACATTCTATTTTGAATGTGATTGTACGTATACTGGAACCTCGTCAACCTACAAAGGGAATTTTATTAGCTAGTAAAAGACTAAAATCGTGTACTACTACTCAAGTATTAATTTTCATGACCGATGGTGCCGCGACAATGCGTTGTGTAGGTCGTTCTCTTCAAGAACATTATGGGATGATGTTATATATTACTTGTAAACTTCATGCTCTGCATATTGTGGCTGAAACTATTCGTGCAAATTTCCCTGAGGTAAATGTATTAATAACAAATACGAAACGAGTGTTTCTCAAATCTCCCAAACGTACCAGTGAATTTCATAAACAGTGTCCCGGTATTCCCGAACCACCAGAGCCGATTCTTACGCGTTGGGGGACATGGCTGAAGGCAGCGTTTTATTATTTTAAATACTTCCGGCAAATAAAATCAGTCGTCTTACAATTCAATCCCAACGAATCTGCGGCTATTACGGAAAGCCAGGATAAATTCCAAGATATTTCCGTTGAAGCAGATTTACAAACTGTTTACAACAATTATAGAGAAGTACTTGAGGCAATAAATAAATTACAAAATAGTGCACTGTCCCTGACGGAGTCAGTACAAATATTAGATAACGTTAATACACTCCTACACTGTATAAATAACAAAAAAAAATGATATCGTTACAAGAAATTTTGAAAGTGTTATGAAGAAAAATACAAATTTTAGCAGGTTAAGACAAGTTTGGGAAGGTAACTCTACTGATCCGGTGACTAAATTCAAAGATTATTTTAATTACGCGTGTATTACATCATTAGACGTCGAGCGTTCATTTTCAAGATATAAAAACATTTTTTCAGAACGACGAACATCCTTGAAAGAAACGACTGTGGAAACATTCCCAATGCTTCAGATGTTTGAGAAATCGGATTGCGCTTACGGTAACAGTTTTAATGTGCCCACCTCCTCGTGTGCTGACTAATACTATTTTCCTTGTGCATTAACACCCACTATATTGGATACGGCTAACTACAAAAGTAAGCGTTTTAAAATTCTTTATTTCTTTTGTTTTTATGTACTTTACTTATGTTTCTTATCGACGCCTATGGTGCGCCACGCAGTTGGGGAGCTCTACTAATAATTAATACTATAATAACAATTTCAAAAATCTGTTGAAATAAATGGTCTTAAAAGAGATCGTATTCTGGGCATTATCTTTTGTGTTATTTGAAAGTCTTAAATCTATTTGTGTTTCTCCTGTAGCACTGTTAGCAGTTGTCTTATATGCTAGTAAATATTAGTTAATTATTGATGGTAATGTCGTACTTGCCTTATTTTGTCCAGTGAGAACTGTTTAAATTCCATTATTAGAACTTTTGACAAAATTTCAGCTAAACTTTTTGTAGATGGATTAAAGTGGAGATATCGCATACTATATACCATTTCTTGTACAAAAGCGTTAGTTATGGTGAATATAATGATTCTATAGTTCAAAAGAAAATACTAAGAAACTGACAACTAGAAACAATCATAAAACCGTATGTTAGTTCGATAAGTTTGTTTTTAGAAGAAACAAACTTATTGAAAAAACAAAAACGCAAAAGAAGTAGTAGAGGAGAAGAAAACTAAATCCAATTTTGTTAGTTTACTAGCAGCAGGCATATATGGGCGGGAAGTTATTCAGTTCAGCAACTATCATCAAAGTAGTTAGATAGAACGTATAGAATGGAATGGAATGCAATCTTTGTACGATATATAGGTGGCAACCCGCAAAGTATCCAGCTAAAGACAATTGAAGCTAAGACAAAAAAACCTAGGACCAAAATAGGTACTCTCAGAAAACAAGATTTAAACATAATAAAGATCACTTAACTATTTTGTTTTGTGCTGATAAAAATCTAGCCGTAAGTAAGGGTAAAAAACCACCATGTTTAAAGATAGTCAATATAAAATTTCTACCAGATGAATGCGCAAGTAGTACAAATTCATGGACATCAAATATATTGCGCGACTAGTTACACAATTTCTTTGTTTCTTCTACGAAAAAAACTTTGGAAGAATATAAATCTAGACCGAAAGCTTTGCTTCGTATAAATAACTGAACAGCCAGCAGCCACCTCCTGATTCTTTTGTATCAAGTGATAGCGAAATTAAACCTCTGCTTCTTTCAAAAAACACCATTGCTCTCACACAGTTTTCAAATCACAAAAAAATTATGAAGGCATTACTAACATAAAAAAGTATTGCCATTGACTGCAATGAATAAACTAGAGAAAAATCAACAACAGTAGAAACAAAGATACTGCGGAAAGCGAAAAAAAAACGAATTTCTGTTCTGTCGTGGTCGAATCAATCGTGAGATATGAAGGCTTTTAACAATCTAGTCATAAAAATGATTTCCGAAGTTCATTTCTTAATAGATGACCATGACAAAGCTACGTTATTATTTAACTACCTACCAGGACAGATTCTCATTTTATGTTGATATACAAAGTTAATTAGGAAGGAGCCCCAAATTGTTTTTTTTTTTACGTTAGGTTGATTTTTGTTATTTATCGACATTATGTCTTGTTTCTGGCATACTTTCGTCTTTTGTTCTCGTTATTTTTTCTCTGGTTTTAACTTGTATCATTAACTGTTGTTACTTCTTTACTTTAGCAAACTTCATTGCAATTAATTAATTATGTAGGTTTGCTTAAATTTGTTAATTTTTAATAAACCATACGTTTGTTCCTTAGGTTCCTAGCGTTTTTACATTTGTGAAGAATTTATATAAATATAGCTTGCAGTAGTTGTCCAATAAATTCAACAGTAACATAAATCATATTATTTTCTACTAAAGCAGTTCGCTCTGTAAATTTTATTTTACGATGCGTCGAATGTGGGGCCGAACATATGAGGATCATTAATTTGTTAATTTGTTTACGATTAACAACATATGATGAGAACTATACCACTACATTTGTCTAATTTATGCAGTAGAAGCTAGTGACTTATATAATCGAAAACCTTTGATAAGTAAATGAAAAGGCTTCAGCAAGGTTTCCCGGTGTCTGTATTTTATAAACGTTTTTTAAAATTAAAATGATTTATTTTACAGAAACTATGTTGGTTTCGTGAAAACAATTGGCTCATAGCGTACTGGTAAATTTTAAATTACCTAATTATAGGCATGTATGTAAATAGATTACTTACCATTCATCTTTTTAAACGGATACGGATGACCGACTTCGTTTTAATAAAAAGAAGCCAAGTTCAATTCAATTTAATAATGATATATACGCAAACACTTTTATATGGGTACCGGTTTTAAAACTATACTGGTTTCACAACGAACCTTCTTGAATATGTATCTAAAATACATTGATAAAACCAGCTACATTACACCACGATAATAAAGGCGATATCGGTCATTAAAGGTCAATATGTGAGCATCACAAAACAAAAGTTTCGCGTACTGCTTCTAAGAGAATTCGCCGCAGAGAATTCTCTTTCCGAAACTATCAAAGGAAAAGTTGAGAAATTGCTGCTGTAAAATACTTCATTTTAGGATGTAATTTATGATGAAAGTACGTGCAAAGAATATCGATAGTACTTCAAAAGTTAAATGTTGAAGTTGTTATATTCAAAGAGAAAGTATATTTCATTTCAAATTAGTTTACAATTCAAATGTACTCTTAAAACGAGAACAATGATGCTCGAATCAAGTATATATGAAATAATCTAATACCGTTACAGTGAGTATTGAATTTATTCAATTCAAAGTTACGGTTGATTTACTGCAACAATATATATATCCTTGAAACAAACAAAATGAATATAAGAATACTATTTACTTAGAATGGAAAAAAGTGAGTTTCGAGTGGTGATTAAACACTTTTTAATAGGCTTATTAACACCGAGAGAGATCAAAATTAAGTTAAATGAAGTTTATGCTCCTGTGTTAGCAACAGTTTACAATTAGGGTAAATGAATTTAAACGTAGCCTTACATTTACAAAAGATGAACATCTTTCTAGCTGGGAAACACTTACAAAAGTGTATAGAGTTAAATGGAGGAGATTATGTTGAACATTAAATAAAAATACTTCGTTTTTCTATCTTATTCTAAGGATTTATTGAACCACTCTGATATAGTCTAATTCCAAGTACGATTCTTATTTTGAAACCATCATCACGCCCTCTGTGTTGTTTTAGCGTAATTAATTTGCGTGTTTAAAGTTGCTGATTGAATCGGTCTAACCAAACGGTTTTGATTCAGAGGATGAGCTGTTATTATTTTTATTAGAATCAAGAATTTAGAAAGTGAAGTTATTCCATATGAAGGTTCCGGTAGTTCTTGCTTTGTGAGAGCATGCACGAGAAGTTATTACTTGTTCTTGTTTCAACTTTGCCAACCATGCTTCATAGAGTGACACTCTATATATATCTTATTATTAGATATACGATATTAGATTGTGTTCCGGCAAAAAATTCTTTTTAGAACTTTTATGCCTCAATTTCAATTAATCTCTTTATATCCATTTGTCATGAAATCCCTAATGTTAGTTGGAAGTTTCAATATGCTTGTCTCAAATACAAGATATCGTCAAAATAAATCTTTTATATATTTGATTCGAAGAGAATAACTTCTGTTTAAGATTATAGTTTTACTTGATCCAAGAATGGCGCAAGCTTGTTTAAAGCTTTTATATTTAAGACTACGTTATACTGCTGTTAACAATATCTAACACATACTTAAACGGGAAGAATAACGTATTCTTGGGATAATCTTAGGATATTTTTGCTTGTATATGAACTTATATCTGAAATGTTCCTAATGATCTTGATCCAAGTAATTTGTGCACAATGGTTACAGATAAGTAAAACTTTTTCACAAAGAGTTTATAAAATTCTGCATTTTAAATCAATATTCAAACATACCCTTGAAAATGGAGGCAAAGAGAAGCAACTGAACTTGTCGGTTGGTGAAAATTAGTTCATAGATAGAAATTTTCACATAATGTTCTTTACTAATAAAGCAACCTTTTGCACCAACGGTTATGTTTCATTATTTCCCTTTCGTGCGGCAGTGGTCAATAATCTCACGTCTGAGAAAGATGACTTGCCACAACGAAATAAATGTACTAGCAACGATTCACAGAGTCTATAGCGTATTTATTAGCAAGTTGAAGAAATATGTTGAAATTGGAGGAAGGTATCTATAGCAATAATTTCCAAAAATATGATTATTACGTTTATGAGTCGCTATTATTAACAATCCGAAGTACAAGATTTGCGTACGATTAATAATATGACTAAGTTCACCACTTTCCGTGTGCTTCACAAAATTAGCAGAGATTAGACAGACTCCTGTATATTCGTCTCATGAGAATGGGTTCGTGTTGCCTATTGGTTTCCCCGAGAATTGACAAAACGCGAGTCTGTCTAGTCTCTGCGAACTGCGGAAAGTGGCAAACTTTAATCATGATTTTCAAAATTCAAAAATTATATAATTCAAAATTCCGACTTTAAATTTTATATTCAAGTTTAGTTTAAGATTATATATTTATTATTATAACAACTTTTTTTGTCTAAAATAATAGCACTTCTCTTTTCAGATATTTTCGCGTTTTTTTTTTTTTAATTTACTAACACCCCGTACACCTGATCTCGGTCTTATTCACAGTAAGCTATTAGCAGTAGCACAGTAGGTAATTTCTATGAAGTTCAGACATTTTCATAAGAATAATCTTTCATCAACGTTTTCCCCTTGTCGAATCCATCCATATCCGCACTGTATATATTTATTATCTATGCGTAAAATAATGAAGCGAATATGCCAAGACAAGAGTAAGAACACTAGCTAACTTGGAAGAAAACTAGTCTTTAAGCAAAGTGGCTGCCGATTTAAATGTCAGCGAAAATTGTATATTTTATATTGAAGAACGCTGGCAAGATTAATCAGAATCCGGACAATGCTTTGGTCGAATTTATTCATCAAATTCTTTCGAAATCGCCGTGAAACCAGGCGAACAAACATTGTTTCCAAGGTCTCTTAGAACGGTACAGCCGTTTAAAACTACCAGGATTGAAGCGCTGCGCTGATGTGCATAAAGTGTTCATATTTGATGAGCATAAACAAAGGAGAGTCTAGTTTGAAAGTTTATTTTAAATTATGGAAATGAATGTTGGAACACTGTTGTCTTTTTCCTTTTAATATGAAAGGCTGCTCATTTATTGTTCAAGGAATTCGAGATTCCAAGAGAATTACACGCTGCACACAATCAAAAGTGAACGTTTTTTAGTCAGTCTTTGTGATATTAGAGATATTTTAGAGAATGTGATGTTGTTATCACTGGGATAAATATTTCCTGATAATTTTGTCTTCCAACGTGTGGAAATTTTTTATATTATGTTTAAATAGTAAATCTAATATAATTTGAGCACACTACAACATGCGAGGCATTTAATATATCAGGTGTTAAATAAATATTAGCATTTCGTAGAAGACCTATAGTATATAAGCCAGTAATAAACAAGCTTTCCATTAAAAAAACCAAACTGATATAATGTACAGCAAAAATCAAATAGCCTTTACACTTCAATATGTTGTGCAAAACTTGTCTCCGAATCATTTTTATTTGAAACATTCCCCTGTAAATTGTTCATGAAATCAATTCATGTACTAGATAGATGACCCACGTTAAATTTTAGTTAAAAGTTTAACACAATGGATTGAATTGAATTAATACATTCCTTAAGAGTTTGTTGATCTGCTTTCTCCCTATTTCCTGATATATAAAATATTTACTTTCCGTTTAATACGGTTTTATATTTGATAATATTCATTCTCAAAAAAAAGGAACTGAAATAAGATATACTATAATATATATCTAATACATAACGTATAAGGTATAAATATAGGTGTACTGCAAAACTACACCTTCCCATTATTAATTCGTCAATATATTTCAATTATTTTTTTTCGATAAGTATCTATTTCTTGTTAAGTACGGGTAGAAAACCACAAAACCACTATTCAAGATATCAGTTACATTTTTGTATAAAACGCAATTAATTTCCGATCCTGATAAAAGAATAGCAAACTACAGTTAAACAAGTAAATATTAACAATTTATAGCTATTCAATATGAACTTTTAACTTTTGCCGGATTACACTAGATCAAGTACCGAATGTTTACTAAATCCTACTAAAATTTGGGGATTTGGTATTCTCTTTGATAAATTTTGTTCATGCAGATTTCTAGTGCTAATATGATAAATATCTCAATTGCACGAGTGTAATTCACGAAAAATGAAACGTGAAAATACTATTATAAAGATGGGTACCGTGCCTGGTGACAACTGAAAAAAAAACATAACTTCAAAGCAATGTCTAGGACATCAATTTTTGCAGCGTTGTGTGACCGTAGATGAGACATGAATACATCAATACACACTAAAAACCAAAGATCTGTCGGCAATTTTCTCGGCAAACGAGCTGAAGATAATTTCGTGAACCGGAAAAGTTGGGATCTGCGAAACATAATCTTAATTGATTAGGGAAGACCAAATCGATGCTGAATTAAAGGAAGAAAGGCTCCACTTAGCGAACAAAGATTCTTTATCATCATCATAGCGCCTCGGCCCACTCATCAGCAATTGCGACAGCAAAACCAGTTGCATTACGGTACGAATTTTGCCCCTTGTGACTTCTTTCCTTCACCAAATCTTAAAAGAGTGGTTTGAAAGAAAGAAAGTAATTCAGATTAAATGAAGAGGTCGCTGCCTAAACGGAGGCTTATTTTATTCGATAAATCCTATCATTTAGATGACCTACAAAAGTTGGAACATCGGTGGATTAAGAGTATACAGCTACAAGCATATTATGTAGAAAAATAAATTTAGTAAATGTAAAATAATTGCGATGTCTTCCGTAACGCAGGTATTTATTCTACCAATCTGTGAAACACATGAAAATTTTTATTGAAAATTATCTTTTGTTTCCATTATTATTCATTTTCGGTTAACAGTTTGGGTCCTATTATTATATATTATTTCCAATAATATATCGGTCACAGAAAATTTTAGAATAACTATAAACAATGTGATACAAACTAAAACACAAATGTAAGATAACCTTCAATTTTGCATATTTTTAATTACATATAATAATTTTAAACAGATATATTAGCTCTTAAGTAACGACGCAAGTCTGACGAAATACAAAGGAGCAACTTAACTTATACATTTGCTGCATATTCATATTCATAAATTTAAATAAATAGATTATATTCATATCAATTTAATAATAATTATATTTTTTTCAATGAATACTTAGGGAAGAAGTGACTAAATGAATATTAGCGAATAAATAATTTTTGCATAAAGAGCAAAGCGACCAAAAATCGCTGTATCCTATAAAATATTTGTATATCCCAACACGTAGTACCAATATAATTCTTTTTTAGCTTATCTCTGTATCAATGTGTTACTTCTTTGCATTCCCAATAGCACAAATTGCATTAACTAATAAGGATTAGTAAATTTTATACAACTTGGCAACTTCATATATATAGGAAAATGTACTGCCTGTAATTAACCAATGAAAAATTTGGCTTTCTTAGAAAAGGTAATTCACCGATTTGTCGATATTCAAAATTCACAGTTTCCTTGATATTTCTAACGTAAATACCTTAAAAAGTGTCGTCACGATGAGAAATCGAATCTGACAGCTTCCGCTAGCCGGATGAGTATGATAATCGTCATAGTACGAGAACCTTGCTGACAGGAGTACCCGGGGAATAGTGATTAGTACAGCCGTCCAGCAAGCGAGAGGTATCAGATTCGATTCGGCAGATGCCAAAACATATTAATTGTTCAATATTAACTTGATGTTATGATTTTAAATTCACGGCTTTTTCTTTTAATTATAACACTTAAAAATTATTTTGAAGAGTTTATTCTGGCCATCTTATAAGTCCCATATTTATGAAAACGTCAAGCTACTCCTGGAAACGCTAAGCTGTAGACTTTATGATTAGATATTTTTGTGATTTTAAGATGTTGGTGTTTCTTCTGAGGCTTCAAGGTGGATACATCACATATTCAACGATACACCAAGAACGGTGAGCGACGTGGTCCTATCAATTATACCTATTGACAGGACCACGTCTCCTGTGTTCAGTTCATACCAAGCTTGGACTTGTTAAACAATTTATTAAAGCTTTTAGCAGCAACAGTGAGGTCCCGGGTTTTAATAGACAAATATTTCCTGAACCGTTTCGAGCAAAAATAACAGTGAAATACTTCTCGGACCTCAGACGTATATGCAACTGAGAATACCAAACGCTCTCAGTGGAAGTGCACTATTTAATTTTTCTTCATATTAACTTCTTTCAATCATATTCAGGATAAGCGAGGAACATGGCGAACGTGTGAATTTGGACATTCACTTTATGAAAATATAGTATCGGACATTGTTATTGGGCTATGATAGAACGCTGTGTATGGTTTTTGTGGTGAGGTCATTAGAGAAAAAACTTTTCTGAAAGTAAATATTTTTGAATTAAATTGTTATTCAGTATTTGTGCACTTCTTCCAATCAATTTTGTATGTATTGCATATTAACTTTTCTATATGACCCTAATTACATCCAATAAGCATGCAAATTTGACGGTTTCTAAGAAAATTGAAGCCATGTCGCAAATATTGACATTTTAGAAAAATTATTTTTATTATTATAACTAGCATTGTAAAATGGAGCAATACACATCAGACAAATAAATTAAACAGAAACTTTTGTTGCGCACTGTTGTGTTTTATCATTAAAACAGAAAAATATTGGTACACAAGAAAAAAATTACTTGGATCAAAATCAATACTGCGCACGTTACTACGGATACATACGGAACGGGGAATACGGGTGGGGACATGACTGTCACAGTAACATCACGAACCTGACATCAAGTGTGTCGTTTGATGTGCACTCCCCACTCCTGTTCCTCTCTCTCTCTATATATATCCGTAGCCCTCTGAACATTATTGTATGAGCAAATGTATGATAAGTAGAGCTCCCCAAAGTGCGTGGCAAGTCAGAAGGCGTACCGCCGGGCGTGGCCGGGGGGATATGTAATGTAATATATAAGCAAATAACTCGCATCGCATTTCGGTAGTTTATTACCGTATGCGATCGGGTTGTGATGGTATGGCGGATGCGCGTAGTAAGAAACGCCCACAGGCCGACAAAGTGAAAAAGTTCTGTGGAGAATTTCCTGACTTAATATATAATCGAAGTAAGATAATATGTAAAATTTGTAATATACCTCTGATGTGCAATGATAAATATGGCTGTAGAAGACATGTAAATAGTCAGCAACACAAAAATAAAAAACTGGGTGCATCACCGACTGAGGCAACTCAATTTATAATTGATTTATTTTATATGCTGACTGCGTGTAATTTACCGTTTTCCTTACTCAGGAAGAAACCATTCCGTGAATTTTGGAATAAATATAATCCAGACTTTGAGTTACCGTCGGAAACAAGCTTAAGGAGATGTGTGCCAAGTGTACGTACCGAAATTGAAAACAGGATCAGATCTGCAATAAAAAATAAACTACTGTGGTTATGTATTGACGAAACGACAGACCGTAAAAAACATTCTATTTTGAATGTGATTGTACGTATACTGGAACCTCGTCAACCTACAAAGGGAATTTTATTAGCTAGTAAAAGACTAAAATCGTGTACTGCCGACGCTATCGAGAGCGTAGTCGTTGATACTTTACAAACATTTGAAATTGCCACTACTCAAGTATTAATTTTCATGACCGATGGTGCCGCGACAATGCGTTGTGTAGGTCGTTCTCTTCAAGAACATTATGGGATGATGTTACATATTACTTGTAAACTTCATGCTCTGCATATTGTGGCTGAAACTATTCGTGCAAATTTCCCTGAGGTAAATGTATTAATAACAAATACGAAACGAGTGTTTCTCAAATCTCCCAAACGTACCAGTGAATTTCATAAACAGTGTCCCGGTATTCCCGAACCACCAGAGCCGATTCTTACGCGTTGAGGGTCATGGCCGAAGGCAGCGTTTTATTATTTTAAATACTTCCGGCAAATAAAATCAGTCGTCTTACAATTCAATCCCAACGAATCTGCGGCTATTACGGAAAGCCAGGATAAATTCCAAGATATTTCCGTTGAAGCAGATTTACAAACTGTTTACAACAATTATAGAGAAGTACTTGAGGCAATAAATAAATTACAAAATAGTGCACTGTCTCTGACGGAGTCAGTACAAATATTAGATGACGTTAATACACTCCTACACTGTATAAATAACAAAAAAAATTATATCGTTACAAGAAATTTTGAAAGTGTTATGAAGAAAGATACAAATTTTAGCAGGTTAAGACAAGTTTGGGAAGGTAACTCTACTGATCCGGTGACTAAATTCAAAGATTATTTTAATTACGCGTGTATTACATCATTAGTATCATCATCAAAATCATCAAAATCAAGTACATAGATTTTTTAGCTGATATATGCTAAATAACAAATTTAAGAAGTCTGAGAAACTTATTTTATTAACTTTATGTTGATAGTTTTTTCTCTCAATTTTCTTGAATCATTTTTGGCATAGTTTAGAGCATGTTTTGTAAGATTTAATAAGTTTTAAGACGTTAGAATTCCCAATCTTTTCAATAAAAAGGATAATAAATAATTTTAGTTAATCTTTGTTTCTTAACGCTACTACATTAAAGTAAATTGTGATACGTGATTTCACTAGTATAGTAATAATTACCTTCCTGAAATGTTAGAAATCTTTACTTCCTCTCTTGGACAAGTTCTTACGTTTGAGAAGAAACAGAAGTAAATTTTATAATCTCTCGCGTATTTTGTAGAGCTATAACGTGCTGCAAAATTATTTTGCCATTTCTTGTAATTATTTGTATAGTTGGAAGAATTGTATCAATTAACAGCTGGAGGTATTTTCGACTACTTAATGACTCAACTATAGAAATGGCCCAATAATATGATTTTCAATACGATGACCTAATGGTGAGAGCGCCTACGCTTGACTGGGCAGCGTTAAGTACTGTGTTTATTGAAACAAGTTGGGATTTAATTTAGACCATAATCTAGTGTTTTGACTATCAATACTTCCAATGAGCAAACATGTTTTCTATCAAACATTTGGATTTTTATTAGTTCTGTTTAATTCTAATAATACGAGATAATAAAGTATTCCGCCATTGAGTCTTACAAAGGAACAGACAAAAGTGTTCATAGTGCTTAGTAAACATAATGTACCAAGGATTAAGATTAAATAAATGCTCTTATGAAAGAGCATAGACTTCTAAAATCGTAAAGATGCACCTAATTGTAATTATATCATTATACAAATGAAAATTAAATTTCTATAGCGATTAGCAACTGAATAATTTGGAAAGAAAATAAATGAAACACGAATAAATAAATTAATTGACAATTCCGCAAACAGGGGAAACACGAATAATTAATTGTTATTTCAAATAAAGTTAAAATGATCCCAAACAATAAATAAAATGATATATTTGCAGTGATGACGGTACTGACATCAAGGCTTCTTGCAAGGTCACCTAAAATGTGGTCTTCTCCACATATGACCCACTATTAATGGAAGCAAACATGTAATTAAATAGAAATATGCACTTACTAGACATAAATACATGTTGTCATTTACTTTATTTTGTTTTAATGGCCATTGGCAATTCTCTAAATGTAAAACTGGTCCTGTATGTGATATGGTACATCCAATAATACGAACGCTTTAGCAATCTTGTTTCTCATTATTACTTTCTAATTACGTACTTATCATTTCAATATATGTATATTTTTTCAAAAAGCTATTGTAATTGATTAATTAAAATATACCATTTGATATTCACCCACCATGGGACAATATTGATATAAACTGATTAATTGTAAACCTTTTAGGAGCCAATGTGTTCTTTTGAATAATACTAAAGGTATTATTTTCAATTAAGATAATAGAAATAAATAAATAACGCAATAATAAATACGCAATAAACCAACGCGCCTTCCAATTTATACAAATTATCAAATATTTAACTGCTACGTGCAAGCCGGAAAATTCTAGATTCAAAAAATATTTCTCATTGAAGTAAGCTAGACAATATGTTGGGATTTTTTAATAAACTGGTTAGGTTGGTTGAAATGTATACAAACGATGGCATATTAAAAGTATTTCTGGAAATGAATAAAGTATTTTTTTTTTAATTTTAGCAGGTGATAATGTATTTCTTAAAATATTTAAAATTTCAAGAATACACAATATCATAGATACAAGATACACCTCCTTTGAGATACTAACTTTTTTTGAACAGTTTACCTATTCGATACTACTCATATTTACTAGATTAGGGATCTTGATCGGCAACATTCAATACTCTTTATTGATGAAGTGTTGTAAACAATCCAGATACGAACATATTTAATTGTATACTTTTTTTAAATAGTAACCATTATTTTTTGAATGTTTAGATATTCTTCCCGAAAATATGCGGATAAAACATTTCTTACGTTCTGTACCCTAAATTTACTCGCTTCCGAGTTATTAAAGAAAATTATTAACTAGATTATTTGTTACCAATAAACAACCAACATTTTGTTTGTTGTTTATTGACAATGAATAACAAATGAACACTGTAACATTAGGTATTGAAGTATAGACATTATGAATAGTACCATTTTTAAAGTTTAATCTAAATAAAGGATTAGCGTGGAAATAACACCCTCACTAAGGATTTTTATTTATGTTCTCTTGTCAGCTTAGCTGATCAGCTTAGCTTTAGCTGATTATTAGTAAATGTTCAATTAATAGCGGCAACATAAATAGAAAAACAGGTTCAACAGATTAAATCCGATGAAAGGCACAAACTGAACTTTTCAAAAAACTTTACGAATTAAAAATATATATTATTAATGTTAAAAATAATCTATGATCTAATTCCAGACGCAATAATATCTACAATGCAGAGTTTACTACCCTTTGGATTTCTACTTGGCTCTCTGAGAGTAGATGGGACGTGCACCATTGCTTTTATACGACCCCAAATAAAAAAAGTCAAGGGATGTTTGGTCAGCAGTATGTACAAGGTCCCCCACCTCCTCATCCATCCATCATTCCGATCTTAAAATTTAGTTTACTTGAGTAATAGCGAATAAAGAATATTGATGTTTAAGTTAAACTCTGGATGTGTTAAATTTTTTTAGAAAAAAAAATAATATCTCAAATGTCGTATATACATGTAATTTGTCTTTAAGACATACCATTTCAAATAAGAAAGATAATATCAGTTTCCAGTTTAATTAAAATCCCTGTAGATGACCTTATGTAGTAAACATGCATGATAATATAAATATATTGAACAGCTTTGTCTGAAGTTCTTGATTTTCACAAGGTGTGCAAATATTTAACGTTTTTAATACTTAAATAAATATGTAGTTTACCTTGACTAAAACTGGGCATTCCGCAAAACAAGATACATACTTCTAACGACCTCTATGTTTGATATAGCATATTAATGTTGTTATTCAAGTATTTTTGAAATCTTTTAATTTCCAAGAAGCGTACTGCGCAAATTTATTTATAATCATAATCAAATAAATAAATGAAAACAGTATTATCCTTATATCAATAACCTCTACAGATTCTACTTGAACATATACATATTTGTAATCCGAAAAAAATAAAACAAAAACGATACTTACTGTTATGTTTTGTTGAAATATCACTTTCGGTTCAATATTTTCTGTGCTATAACTAATATACCTCTCTTCGATACATCTGTTACACTGAGAGTGGTTTGAGTTAAATTATACTTGTGATGCTTTACATCAACTCGATAAGGTAGTGGGGATTTTTTAGAATATGAGTATGTATATACATAATTAGAATCAGTAAAAGCACCAAGCGTACTGGAAATTTAGATATACTGTCTGGTAGGTCTGTAATTTCCCATGTGCGTAAATAATTGAAATAAATAAGTCCGATTACATTAATGCCTTAAATCAGTACTTCAAAAATAATAATTATAGTTACTTACTCTGTCTTCTTTCTAGTAATTCTTTCTTTAAGAGCCACGGCTAGCAACTAGGAGGATTCGGAGTCTGTCCCGATTGGAGGAAACTCGCATACAAACAACAAAAATAATAAACTGGAATTCCCGAACGGTTCAACATTTTTCATACGTTCATGTTCACTTGTTTGGTGAATACTGTTTGTTGTAATTCTCATCCGCAAAGAACCTTCTCGGATTTTTTGAAGTACATTCAAATTCTCTAATTCTTCAAAAATTTCTCTAATTAATTGGATTTATGGTTTGTAATATGCATCGTGTCCAGAATATAATTCCCTCGAAAGAAAATCAAATATAAGTTTTTCCAAGGCCACAGAAAATGATATCGAAGTGTACAAATTTGTTTTTCAATGGATGCAACTTCCTCTAAGGGACATCCCTATTTTAAGGACACTCTTTTTTTTTTTTTTTTAAGGACTCCATTTAATGGATACAAATTTCTCTAGTGCATTATATTAATTTACACCTCTATTTAATGGAGGTTGTGTAACGGATACGGACAGCATAATTTGCTACAAACTGTTACCCGATAATATTTTTACGTTTTTCTACGAAAGACAGTTATTTTTTGTTTAGTTTATCCACTTATCACAATTCCTAAATCTTCAAGACGTGCTTTCTTTACGACACAAAGGAAACTGTCGTAGAGGCCAATCGTAAAGAAATAATCTTATTTTTGTTTAGTTTTTAAGAAATTTGTCATTACAAAACTTCTGTATGCTTTTTCAAAAGTTTCTTTTTGATGCAGTTACGAAGGTAGAAATCTAGCCGGTTGTATGCAGAAAAGCAAACGTTTCAAGTATTGCAAGTTGCAAGTATTTTCGTGAACGTGAAATAAGAGCTTTAATTTTTCTGTTGCTGTTCGTTTTGATTACGGCTAAAAAGTTTTGTAAATTCAAATGTTTTTAAACTTTAGAAAATAGAAATTATAAAGTACCCGAAGGATCCAGACTATCCGTTAGGTTATTAACTGCTAAATTTGCAGTTGGTAAATGTCAGATTGGAGGTTTATTGAAATGTGTTAAAAGAATTGGAGAACGGCAAATTAAATATTAAAAACTGGAAACAAATCAATTAATGAAGTGATTAAGAAGAAGAGAAGAAGAAGAATCAAGAAAGAAGATCAATTAAACATTAAAGAATTCAAAGCATCAAATGGTTAGCTCGAAAAAATCTCAGAAAACATTATATTATGTTGCACATACGTACACCAAATTATTGTAAATAGTAATTTAGTAGACATTTGGAGAAACACATTTCAAATATATTGTGAAATTCTAGCTCAAGAGATATCCATAACTTAGATGAAGTCGGTTTGCTTTTTAGAGTTCTGCCATTAAAAACCTTGTCATCGATGGATAATAAATGTAGTGGCGGAAAAGCCATGAAGGAACGCTTAACATGCGTAAATATGAAAGTGAAGAAAGAGCCGTCATTAATAAGAAGAAAATGCAAATACCCACGATGGTTTAAGAATAACAAAAAACTTCTACTAACCTGGACACAACAGAAAAGCGTGGACGAATAAATAAGTAATGAACGAATGGCTTTATAAATTTGACAGGAAAGTAGCAATTCGAAATCAAAGAACTTTATTCGAACGAAAGAAAAGACTTTTGTATGGTACTTCCTGATCTACGATTACTATTTTCAATAATCGGGCTTTAACACGTCCTACGCTACCTTGATTTGTTTACACATTAAGATCACTTAGTTTTTATTTCGATTAATTCTAGATGTTATATAGAATTTTAATCAAAACATGCGTTTTCTGTATTATTTTTCTTAACCCAACTAGTATCACAAACATTGTGTCTAAGAAGTGCTGTGTGTATACGATCAAATAATAATAATCAACGTATGGAGCTGGAATTAAAAACCATCTATATCTCTTATACAATACGCTGTTAGTCTATGATTACCGAAGGTAACGGATTAACAATTGGAAGAACATTGGAAGAAAAGGCAAAAAACCTCTCAATTTTCTCGTTATAAACAATTCATCCGGGCAGAAGCCATTTGCCAAAGGTGTGGTTCTCTATGTCCCAATAATGCCGTATAAATATCGCTATTCTTCTTAATCGACGATTTTGCAACTTTAACCGCGGCCTCTGCTTGTCCGTTTGACGGTGCAAAATGAGAACTAAAAGCAGTACGTATCAAATTAAAATCTTTGTCAAAACGTTTCATCTCGTATTGAAATGAGAATCATTATCGGAACGAATTACTTGAGGAATACCATTCCTTTAAATTTTCAAATTATCACCGATTGTGACATAACTCTTAATAACTATTTCGAAAAAATCTAGTCTGTTATTATTAAATACCAGGCATCTTTACATTTAAATAGATCTGCAAAAACTTTTTAGCAAGCGCGAGTCGCTGTTTCATCTTTAAAAGATATTTGTTTGTAATTAATATGTTCTTCTGGACAATTTGGACAGTTTTGTATCATTTTTGTACATTTTCTACTTGATTCGAAAGACCTAACCATCACAAAACATACATGTTTCCTCGATCCCTTATTTTTGTTATTCGTTTGTGCCCTAGATGTAAGAATACCTAAATTGTAATAAAGGTGGCACTACTATCCTTGATCCATAAAGTAAAAAGTGTTCACTTACCGGAAATTCGTTTTTATGAATACCCTTCCACCTGAGGCTTACTTTTTTCAGGCCATTCTGATAGACTGTATTGTATTGACTTTTTACATATAGGATCTTTATTTTGTTCCGGTGCAATTTCACATAGAAATTTGTCTTTAATGGATACAGCTTTTATGACTTACTTGGAGGTTACTTGGGCCGTACGAAGATAAGGTCCTCGCTGAACATCGTTGCTGTTTCAAGTAAACCTTCTCCGCGTATTGCTGTTGCATATACACATATGTAAATAAATCGTCCTCTTTGCTAGACATCTCTTTATATGTTAACTATTCATATGGTCGGATATAAAAAGACGTAGAATTTCATCGGTCCTGACCCTCACTGCTGATAATCTACAGCTCTCTCTGCAAGTGTTCCTTTAGGAACTGTGGAACCCGCCACAAAGTCTTTCAGTCGGATCATGATAACGAAGTAAATCAAAAGGCTACAGGCAATGCAATACCTTTATCGTACATACATATACCTAGATATTATATCAACAACATCATCCTGACAAACGTAAATACAATAAATCATTACTCTTCAGAAAAATTTTCCTTATCATCCGCTTCTTATTCAATGGAATCGTCATTTAAATATAAATCATCCTTAATTACTACATCTTCGCACGTATTAGCTTTAGGAGAGAAGCAAATTTAAACATTCCTCAGGGAACTTGTTTAATCTTCTCTTAGATACATTATAGACTGTTAATTACGGGATTTGATGTAATTAATAACATAGTCAATAAATCTAGTTTTCTAGTACTACCATCTCGGTAGTCTTTGTTTACGGAGTTTCTGAGCTTCCTCAGAAAGCTAACCGATAGGAGGAAAGGAGTTTCTTATGATTTCTGTACAGTGACTAGAATTTTGTGGAAAATTATTTATCTAAATATAATTTATTGGTTTCATCTACAACTTTTTTGAATTTGCTTAACTTAATATCACAAAGTTATTAATAATACATTCAAATTTTTTACCAACTCTACGACTAATTCTGTGATATGTTGTTTTAATTTTTTTTTTTTAAACCTGCGTGCAGTGTTTTCATCATTTATCTAACTACCTGGTTTTGATAGCTTATGTACAACAAATAGTATGCTCTCAATTTCTAACAAACGTCTGTTAATAATTATTTGCACATGTGCGGATATCGTTTAGGTTTTGTACGAAGTGATCACGCGCACAGAGCAGGTTAACAAATAGTAATCTACAACAGACATTTATAGCCTTTTTCCTATTATAATATACAAACAAAAGTAAACAAAAAAACATATTTAGTTTTATTTCGAACAACGTCGTTACATCATCGTTCATACTTTTGGGTGTAACGTCACAAATATAACACGAATTTATGATGAATGTGTTCCGTTTAACGCATTACAAACTTTCTTATCCACCATAGTTAAAAGCGACTTTTGAGTAACTGAAATATCGATATTATTAATAGTACATATTGCTGGGGTTCATTGTTTTCTTTTTCTTCTGTGATCTTCTTGACTTTAGAAACAATGAAAATTTGCAAATTTAAACTAAGAGGACGAGATTAAATGATTGAAAAAGGTCTAGAATTTTGCCAAACAATATTATTATTGCCACTAAGTTGAGACGGAAAGCATGTAAACACAAACATAAGCTCGTCAATATCTTGACCGTTAGTAAATTTTTGTTTATATATACTATGTTTGGACCTGCCACCAAACCATTTGCTAATAAGTATAAAAGATATAGCAGGCAGTAAATTATTCAAAATTCACTTTGGACACTAACTACTCGTTTAGTTGTCAAATCTACTTTAGTTTCATTTCCGCACATGTTTCAGTCATACCCTCGTCTAGAGGACAACAAGTTTAATTAGATTTCCTCGGCGAATAATAGGATGGGAATACATGATGTCCTGCTTTTTTGTTTGTTTATACAAACGCGAGATTGTTAATATGTTAACGGTTCGTAGCTTGTTAGTGATCGCTTGTTACTTACAGAGTGCAATTTTTAATTTTGCGTACTTTTTGGATAAATTTCCATTCGCAACAGCGTTAATCAGAGTAGCTGCATTTGCTACCTCGGTAATGGTCAGGAATTTACAAACATCACGAGTTTGCATAAGATCGTCCCCGCGTTATTGTTTTGTTTCAAATAAAGAATCTTTCTTTGGCCTATCTACAGTTTGCTTGACTACGAGCGATGATAATTTAATAACGTTCTAATATTAAAATGGCATAGCATTATTTTGAAAGATGCCTTCCAAATTTATTTTTAGATGATTGTTACTATTTGTACAAAATAAAGTGGTACCTACCCTCAAGTGTAGAATATACCACTAAATACTTCGATAGTAGCACAAGAACAGCTCCTTTCAAAAGTACAACCGATAGGAATACGAAAATTAATTTGCGTTATTGTTATCTTTCAATATATACCATTCGTCATAAAAACGTGTCTAATAACAACCGTTGTTAAAACAAAGATCTTAATTAAGTCAATTTTTAGCTCCTATGGAAGAAAATTGAAAAATTATAACGCGATTCTAAAATGTAAGGTCTTGGGTGACAAACAGTAGTTACAGTTGTATTTTAAAGCAAAAACGATAATAATTTCGACAAGATAATTTCATCGTTGAAACAATGCCTCTATTTATTCCGAATTCTAAATGGAACCTATTACTATGAATTTTGATTAATATAATTATTTCATGGTTAATGGATGAAATTAAAAAAGTATTCGTTTTCGGGTCAAATTCGCGCATTTTCAGGTGCGCGATTCAAAATTCGATTCGAAATTCAAATGAATTAGCATATTAAAAAAGTAGGTTTGATAACGGCTCGATAGTTAGGTCCACGATTATATTAAAAATTTAATGTTTTCTGATTAAGTGTCTGAGGTAAATATTAGGAAATCTGAGTGAGTCTGAGGCGAATCCTATGCACCTCCCAAGCAAGTCTCAAGCAAATCCGCGGCAAACCTTAGGTAATTCTCAGGCAAATGTTAGCCAGATCATAGAAAAGTATTAGACAAATTCAAGGTAAAGTTTAAGCATATATTAGGGAAATTTGACGCAAAGTCCAGGTGAATTCGAAGGCAAACCTTAATCAAATCTGACGCAAATGTTAACCAAATCTGGGACAAATTTTAGGCAAATATTAAAAAGCCAAGTTCTAGACAATTCCGACGCAAATCTGAAGTAAATCTCAGGGAAATCTTGGGCAAATATTATTCAAATCTGAGACAAATATTGGGCAAATTTGAGGCAAATGCGAGGCAAATCTGAAGCAAATGTTAAATAAATCGTTTTAATTTCTTTAAATTATGCACTATCTTGAATTCTCATTTTCCTTTTTTTAATAAACATGCTTGAACAAAGTTTTGGTTAAAACCATGATATAGTCAGATTTTTAATCAACATATTTCTAATCCAATTCTACTATTTTCGAATTCAAAAAGTAATCATAGCACCGTTTGAGAATTTAAATAAAATTTTGTGTGCAAGTAGAGTTTTTTGCGGGCTACGTATTCAGAAACATTAGTTTTTGTTTAGTGTAAAATTCTACAACGAGCTTCAATGTGTGTATTTCCAGATGTATATATTTTACACTGATGATCTCATTTACGCATGATTTTAAAGCAATAAATTATTGTGTTCCCCAAATCCAAATCAAATAAATATATAGTTTAATTTACTGAAAATTCACAAATTTCCGAGCTACACAATAGATGCCAGTACCATAAACGAAGACTATCTTTTTAAAACTACACTTTCTTAAGATAACTAATTATCTTGTTATCCTTGAAAAGAATCTTCCATAAATTGCAACGGACAGTCGTAAAAAAGGTAACACAAAACACTAAAGAATTAGGATCGTAGAAAATGTAGAAAGGATATGGCAGGTTGCATCTTTTTTATTAATAATAATACTGATTGCTATGTGTATATTTAGAATAATGCCATTCGAAGATGTCGCGAGTATAAATTGCAATGCTTTAGAATCTGAATTGCTACCTACACAAGGAAATTATGTTAAAACTACAGCTTATTACTTAATCAACCTAATTAACGATATGTACCGCCAAACAAATATTACAATTTAAGAATGTAAATGTACCAGTAATGAGAACCGCCATCAATTTTTACAAATATGCATTTAAGCAAGTAGAACTTAACTCCTAGAAGAAGTACACCATATACACGCCCGTGTATACAATTTCCAACGTATCAATACAGAAGCAATATTAGGCAACTACTGTTACGCGCGTAGCATAAGCTATAATATAAGGGTACGGAAAATATTATACGCGAATGAATGATATTTTCCGTAATAAATTCTCCTCGTTTCTTATTGTTCGTGAGTGAAATATTTCGAACAACGAAAAATATCACTCCTGAGTAAGCCTGCAGAAACGAGTTGCTCTTCACAAAATTAGTAGAGATTAAACAAACTCATGTTTATTCATGGTTTCGTGTTGTCCACGAGAGTCGACAAAACATGTCTGTCTAGTCTCTGCTAATTTCACGAAGCACACAAAAAGTATACTCGTTTCTGCTGACTTACTCATGAGTAAAATTAATTCCATTCCGAAAAGATTATGTTTTAATGAATTTTTTTGAAAAATAGTGCTTATCATGCATGAATTTTATTTCCAGATCGCTCGTGAACGAATAATGAGGAAAATATAAAGCATTGTACAAAGGCATATGTTATTAAAAGAGCTATCAAAGCAATCAAAAATGCTTTCTAATAGAAATTGTGGACAGTTCCAAACATAACATTTTGAAATTATCTATATTTACACATATGTTCCATAATTGCAGCAGTTTGTTTCCACAGTCGGAAATAAGGTTATTGGATCATCTTCTTGTGAAGAATGAGTACATGATCAAACTTATTTAGATTTTTTTAAATCTGTTACTGCTCTTGTTGGAAGATATTCTTTTAATATTCTCGAAAGAACATAACATTCATACAATACAGCTGCAGTATATGATACTGAATTCTTTCGTAACAATCTTAATACCAATTTTCCTGGTAGACCGATAGGAAGATGTATGTAAGTAATGTGTATTATAAATATTACGTTATTATTACATTATGTAGTAGGCAACCCAGCAGTTGGTAACGCCGATGGTTTTTCCCCGTCGACAGTTAGCAACTTAGCGGAGTAGTTTTTTACGTGTAACAGAAGCGGCAAGATGTTAAAACTTATAAAGGATTGACTTTCGATTAATTGCATTTCGTTAATAAATAAGTAGCAGTTAGATGTAATTTATTTACCCAGTCCGAATACACTTAACACTCAATTAGAGACTATTGTCTACATTCATTCTACATAAATATCTAGTTATCGTGCCCATAAATATGTATCTATTACTTCCGAAAATTAGATGTACCTGGTGACGCATATTTACAGAATCTGTTGCCTGGTTTTTGTATTTCCATTAGTAATACATAATATATTAGTACAATTCTTACGTGAAGAATTATTACAATTCTTCACGAACTGTACCTATCTAACCAAGCATCCACGGCTTAGCACATGTATTTTTAATAAATATATAACTTGAAAATAAGCGTCTTATTTAGCATACAACAAATACAGAAACCAGTTGCATGACCAACTTACTCTTCCTATTCTTCTTCTCTAAAAAAAGAACAACTTGATGGTTTTCGTTCCTCGCTTAGCAGCTTTGGAACTTAAATGAAAACCAAACACATATTTATTAATAATGTGCCTAACTATTTGAAATTGTGGTATACTCAACTTTAATTTATATTGTAAATTTTTTTTACATCGAAATAAGAATAAAAAGTGAATTAAAGTAAATATTGAACATACATATATTATGTAATATATATTGAGGTAATTTTTATAAATTCCAGTTTTTCATAATAATTTGAAATATATTCAGCTATTCAGCTATTGAATGACTACTTAGTAGAAATGATAGTACGGACTGTACCCCTTCAACTCGTATTTTGACTTAGTGTATAAACACAGTTGATATCAAAGTAAGAGCATATTTCTCGTCAACTCTTTAGTACTAAAATTATTAAGTATGTGTTATTTTCAAGATACCGGTTAATGTTTTTAGAGTAAAATTAACCATGATTCTTAAAAAAACAACTATCTAAATGAAACCCTATATTGGGAGGAAATTTACATTTTTGATATCTCTCTTATTAGCAGGCTCAATAGTAGCTAGTTTGCATCTTCTCGAAGTTTTAGTCAATGTAGCTACTCGCTTCCTTGCTGTTACCAGGAAAGCAGATTTGGGAATGCACGTTACGCCTTCTCATCAAAACGGCAGTTCCTTTGGTTGGCATGTCACTTCTGTAGACGTGCTAGTTTGAGATTTTCAATTTTTAATTAGCCATATTTCGCAGATCAAAGCGATATCCTGTGTTCAACCAGCAACTGGGTTTCTTGTTTAGGGTTCCTTGAGCGTTTTAGGTTAGGATTCGAAGACTTTTCGCCATGGAAAATTGGGGGAAACCTTCTATCTAGGGGGTTCGAAATCTTTTGGAGCTTCTTCAGCTCAATCACCGCCTTCCGTGCAGCTGGCTTCAGGAGTCTGAAACACTGCAGCGCGTTCTGAAAGAAAACCATAGGTTCCTCTTTGGGTTCGCTACTCGTATAGCCTCAGATTCCGTCCTGTGCGCTAAGTGGTGGCCGTTTTGGGAACGCATTCTCGGTATTTGCCGCCGGCGGCTTATCAACTTGTCAACTTCTGATACAGCGCATAGCCTTAATACGTAGCTGTCAGCATCGGAATGCTGTAGTTCCGACGAGTGCCCAAAACGTTGTCATCGATGGCACTGAGGCGATCCTTTGCGGGTCTTGAAAGAGACGAGCGAGATTTTAATTGCGAATAATTCCTTTACTTCGTAGGCGGCCTCGATGTTGGAGCAAAGGACAATCGTCATGAATAAAGAGCTGCTGGTTTTATCGCGTCTCTTCAAGTTTGTCATTGACTTCACCATTACATCTTGGGCAAGGAATTCATGCTAACGCACAGGTGTTAATCGGCACGTCTGTGTTCAGCAAAGAGGACCTTAAAGGTCGTACAATTTGGTTGTGTATCTTTAACATAAGAAATAAAATGAGAAAAACTCGAAGAATTAGGTTTCAGACATGTTAAATGTCTCTTTTATTCTAGTTTTAAACCTACAAGTTCTACCAATGTAATTACATTCACAAGACCCGCATATAATTTTATATTACTCTTTCTTACACAGTAAAACGTATTGGATGTATTGTTCTAAAGGCAATATTGAAATATGGTCTAAGAATATTCGCAAGAGTGCAAGAGAATGATCCAACGAATGGTAAGGAAATGTAATATTTGTTTGTTTGTTATGGTATTTCATGTTATTTCAGTTGGATTCAGATAGATGTCAGTCTCCATTTTCTTTCTTTGAACCTTATACAGTAACCTGCCAACAATAGTTATTAATAGTTGAGTGTAGGCTTTCACTACCGTAGTTCATAGTAGAAATTTCTTTTGGGTTTTGTCGTGTAATTAATATTTTTCTTTCATCACAGGAGTAGCGAAATACAACACGTCAAAAACGCTTTGCAGAAGAACGGCTACAGTATGAAAGATATAAGGAAGCAACGAGAGCAGAAAAAGACGAAAAATCTGCAGTAGCAGAACACTTCCACTAACAAGGAGACCACCGCATAACCTACAACGACGTTAAGATATTAGCCAGGACCAGCCACTACTACCCGAGGATAATACGCGAATCGTTAGAAATAATGAAAAACGCCAACAATTTCAATCGCAAAGACGGATACAGGAGCAGCAACACATGGAAGTTAGCATTACGGAGTCGTCATACAACGAACGACGCAATTCAGCGGAACGGAACGGTTTTGGATCAACAGAGCGGAACGGTTGCGGATCAACGAAGCGGAAGAGAAATGGGATATATAATCAGGAGCAAGAAACAACGACATCAATTTTTAGAAATCTTCTAAAGAAACTGGCAGGATAGTCAGAGCAACGTCAAGAACAATATTAATTAGACGACAAAACCCGAAAGAAATTTCTACAATAGTTATTGATAGTTGCTATTTGCTTAATAATATCAAGTTCTTTAACAAAAGCCTCTCCTATTAAAGGAACATTTACTAATATGTGTAAATAACTATAAAAACTAGAAAATTTGTGATTAAAAGAGTAGTTTGAAAATTCATTGGTAGTTACACATTTTGAGTTGCAGTCAGAAACCAACTCAAAGGTAGGTCGATAAACGAAGAAGACAAAATTTAAGAAAGATTTAAATTATCTCAGTGTCCGATAAAAATGTTCCCCGACCAGAAAACTAAAACGATTCTCTCTTGCTGCGATGGATACTTCAAGTTCTAATAAGCAAATAGTAAAAAATCATTCTAAATAAGCTTCATTAACAATTTAAAATAAAACACTTTTTCAGTAACAAACACTGTTTGTACACATGCGCATATGCAACTTGTGCGATGTCAAGAGGTGAAGCGTTCAACATAGGAAAATACCACAAAATTTAACCCGCTCTAACAATTTTCGGTAAGGGCTATTTGAAAAGCATTAAAAAACGTCTTTCTATCCTTTTGGAATTTCAATACTTCTCAGGGGTAATATAATCCCGTTGTAACTGTTTCATTTCCTAGATTAACACAAGGGACTTCCATGTTTAATACAGCATTGCCATCGAATCAATAAATGCATTGTATTGCGGACGAATTTATCTGTCGGGTATCTGTTAGGCATAAGTATGTAACAAAGAGACATATATGTAGAGAGAGAGACAAATTTGTAGAAGTTTGATTAATTAAAGTAATTATTATAAAAATTAAAAATTTTTATAATGATTTTTAATTTTTATTGTTGTAGTTAAACGTGTATTTGATTTAATAACATTTATTTATTACTCCAGTATAGCGGTCGCCACGAGTGATGACAAGGCGTAGGAATGCGCCAAAAACGTTTTGAAAAGGGCGCACGTCTACTTAGCAGAAAAAATACATTCTGAGTATTTATCAAAATATAGTTACTTTTCTAAAATTAAAAACACATTAATAAATGCAAGTGAAATAAAGTTAATGTTGTCCTGTGTCAGTACGAACAATGGAGAAAATTGTTCAGTAAGGACATATGGTGACAAATCCAGGTAAAATAAAATTTAGAAGTCCAGGTAGGGAGAGACCGAGGCAAAAGAATGTCAGTAGCTTACCAGAATACCAATTAAGAATAGTGCCGGATATAATATGACTTTCATCGGTCAAATGAACGACATGTTATGGTATCGGCTTTACAACAGAAGACGGAACGGGAATTAGAATGGAAGGGATCGGATACATCGTTAAGATAAATTTTAGCGTAAGTTTAACTGCGTACAGAATAACAGAAGAGTATTAATGGAACAAATTGATACATGAGCATTACGAATTGATTACTTAAAATCTTGCAAAAAATCAAATATTATCGCGACCAGAATCGATTCATTGTTTATATAGATGTGAGACATACATTCGTAATATACAAAAACATTTTCAAAGGATCCATACATAATAATACACGCTTGCATGGGCGTGAAACATGGGTTTTATGCGTAATTGCTTGACGATATTCAAGCCCGGTCAAAAGAAAACAGTGATTATCATTTAGATATCAATGCAGAAAATTATAACAGATGGTTAGAAGAGAAACTTTGTGTGAAACTCCATTGTGATAGATAATGTATTCTATCGCAACGTATAAAAAGATAACACTCCAACAAATACTGATAAGAAACCTGAAATGATATATTGGTTAACGCAAAAAAATATCGTCTGTAGTACTACAATGTTGAAACCACATCTGTATCAAACAATTAAACAAAGCAAGCATGTACAAGTTTGATGAATTTTAGCGTGCAACAAGATGGGAACAACCCTGCAAACACGTCGATATCGAAAATAAACATTTACAATCAGAAATGTTAGTTGAGGAAACGATCGAAAATTGAATTATTAATATAAATAATGACAGTAGTAATGAGTAGAGAAGACAAAAGAGAGTGAAATCATACTTTTTTTGCAGTGACTAAATAGACTCGTATCTATTCGTCTGATAAGAAAGGGTTCGTGTTGCCCACTGATTTCCCCGAGAGTCGACAAAACACGAATCCGTCGAATCCCTGCAAAACAGGTATGACTTTACTCGCTTTTGTCCTCTCTAGCAATGAGTAGAGAGGGAACAAATCAACAAAACATATTAACCATGTTACGACAGTGTTTTGTTAACTTTACCAACTATATATTTTTTTAAATAGACTTGTAATTACTGATGATGTTCTATTCTTAAAGACTGGCATATCAGACGATATTACCCAACATTCTGGAAAAATACCTTCTCTCAGCGATTGTGAATAGAGCAAAGATATTGATATGCAAAAGATGACACAAACTTTTTAACAAAAAAGGCCGATGTCCTTGATTACAATCGGGATCCTTTTAATATTTACAATGCATTTAAATGATATTAAAGGGAGGTGTCCCGCATAACAATCCACATTAATTGGGATTTACGTAAGGCTCATATACTGAGCTGCGATAATCGGTTTCAGGTTAGATATATCTTGCGAAAACTTGGCTTCTCTTGATATTGCATAACCTGTGGAATATTCTCCATAGTGCAATTTAAGCTTTCACTTTGTTTCTAAATATTGAGAAGTAGTTATAATGGCTCGTGTTTACACTTTTTTTGTATTTTTTATATTTCTTTTTCATTTTAAGAAAATAAATCTTTTGGGTACCAGTGGAGTGCAATACTATAATGTACTTGAAATAGGAACACAGAATCGTACTACAAAATTTACTAAACCCAAAAATATCAAATCAATTTTAACCACAGTTAAACTATTTCTAACTTACAGGATAGCTCCAATAACCACACCACGAGTGACATGCGTCACATTAAGCCGTCTATCGTACCTAAAACTTTGTAAAAATTAGCAAATAATTAAATATGAATATCCTCTGTTAGCCACGTTTCAGACAAAGCTACAAAATCATCAACACCCTCACTTGAACTACAATAGAACTGACAGGTCTTGTGAAGCAATATTTATAATATTGTGTTCTATAACAAAGAGGTAATCAACATTCGTCTAATTAACTTTGCTATTTATTTAAATGTGCTTTAACTTTAACTTGGTGAACAATGTGCGTAGCAAAATGATGATTACTTCGAGTAAGGTTGGAACTGCCTCAGGAAAGATAACATTTACACATTAGTTTCAATAAATCTGTTTAGCGAAACAAAAGTTTATAGCATTTCACCGCAGCACAGTCTTTAAACAAACAACTTCATCATGTAAAATTTTAATAATTCAAGAACCACCATTGCTAGAATAACTTTAGAAAACCTGGAGCATAATAATATTTTAATTAAACAGACATTTTATAATTTTGCGTCCAACTTCATCAGTTTTCTTAACAACGAACTCTGAATGTGCCTAGAAATCTATATTACTGAAAATTCTGCTCTTACGAGTTTCTTCATTTAATATAACTGTAAATATACATACTTTTATTTATATACAAATTATATTGATAAATTCATAGAAATTAAAATATTTATATTGAAACAAAATTGTAAGTGATTTTACTTATGTTGCAATCCATAAAAATTCAGCCAAACTCCTCCTTTGGGAAGAGGGAAAAATTCAGAAGGATCCAGTTCTAAAGGCTCTTTGGTTTTCTTATTAACGTGAATCTCAAAGTTTTCAACAATTGACACGATCGCCACTTTAATTTGAGTAACCCCAAATCTTCGTCCTGTAACAAAATAATTTTATATTAATTTGAAAATATAAACTTTAAAGTTAGACATTTCAATCAATTAACTTTATTATAATTATTACGAATGCATGATTAGTTTCACCGATGAAGCTAAATACTTATGAGTCACATTAGATAAAAACGTATAATCCAACTTCATATTTGCAATTTACGAAAAAAGTCATCGCAGCATCATAAGTTTACTAAAGGCTGCTCGTTACGAACTGGCGCCCCAAACCTCAAACAACATTTCGCTCGGAAACAATGGCGAAAAAAGACTATGCAGCTGCTGCTTCGACAAATTCAGAAGTGTTGATCTCATTCCTTCCAGCGCTGAGTCAGGCAACCCTTGAGATTTCTTGTCCTTCGGGGCTCGCTTCTTCATGGGCGCGACGCGAATGGTAGCCGGTCCTGAAGTTTCAGGATGAGTTGACGCACCAAGTATGCGGTTGACGTATCTAGAGTAGGCCACTCTAGCTGTTGGGGACGGCTTCGATGGCCAGGTGTTGAGGACTAGGTACTATATAAGCGACTACAGCATCAAAAAAGGAAACAAAAAAAACCTCACGCTGATAGTCATTCCTTGTGGAGCTAATGATAACGGTTTACATGCGATATGTTCGGTGCTACTATACCCTTATAAACGGATAGAAATATTAAATTATTCTAGAAATCCCGCACGATTTTACTTTGGTATACCTGCTTACTTTTTGTATATTTTAAGGCTTTGTTGAAAGTGAAAAATAAAAGTTGATCGAATCATACCTAAACACATCCTGGGGCCTTCCCCAAATGGTAGATAAGCGCACTTTAACCCAGTTTCTTTATTTTCTTCAAAACGTACAGGGTCAAATTTTTCTGGATTAGGATAATACTTGGGATCGCGGTGGATTGCCATAACAGGAATGTATATTTCACTACCCTTTTCAATTGTTAGCGGCTTGCCACCGTTATGGGCCGCCTCAATGGTCATCGTTTCCGTACATTCCCTAATCATTGCTGTTATAGGTGGATACTTCCTTAACGTTTCTATGAAAAAGTTAAAAAAATAATATTTATCTTGTATACACAGAAAACCATTGAAATACTATTTTTGTATATAGAGACAATGCATTCGATGTGAACCCCGTTCTATGGGCAGCTTTCTTGTTTCTAAAGCTACAAGGACAATTACAAAACAATTGATTTTTTTGCCGTAAATTCAGAGGCTCCTATCGAAAAAAGCAATTGAATTGATCTGTGCTTAGTTCATAATGGTGAAAATTTTGAACAATACCTTTAAATTAGAAATTTATCATTTATGTGTTGCATTATCTATTGTTGTGTTATAATTTACTTCTTTATACAGTAAAAACACTCTGACTCTGAAAATGTAAAAATATACATAGTTGTTCCATTTAGAAATCAAAAGTTGAAGTCATTTCTAATAAACTGGTACAGTCAATAGTTCTTCTGATACGAGATTATGCATTTATGAGATTATGAATGAATACAGCAAAACTTTCAATTGCTGCGCAATTTAACTGCCCTTATATCTACAGAAACCAAAGAACGGGCTTCAAACTGAAAACCGTGTATATATATCTACAGTCAAATTAGTGGAAAAAACTAATAATGTTTAAAAATCAATAATGGGAAAGAACATTTTAACACAACAAATCTAGACGAACTTTCATTTCTATTCGAATGCATACTTTATTTCTTTTAAAGCATACCCTGCACTACCATCTCAAGGTATTTCATCTCCTGTAGTATATTATAGTTCAAAACTCCATCATTTTCTAACGAAACCCTTTGTATTTCTGCACGAAGTTTGGTTTGAACGTCTGCATTGGCAGCTAATTCATAACAGGCGTATTGAAGGACAATAGAGCTAGTCTCAAAGCCATCCAGAAAAAATGTTAAAGCATGAGCAATCATATAATCAGTATTGTAATCTACAATGTAATTGCCATAAAGCGTACTATTACAATTCTTCGATATTTACCAAAAGTTGTAGTAGTTTTCTTCAAGTCCAATACAACGTCTAAGAAATCTCCTCGCTTAATGTTATTATCTTCTCTTTGTTTTAAATTCGTCAAAATAATATCTCTGAATGTTTTTGCAGTAGCGGTTTTTATATATCTAAAAAATAAGTAAAATAATCTGAAGATAAAATCGTATTTTCATGAGATTAAGTTTTGCAGCTATCAAGCAGTGATTTCGTGCTTACGCTAGTGGTAGGCCATAAGCCATTCTACTCTTCGTATGTAACATATTAGATCGCTTCAGCCGAGTCTGTAGGTACTTATCACCGATGGACTAAAAAAACAATCGAAAATAGGGTCCCGAACTGCGATCACCCTACTTCGGGAGTGGAGGACGTGTAATAATGGAAATCTGTTAACAGCAACCAAGGATTTCATATGTGAGTCTCTATCAGATTTAGAGATACTTATAGCTTCGTTATAGAGAAAATCAAAACTACAAGGCATTAAGACATATGTGAAAAGACCAAAAGAAGATGGAAGTCTATAAGGAAGTCTAAACAACATCCAAGGAAGATTAATATAATTCTGCATGGATAACAATCTCAGACAGTCTAGTAAGTATAAGTTTTCCAGTAAGTGCAGTCCATGAAAAACACTTTTTTCAAACATAAGAAAACAAAAGATCGATAGCAGATTATATTTTGGTAAAGAAGGAGAACAAATCATCAGTTCTAAATGTAAAAGTTAAAAGGGTCGAGAAATAAACAGTGATCATTATTTATTGGCAGCAAAAAATAAACTAAGCACAAAAATACAAAAGCAAGGTCACTGGAGCAAAGGGTTTTACAAGTTAAGGAACAGAATGATAGCAAAGAGGTACGAAAATACAGTAACCTTGAAAATAGGGAAAATGGATGAGAAGGTAAAGCTAGGGGTATAGACGGAAAATAGAAGAATAGCTTTAAACAACGTATCATTGAGTCAGTCCAAAAAGAATGTGGGATGTGTAAGAGAACCTAATATAAGAAACAAACTCGTGGATGACTGATGAGGAAGGATGCTTAGAAAGCATATCTAAGTAATATACAACTAGCAACCTGTAAAAAGTAAAAGAAATAAAGGAATAAAGTAAAAAAACTAGTAATAGAGATAAAATAGAAGTCTTGGAAGGAGTTTGGGGAAAAATTGGAAAGAGATAAAGAAACCAAATCAAAAAAAAATTTTTTTAAAGTTAAAAAATGAATTAAATGCTGATTTAATGTTAATCAAGACTAGTACTCATAGAAGAAAAAGTCGTTGGAAAGAATATTTTGAAACACTCCTGAAATTAGAAAATTTAAACGTCTAGAACCCAGTGGAGAAGAAAATGAGCATAACAACATGGAAATTTAAAAAAGCAGGAATAACCTACGAGGAAATAAAGAAGGCTATTATAAAATTGAAGAACGGAAAGCACCTGGATGAGATAAAGTAACTTCCGAAATGATTAGCAAAATAGCACGCAACTCTTAACAGAAGTATATAATTAAGCCTGGAAGGAGGAAAGAACGCCGTGTGACTGGAAAATTGGTGAAATAGATTTTAATTAAATTTAGAAAGTCGTTCATTTTGTGAATTCATACAAGAAATAGTTGGCCTAGGGGGATAATTTCTTTTTTGTGAATTTTACCGAGATCATAACATCTCGGTGCCATCCCTGTATAATTTCTCAAAATGTTAGTAACTTTATCTAAAATGTGGCCTTCTTGATGAAATTTAGTAATTAAAGAATTATTTAATCTGATAAATTTTGGTGTAGGGTCTGTAGATAAGGAAAAATAGACCTCAATGCTGACTATAATGGATGGAACTTTTCTCTAATACTGTAAGCAAATGAGAAAATCAAAAAATGAGATTTAAAACCGGTTTGCTGCGGACAAAGATTCCCGCTTTCATCAAGATTTGTTTTTTATTGTTAAATGAATATTTTGATTATAATAATGAATGCATTATTATAACCAATCTGGCACAAATGTTTCCAAAATCGATGAAATTCTTTTGAAAAGGAAAACTAACTAAAACTAATTGGATAACTAACGTTTTGAAATGGGATAAGGCTTGCAAAGGTAGACGATTATTCCGCTCGCTTCAAATTAATTATTATGCTTGTATATACTTACTGAGGAATCTTAATTTTCACCATTTCCGGAAAAATATTTAAAAGAGAAAATATTATGAAATCTAAAGTGGTAAAATTAAAAATGTTTTTGCCTAATTCCATAAACTCTGCTTTCGGATCAACGAACGATCGACCATTTATTCCAAATGCACAGCTGGCCACGCATTCAGCGGTAAATCTGCTAGCCAAATCCTTAGCATTCAAACCATCTTTACCAGTTGCATTGGATTCTGTATTTAGGTATTTCACCATCTTCTTACCCACCTCTTGCATTAATGGAAACATGCCTTTTACCTATTAAAAATAGAGTTAATATACCTGCGTTTATCGCTTTAAGTATTGTAGAGTATCTACAGAAGAGTCTGCGTCATATGGGAAACTTATTTTATTTTAGTTTACCTGTGTTTGTAGTTTGTCTATGCATCATTAGAAACCAAAAATTGTTCCAAAGTAAAAACTTACAATGTTCAGAAATATCCAATAGTATTTATTATTGTGGTCCTGTAACGACTGTAGACGAAAAGTCGACTTTTTATTTTAACCAAAGCGAGATGACACGATTCAAACCGAAACACGTTCAGTTTGAATTACAGATATTACAGGTATCACAGGATCATCATCAGGAAAAAGTTGTTGGGATCTAGCTAAGGATTTTCTAGGCTCTATACAGTTTTCAGTGTACTTTCTTCATCATCAGTATCAGGAACAACAGATTCGTCTGATTAGAATTTTCGATTGTATTCCCAGTAAAATTTTTAATTTATTTAATTGTAAGTATGAGCACTAACTTTTAGGATGTTAAGGGAAGTTTTATCGGGAAAATATTTTCCCAAGCAAAATTTTTTTGATCAGATAAAATCAGATGTATTTTCTATCTTCTCAACTTAATATGAGTCCACTATTAACGTTTTCAGTTACGAAAATATGAAAATAGTCCGAGAGCGTCCCTAAGTTTTCTATGCAAAATGATTTTACTTGAGAAAATAAACCTTCTTAATAAATAATAAATCAAAGTTGTTTTTTTTTTTTTTTTAGCAAAAACACGCTGACTTTAAAACTAAAGTAATAAGAAAGTTTCCCATATTGTGCAGACTTTTCCGCGAACATTGCAGATGTTATACCTTCCCCGAAGTGAATTGCGGCGTCAACTGCGCTCTTATCAATTTCCATTGATTACCTCTTGAAAAAAATGGATTTTTTATTAAAATAGGATCTTGTTTCTCATCTATAGGTATAGGAATATCGTGGAAGTTATTGAAATTTTTAATTAAGATATCTTTTATGATGTCTAAATCTCGAATCAGAAGGGATGGTTTTCTAAATTGGAAAAAGCCACAGTACTTGTAGCCTTCAAATTTTCTAAAACAGAAAATTTATTTTAGTGTATAGACATGCAATGTGAGGTAACAATGCGAGATTATTATTTTTTTTAATTAAAAGCAATAATTTCATCCGCCTTTGTCCTCTCTAATAATAGGTTATATCTGCTTATCTACATCAATAATTGACAGCAATGGTCCATAAATATAGATGTCAAATTAAGAGCAAAAATAGATAGTGAAGTAACAAATTTGTATTTGACATAGAATAACACAGCCTCTTTTGTAGAAGTGAATGGAAAAACATAGGATGATATGGTATTACAGATTATTCGAAATTACTACTAATTCTCTTTTTTAAACGGCACAGATTCCACATAAATAGCCAAATTACACAAGACAAATAAGAACAAATATGACACTCTATTCTCTATAGTAATGAATTATATGCTATTATGATTTACATTTTAGAAGCTGTACCGTGCACTACGTGTCTTTTTATTATTTTTATTTTTTTATTCTTATGTTACCTTTATTTTATTTTTATTTTATTTTTATTTTTATTTTATTTTTATTTTATTTTTATTTTATTTTTATTTTATTTTTATTTTATTTTTATTTTATTTTTATTTTATTTTTATTTTATTTTTATTTTATTTTTATTTTATTTTTATTTTATTTTTATTTTATTTTTATTTTATTTTTATTTTATTTTTATTTTATTTTTATTTTATTTTTATTTTATTTTTATTTTATTTTTATTTTATTTTTATTTTATTTTTATTTTATTTTTATTTTATTTTTATTTTATTTTTATTTTATTTTTATTTTATTTTTATTTTATTTTTATTTTATTTTTATTTTATTTTTATTTTATTTTTATTTTATTTTTATTTTATTTTTATTTTATTTTTATTTTATTTTTATTTTATTTTTATTTTATTTTTATTTTATTTTTATTTTATTTTTATTTTATTTTTATTTTATTTTTATTTTATTTTTATTTTATTTTTATTTTATTTTTATTTTATTTTTATTTTATTTTTATTTTATTTTTATTTTATTTTTATTTTATTTTTATTTTATTTTTATTTTATTGTTATTTTATTTTTATTTTATTGTTATTTTATTGTTATTTTATTGTTATTTTATTGTTATTTTATTGTTATTTTATTTGTATTTTATTTGTATTTTATTTGTATTTTATTTGTATTTTATTTGTATTTTATTTGTATTTTATTTTTATTTTATTTTTATTTTATTTTTATTTTATTTTATTTTATTTTATTTTTATTTTATTTTTATTTTATTTTTGTTTTATTTTTGTTTTATTTTTATTATTTGTATTTTATTTGTATTTTATTTGTATTTTATTTGTATTTTATTTGTATTTTATTTGTATTTTATTTTTATTTTATTTTAATTTTATTTTAATTTTATTTTATTTTATTTTATTTTTATTTTATTTTTATTTTATTTTTATTTTATTTTTATTTTATTTTTGTTTTATTTTTGTTTTATTTTTGTTTTATTTTTCTTTTTTTTATTTTATTTTTGTTTTATTTTTGTTTTATTTTTGTTTTATTTTTGTTTTATTTTTGTTTTATTTTTGTTTTATTTTTGTTTTATTTTTGTTTTATTTTTATTTTATTTTTATTTTATTTTTATTTTATTTTTATTTTATTTTTATTTTATTTTTATTTCATTTTTATTTAATTTTATTTTACTTTTATTTTACTTTAAGTTACTTTTATTTTCATTTTTACTTTCATTTTTATTTTCATTTTTATTTTCATTTATATTTTCAGTCTTATTTTCATTCTTATTTTCATTCTTATTTCATTTTTATTTCATTTTTATTTTCATTTTTATTTCATTTTTATTTTGATATTTATTTTCATTTTTATTTTCATTTTTATTTTCATTTTTTATTTTCATTTTTATTTTCATTTTTATTTTATTTTTATTTTATTTTCATTTCATTTTTATTTCATTTTTATTTTATTTTTATTTTATTTTTGTTCATAAAATAAAAGTATTATGAAAAATTGATGCTCTCCACCTTTACTCAAACCAAACCTACTCCTACATTGCGAAATAGCTCTTAGTTACTTATGTCCAAAATTGTCAAAGATACACTTGTTTCAGTCGACAATGAACCTCGATCCTCTACTACAATGTTACATTCTTTTATATTTACTATCAAATTCTTAAAGATTGTAAAATATGTCAAAATATATTTTATATATAAAATGCTTTTCCTCTACAGAAGCTTTTGATACGTGAACACCGGATTCGAATTTCTTTAATGGGTATATAGGTACAATACTCTCTACATAATTCGCCATGTCTTTATTTATTAAAAAGAAATTCCAAACCATCGTTAGTATCACCCATATCGCCACGTTACTTTGGGGAGAGTTTAAAGCCACCAAGGGATTGATGAAAATGAAAAGCCAGATAAGTTCTCCAAAGAAGCAGCGATCCTGCGTTTCATTGGTCCTAATTCCTTTTGTGGTCTCTCAAAGAGCCACGTCAAACAATCAATGAAAACATTGAAGGATAATTAAAAGATCTCATAATAGGAAAATGATCCAGAAAAAAAAAACAGACGAAAGAAATCACATCAAGCTCGGTAAAAACAGCAAAATTGGGGTTATCGCTCAACAAAGAGGACCTTAGATTACTAACATGATGTTTGACAAGTTAACTAAGAACAAAGATTTCATTTATTTAAACTACAAAAAGCTGAATATCAAATCTATCGTCTAAGAAGATTTGGAGACGGTAGAACACATTCTGTGCAAATGCGTTGTCATCAGTCGCACACAACACCGACATTCCAGTAGACCGTTTCTTGTAGCTGCTGAAATGAAGGAAGAAGATACTAAAGAAGTAATCAAATTCATTAAAAGCCTCCTCTTTTCTAACACACACAAGAGCATTTTGTTACAAGAGATCTATCTAGGTCGCAGTGATCTACGCCATTGCCCTATAAGCTATAAGAATAATGATAATAATAATTTGCCAAACTGAAAAATGTCATAGTATGTAACAATACTATGATAGAATAATAGTAAGTTGTGTTTAGTCAAAGAAGTTGTGCTAAAACTTAAATTACCAAAGTAGGTATAATGCTTACTTGTATATATCACTGTAAACTTCAGCAGCGGATTTCTTCATAAGGAGGGTCCCTCCAAAATTACCAACTAATATCGTTCCTTCAACGTAAGGTACATTTCGACGTTGCCAATAGCTTAATTCATATTTTAAATACAAGTATATTAATGTTATTAAAATTATGGAACACGTTAGAATATCCATTTTATTTTTTATTTATTAAACTGATAAAGAATAGCCTAAAAAATTGTAATATAATAAACACAGTGACGCACTAAATCTCGTTTCGATAAGGTTGGAGAATCAGGCAAATGCAAATATATACAATCAGGGACAATTTTTTGATAACAAATCTATGTATTATTTATTTATAAAACAAATTCCGCCTTTATTGGCGATTATTTGACTACGCCTATTAGAATTTTATGAAATTTATAGCCGAGTAAGAATCTCTTGGGTGACAAATATCTTGTGCTGTACCATAACTGTTATCCTCTACTCTCAATTATTACACGAATAGGTACCAGTTGAAAAAATATTGTATCATTGACATAATTGTGTAACCTAACGGCAGACCATTGTTGATTATTACATGTTGTCGCAGATAATATTTCAAAGTTATGATCAAATTTCTGTTGACTGAAACACATTAAAACCCTAATCAGAGTACTTCACCCACGTTTCTATATTCAAACTATTACACAAAACATATAAATATTTATTTTAATAAAAGGTAGAAGGCCAAGTTAGCTCGATTTTTTTTATATTTCAATGAAAAGGTTTTTTAGATTAGATCATAATTTAATATATATTCAAAATTATTATAATTAGAAATATGGAGTAACACTGCTTCGTCTCTTATAAATAATATCTACAGCATCTCTTCTTAACATCCAAAAGTAATCTGCTACCATAACAGGATTCCATTTCCCCTGATACCGTTTTTCCATTTCCATGATGTCTTGGTGGAAGCGCTCATTGTGTTCATCGCTAATGTCGCCCATATTTTCCGGACAAAAATCCAAGTGAGAATGTAGAATGTGCACTTTAGGAGACATATTACAGCCAGCAGCGTGAAATTCCTGTAACATATCCATTACTAAAGTTTTATAGTTGTCAGCTTTTTTTTTCCAATAAATTCGTGAAAACTTGTACCATGGAGAGCTAAGCTGTTTTTTCCTTCGCTGTTAATTTGGTTTCAAAGATTTCATCATTTACTATTTCTCGAATCTGAGGTCCAACAAAAATACCTTCTTTCAGTTTCCCTTGTGTTAATTTTGGAAACTTTTAACGAAGGTATTTAAAACCTACACCTTCGAGATCCAGTGCCTTTACAAAGTTTTTCATGAGACCAAGTTTCACGTGGAGAGGTGGTATTATGATCTTTTCTTTTGCTACTAGAGGCTGATGTTGTACATTGTCTTTTCCTGTTGTCGTAGTGGCCACTCTTGCTTATGGTAATGTTTTTCTCTATCACGACTGTCACAGAGACATAAAAAGCAACAGTATTTGGTGTAACCAGATCGCATACCCAAAATAATTGCAATTACTTTAAAATCTGCACAAATATTCAAGGAATAGTCTTTGTACTTTATCTTTTCTAATTAAATTTTTTAGATTTTCGTAAGTTTCTTTCATAGAAACAGCATGACCTATCGCAATAGAGGGACAATGGGTTCCGTAATGCAACCAAACTGCTTTTAGGCTGGTCTTTGATGAGTCTATCAATAATCTCCAAGAATCCAAGATCCTGATGTATTCCAAAAGCTTGAGAAAGTTTATAAACATTATTGCAGTAGGCCAGATTGCCGGCCATATTATAAAGGCATTTTCTCTGTAACCAGAGCTAAGCCAATGTTGTCGCTGTTCGAATCATTTTTACTTTATGTATGCTGTTCATTTTTATTAGTTACTAACTTAGGGTAAAAACATTGTTGGTCAGTGTTATTAGAAGTAGAACTGAGTTAATACGGTAATTTTAAATTATGCAAGTAGAAACTAAGGCATGCGATCTTAAAAACAGACAATTCTAACTTCAAAATATATGAAACCTAAATTATGCAAATTCAGGTTACGGGTAATTAACTCATTACTTCATTACATTACGCTTGGCTTAAAAATTTCCATGCCTTCATAACAATTTAATTGAACAATATGTTCTTTACGTTCTTGACTAACTTTTTGTTATTAAAATTACGATTATTATTAAACCACGCTAGATATAAGTTTCTGTTGAACTATTTCACATAAATATATAATAATAAACACATATTTGCCTCGTGACATGCTTAGTAATTTCTGACAAATCTTTTTCATCATTCAACGTGGGCATCTGGGGATTACCGTCACAATATTCATTTTCTTCAGTCTACAATTGACGTCATTGTAGATAACACGATCAAAATTTTTAACAGATACGCAGTTTAGTTTGGCATGTGCACCCGTTAAACACAATTTGTAGTTGTTTAGGAATTGGATCGTGAATGAGTTTGTTGTAAGAATTAAAATTGAAAAAACTGCTAGTTGCCCTTAAAGATACGATAAGTAGGCAAATAACACAAAAGTGTCACCATCCTTTGCACCACACAAGTTTAATGGGTCATTTATTTCAGGACAGGCGTTTGGAGGATACATGGGATCCCTATTCTCAACCGGTGACCTTAATTTATTAAACTCGTGTGATGCGGAATCTGCCGATACTTTTATGTTGTTTGCCACACTACGTCAGTCCTTGCTATTATTATTGTAAGTAGTAATAGTATATATACATATGTATGATTACAACTAACACAGATATTGTCCCGCACAAATCAACAATACATATAGTCCATCCAATCTTTCTTGGTAGGTGGGAAATTTATTGCTCGTATACACCCATAGAAAGTATATAAGGGATACACTAACAACCCTCGAAACGGCGCCACGATGCATACTAACGTCCCTAGTACTATTGCCTGGTTTAGTTAGGGCGCATCTAATCATCAAGATTAGGCAGATTATACATTTGTTTGTATTTATTTAGAAGTTAATATACCAGCCACCATGCATCTCGCTGGATGTGATAGTGACTCAGATTCGACTAGAAATACCTCTTCATAATTACGAGTACGATTTTAATTTTTTCGATTGCTTGACGATAGAGAACCTACTCATGTTATCTAACCTTAGCTTTATTTTTATTTTAGATAACGCAATAAATTAGGAATGTTTGAGTAATTTAAGTTTAGACGAGATTTAGGAATTTATGTCTGAACTGGGTATTAGAAAAATATCCCAGATCAAATTCAAAGAATAAAATTTATTTAAAAAATATTGATGCGTGTATATTATTATATTATTACAATTATTATAATTAAAACTTTGCCCTAGAAGATTAATGTTTTATTTTTTATGATTCCTTACTATAATATTGAAATAGCATAGTCAGGAATCGCAACAACGGATTTTGTCGTAAAAGGGCATAGTACAAATGCATAAAACAATCCTTAGAACAAATGTTTACATTTTTTACGCGTATAACTAAAGCTTGTAAATTATTTAGTAACCTTTGCAACAGATCAGTGATAAATTTTTACAGTAGCTAAACCATTCATACATAACCAGGCAACCTAATACTTACCTCATTTTCAACCTATACCTTTGGCCATAACTTGAAGATACAACGTGAGTGTATGGAAAACCATTCCTCTTATGAGTTAATTAAAAAAAAGATTTCAAATAAACACTATTTGACGACAAGTTCTACACACATACAAACAAAACGTCCAAGTTTGCAAGATTGTTATTTTGTTTTTGGATGCCTCTCTTCAAATTCCACCAATATTCTCTATACCAATTTATTTTGATTTTCGAGATAGATGAGTAATTGAGGTAATTTGAGATTTTTCTACCATTTCATAAATGTTGATATTTTTATTTTAAAATTTAAATTATTCTTAGAGTTTTTGACACTATGTCTAAATTTTTTTAACAAGATTCTCTTCATGGTTCAATTCTTTTGAATGGAACTCCTGTACATTTTCCAGAGTCTAATAGAGAAACTCTTCCAGAATGTTCTTTATAAACATTTCTCTATACTTACAATGTAAAATTCAGAATAATTAACTACAATTCTCCTAAACAAAAAAAATCTTAGAATTGATTTACGCTCACTAGCATAAATATATCAAAACCATCTAGACCAGAATTCAATCAACGTTTTCTCGACCATTAGAAGACAAGAAAAAATCCAACGCTCTGTCGTCCATATTACTTAACATATGAAATATTAAAATATTGTTGAATATTTTCTGGTCCTGATTTATTTGTTTATTTTGTCTATTAAAAAATCATACAGCAGAAATTAATAAAACGATAACCAACAATCTTACTGTTAACACAATGTAACTGTTTATTAAAATTTTAAAAATAAAAACGGCGTCAATAAAAATTCAGAAAATAATGGAATAAACACAAAATTAATAACAAATAATGGGGATAAAGATGGTCGAGGTTGATGGAGTTTTAACAATTTATCAATGTCGGGTTCCAATTTTAACAGTAATCGCAGATCGCCAGGTTCAGTGATGTGTAAATTATTCCGCAGACAGTAAACTAGCTATTGCATTGAATACACGATCAGCCATATAAAACGAAGGAATGCGATTCGAAACTTCTGCACTATTGCTTATAATTCAGGGTACGGAACTGATACTGATTTTTGAGTTCTTCTTTAGTTGTGAGTTTTACGAGTTCCTCTTCCAAACAAAATTCGGTGTATTCATGTTTAAAATATTTTAGAAACGCTCTATCAAATGAAAATGAAAAAAGTCCAAGTATCGATAGTAGATAAATCTTCCTGTTTTGTGGAAACTGCCGATAATGTGGGAAAGTGTTTGTAGTTACCTCTATCTAGATTTGGTTTGAATAGAAAAGTTTTCCTACAAAAGAAGCAGCTATAACATTTTTTGTGTTCATTGAATTCAACTCATTACCTTACAATTGTAAATTAACTTCATTAAATATTTAGACAGGTCTCTTAAGTTAGCGATATCATTTTTTGGTGAAATCAGGTTTTCACACAATTTCTCCCCTCGGTCCTCAAGAAAGTATTGTATCAAATACATCGAAAAAATGTTTTAAACATCATCAGACAACGCCAACGATTGTAATCTTAATTTTCACTGCAAAGCAAACCAAATAATCAGTCATTTAATGAATGTCGTTTGATTTGACTGATTGCTGTCACTCCATTACGTTATACAGAGGGACGAGTGCTAGCGTTCATTAAAATTTATGGCAACCAAATGCTAAAGATGAATAGTGCAATGTATGTCGAGTACATTTGGTATTGCTCCTTCCAAATGCATTATGAAAGCCTTATGACTAGAGAGGACAAAGGTAGATGGAAGTTTTACTGTTTTGCAGCGACTAGACAGACTCGTATTTTGTCGACTGTCGGGGACGCCAGTAGGCAACACGAATCCATTCTCATTAGGAATAGACACGTGTCTATCTAGTCGCTGCAAAAGAATAACTATATGGTATTAACATATGAAGAAAAACAAAAAAAAAACAAAATTTTAAAAACGCACGTGCTCCTTTGTGAGCTCATAATGAACATACACAAATTAATATTTTACTGTTAATCTATTCTAAACTACACTAAAACCGCCGCTCCTCTTGACTGCCTCATCGCCCCCCATTTGGCTACCACCCCCATGAAAGGCACCAGCGCCCATTAGAAGGCAGTACGTCCTCGTTGAATATTCTTAAGAGATATAAAAACGCCTTAGGAAACCACTTATCGAGAAAGGATAAAAACAACCTAAACCTCATCACAATGAAAGCCTTATAAAACGCTCATCTAATTTCTCTAAGCAATGTTGAAATATACTAAATAAAAAAGAATCAACAGTAATAAGACTTATGAAAAAAATCATCTTAAATTTGAAAAACAATGTTGTATTAAGCGATACTTTTGTCCCAAGTTTGAATTTACTTATATCTGCTATATCGAATAACAATATGAGAGAAGCTACTGAAAGTCTGAGCAATAAGTCCAATGCATGAGCCAAATATGCTAGATGGAAAGAGAGTGAGAAGAGATACCATTGTTAGGAAGAACCAAGGAATTAAATTTTGTCGTCGTTTAATATGCTCCAAGGATATTTTCTACAAATTATATATTTTATAATGATATTTGCTAGCTTCAAATCATTTGAAATTTCTCTTGTTGATGCTGTAAGTGAATTTGAAGATAACTGAAGATGATGGGTATATTTTAGTCGATTGTTACTATTTCCTTTTCACCTTTTTAGAGTTAATTCTGACATAAAATCTCCAATCTTCAAAATATTTTTCGATCTGGAACATTTCTTCCGGAATACCTATCCAGATCTAGATACACATCATTATTAAAGACGTGCATAATTTATTAAGGAATTACAATAGAAAATAATGGTATTTACAAAAAAAAGTTTAAATCAAAACTTTTCAAGGGCACTGGTATAATAATAAAAACGGTATATTGCTGGAAAAAATAATTTCGCGACGTCGCGACGCCAGCGTCATCCAGATTTTGTCGTGTTTCCATCCTTATTTTGAAAATTAATCAAAATAAATATATTTTCAACAGAATTTAATTTCCTTTCACATTTTATGGCATAAACGCAGTTCCCAATGCATTAATGATACCCATAGTTTGTTACAATTAAGCGCGTTACCATTGCTGCAAATAAAGTGTCTGTGTGTATACATATCCATACGCACACATCAAGGACATCATATATATACGCAAACTTGAATTACAGCTGCTACCTTCCACATAGGTGTACTGATGAGCTATGATACAGCGAAACGCGTACACACATTGTGGTTGGTGGTACTTGGTTCATTAAATATATTCATTTATCAAGGATATACTTTATTTTCGTATATGTTCAATTTGTGTTTGTACAACAAATACGGGTAACAGGGCACCATTTATTTGTTATTTTTGCGACATTTTTGCAGAATACTAAGATATTTTTGAGTAACACAATACATGTTAAAAAATAGGCTTCAGAAAGTTTAACAAGTACGTTAAATTTCATAAATTTTGTGACAACATGCATATACTTTAAAATGTTTCAGGAATCGTAGCAAATTGAATCAAACAAATACCTTTAAAAAAGAAACGATTTTTTTCCTTTGGATTCATCTCAAATGACGATTAATTACTTTGCAGAAGTTGAGGTAAAAAATAATGTTGAATGTGAATTAATCCAGAGGAATGTCTTGGAGCAAGAATTATTAGGAGATAAAGAGCGAGCAGTTGGTGCATTTGAAATGAGCTTGTTTATGGATAATCGTCATTCTACTATTAATTTACTAAAATTAATTGGGCTTCCCACAGAGGACATGGAGTAGAGAGTTGGTTTGTCAAATTTCTTCAGACCGTAGCTAACCCTATTAGATATAGCACCACTTCCTTCTTACAGCAATCCAGACCGTTTAAGCCTAATCCTTCTGTCTCGAAATCCCTCGTATTGTTAACCTAAAAGCTAACAAAGGTAATGCGAAGTCTTCTTCGTCATTGAAATCATCATTCTTAGAAATTGTAAACTACCCAGATTCAATGATCTGCCTAAAATCTGTACGCCGAATGTGCCTCTCCACGGCATTGTCGGTACCGTAGTGTCGAACCCATTCTCATGAGACAAATAAATACGAGTTTATCTAGTCTCTGCTAACTCTGTGAAGTGCACAAAAGTGAAGTTTACTCATGAGACTTGCTGCTGTTGCTACACTAAATTAAGCTTTGGTACGGTCGATACACAACAAGAAGTTTCGATCCAGCTCTTTATTCGACAGGAAAAATGTACTTACAGTCAGCCTATTTCTGACCGTAAATCATCTCAAAAAAATCGAACACTCGCATTTCACTTTGTTACTTACAAGACCCATGGTTTTTGATCACACTTACTAGATGCTATAGTATGATGCTAAATTATTAGCATAAATTATCATGCAATCGTTTAAACCACATAAATAGTTTATTATTAAAGAGAAATAAGCACATATACAAAAAATGTTCGAATTATTATACGCATCTAATCCTAACTTTAAAAATAACGTGAGAAAAATAGACAAGAAGTTAACTAAAAGGCACTGATATGCTGAATAATAAGAACACAGAGAATAATCAGATAATTAATATGTATTTTGCATGCCACCAACCAAAAATACAGGTCTCACGATAAGAAAAAAGACGATGTATTGCTAGGAAGAATGTTGAAACAAATAAATATATGATATTTCATCGGGTAAAAATTTGAAATGAACATGCATGCTGGCGTTACATTACGTTGATAAAAATTGATTGATCTTTAATTATATATTTAAGATCAGAGACTAATATTTTTTACATGAGTAAACATTTCGGAGCTCAAAACACTTGAAGATTGAAATAAAATAAAATGATAAGATCACACATACATATATATATATCTAAAACGCAATAACAAAATAATCTTATAACTCATCATCATGGCAGATCATTTGGATCGGATATTGGAAGAAAAATATACAACTCCTTTACGCACTGAATATAAATGGTTTGACGATATTTTCATGTTAAACTCATTTGCAGATTACGTAGAGCGTATAAAAAATTTCCAAGTACGGGATGACGATATCTGGGTATCCAGCTTTCCAAAAGCAGGTGGGTTTGAGAATTAAATGAATAATAATATACAACATGCATGCCTAATTGATTCGATATTAGGTACCACCTGGACTCAAGAAATGGTATGGCTAATAGCCAATGATTTGGATTATAAAGGGGCAGAAACCATTCTACCTACACGGTTTCCATTTTTAGAGTAATAATTTACACTAATTAAATTCTTTGAACGTATTTACGTTTATTTGTTTGCAGCTTAGGATGTGTAGCAGATTTTCACCACTATAAGCGTCAACATCCTGAATTTGAATGTGCTGAAAGTTCCCTTGAGCCCATAGAGTACGTAAATAAATTGAAGTGTCGACGTTTGATCAAAACACATTTACCTTGGAAATACCTTCCATTACAAATACAAAATCAAAGTACTAAGGCGAAGGTAAGGTTTTATAATTTTCATTTAATTTCGTATTACGGGTTTTTGAGAATCCGTCACAAAATACATACAAGGTTTATAGAAATATAATTGTAATTTAACCAAATTAACTCCTACCACTTCGAATTATTATTTAAATATTTAATAATGTATGTACAAATTAGTAAAAACGTTACTTGCATCAATGTCATTCATGAAACTCTTACTTGAAGATCTTAATATTAAAATGTCGTAGTATTTAGCATTGTTAAAATGAATAGATACTACGTTGAAAATGTTGAGAACACTATCACAAAATATTGAAGAAAAAGAACAACCTTTTAGAGCAAGAAATTACTTAAGTCTCTTTTTTGTTCTAGAATACATTTTTCTCGACAAATATTAGACAATAACACTGAATATATTACTGAAAATTTAAATAATCAAAACCTAGTATAGTTTTAGACAATTGTTAGTGTATGTAGCGCAGAATTTTAAGAAAAATATTGCCTTTTTCAGCAATTTATAGTTGTTTTTTGTAACGAACTCGAATTCAAGGTGTGTGTAAATTAGTGAGAGATAAGATTGGTGATATCCAGATTAAAAACAAAACTAAATTTAAGATTATTATTACATATTCATGTATTAAATTATATATATTTTAGTCCATCGCACATATATTTTTTAAGTTTTGATTTGCTTTCGTTTAAATTTTTAAAGGATTATTTTCTTTTAAAAAAGAAGAGAACTTCATATGAGACTCTCCAGAATACTAGGAATTTATAAAATAATTTCAAAATTTCAGTTTTCCTCAAAAATCTGTTGGGAATTCGAATGTAAATTACTTACAAACGAATAATAAAAAACTAGATGATGAAAACACTACGATATATGACGTCCTCATTCAAGATTGTCTACTTTTTAATAGGAATTGGGTGATAAAATCCAAGTTGTACAACAAAATTTATTTCCGGCATATCAATCGATTCGTTTAGCTTCAGACGACTGAACAAATAATTTAAGCAAAAAACAATTTGCTTTTTTCATATGAAAAGGGGAAATACGGCTTACATTTAATTTTAGAAAAGCCATCAATTTGCCTCTTGAATGTTGTATAACTTTTAAATAATAATGGATAAATGCAAACCTATATTTTTTAGGTATATTACTGCCCACAAAAACAAAAATAATTGCTTCACCTGAAAATTTGTTCTATTTAATAAATATTTACGAATATAAACATTAATAAAATAATTTAAATAAACAGTTACTATTTGCGTCCTTATTATATATAAATACTAGATGAAAATTCAAACCATAAATGTTTGGACAAGAAACCAGACGCAGGTTACAAAATCCAACAGATTTTCATTCGTTATGCAATAGTAAAGCAAGTTACCACTCAGTCATAGCAAAATTACACGATTAACGGATTCACAATCTTTTATGTAAGTTTCTTAATTTCTAGAATATATTACGTGTATTGGTTGTAACCTCTATTCGGTAAAAACGCGAAAACCAACCTAAATGTTTGTTACAATGTTCCCCTAAATCATATGTGGGCAACAACTGGTCCGTTGTAACATTTGATCCGACCGGCGAGACATTTTAAAAAACCCAATTAAAAAAAAAATTACACTACTTACTCATACTCACTCCAAATGAGGAAGATCGAGTGATATGAGGTTTGTCGCTTACTCCTGCGGAATCAAGTGAGCTAACAAGCCGAGTGGCGGCGATCATCAAAAACCGAGGCGCAACAACAGATTATTGCTTCTCAATTGTTCTACACTAGACAATTCTAGATGATTTCCTTCATTTTGCCTATATAAGCGGGTGGATGGCCCGGACTTTAGTTCAGTTCTATTTGAACTATCGAGGTGACAACTTCTATAGGCAATATCCTAGCGAACTGCTAGCGCCGTCAATTTGCTTTGTGAGTTTGTGTGCATCTTGAGTGCTTACTAATTATATTTTTATATTCATTTTATCGAACGGAAAGTAAACGAAGATGATGTCTGGTGGAAAGAAACGAAAAGTAGATACAGAGGATCGCCAGTTTTAAGAAAAATGGACTAAAGAATTCTTTCTTATCTTGCACAATGGTAAGTCTATTTGTTTGCTGTGTAATAAATCCATTTCAGTGATGAAAGAATTCAATACGAAGAAGCATTACTCAATTAAGCATCCTATGCTGCATTCACTGACAGGACAAATAAGAAAAGACAAAATCCAGAAGCTTACCGCAAATTTGGAAAAACAGCAGCAAATGTTTCATAAACAAAGAACACAACTTCATAATGTTGTGAAAGCTAGTTCTATAGTTAGTCCAGAATTGGCAAAGTCATTAAAACTATTTGCCGAAAGAGTATTTATCAAGGAGGGTATGTTAGAAGTTTGCAGTGTTTTGTGTCCTGAAAAGAAAAATGAATTTGAAAAAATTAGTTTGCCGAGATGAACTGTTGCCCAATGTATAGAAATGATGGCTAATGATTAATGATATAAAAACAACTTTGACTGACCGTATGGCTGATTTTGAATCATTTTCAATAGCAATAAACGAGAGCACCGATCGGTCTGACACAGCTCAACAAGCTATATTTATTCGAGGTATTAATAAAGAGTTCACTGCTACTGAGGAATTGCTTGCTTTATAGCCACTAAAAGAAACCACTACAGGAAAGGACATTTTTAATGAAGTTCAAAAGGTATTCAAAAGTTTTGGCTTGCCATGGCCAAAATTAATTGGTGTACGCAGAGATGGTACACCTTCTAGGGTTGGCTTACGTAAAGGTTTCATCGGAATTTTGTATGAAAGAGCAACTGAATTAAATGTGCAAAAAGATCAGTTGATAGTCCTTCATTGCATTATCCACCAACTTGTGTTCTAAATCCATTCGACTCCAGTTATGAATGTGATACTAAAAACCATCAATTTTATTCGATCCCGAGGGCTCAACCATAAATAGTTCGCGGCGTTTTTTGATGAAATATCAGCCGAATATGAAGACGTAACATATTATTGTGAAGTCAGATGGCTAAGCAAAGGGAAAATGCTGAAACGGTTTTACAAGCTTAGAAACGAGATAGCAGATTTTATGCAAATAAAAGATAAACCAGTATCTGAATTGAGTGACCCAAAATGGATATCTAACTTAGCATTTCTGGTCGACCTTAGAGGCCGTTTGAATGATTGAAATTTGAAACTTCAAAAATAAAGTAAATGATTTGTACAGCCGTTTGAAAGCGTTTCAAAACAAAATCCGCTTGTGGGAGGCACAGATGCTGTCTAGTAACAGTTACCATTTCACCGCGTTCTCTGCGTATAAAAATACTGCTTATGCTCAATATACTGAAGAACTCAAGTTACTGTCGGAGCAATTTTCGAACAGATTTAGCGATTTTAAAAACATGGAAGACAGTTCCAATTTATTTGCCACTCCAACAAAAAGTAACGTACAAAATGCTCCAATACACTTGCAAATGGAGTTGATCGAGCTTTAAGAAAACTCACTCCTAAAATCTAAATTTGAAGACGTGGAGTTGTGCGATTTCTACAAAAAATACCTCGAAGAAGACCATTTTCCGGAGCTTAGAAAATTCGCAAGAAAATTGATTTTTACGCTTGGCAGTATTTATAAATGCGAGCAGTTCTTTTCAATGGTGAAAGTTAACAAACCAAAACATCGTACCAGGCGACGATAATTTGGAAAATTCTTTACGTCTTTGTATCAGTGGAATTAATCCAAACATCAATGGATTAGTTTCCCGAATTCAAGCTCAAGTGACTCATTGGTTTTGTTGTCGCTATTTAACTTTCGTAGTTTGTAATAATTCCAAATTTCATGATTTAATTATAATGTTGCACCTATTTTTTTCATTTCTTTTCTTATTTTAATAATAACATTGTCGTATTATTCCATGTCTGATATTTATCGCTAAAAATTATGAACACTACTTTAAAATGCACTACTTTTAAACGCGGCCCGCGAACGTATTTGCGCACTAAAGTTTTGCCTACAACATGTCAAGGGTTGCCCATACTTGCCCTAAATTATTATATATCACTGTGCAACGTCCAGTTAACTTCCATATTTTTTACTCGTCCTTCTCTAAGGTAGTTTTGCACCTCGTTGATGCTATCATGTTTACAATTATCTTTCTCGTTGAAGGAAAATTCTACGGATGTACAGAAATTAAACAACTGACAGGAATCCAATATCTTTTCCAATATGTTTATGTTGTGCTGGTACTCAAGCCATTTTCCCTGTCGTTGTGCCCACTGTTTCTATACTGCTTATTGATAGTAATCTTGTAATTCATTTCGTCGAACTCTGCATTATAATATAAAAGTCAAACCAGAAAAATTCACTTTTGTCCGCACATTTGTTGACGATTCTTTTTTTTTCTAAAATATATTTTTACCACGCATCGTTAGGAATGGATGATAAATGGAAAATTACAATCACTTACAACTTTTTAGGATATTTGAAAAGAAAGACAAACACTTATATTTAATGAAACTAATCATCATAATGAACTGTTTCTAAAACAAAACGATGAGGTTTTTAATAAGCTAGTAGAGTTTCAAAAAATTCCGATCTGATAATAGCACAAAGTTTATTAATAGGCATACTAAACATTTTTTTTGTAAGTATAGTATTCGACAACAACTAACTGTTAAATATATACCTGAAAAAAATGAGTCTGCAGAAAGCGAAATGAGAACTTTAGTAGAGGCAAGTAGAGCATTGTTACATCAGAAATAATTAGATGAATGTTTCTAGATGCAAGCACTAAACACTGCTGTTTATATTATAAACAAAACTGACACTAGCTCTGTACAAAATAAAACAACAATTGAAAGTCTTGAATTAATTTTTAATAAAATAGTTGACCTTAAAGAACTACAAATATTTGGAAGTGAAGCATTTGTGCATGTACCAAAATAAAAACGAACAAACTAGGACTGGAGAAGCAGACACGGTATATTTGTAGGATATTCAACAAGAAACAAAAGAGTACAGAGTATATTTTCCTGATGAAAGAAAAGTTGAAATTTGTCGTGACGTCATATTCAAACGAAATGGTGAAAACACTCTCAATATTAACAATAACGACATAAAACACATAAAGGAAAGCCATGATAATGAAGGTCATGTTAATGAAACAAGCACAAAACTTTCTGGATGTAATAAGACCGAAGGTGAGATGAGAAACAACATTGAAGAAAATAACCAAGATACAAAAACAGAATAAGTATTAAGAAATGGTGACGAAATGAGAGTTCCTAACCTATATTTGTTTTTTTGCTATGGTTTTACAGAAGCAGTAAAAGTCAAAAATTGGAATGAAGCAACGAAGAAAGAAATTCATACACTAAATGCTAATAAAACCTGGAGTGTAGTGCAGTATCTTAAAGACAAACAGCTAATAAATATTAAATGGGTATTTGGAAAGAAAGACAACGGGATTTATAAAGCTCGCCTAGTAGCTAAAGGATGCAGTAAAAAATATGGTGAGGATTACTTAGAAACTTTTAAATAGTTTTGAGGATGGCTTCAGTGTACAATATGAAGTTGGCACAGTTTGACATCAAAACTACCTTTTTGAATGGTTGTGTAGAAGAAGAAATTTATATACAACAACTAATGGGATTTGAAAATGAAACTGATATAGTGTGTTATCTGAAAAAATCTATATATGGATTAAAGCAAGCTCCAAAAAATTGGAACTTAACCTTTGTTGGACCATTAAGAAAGCTTAGTTTAATTCAATCAGAGAATCAATCAGAAAAGCTATTCTTAATCATTTATATAGATGATGGCTTAATAGCGTCAACAAGTAATGAAGAAATTGAAAGTGTGTAAGAGATAATTTTGAAACAAAAACAGAACCCGTGACAAATTACTTAGTAAAGTGTGAGAATGGCAGAATAATTATCAAAAAAGAAAATTATATTAACAAATTTTTAGAAAAATTTAATATGGTTAATTGGAAACCAGTTTCGACGTCTATTCCAACAAAAGATCTTGACGACGAAAATAGTCCATTATGTAAAGCACCATATGTGAAGGTGATTTGCAGTTTCTGTCTTCTGTTAGCAGACCAGATATTACCTTTACTGTAAATAAACTTAGCGGATATATGGAAGCTACACATTTAGCTCATTGGGGGAGAGTTAAGAGAATTCTTCGCTTTTTAAGTGGAACTAAAGAACACGGTTTAAATTTTGAGCTTTGCTGCAAAGAACAGTTCCTGTTGAGCTATTCTAACGCTGACTATGCCGGAGACATAACTACCCGAAAATCAACACCAGGATATGTCATAATGCTCTGTGATGCCGCTATTTATTGGTATGCAAGACGCCAAAGAGTAGTTGCCCTTTTGTCTATCAAGGCCAAATATGTTACAGCTACAGAAGCAGTCAAAGAAATTAAATCAGTTGTAAATATATGTGAGGAATTTAACTTTTGTGCGCGTCCGGTGGTACTCAACTTTTATTTAATTTATTCACAACCGCGATACAATAAAAATCAAGAAACAGCCAGATTGCACTTCTAAACTACTTCACTAGCCACCCAGATGTTAACCTTTCGGTAAGCTTCTAAGAAAACGTCCCTTTTTGAAAAGCACGACTGATTTGCGGAAAGAAGTGAATAGCACATATCAAGAAAATAAGAAATATGTAAGCTTGTATTGGCATGAGAATATAAAAGAATATGTTGTGATAGGTTTACGATCATGCCTCACCAATCGGCCAACCAACTATTATAAATTACCCAATTCCTCGAACGAACAAAGACACATATTGATTCTTACAATTAGCTAGCTTCTTTATAGCCTTCATTCCTTATTTCTCGATAATTTGGAAGCTTTTATACGACCTGATCAAAGAAAACATTGAATTTGAGTTTTTAGAGGGAGAAGCGAACACATTTGAATAGTTGAAATTCAAGTTAGTTTCATCACCTGTTCTAGCATAGTTACTTAGTGTTTTAATACTAATATTTGTAGGGTGATATTTAAAAAATAAGTAGGTGACAACGCAGCACTGGCATGTCGACTACGTGGACGATTTAGTAACTAGTATACTACCAATGAATTATGCAATTCTTCATACTTCCTTTCGATGATCCTGCGTTGACACACATAGGTAATTAGATACTTAGTTGGCTACGTATTTTTTAGTATTTTTTTTCGCTCTGTATTTAGTTAACATGATTATGGTATTCATGAGGAATAACAACAGCTTACTTTACAAGCGGCTTATCCTAAACCCATTGGCTATATTTCAAACTTTCTTTTATATTAAATTTTGTCACTTCCTATGACCCCCTCACACCGCCTTTTTCAACACTATACGGTTGAACACACTTTTGAATAAATTTCAAAATTTAAATATTCAATCAAAACTATTGAAATTGGAGGAAATGCTAAGTACAACGTGTCTGGACGACAGCGAGACATAAAGTCACAAATAAAATTGGCGTCGTTTTTAACCATTGTTAGATTACTTTGGCGATTGTTTTATTTCGTTGTCACTTATGATACTTTTTAACAATGTGAAGTATACTATTCTTGTCGTAGATCCCGAAACAAAGGATTTTTGCTGTAGCATGATGTTATGGTTATTAGAATTTAAAAACAAATTCTGAATTTAGTAACTGTTGCAGCAAACTGCGATTTCGGCTTTTGTACAAAGTTTAGCAACGCTATTTTGCCGAAGCGAAAAATATATGCTTACGTGGTTTAGAATTGCAAATATTTCGTTAGATTGATATAATACATTTTTGTAAAAAAGGCGTTTTTTTGTTGAACTGCATGTTGTTGATGCAGTTCAACAAAATTAAATGTATGATTTTTTAAATTGCTATACCATGACAGAAATAAATAAATTATTAAAACAATAGTTAAATACAATGGCAATGGTATTTAATAATAGTAATAATAACAATAATAATACTTTATTGATTAAAGGTATCCAAAATTATAATAAATAAATCAATAGTCACGTACAAAATAAATGAAAGTTCAAAGAAGTAAGGAATAGAAGAAATAAAAAGAAACAAGAAAAGACTGATCAATTAAGCAAAGCAAGAGAAACAAAACAAAATACAACTTAGTACTAGATATAAAGGCAAAACGTGGTACAGTAATTACCCTGTTGGTTAATTACCCTGTTGGTTAATTACTGTAGTTAGGAAACATTTTTATAGTATGGTGGCTTTTACTTTTTATTGGATTGTTTAAATCTGGCGCTAATGCTTATTTCATCGGACAATTTATTGTATAGCTTTTTTCCCATGCTCGCAGATCTTTTATCAGCAATATGCAATGCATATCTGGGTTTTTTGTAGCCGTTTATTCATCCTTGTGATTGTATTGGTAGCAAACAGCTTCAAGGATGTATAAAGACAGAAGAGACTCTGTGGGTTTTAATCCGCCCAATATTCTAATAAGTTGCTACGGTTCCGCAAAGACTTTTGAAACCATAGATGAAGATCCTCAGACGAGTATGAAGTAGGAGTGCCTCAGCTGCGACTCGATATCCATATGGTGTACAGGTAGCAACGTATGTAATAGTAATCGATCCTTCAGGCTGCGAAATAGAAACATCTTGGTATATAACACTTTTACTAAGTAGTCACAGTGGACATTCCAGAACAGATTATTCTGAATATGCACACCAAGAGATTTTGTAATCTCTGCTTGGTTGATAGATTTACCGTAAATAGCTACTGCGACATGTGTATTTTGTGTGCCTTGCCGCGTATGAAAAAGCAAGCTTGTCTTTTCCTGTTGTGTGACCTATTCGAGAGCACTATTTATTAGTCTCTGTTTATGGCAGAGTTGATCCAGTTGCGAGTACGGTGGTGGTGTCATCTGTATACATGAAAATATCACCGGTTGATGATGAGGAACATTCGTGTTCTCGAAACGGCCGTGCCGGACTAATTATTATATGACTATATAATAAGTTAAATTCGTGTGGTGTGGAGGGTGCCGATACTTATCTGTTGTTTACCATATTGACCACAGCCATCATTACTGACGCTATACATATATATTATTTGTATATAGGTTGAAGAGAACTGGACTCATATAGTTTAAAACCTTACAAAATCAGAAAAGGTTCCCAACGGGATCTCTTATCAATTTGTTCTAGAATGATAGTAGAGCAGTGGCAGTGTACTTATTCCTCCTAAATCCATGATGAATCGCATGTAAAGCACTAGGTTTTTCAATGAATGTTGTTACTCGCATCAGCGTGCAATATTATGCAATAATATATAAAGTGACAAATGATTACGGTCGCAAAAAATTCGCAACGCTCGCGTGCATTCCAATTGGCCGTCAAATACATATTGGATGCGTTATCAATGCAAAAAGATCGCTTACGTAAATATTACGAATCGCACACCCGGACAACCACTTTCATGTCGATGTCGATCTTGTGAAGCTCATGGAAAATGGTGAACTTTATAAATTAATCACGCAGTATGCAAAGCCTTTTTTCCTGCTATCGGGTGTGATGTAGGTATGGTTTAAAATTATATTGAAACTTACCAAACCAAACTTATATTTTTTAACTAAAATATATAATACAGTAATGATATTACTGTATTATATATACGTCTTATAAGTTACTCTAAAATGTGGAATTTATTTTTTTGCTCATAGAAGTCAAGGGAAAAGTTAAAAAAAATTTTAATCTCACAGACAGTATTTAATTTAAGTACATTGTATTTCTTTTAACAAAACTTCAGATTTTAAACACTGACTTGATAGAATACCTATCCGACAGCCATATTAAAATATTTATTAAATTTATGTTAAAATGTTCGATTGCTAGTGGCCTTTTCACCAATTTATACACATTGTAATAAATGTTAGACTTTCCTCAGTTACACACTGAAAAATATCGTTCGATTAAAGTGTCTTACTAATACAGGTTTATTAACCTTAACTACACATTAAGTTGTAGTTATTAAATCCATGATCAACCCACAAATGACCATAGCTTACTGAGAATGCTTAATTGAGCTAGGACAATTAATCTACTGTTGTTAACAGTAACAGTAATTGCGAATGAAAGTTGCAAGCAAATAATCTATTTATGATAACTAACCAAGCTACTTAAAACTAATCGATTTCCATAATTTTTCGTAAAGCCCTGTTTGCACATTATGCATCACATGGAAATGTTTTCCCGTTCATTCATACCAATTCGTGCTGAATTCGTTTGAAGAATACCTATAAGCGAAAATATATGCTCGGAACTCTGCTCGCTTCCTACTATCTCTCTTTCCGTTTTGTTTAGTAATGCCATTCCACCATTTTAGCCCCACGCCTCAAGCGAGCAAGTTATCAGAATGACACAAAAGCTATTAAGACAGTGAGGGTTAGGGCAATATTGTCCAATTTTGAAGGTAAGTGAAAACAGTTTAGTTTCAATGTAGTATTTTATTTTTTGTAATAGTTTTGTACTATTAATGTATTTTTTTTCCATTTTTAGAGCTAGAACCAGGGTTTAACTTAGAGCAGCCTCAAAGAACATACATTTTATAATAAATAGTGAACGTATGGCGTCTTCAAAAAATTAGTAATGCCAAGTGTGGGATTTATCATACCTTTTAGTATACCATACCTTTCACTATCTGAGAAGAGAACTGCAAAAATAGTAGCCAGTTTGTACGATGATACTCGAACGTCCACCTATTCACATCTGGTTCTACCACCGATCCCAATTTCCCTGCTACCCTCAGACAGAAAAATATATATCAACAAGCGTTATTCGGTTAAGGACCGCTCTTATGTAATATCCACTAAAATATTTCTATATCATCAAAGTGTGATTCCTTAGTCAAAAATCAATTTTATTGTGATTGGCGTTATCTGTGTGTTTGAAATTATAATCTCTTCTTCCGGAAAAAATTCTACGTCCAACTGTTAAAGCTTTCCTTCGCCATTTAGATATACTACAGATATATTTTCTTTATGGTTTTTGGCTAACAAAAATCCTCTTTGCTCTGTACCTCTTCAAATACATACTTTCAATGTATAAAAAGATGGAGATAAAGTTTTGAAATTATATTCCCCTTAATTAACATTAAATTTAGAAATTGGTTTTTAAGAGGATGTTCAATTTATGTTTCATTGTAGCCAAATGTTTAATTTTCGGTACCTATGATGAAGTTTTCAAATTCAAATCCAAAAATCCTTCCCAATTATTGAGAATCCGGATCCAAGTGATTTCAAATTTGTAAGTGAAGGAACAGTACAAGTTGTTAAATTGACTCTTTTTTAACGAAAACTTATCTTACTCAATATACAAGACGAGGAAGAAAATCCAAAAATTGGGAAGAAGAAAAGGAAATCATCACTGCTCCACCTCGCAATTAAAATAAACTCAAATAGTAAATATGTCAACTTGGAACACTTTCCAACCTAAAAAAAAAATGATATCACAACAATATATCAAATGAAACCTTCCCGGCTCTCGGACATGCGATATGATTTATTTTGTACAAGGTTAGTAGGCAAACCACCTCTGAGTCCGTTTGCCAGTGAATCGTATTTCAATCTCAGGATGACATATGAGAAAGTGTTTTATATCTGAAATCTCTTTGTGATAGTTTCTGAACGACCCACGATAAGAATAATTTTACGTAGTAGGCAAACTACATATGGAATCCTTTATATTCCGGTGGTAGATCGCATGTCAGTAGGTGTTGTCTGTATGATGATCAATGATAATCAAAGGGTAGTCTGTAAACTAGACTTAAAACGTTTTCTATGTGAATCGTATCCCGGTGGTAGAACCGCATCTGTTTTTCAGACCTTTAATGGTGGATCCACATTGATAAAAATTTGTTTGCACTGTGTATTTTTAAATTCAGCAAAAATATTTGCGGTGCAGATTTAAATCTGGTCCAATATTTTACCATGTAAAGATTTATCTTGTGTGTTGTATAACCGAATTTACGTGCGATTGATTAAAAGCTTGGTCATGCAGAGCGTCGTAGTTTAGAATATCTAAAGGAGCAATGGGTACTCATCTCACCTTATTCAGGAATATATTCAGAACACGGTTTGTTATAGAATCCCAAACATAACAGAACAGCATAAAACAAAATAGCTGAAGCATATAGTATTGAAGTTAAAGAAGCAACAAACACAAGCTCTTTTGGAAGACCTCAACCAGAGGTCTTTCAAAAAAGAGAAGGCAAAAGAGAAAAAGCATCAGAACAGGAAAAATCGAATCCATATTAACACTACTATGCACCACAAATCCCCTTGAAGTAGACTGAAAAACCAACAGCCCAATGAATAGAGTGCGCTGCTCGTGTATGCGCGTTTCTATGTGTCCCATAGTCCAAATCAACAAAAAACAATGAAAATTCTTATTAACATGGATTTACCTTAAAGATATGGTCTTTTTATATAAAAGTAACTGGTAAACCACCCCGACTCCTTGCAAGCCTACAGTATTTCAGTGGTAGGACTGTAGGTTGAATGTTTATCTTACGTGTCGCATGTGTATTTGATAGTATTTGAACTTCAGTCAATTTGATTTTCTTTGCTATTCTATTTTGTTCCTGGACAACAGCTGCCACTGGACGTTCGGGTATCATCGGGAAAACTGTCCGTTATCTTCCTTAGCTTTTATTCTTTAACTTTTTTCCTTTTAGCAGAGTTGTAAAGAAACGGACCAGCCTTTTCTACATGATACCATTTACTTAACTAAGAGTGACTCGGCGTGCCCCATATCGATTTCAACTGTTTTCGACAAATTAACATATCCAAATTTTTGGAAACAAAATAGGCAATCAATACCTAATGATGAAAATTAATTTGTAAGATGAAAATATGCTCCGCCAACTATTCTGCAGTAAATTAATCAATTTAAGCATTCCTGTTGCACATTTTGTAGACATTTTTCGTATTAGAAGAATTAGGTCTTTAAACATAGAATTGGGATTAGATTTATAAAAAAAATTAACATGTCTCCCCCAAGAAACTCTACAGTATCATACATTGAGTAACAATTAGATACAAATGCAAAAAACTTACAAATTTTAGATATCTACACTATTAACATGAATTCTGGGTTGGCTTTTGTCGATGTTTCGTCCAAATTCTTACGGGGCATCTTCAGGGCTTCTGTTGCTGTTCCTTGTATTGCTGCTGTTACAGCGTACTGACTGGGGACTATTTATTGCAGCAGCAACAGAAACTCTAAGGTGTCCCACGGGAGTGTGGACGAACCATTAGCAGAAGCTACGACAACGACGAGATTCCAAACCGCAAAACAACTAATAGTATAATTGACCAATATGAAAGCATATGTTGTAGGTTTATATCCCTAGTTTATACGCACTAATGGATATGATTACATATTTAAACATATATATACAATGTTTACATTAACATAAGTTAGAATCCGTCATTATTTTTGTAACAAGACGATGTTGTATGAAAGCTTTTATAATACATTAGAATAGCTCTCGAATTAAAAGAAAAAATACCCTTCCAGTAAAGAACAATTAGAGAGGGTGTTCAAAGATTTACTCACTCTGTTAATTGTATTGTATTAAACAACTAATACATATATTTTCTTGGCAATGCGTTCCTTCTCCATCAATTACATATTAATCAACATTAAACGGCATTACCTACTTGATAGATAAATCTATTTCGTAACCTAGCACATTGTAGATAAAAATTCATTAATAATATTCAGAGTTCGAGAGTAACATTTTTTGCTATTACTAAGTAAATAAATAATTTCGACTTCAATGTACTTGAAATAGAGAAAACACGTATATATCTAAAGCACAGTCATATGATAACTGTACAACTCATCATCATGGGAGACGATTTAGATCGAATATTGGAAGAAAAATATACCACCCCTCTACACTTTGGGCATAAGTTGTTTGACGATATTTTTATGTTAAACGCATTTCCAGATCACGTAGAGCGTATAAAGAATTTCCAAGTACGGGATGACGATATCTGGGTGTCCAGCTTTCCAAAAGCAGGTAAGTTTGAGATTAAATGAATAAAAATATACAACATGCATGTCTAATTGATTCGATATTAGGTACCACCTGGACTCAAGAAATGGTATGGCTAATAGCCAATGATTTAGATTATAAAGGGGCAGAAACCATTCTACCTACACGGTTTCCATTTCTAGAGTAATACTTTACTCGAATTAAATTTTTTGAACGTATTTACGTTTATTTATTTTTTAGCTACGGATGTGTAGTGAATTTTCAACATTATAGACGTCAACATCCAGAATTTATATGCCCTGAAAGTATTGTTGATCCTATAGAGTACATAAATAAAATGAAATCTAGACGTTTGATCAAGACGCATCTACCTTGGAAATATCTTCCATTACAAATACAAAATCAAAGTACTAAGGCGAAGGTAAGATTTTATCATTTTCATTTAATTTCGTATTACCTCATAGTAGTATTCATCATAAAATATACACAAATGTACACCAAAGAAAATATTTAGTAACCTTAATTTTTCTTCTTGTTCTTGCCTCCATCCTGTTGCTTTCTCAAGCGTCGGATTGTATGTCTTCATCTTCTCCTACCCATCCTTTCCATATGTTCCTATCCTTCGCCATTCCCTTTGTCTATTTTGATTTCCCGGACCTGATCTATCCAATGCTTCTCGTACCGTGTACCGCTGTTCCCTTTTCTTGTTTGTTTTATTATTCTGAGTTTATTCTTATTATATGACCATACCAGTGTAATTTTTGTTTTCTTATTTTATCCATTATTGGTCTTATTATTATCTTATTTCCAACTTTATTCCATTTTGTTTCCCTACCATTCTTCTAAAATATTTAATTTCTATTGCGTTTATATTATCTATGTGTTTTTTTCTGTATCCTCCAAGCAAAAATTTTCATATTTTCAAAATAATTGAAATTGAAATCTAATTATCATACTTATGAATCTATTAATAGAACAAAACTACTACAGAAAGTAAAACGGCACATAAAGACCGCGCTGAGTTTTATTTACCTTCAAATACAGTCCAATATTTTCATAAGCCTCATTGTTCCAATTGCTTTTTGACAACTCGGCCGCAACTATGGTGTGCAATTATAGGCGCCACAATGGCAAAATGCCATCATTAAAGAATACAAAACGAGAACGGGGATGATATAAAGCGAGCGAAGATTTTAACTATATTTACCCATGGATATTCTGAGAACGAATTCACCACGAACTGGTATGATTGACCCACATGTAGTATCGTGTGCATGCGACAGATTTCAGAGCCACACAGATAGACAGAGAAGATGGTAGTTAGGTTTCTTCTTAATTTCATACTTGCAACTGAGGAAAGACTATTATTTATTTAACACAGGATTAGCGTGTGTAATAGGATGTACATGTATAGTTGGTGAAAAAGCCACTTGCTCATGAAATTCGTACTCGAAAATCTTAATATCAATATGTCGTATAATTTTTAGCAATAATGATAGTTGAAATTAGTAATAACTAATAATATAACAGTAAATGTCAAAAACATCAGCCCAAAGTATTGGTAAAGAAAAATAAGCTTCTATAATAAAAAATTACTTTAGTCTAAAACACGACATTTTTCTTTCAAGAGCCGACAATAGTGAGCCATCATATTCCCCATGTTCTTCAGCAAATCATCACCAAATTATCAGGAAAATAATTTAAATAAGCGCAAAGAACATGAATTTTGACGCTTATGTTGCAATCAAAGAGTTTCTAGAATTCTAATATTTCGTCGACTAAAACTACTTTTTTACGTTTCCTACTTACGGTGCTATAAAAATGCCAGTTTTAATTTTTTCCATGTAATAGTTTTTACATTATATTTCTTCAGGTCCAAATTTTTATGCTTTGTAAAAAAACCTAACACGGTATAAGACTTTTAAGGTCCCATTCGGAATCTGCAGGAAAAAATCTCTTCCGATGCACCTCGCTATTTACAGTAGGCAACACGAACTCTTTCTTATGAGACGAACAGGCACGAGTTCATCTAGTCGCTGCAAAGCAAGTGGAATTATTCCTTTTTTGCAGCGACTAGATAGACTCCTGTCTAGTCACCTCATAAGAAAGGGTTCGTGTTGCCTACTGAGAGTCGAAAAAACACGAGTCCGCCTTTGTCCTCTCTAGTAATAAGCTAGGATTTTATGAGAAATAATATTGCCACATATATAGTTTTTTTCAGACATTTATACACGTACTATTTGGTAAAAAACTAGAATTCAAGGTTTCTATAAGTTAGTAAACGAGATAAGATTGATTGATTGAGATAAGAATAGTGTTAGATAGTGATATAATAATTAATTTTTAACTGCAAGTTATATACTTTCTCTTTAAACAACTTATATCTGGTGAATGGCTTTGATACAAGACGCTTAGTGTTTAAAAATAGTATAAAACTAGAGCATATCAACTAGCATAGAAAACAAAAGAAATAATCGTAATATATTACTTCTGCTAAATGATTTCGGTACAAAACGCTTAGTGTTCAGTACCAAACTAAAACATACCAACTACTTAGCATAGAAGCAAACGAATTATTCGTGGTATGGCTTCTATTTTCATTTTATCGGTACTAAATGTTGGATGTTCGGTATAAAACCAGTGTTTGATGTTTGGTATCAAATTAATATAATAAAACCAAGAAAAAATTTCCCGAATGATTCTATATTACAACACCAATTTCAGCATCTTAAACTATACATTTATTAACTATTTTACAACTATTACCGGAATTGGTGAAAGATGTTTACGTATTAGTACAAAACAGTACAAATGTATAAACAAATGAAATGAGGGAAGCGGCATGATTCTGCATTCCCTCACTCCCACCTTTGGTAATCGGTGACATATTTTAAACGGAAATGATACAAAACCCTTTAGTTTTGCTATAAATCAGTACAAAAATTTGACATAGAAGAAATTTTAAAATTCGGGACTGAGGGACCCAGGGACGTGCAACCGCTATTATCTTATAATGAAAGTGCCTATCTCTTTATTCCGTTCATTTTAATATGTTATGTAGATGATTCACGTTATTCGGAATCCTAAGGACATATGTGTCTCATTCCATCATCACACTCGCGTACTGGAGGGGGCCAGAGGAACCCTTGATGACTTTTTCAAGTTATTTATGGCTGGGAAAGGTAAGGCAAGAATTCAATAAGGAAACCAAAGTCAGTTATTGGGTAATGAGTAATGAGTAAATAATACACTGAGCCTAATTAAAAATGCACCACCACAAATTTTTTGCAAAATAATATTTTTCTATTTTGCCTTCATAACGACTTCATTATGAAACAAATGACGTAATTTGCGTATCGAAAAGTTTCATTTCTTTATATTGACCGCATTATCTATTGATTTGACAGATAACACATAACATTCAATTTACAGAAGATATATTTATTTTTATTTGATATTTATTTGTACCACATAACATTATTCTAGTAATAGTAACTCTAAATACTCAACTCAATTCAAATATTATCTTTGTGATTCTAGTTGCTTTCACCATAAATAATATCTATATTAACCATAAACATTCTTCGAACTTAGCACTAATTATTTTACCGACAAATTTATTATTATTTTTTTTAAATGTCAATATGATCAACTGCTCATGAAGTACCCTATACACAAATGGCTTATATTGTTTATTTAAGAAGCATAAAACCCAAAATAGAAAAAATAGTGTAAACAACTCATTTCATAAAACGTTTGCTCGCCCTTTGGAAAATTCACCACTAACGTGGCTCGTCTTTTAAACTTAAACTCGCGCAATAAAGTCAAGTTTTATGGAACCCGTTCTTTAATATACTATTATTAGTATCAAAAATGCTTATATTACTTATAAACACGTAAATGAAAGACAATCCGACAAAAGAAAAGTAAATAAGTCTATGCTCAAGGTAATCGCAATAAAGAACTGAAACCTCTGAATCCGCTCTACGTGTTTTACCTTAATCAATTCACTGATTCTAACATTGTAATACAGTCTAATGATTATAATTAAATCTAGACGGTATTTTACTCATTTTTGTACAACTATTGGATTGTAATAGATATTCCTATAAAAAACATGTGCGAAATATCTGACTTTAGTAAATGCTGATAAACAACGTGGACCAATGCAATTAAAAATAATAATAATAATAATAACAATCGTTTGTTGGCCCTCAAAAATACTTTTATAAAATTTTAACTTTAAATACTCGGATGGTGCATTTTTAATTGCTGCCAGTGCAGCCAGTGTACACTTAATAGGGAGCAAGTTTTAATTTGGCTTCAAAACACATGTCAAAACACACTTGTTAATTGAAGAAATTTCATTTAACAGGAAAAGCGAAGAGTAAGTGCAAGGAATATTTTTGTTTCCTACAAAATCGATTAAAAATTTTAAATTCCTTTCAATAAAACCAATAAAATATAAATAAAAAATATATGTGCAATATTAATAATAGACAGGACAAAAGCGAGTGGAATCATACTTTTTTACAGCGACTAGACAGACTCGTGTCTATTCGTCTCATAAGAAAGGATTCGTGTTTCCTATTGGTACCCCCAAGAGTCGACAAAATACGTCTGTAATCTGTCTAATCGCTACAAAAAATGTATGATTTCACTCGCTTTTGTCCTTTCTATTAATAACTTTAGAAAAAAGCTTCTGAGGGCTCATAAAGCCGCATTTGCAGTTATATAAATAAAATTAGGATCACGAACGGTTTAATTAGTTAAGCGTTTATTTTAATTAGTAATTTATGATTAATAATAAGGATAATTTGAAATTATGAAAAAAATATATTTTCTTTTTTATTAATGGATGAATTTCTATGTATTTCCAGTGGTGTATGGTCCGTTTTGGGACAATGTTATGAGTTATTGGAATAGAAGACATTTGCCCAATCTCTTAATAATAAGATATGAAGACATGAAAAAAGATTTACCCTCTGTTATTCGCAAAGTTGCGAAATTCCTTGACAAAGAAATAAGGGACGACCAAATGGAGAAACTGACAAAACATTTAAGCTTTGAAGAAATGAAAAAAAATACAGCTGTTAACTTTGAGTATCATGTGAATTACATTAAAGAATGTATGGGCAGTGATTATACAGCCACTGGATCGTTTATGAGAGCTGGACAGGCTGGTAATTACAAGGCTGAGATGACGAAAGAAATGATTGATATTATGGATAAGTGGATAGAAGAAAACACTACGGGAACTGGTTTAACCTTTGATATACCGTAATGTTCTTAATTATATATCTGTCTTCCTATAATAAATAACTTCCAAAAATGTAGAATATAAATTCAAGGTTAGTAAATGATACCATTATTGTTTTTTTTTTTTTTCTTTTCCATGAGACTCTAAAAATGAGATAAAATGGGTAACCTTACAGCTCTGGTTTTACTTTGTCAACCAGTAATTGTAAAAAACGTTAAATATTAAGCTAAGTAAGTAAACATACCGCATTGTATTGTTCGGGTTGTTGCGTCGTCTCAAAAATTGAAAAATTGCATTTCATGTTACAAAACCGATGTTCGTAACAACTCACGTTCCATTGCCTTATTTCAATATGGCCACTCCTTTGATTTTGAGGAAGTTAACATTCTTGAAGCTAAACGTTGCTTCTTAGAAACACGTTATATTGCTAAGCATCCTGACTCGATCACTTACAGGAAGGACATAGAAAATTTAAGTTATATTTATGTAGATTTTTACCATTAACACGAAATACGTATATTGTTTTTCTTTCTTGATTGCATTTGCTTTTTGAGTGAAGTATCGTCCAATTTATAGAATCAATTTACGTTACTTAAAAAAAAAAAGAGGTTACTTAGCTGTTATAGCGGATGATTTTAAAATATGGAATGAGTGTGGTTTCACATGTCAGTTAAGGAATTCCATTTGAAAGATTTTGGGGGTTTATTAATCTTCAAGAACGTAACGCGAACGTTCTAAGTGCAACTATAGATTTCAATGAACCGTGAAAAATATAAATGCTGTATATTAATTACTTTAATGTTCATTTCAAGCCACCGAAGTTTCTAATGTAAAAATAGCGTCCTAGTTAAATAAATTTAAATGTAGTGCATCTAACTATGTAGCAATAGACATTGAACATTTTTCTTATTGTAGCATTATCATCTATGTTAAGGTCATAATGTGTATTATATATGTAATTTCCATTGCTAGTAAAAGTAAACATAGTTTGAAAAACAAGTTGTCAGAATTGTAAAGGAGTCTATACTGGTCAAGCACAATAGTACCTAGAAAAAAGAATATATTCACACAAGTATAGTATAAGCACCCAAATTTGGGGCTGTTGCTTTAGCGAAACATGTTTTAGATAATAACTATAAATTCAATTTTAATAAAACCAAAATCTTAAATATTCAAGATAATTATTGCAAAAGATTATTTAAGCAAATATTTAAAAGATTATTTATGGCAAATAAAAAACCCTAAAGAGACAATAAATTTTAAATAACCTTAGTAACATATACAATGACTTACAATAAAGGGAAAGGTAGAGTTGTGCGCACCTGATAGATCAAACTTTATAGAAAAACAGAACTAGGTATATAATAAAAAACCAACATAAACTAGCAAGTAATACAGAAAATATGAATAACATTCTACCATTCAAATAAGTACCACCGCCTTTTACAATTATATGTATAATTTTAAAATTTAAACTAGCGCCAATTAAGGTGAACAGTACAAAATAAAGCTGTTTGATCATATATTTCAAAGTAAGTAAACTCAATTAACTAAAGGAAATAAAAAAGGAAGAAAAAGCTTTAGATTAATTAAATGTTTTTGATTTATAATTAACAAAAAAAAAACAATCTGAGATGTAAATGAAAAAAGGGGGAAAGCAAAAGCCAAATTCCGAAACGTAAAATGTTTTTTTTTTTATCTAAACAACACAACTGGCACAATTCAAAAAAGAATAAATATTTGAACAGAAACCGCTTAAAAAGAACAAAAAGGAAAAGAAAACGATATTTAAAGCTAATAAATATCGTACTTTTAATTGTGAGCTGTGGAAATGCATATTATACCTAAAAGCGATATAACTGCACAACTTTCAACTTACTTTGCATGAATCAGATAAAATCGCCATTTTCACGTAAACTCTGATACTGGAGAAAATACATACTGTCATTTATATGACTTTTCTCAATAATCTGGAAAGTGTAAATTCTCAGTTCTCATCCCGATTTTCATACCAATGGTTGTTTACATTACACGTACATTATTTGTTTTAGAAAGACACTAAACAGCGAGAATTTTAAAATAACTTATGCAAATTAACTCTTCAAAGAACACCCATTTCAACAATTTATCAATTTTTGAAAGCACGTTGTTTCCGCTTTTGCAAATTTTGTCGAAATTTGGAGATGCTTAATTTAGCATACATACTAATACCAAACGACATTTATGGAATAACTTGCACTAATTGTAAGTTATTATCCTGGAATTTCGTATATTCCCCACTCCTAATGGTAGGTAATTACCTTAGGGTATTACCCTAGTTATTCAGGTTTTTTCTTTGGAATCTTATACAGAGTATTCTGCATGAAAATCGGCCAGCGGTCCCGAACTCGTTCACCCCAACCGAGGAAAACATAATTATTAAACCGAGAGCAATACGCTCAGTTGTGAAAGTTACTTGATTCTCAAATAGCCCTATTATTTACAATCACGCCACGAAAGATTAGTAATGAAAAATATGCAGATTCACTATTTGCATGGATTGTGCGATGTTTGTGGCAAAGCATTGGTTCGTGAATACGGGAAGCGTTTTCCAAGCAGGATAGTTCCAAATGCCTGCGTACCGCCGTTTTCGTGAATTGCGTGGTTTACGTGATAATAATCACCAGTACAGGAACAACATTTCAATGACCAGAAGAAATAACAATCAAATTTTGCAATTATTCGATGTTAACCGGCGACTTAGTACTTGTAGAACAGCTAAACCAGAGCAATGTTCGCAATCACGGGTATGGTGTACATTATAAGTAGATTATAGAAAATGTTATCATTTCCAACTTGTCAAAAATTTATAGTCGTGGGATGCAGAAGTAAAGGTAATCTTTTGCGACTAGCTCCGCAATCCGAAAACAACGATTTTAAGCATAAAATACTGAGTACAGACAAAGCTTCATTTACTAGAAACGAAGTGTTTAATAATCATGATCTTCATGTCTGTTAACAGGAAAACCTACATGAAATTCGATCACGTTCTTTTCAAAATAAATGCAGTGTTAATGTGTGGATGGGAATTTTACATAATATTTGTGGGCGTCACTCCTTGCCTCCACGATTAAATTCTGAATTATTTTACGAATTTCTTAGCAATACTTTAAACGGTTTGCTTGAGGGCATACCACTTCACTGGAGAAATGGCAGCTGGATTCAATTGGATGGTGCACCGGCTCATTATGGATTAATAGTGCGACAGTAGTTAACTACTAATTATTTACAACGTTGGATTGGGCATTTAGGACCAACGCTGGGACCTCCAAGATCGCCAGATCTTAATCTATTAAATTTCTACGTAAGGGGCACGTTAAAAGAAGCGACCCCTATCAATACATGAGAACGGTCAATTTTAAGAATTGAAGAAGCTTCTAATCAAATGTAATAAAATCCTTTGCAAATAACCTGCGCAATTGTTTCACTGGTTCGCCTTTGTAGAAAATGTATTAATGTTAATAGATTCCATCTTGAACATCTTCAATAAAACTAAATTTGTAGTAGGTTTCTTGTTTTAGTTTTTTTTTGTCAAATTATGATTAACAATTTTCACATTTAATGAAGAATTTGCCTGATAAGCCTAATTTAGGGCAATAATTATTATGTTTTCCCCCGATTTCCCCACAAAGCCGTCAGTGATCGCTACAATATAGAAACATTCAAAAAGCTGTAACTCGAAAACGAAATACGCTATTTAAATTTTCCAAATAAAATTACATCACTCTATATATTGTATACTAATCGACTTACCTAGTAAAGAGAAATTTTTTTGTCAATAAAATAATCTGTAATTGGTTAGTTTTTATATAATAAAAAGATAATAAAAGAAAGGTACATATATCCGTAGTACATACTTCTAATTTTGGCTGTTATTTTTCTATTCGGTATGTGTTTAGCCGTTAAAAATTAGCAATGTACATATTTACGATCGCACGATCGCAATAAAAATATTCCCACCGACTTCAATAATTGAGCTGTGTAATTTGTAGTCTCATTTCTAAATAATCTAACCAAAGTTAGTGAAAAGTAAGGTTAGGTGTCCACCATAAGAATGGTGATAAATGTCCTGAAATATAAACGAAACGAAATTCTAATGAGGTTGTTTTAGGATATCAGTGCTTTTTCTGATGATACTTTTGATACCAAAGCTTGGGTAAATGAAATATTAAAATCTCCAGAAGGGCAAGAAAAAAAGGAGGTTAGACAATATAGACTGATAATACATCATGTTATGTCTGATATTGCTCCGTTTTAGACGTTTACAATGTCTCTGGTTATGAAATTACAGCTGTATGTGCAGCAAATAAATGCTGCGTTGGAAGAATCGAGCCAAGAAGTCTTTGTTTCTTTGCCAAAAATTATTAGAGACACGCAAAGTCTTCAAGAAGAAGGGAAGCTTCTACAACAAAAAATGGGATGGGTAAAAGATCAGATAACAAAAATTGAAAAGGATACTGGTGATTCTATGAAAGTTATTGAAAATTTAGACTATATTAAAACTAAGCTTGAATTAGCCAGGCAAGGTTTACATGAAAGCGACAATTGGACAGTTTTAGGTAAGTATTTGCAATATTCAAACGATAATCTAATTTCCTTGGATGTACTTTTAGTTAATGAATTAGAAGAAATGTTTGATTCGAAAAATATAGAAAGCATTTCTGCAAAACTTATTAGTATGCAGCAATCACTCAAATTATTAGTAAATATTCATGATTACGAGGACAGGAAATTACAATTAGAAGGATTAAAAAATAGGTTGGAGGCTATAGTTAGTCCTTTAATTGTGCAAGCATTTACAACAAATAATGTTGGTATGTTATTTATTTTTTCACCCTCTGCTTTTGATATCATAGTTATTGCGAAACTTCCATTATTGGTCGTGGATCATGGCATTGACTTGCTGCAGCTGCTCAGCTTCGGTATGCTGCTTTTATGTAAAAATAAATTGCTATTAAAATATGACAGTTAAGTGCCAAACTGTGACAAACAAGAAGAAATGTTTGATTCGGAAAACATAGAAAGCATTTCTAACTTACTAGTATGCAGCAATCATCAAATTATTAGTAAATATTCATGATCATAAGGACAGGAAATTACACATACAATATCTCCAACTTTCTTTACGTTATTAAAATAAATATTAAGTTTGTGTTCACTCCTTCATTTTTCTGTATGTTTATATTGTACGGAATTGTTACCATTGTCTCATATTAAATTTAAGCTTGTAGACTTGTTAGTTTCTGCAGGTTTCTAAGGCCACTTGTTACCAGTTATTTGTTAGCGCCGGCTACATCTCATAGAAAAAGAAAATAGTTTAGCTTCCATATCTAAATGTAAAATACTAACAATATAAACTATATTTGTACGTGATGCATTCATTGTTTCCTCTGATCTGACTTAAAAATATGCCTTACCTAAATTAAGCTAGCTAGCTAGGTCTAAACCCAAAAAAAGGTTTTAATTAATACTGATAGTGTCTACATTAAAAGCAACAAGTCTAACAAAATAATTTTTAAGGGCAATTAAATTAACAAGAATAAAAAATAAATGAGTAGATAATTACATAGATTCTACAGTAGAACGTTGCGAGAAACTGTTTAACAGAGCAATGGTGCATAGGTGATATTACACCTGCATATCTATATTCTAGAGCAACGATTCTGAGCGGCGAATGAAGAATGGTTATCTTCAACTCCTATAGTATACAACATACAGCATAATTACAATACCAAAGATTGCACGTAAATTAGTTAAAGAAAGCAATAATTAACACTTGAATCTTCCCAATGCAATAGAGGAAGTCATGGACCTGCAGTCTTACTGTATTTACCAGTTTAAATTGTATGTTTTATACTTCTCAAATGTACGGTTTGGCGATATCTATTTGTATTAATGAAGAGCCAAATTTGACGACGTTGATTATTAAAATAAAATTATCATCGTATAATCGTCTCGACTTCACACAAACAGTCTTTTCTAATTCTGAAATAAAATTACTCCTGTTATGTAAATCGATAGATCGATAGATGGCAAACCAGACGCCTACTTTACTATTTTAAATGGATGTATGTATATTGTTACGTTCTTCATATGGAAATAAATCAATTTAATACAGACTTCATATATCTATTTTTAACAGATTTCGAGTTGTTTATAATTTTCTCCTCAATCGCCTAAATTTATATACAACGTGTCTCCGAATGGAGTTGACAAGAGGGGAAAAATCTTATTAATTTTATGCCGAAAAAGTTATTTTGTAAATTTCTTCGAAATTCTAGCTTTCAAAGAAATCAGCAGGGAAAAAAACCTCAGATGTATAAAGCGTTGGTAAGTTGCCTCGAGAGAATTTGAATGGTATTTATTATTTTCGACAAAATACCTATAAAAGAAAGTTGCTTGTAATCCAGAATTAAACTTAAATAGAACATTTAATATAGGAATTTTGAATGGTTTTAAGTTGAATGCACAGAAATTGACCTGAGAGCAAGGATGGCGCAACTTAACTTTTGTACTTTATATATAATATATAACAATAATCAATAATAATTTTTGAAAATTATTGTTGTACATAACTTCTTAAAACTTCATTTCTGTATTCTATTAATAAATGCATCAGACTCTAAGAATCACCTCTGGTATATTTATTTCATTTGCCGCGTCTAGTATTCATGCTTTCAGTATTTTACGGGTCAACTGTATAAACCTTTGAATTTAAAATACCCCAGTAGAGGAAGTCCATCGGTGAAAGGTCAAAGGATTTAGCAAGAAAATTAGTCGGAACGAATCTTCTTATCCATCTTTCCTAAGTAATTTGTCATCTATTGTCGTACAAGAAGTGTGGAATGAGCAGAGTAACTGTTGCTCTGCCAAAAAATGACAGTCACTCGGACTAATTATCGATAGTGTTATTGACAGTTCTCCAATAGCCCAATTATAAATGTTCTGTAAAAAAAGCTAGGGATTTTCATTATTTTGCTGGCTTAGCAATTGCTTCAATTTATTCGATAACCACATTACCCATTATTTCATTATTGGTAACGTCTAATTGTATGGTGTTTATTGCCCATGTTGTTTGTTTCACATGCGCATTACCTACGTTTTACCTGCAAGCTTTTTCATTTCTTTAGTGTCATTATTTGGCTAAGTAGATTAGAAAAAGTTGTTTACATCTAGAGATTCCCAATCCAAAGTGCCAGCTTTTGTTTATGAAACCGTAGCTTTAATTAAGTCAGTTTTCTCTTCTTTAATAATAATAATAATAGTAATAATAATAAAAATAATAATAATAATAAAAATAATAATAATCTATGCCCTTACATCCTTCAACAGCTTTCATCAATTATAGGCGATCAGCCAGCCATGTCTGGCTGTCAGGAGTAATAATAACTAACTCCTGCGCCTGTAGAGTGTCCTCCTCAGTATTTGCCAAATTTGGAGTAAGGAAAACTGCAAAAACTTTACTCTGAGAGTGGAGCATTAAAAAATCAACGGAAAACTATGGACAAATGTAAATTGAAGGTAGTTAGAAAACATCGAGACGTTATTTATATTTATATTAACAATATCGTAAACTATAGTCGGCCATGCACACTCTATTTTTAAATTTATTTTTTGAAATAAAAGCAATGAACACATAAAATTCAAAATTACTACTTAGATTTTGTATCTAAGTCTAAACTTGGATAAATGCTACTTTCCTTTATAAACATTTTGTCTAAAGTCATAAATAACAACATTCCCCATATATACAGGGTGAGTCGTGAGAAATGGAATAAACTCTATGAGTGTAGTCTACCGGTGAAAATAATGTAAAAAAACTCAAATGTTGTCATCCGATTTTTGTTTTCGAGTTATACATAGAGTAATTAAAAATGTCGATTTAGTATATCATGTTTATGTATGTATTCGTAGTAGTGAGATTCAAAGCAGTTGAAAAATAGTGTAGAGTGTTTTGTATATCTAATGCGTCTAATGTCACTACCTCTAGGTCATTGTTGACATAGTGAGAGCGCTGCCATCATAAAAAAATGTTCTCTATACCTTGGAGTAAATTATAACATTATTATTCGGGTATTGTGACGTTGATTTGATATTTGTGCGACTAAAGTGCAGCACACTAAAATGAACTGCACGGATTGCTAGAGGATGTTCCCATAAACATCAGAATCCAAATGTTCTACCAGCACGATGGAACACCTGCATATTACACTCGTGCGGTCAGTTAATATTTGGATGAAAGGTTTCCAGGGAATTGGATTGGTCGTGGTAGTCAAATTGGTTGGCCTCTTAGGTCCCCAGACTTCACGCTACTCGATTATTGCTTATGGGGCTTATAGTTAAAAAATGAACTGTATCAAGTAAAAGTGGACACTCCTGATGTACTAATTCAACGGATTAGGAATGCTGCTGACAATATCAAACATCAACCTGTCGCAATCAGGAACGTAACTGGCGCTCCCGGTGGACGATGTAGAAAATGTTTAGAAATGAATGGTGGTATTTTTGAAAATATATTGTAAAGAACGATAATACCAATAGAATACCAAAACTTTCATGTATGAAATTTTGTTTATTTTTTAATTAGGCTATAACTCGAAAACAAATAAAAGTCGGATAACAACATTTGAGCTTTTTTACATTATTTTTTCCTGTAGAATACACTCCTAGAGTTTAGTCCATTCCTCACGATTCACCCTGTATAATATTATTATTATTATATATTTTATATGATCACTGTTGCTGTATGATATAAAAAGATAAAATAAGGTAAAACAACTGGCTTTGTTTTTATATAGAATGAAATAGAAAATAATGATTTACTGTTAGTTTATTACTCAAAAAACGAAAAATCGGGAGTACCTTGAAGATGGAAATGAAGAGGAACGGGTCACTTTAAACATTTGAATTCGAAATCATTTGAAGAAACAATATGAAAAATGTAAACAAAGCCAGTTTTGTTAGCTGCAACTTCTGAAACGAAATTTTCCTAAATTTACTGTAGGTTTCCAGGTTGCCACAAAAATTTTAGTTTCAATTTCCCTGATTTTCTCTCACTTTAATAGAAATGTCTTTCGGGTGTTGTCGCGTACTTGATGTTTAATTTGACGTTTCGCTTATCATGCCGTCAGGTTCTTCAGAAGATTTCTGTACATACTTGCCTCCAGTGTGGCCAACAAGAAAAAAAAATGTTCGTACCAACTTACAGTTTAAATCAATATCAAAGGTTACCTAAAAAGTAATTCAACATCCGCGTAAAAATTGCAAGCAGCCACACCAGTCACAAGTTTTAAAATTGGAAGTGCAAACAATAAACCTCAAGAGAAACAGTTTCCATGTTGTTTCGCTGCTGTATGAAGAATTTCTTTCTTTGTATAGCACCGAGTAAACATGCAGCAGCCCTGAAGAAGTTCCTCGCAACTGAGAGCGAAACGTCCGCATTCTCATGCGATTACGACGCGGTTTCAAGAAGGAAACTTAAATTCTTTAAAATAAATGTTAAAAGTATTAAGAAATCCAAAAATAGTTTTGCCCATTATTTCTGGGTATAGACCGAAAAGACAAAATTACGACAGCTTTAGTTTTAATTCTATAATACTCTATGGTTTAAGAAAGAATTCATATAACTGTAAATGACATTTTTGCTAGGACTGCATTTACTAGAACTGCATATATTATAATTTTAATACCAAACTTTTGGTGTTAATTGTTTTACATGCAGTTTTATCTCTTTTACAGACCAGTCAATCTTCTACGCAAAAATATTTAGTTCCATTGATCGTTTACCACAATTATCAAAATATTATCACAAGTGTCAGAAGGATGCTCTGGTCAAAAAATGGAGAAATCAACTGGAAATCGAGCAAGATGAACCAATTACTCAAATTATGCATAACTACTTTGATACTTTACTTTCTAATTGGCACACACAATGCAAATGGGTAAACCAGGTGTTTCCAAACAGTCCAGCTAATGAATATTTGATAGACATATATACAGATGCAGTTGCAAGTTTCGATCCTAATTTGTCAGAATGTGTAGATGCGGCACTCAAACAACAAACGGATAAAACAGGATATATACTTGAAGTTAAAACAGTCATTAAACAATTTAGTAATAATTTACTAAATATCATTGCTTCTTCTACATTTGGTAAGTTTTTCTTTATTTACCGTTATGGTTTTACAATGTTACCTTTGTTATTTCTTTGATAAACATATGTGAAATATGATGATAATCTCTTAACATAAGTGTCAATTTTCAAACGTCTATAATAAGTCGCGCTAAGTATCATGGCACTTTTCTTAGTTGTAAGTGTTATGTTCATTGTTGGGCTTCCCATCTCCGGAATCAGTAATCATCAGTCCCAAAATTTGTCTATATTTTTTTGTAGTCGTCCTCTTTCATCATTCAAGTCAGGGATTTTTCTTTTGTCTCTATTTTATTTTCTGGTGAAAGCTTGGATATTATAAATTCCTTTGCATTGGGTTCTTTTCCTTTTTCAACACGGTTCTCCATGACGATAAATCACTGTGTGTGTGTCTCTTGCTTTAATGCTGAAAGGACGTTTTTTTCTATTTTCAAGTAAGTTGTTTTCTTTATTTTTACCTTGGATGTATCTACCCATTCATCGGCTACCGTTTTGATATTTAAAAATCCAAACTCTTACACATCTTTGAAGGGAAAATTATATTTAACAGAACGAACAATTTCGTGATTCTTGGTAAACGGGACTTTTCGTTACTTTCTTTCACTAGTCAATGGGAGCGAAGTCGCTATTACCAGGCATAAAACTATGCCCTACTAACACTCTATACAATTAAAAACACCATGAATCACCAAGAAAATAAATCTAAAGAAAATCATTTTGTTATTATTTTGTCTGACGCAGTTATCATACCATATAATAGGATGACTTCTATGAACAGGATTATTGCTATTAAAAAATCCAGACTCGATGCTAGTTCGCTTGCCCCTCGTCCATCAACGGCCTTGTTCCGCAACAAACATGAATGTGTTATTAGAATTCCCCACGAGTATATTAACACTGCATGCACAGTTGCTGCGTTCAGTGCCGAGACAAATATAAAGCGGGTAGAACTAACAGGAAAGCTTGAATTAAAAAAAATATTTTTCACAGCTTCCGAAGGCGTTTTAACTTTTCTGAAATGCGATTCAAGTTGTGCTTTAGTTGATTTACTGTGATTATTTGCAGAAATTTCACAACTTAATTTTGCCACGTGCATATATCTCCACGTGGACGATGAAAACTCACCACTGGAAAATTCTTTAGGAAAACCGAACGGTAGTATTTGTAACTAACGTTGAAAGAAGACATTTTCTTACAGAATGCTTTGTAGAGTCTGTGAATATTCAAATTCAGACTCAAATATTCCTTCTTTGACTTTGTTCGATTGCAATGACTTACATTCCTAGGGATAGTAAGTATCGTATTCTTATTTGATCTTTATCTTCATCGGTAGACTTAGCTTTTTAATATTAATTTGTTAATTATCATACTTTCGTGATAACGTCGTTTAATGTTTAGTAAATGCAGTAATTCCATTAAGGTATCCTGTTTGCAGAATTCATTAAACATTTTCCGGTTTCACTTCCTCTGTTTGTTTCTTTAAATTGCTAAATTCTGTAAACTGAGACAAGATGGATTTTGCCTTTTTATCTGGAGAAGTTTTCTCGGCAACTCTATTTTCTTGGTGTGATTTGTATAGTTTCCCAACAGCTCTAAGTTTTTTTTGTTGATATCTAAACGACCTTGCTTGTTTCTCTTCCATTATTGTAATAAGTAAACACTTTTCTGTAACAATATACCGCAGTATAAACAACTTTGGTACGTAGCGCATTTCTAAAGCAACTACCCACAAATATAATCCCAGTGTCACCTAATAGTATTGTAAAGCAAACTTAAGGTAACTTAACGTAAGGCACTTAGCACACAGCGTCTTTTTGGGAACATTGGCGATGATATCTAGCATCTGAATATGGAAAAATCTAAAATGTACGATTTTGACACTTAACCTCTCTACAAATGTAAGACAAGAATACCTCATAAGATTTTATACACTCACATCAATTGTGATTCAACTGTGTAATTGACGCTGTTACCCTCCTGGAAACAGGATTATTCCCTGTCACAAGCAAGCACTACAATTCAAATGGCGCACCTATGGAATCGCTAGGGTATTTAAAAAAAAAATATTTTACCCCTGCTCACAGGTATTGCCAATAAATATGCATATATTGTTATAAAAAAATATTGTCATGAAAAATGAAAATTACCCGCTTTTGAATATTTCTCTCAACATGCAATGTATTTCAAAGTGCGATTATGGAAAACGGTGATTCGCTGTTTATTTTGAATTGAAACATCTACCGTCAACATCATCAATTTTAGAAACTATCTTCTGATGGGTAGATAGCTAGGCAGGATCAAAAGTAACAGTAAAAGCTTCTCTAAATTTACTAACAAAAATGTTGTGTAATAAGTAATAAGTATTCTTTCTGTTTGTGAATTGTAATAATTGGCGCTAGCTAAGAACCTCTAAACGAAGGCGCAATTGACGTACATACTATTTATTTCTTTTATCTGCTACGTAATTCTATTTGTTTACATTGAAGAAAATACTGGTTTCTTGAAAGTTCAAGATCCATTCCCCAACTTGTCTATGAAGTTAGAACATTATATAACCTGTCTATATAATTTATTTATATTTTAATATGTAATGTGATATTTCAGGTCAATTACAGAAAGAAAAATATCTTCCATTTTTACAAATAATTTACAGCCCTTTAGTTCCGTATATCTCCAATTATGTTGTATACGAACAAGTGAATTTGAGTCAGAAACTGGCGAATATTAAGTGTATCAAAGAAGAATTACCAGATACAATACAAGCTTTAGGCTTAACAATACCGTCGGTAATTAATTTAGCCCAAGAAGCTAAAAGACGCTGTGAAGAAATCACAGAAAATTGCGGATATTGTGGCTTTTTAAGAGCATTGCGAACATTCCTCCAGAACTATGCAGATCATTATAGAGCGGCGCTGAAACAAATTGATAAGGGCTGGAAGCATAATGAAGATTGGACTACATTCCAACTATGTCTATCTCTTCTGCAAAATACTGGCGACGTCTTAGTAAACCTACAATTGTTAGAGAAGGATTTAACGATGACGGTTTTAGATTTTAATAAAAACGACAATGCTGTGGACTTTAAATATCTACTATTAAACGCGTCCGAACGTAAAGAATATGAATCGCTAATAAAGTGCGTTAGCGAAGGTACCAGATTATCATTATTGGATCATGGCATGACCGAATTCAATAAATTGTGTGTGGATATACACAATGTAACCTATGATGTTATATTCGCTCCGATTTCTACACAATTGAGTATCGTTACACAATCAAAAACTTGGGTGCAATTTGCAGATTCAACGTATATGGCAGATTTGCCAGACTACAGTTTTTCACCGCAGGAGTATATTACACAAGTAAGTGTCATTATTGTTTCTTACGATCTCCTTATTTGAAGAATAATGCCACTAGTCGTCTGCTTCAGTGTGCCTTTGTGAAGAGGGAAGACCAATTCCTTATGTTTAAATGTATACACTCTCACCCGAAACTGCATCGATTAATACGATACGATACGAAAGGCTATATATGGGAAAATTCTGAAAAGTTATCAGTATGCCAAAGCCGACACGTGCTATTGAACTAAAATATTTTTCTGACACCTTCGGTTATATTGGAAGTACCTATCAACTTTTTTTTTGAATTCCTATTTCAATTTTAAGATTCCTATGATAAATCAGCCTTTACCTCCGGAGTGTGTATTTTTATATTTCGTTCATAGTTATGCATCGACGGAGAAACTCAATTGCGTTTGTTTTTCACTAAGAGCGGGAACCATCTTGCCGAGATTTCTTTCATATCCAATTTTTCGTGCAAAATTGAAAACACTCTATCTTGCGATATGTTTGTGATCTTAACTATTGCAGGTACTTTGACTCGTCGATCATTAAAAACCATATCGTGAATTTTGCCAATCATTCCGGTGGTACTCACTTCCACTGGATGTCTAGAACAATCTTTTATTGTGACGGATTAAATTTTCTAAGGGCTTATTGAACCAGCCTCGTATCTTACAAACTAAGATAAATAGGCAAAGAATAATTTCCATAGAACTTAATAGGGCCAACTCGATGTTACATAGATTTTTTGAAGCCTTTATCTCATTTGATCACCAGATGTTACTTGCTAAGTTAAATTAAATTGTTTTGTATATCGTCAGTAGTACCTAAAGTTTGCAACCTGGGCTCATTGCTTACTAATCGTTATACAGAGTGTTAGGCAAACATGCGGCAAAAATTCAGGTGATTATTCCTTGACCTATTCTACGAATATTTTATCCTATGATGATTTCTGAAAAAACCCTTTGTTTCGAGGATACAGGTTAAACAAAATTTGCGACAGCCATATTCGATATTTGTTGAAATCATTAATGTAAATAAAAGTATGGCGTACGCCAATGAGTTTATCAAATACAGAAAATTGTTAACAATAACTTGAAACGGCTGTTTTATCTATTAATGTACAAGTGGATTTCACTTGAATACGTCTTGTCGGTGATTATCACCTGTATCGGTCGCAGTTGTTTACATTGAATGACGTTTGGCTGTTTAACGTGTCTTTAATAGTTAATGAAGTCCGCTACCATGTATACGATCGCTAAGATGACTGACATGCATTTCATGAATGGACTCGCTGATGGCAATTCATTACAAGCTAAACGATTGTACATTGAACGATTTCCTGGCCGTAATATCCCAAACCGAAAAATCTTCGAAAACATTCATCGACCTCTTCGTGAAACAGACAAAATGGAAAGCTAGGAAGATTAATGACAATAAGAACGTTACAACTGTAACGGAATGTGCAGGACATGATAGAGGAAGATCTAAATACTTCTACGCGATAAATTGCCAATACTTTGAATGTATGTCATTGTACGGTTTCGAAAATTCTTAAGGGCAATTTGTTGCATCCATAGCACATTCAACGTGTTCAGGCATTATTACCTGCTGATTATCGTCCACGCGCGTTATGTCAACGGCTTTTGCAAACATTAGTTCTAATCCCTCAATTCCTGACGCAGATTCATTTCACCGATGAAGCCAATTTCTCAAGAAATACAATAAGGTATTTTCATAACAATCATGTGTGAGTAGATAAAAATCCGCATAACGTATGTGAAGATAGATTTCAGCATCAGTTCTCCTTGAATGTTTGGGTTGGAATTGTGGGTGACTATCTAATTGGATCGGTATTTCTACCAGCAAGACTTACTGGCGAAATGTATCGCAACTTTTTGGAAGAAAAACTGCCCGAGTTTCTGCAGGATTGGCGACAGAAAATGCAATGTGGTTCATGCACGATGGTGCACCACCACATTTCAGTTTCGTTGCTCATGATTTTTTAACAGCAACATACGAAGATCGCTGGATTGGTCGAAATGGGCCACACGCATGGCTTGCTCGATCCCCAGACTTAAACCCCCTAGATTATTTTTTATGGGGCTATCTGAAGTCATTAATTTACGCTACTCCAGTGGAGAATTTCGACGAATTGCGAAATCGGATAATTGCTAGGTGTAACTCAATTAAAAACAACCCTGGTGTGTTTGAAAGAATTCGGCACTCAATGACAAGAAGATTGAATGTTTGTATCCAGACTGGAGGAAGTCATTTCGAACATTTATTATAGATTGAGCAACTACAATAGGCCAAGGAATAACTCTTTGAATTTTTGCTGCATGTTTACCTAACACCCCGTATAAATGATCTGTTAAACAGTTTGATCTGCAATTTTATTAGTTATCCAGACGGTCTCAAAATATCCAGCAGCATAGATGATTCTACACTATTACAAAATAATTTTCTAGTAATTAATAATTGGTTAGCGGAGTAATGTCTCTGTAAATACAGGCAGCCGTGTAGTTATTTGTTACACCAAATGTAGTCTTGTTCAGTACAACTATTCAATTAAATCTGAGGTCGTAACTAGAGATCTGACAATAAGGGATTTGAGATACAAAAACAATATTTGGCGAACATATTCCGACCATCTGTTTCTCAGCATGTAGCACCCTTGGTTTTCTTATAAGAACGTCAAAGTTTTCATGACTTACGCGTATTACGAACTTTATAATGCAGCCTTATAAGTAATTGACTGGAGTACGCTACATAAACGCAAAACCAATTACAGCAGTCCATTCGATGTTCACGATTGCAAAAGTTTATCAGAGAGGAAAAGCACATACAGTGCCAAGTTCTTATCAAACATACTTCTTAATGAAATTACCCATCACTTCTTACTCTTGCTTATTTTAACATTCCTGTTATCGCTACTCTATTCACAACACCGTTCAAAACATTGAGAGCTAGAACGAATATCATGTTGAAATAGACAGTATATCATTGGTATATTGGAAATAGCCAATATACCACTTCAGTAACTTGTTCCACGAAGTAGGCTAGAGACAACACACACTCATGAACTTGTTTCTCGCTTGTGTTCTTTTTTTTTTGTCCACGCACAATTTCTTCACTATTTTTTGTATTCAATGATTTACTTTGTCGATTTACTTCAGTATGTATATGTGGTATATACATGTAGAATATGATTCACATGTAAACGTGAAAAATGTATTTCGTTATTTTTTCTTTTTCGTATCTCTTTGTCCTGTAAATGGCTGTAATGTTGTGGGAGAAACAATAATAATAATAATTACTATATACCAAACATTTATTGAAAATTGATATGAATTGAGAAGAGACGTCCAAAAACGACTTGCTTTATACAGTGTTTCGTTTAAAAAACAAAACTTAGGGTACGAAAACTGAACATCATGTATACTTGAATATAATTTTGTATTGCGCAGTTCGGGAAACGTGTTATTCGCCCACGCGCTGGCAGTACACTGAGCTTAGGCTTAAAGGGTAACAGACGTAATGAAAATCGATTTCCTCAGATATGACATTTGAATAAATTAAGTCCTCTCATTTTAATATTAACTGCCTTCCTCTTTAAAAAGGACCAGTTAAGAAAAAGATGTATTTAAAAATAATGTATTCTATTTGAAGTAGTACTGTTCCTAAGCATAGCAATATTTATTTGTGGCTATACACTTTTGTTTTAGATTGGCCAATACTTAATGACACTACCGCAGCATTTGGAACCTTTTCTGTTCAGAGAAAATCCAGCCTTAAACTGTGCACTCAAAGCAGCAGATTCTGAATATGCTACTGCAGCTGACGTAGAGGGTGCGCTAGCCGATGTATTTCTAAATATTGTATCCCGCGGAACCTGTCAAACATATTCAGATCAAATATTATCTATCTGCGAATTAAGCGCTGCCGCTAGTCGTCAGTTGGCACACGATATCGGTAAGAAAGATATGTGATTCCTTTTGTACCTGTTATACCGCTCTATAGTTCTTGTTGTAATTGAAAAAAAGAATTAATTGTGTAAACAGGTATAATATAGCAATAGGTAAGAGATCTTTTAATCAAAATTGTTAGCCTTCCTATTAGCGGTAATTGTTTTATTGTATATGAGGGTAGTCTGAAAAGTTTTCAATGTACATAGAAACAAGTATTGTTTTGCTAAATTCGGCGTTTACGAATGTGATGGCTTTCTCATCCGATGAAAATCTCTGTCTTCCGAACAAGACTTTCGGTCTAGAAAACAGAACAGTCGGTGACCAGATTAAATATATTGGACGATCTATCAATTTGAACTCCAATTTGCGATATTTTGCTACAGTGATCACTGAAGCATGAGACTTTTATTTTTTTTTGTATTTAGTCTGTCAAGTAATGATGCCCAGTATACCACCGTTATTGTTTTTTCTCATCTGCGGTTATTAATCGACACTTGTTTCTTACTTATTTCATTGAAACAGCTTTAACAGGGCTTTAGAAATGTTGATTCGAATGCGCCCTAAGATAAGAAATAGATACACGATAGCCATAAAGTATATGGAAAGCTCATTGAGCAGGTCGATTTTTAAATTCACTTGGGCTTTGCGTTCTATATATATATATATATATATTTTTTTTTTTTTGCTTATCATTAGAGATGACTGAGGCAGGTGGAATTATTTCGTTTTTGCAGCGACTAGATAGATGCGTGTCTATTCACCTTATGAGAATGGATTCGTGTTTCCTACTGGTGTCCCCAAGAGTCGACAAAACACGAGCCTGTCTAGTCTCTGCAAAAAAATAATAATTTCATCCGCCTTCGTCCTCTTTAGTTATCACTGTCTCTCTAGAAGCACCTACTGCAAAAATGCATTAGTATGTTTGAAATACAAACAACGGTGGTGGGAAGCTAAATACATACGCTTGTTCTTATTTTCAGGTTACTTAGGTAATGTTCTTGAAGATTTAGGTTTAACATTGACCGACACTTTAAAGCAACTAATTATATTATTACGACTTCCGGCAGATCAGTACCAAGCACAAAGCAGTGGTTGTTCAGCTCGATATGTGGCTGCAATTAGGCAAATGAGAAATATCCAGTCTTCAGGTTAAGCTGTTAATATAATATAAGTATATATATGATCATGTTATTTATGTTTGTTTTATGTTTGTACCTGATTTTCCATATTACAAAGTTTACAGAGAAACAAAGTAAATAAAGTTTCTGGTAAGTTCATTTGTAAACATAATACATATGTATTATGTTTAAAAGAAAATTCAATAGCTCAATAGTTTCAACCTATTCCTACGATTCCTGTGGACATTAGAAAAATGTTTGAACTTATTAAAATAAAAATAGTCTGGTGGTTAACAATTTGACCCCTTCAGACCTGGTTTAGTGTTCTTCGTAAAAAAAGAATATATAACCTGATATAAATTGGAATAACCGGCATATTTATAAAAATTACGTATACATTTCCTAAAAAAACAATGTACATGGATTTGTTCCGACTGTATGTTAATTACGCGGTAAAAAATCTTATGTATATACCCTCAAGGCGAATTATCCGGCTAGTCACCGTATATCCAGAGACCACTTACTAAAGTTTGCCAATTTCCGTGCGCTTTACGAAATTAGCAAAACTAGACAAACTCGTGTTTATTCGTCACGTGAGAATGAGTTCGTGTTGTCTACTGGTTTCCTCAAGAGTCAACAAAACCCGAGTCTGTCTAGTCGCTAGAAAGTTTCCCTTCCTCATCTCTACTAATCATAGTCTATCATCTTACTTATCAAATCAGGTAAGTGCAAGTTTTGCCTAATAGTTAGGGTAGTAGACCAGGGTTAGTATTGTATCTACATAATGCACTGAACTTGTTCGAGTGAAGTCAATAAGGAATTAGTTTTCACTTTGATAAACGTTTTGATTTGTAATATTCTATATTTTCAACAAGTTCATTATCAATTTTAACATATATTTCATGGTTGATTTATAGCCAAGTTTAATATTTTTCTCGTAATAAAAATACGATGTAGGTTGAAAAACACATTGTTTCTGATTTAATAACTTTTGCATTTAGACGACAAGGACATAAGTTATAAGTTTGATAGATGTAATTGTATGTAGACATTTGTAAATAATTACTGAAAAATATTCCTAAATAAAAATAATATTTTTTACGGACACAACTAAAGTCCCACACATCGAAATTTCTAGGATCAATTTTACCAGAAAATGTTAAAATTTCCTTCATTAAATATTTCTCAGTGCCTATAATCTCTTAATTTTGTAAAAACGTTTTTTTTTGTGGTAATGTGTTAGATGGTATTGCTTCTCTTGTTTAAAAGCATTACTACACCGACAAGCGCCCATTTAATTCTTTACATTGTTGGACTATACAAATAAAGAATCCTAGTCAGATTTATTTGCCGCTGCGTGGGCACAAAAAAAAATTGAAATAGTACAGAATAAGTATAAAATTTCTTTGTTAATATGAAATATATGCATGTCATGTTTCTAACAATTTTTCCTTCAATTTGGTAATGTAGTATACAAATATTGCTAAACATTTTCTCTTATAGTTTTATTGTTTAATTATTTTTGTTTTATTATTATCAATATAAAGGAATTTCATCAAGTTCCTTCTCCATGTAAACACAACTAACACTTGATATAAGAATGTACTAATGTGACATAAAACAAGGAGGCAACACTCGAATTAGTTCAACCAAGACCAGCTTTAGAAATCCATCCCCAAAATACTGCAGATCGACAAGTGCTTCCACTTTGTCGATCAGGTCTTACATGTTCTTGTTAGTATTTCGTGGCCTCCAAAGTCTCCAAATCCAAATCCTGGGAAGATGAAAATACTTTTTCATCTTCCCAAAATTTCATTTGCAAAATTGAATTCTCGCGGGTTTCTTTGCTAGGTCGAAACCCAACTTTTCTTAGTCTTCTCTGAATCGTTATTAAACTGCAATTTATGCGAACTTCTTACAAAATTCTTTGTGCAGTAGTGAACGATCTTTCACGAACATAGTTAGCTATATTTTCATCCTCCTGTCATATTGTAGCTCATCGTCTACCTTGAGATTTAGTTCTAAGAGGTCTGTTCCTTTCTTCTTCTGATCTCCTTAACCATCCCCACATTACAATGGGTTTAATAAACATGTTTGTATTTACCATATTTAATTAATCCCAAGACTGGTGGAAAATTATTCTAGGTCAAAGACAGGCCAAGCAATTTCTTATTGGATATCGTCCTACATTAACAGCGGACCTACGAACTACAGGCAGAAAATCTGCTAGAACAATAGTGGGTGTGTTAATAGGACACTGTATGCTCAACAAGCACATGAACAATCTGGGCCTGACAAAAGAAACAGCATGTAGATTCTGCCAGTGGGAAAAAGAGATTGCCATCTATTTGCTGTACACTGGCAGGAGTATGTCTCCCAGAAATGGGCTTGGAATACTCAGAAGCCGAAATTCATGTGAAAGGATCATTCACAGCACTATTAAATCTAGCGAAGGAAGTAATTGATCTAATGAGAGGAACCACAAAAGTCGTGGTGGGATAGATAAAGAACTACATTGGAAAGTAATCTAATCTACTATATATATTGGTGCGTGGAAAAGGAAGCTAAGATATCTTCTACAATTTGCGGGTTTAATATAGACGGACTCGTGTATCGACTTTCAAGAACCAGTAAGCTACACATTCCTATGAGACGAATAAACACGAGTCTCCCCAATTTCTGCTAATTTCATGAAGTGCAAGGCACAATTATTCACATCGGCTAAATAAAAATTTTATACATAAAATTGAAATTAAACTGTCGTAAATGATTTTTAATGATATTTGGAAATAACTCTAAAGCTCTTTAATTATACTACTGGATTCCACCAACTTGGATTTCTAATAAAAATATATTTAGGAGTTTCTGGAAATAGTCGACTTATATATGAATATATTTGGCACATAAGAATATTATCTGTCGAAATGTGATCTGGTTACTGGTACTGGTGATGAATCGAAGGTTTTTGTTCCACCTGGTGAAATGCCGAAGGAAATACCAAAAGACGACCACTGTAAGAAAGCAATGTTATGTATTTGGCGGAAGAGAAATCGAAAAATGTCAAACAACATTTGCTACCGATGAAACGCAGAAGAACGTCAACATTGGTGCATTCCGGATAAAAACAGCAAACGCCACTTTAACGTTAACAGTGACATGTACTTAGTACAGTTTGATCAATTTCATTTTGCAGAAAACATGAAAAGATCACGTAAAAAGAACCAAATTGACTCCCATCACAATAATGCTTGTCCACAACGTGCTATCGAATCGACAGCCAATAAAGCTTGGGAATTGCCTCATTTGATTTGACCGTGTGCCAAACAAATTGGAAGCGGTAGTTGAAGTTGATAGTGAATACGCCCTGGAATAATAATTTGAACATGTTCTTGTTGCTTTTTTATTTCAATCAATAAGCCAAACACTTGATAATTTCAATCTAAAAAATTACAAAAGTACCTTTTTAAAAACGGCTACGGACGATTTTGCTGACCAATGACAAACTTTTTATCTGGCAGCATAATTCAATTTTTGCCATCTTTAATTGATTAAATACATTACGCAACTTTGTATTTTAATAACAAGTGATAGCTCCATTTATAAGTATTTAGGAAAGAGTGATTGGTAGATTAGCTGTTAACAAAAATGACCTCTATATGAAAAATGTAATCTATTGTTTCTTTTATATATGTTACGTTATAATTATAATTACGATATCTCTGGCGCCCACAATTTAAAAGTACGATCATACGAACTAGTAACAACATATTGATTATCGACAGAAACATCGACACACATTACTCTGCTGTCATGCCCAGAGAGGGTTTTTAACGGTTGCCACGTACGATTTGTCCATACTTTAGCAGTATTATCGTACGAACTTGTCACTAAGTAATCACCATTTTCTTTTTGAAATTTAACATCGGAAATTAAACTAGTATGAGCAGGAATTGTATATAGAACAGATCTTTTACGCAGGTCCCATATTTTTACAGTGTTATCATCACTTGAGGTAGCTAGGTGGTACCCATTTGGTGAAAAATCGATGCCATAAATCGGTTTTAAATGTCCCTCCATGAACATTATACATCTTCCCGTTCGTAGATCCCAGACCCTTCCAAATGCATCCAAGCCTCTATAAATGAAAACAAATACTGTTAAAACCTGTAAAACGCTTATTAGATGAAAAGTAATTTACCCTGTTGCACACACAGAACCGTCTATTTGGAAACTTATACAATAGACTGGTTTTCCATGTCCTTCTTGATGTAAAACTTCTGCACATTGTTGTAAATCCCAAAGCCTCCAAGAGCAATCATGACAGCATGTACCAAGAAACCGACCTGATGGATGAAATGCCAATCTGGATACTCTATGAGGCATATGCCCCTCAATATCTGCTATTGGTTCTTGGCTGCAATAATTCGAATCTTTTAATTTTGAAGTTAACTTTCTCTTACAGCTTAACATACCGGGTGTCCGTTTCAAAAAAGAAAATCTACTATAAAAGTAGCCAAGATTGTTTCATTAACAATACTTTAAATGATCGGAACTGACCGCTAGAAGACGCAACTAATGTAAAAATGTAGAAAAAGCATAATATCTCGAAAAATTATGTTTAGCTAAATGCTTAATGACGAATTGTTCAAAATAAAATTAATTAAATCAACGGTTATGTTATATCTGGTAGAATTCGCGATAACTTTGGTTTTCTTAATAAATCCTTAAGCATATGGATTCGTTTTAAAGAGACATAAGAAATATTATTCAGTTGGAGCATAACAGACAAACGCCGCGCGCCGTTCGCGAACTGCAAACCGCTAAAAAATTCAAAAGTGTACTTAATATAAACAAACCCTGTTTGTAACCGGTTCGGATTCGAAATTCGCATATAAAATTCTAAATTCAATTTTTCATTTTCAGATTTCGAAGTTAGGGGCATTGGCATATTAGCATTTAAAAATTGCATTCGACAGCACACGTTCACGCAGACGTTCCTTTCTTCTTACTAGATTTACAGTAAAATAAAGCACAGTAAAATAAAAACACATAAGCATCGGTAACCTCCGCATCACACAAGTTTAATTCGTTATACAGTATGTCCCCGGATAGACTTTAAAAGAGGAAAAACTTTCTTATTTTTGATTTCTCAGAAAATTTCAGTCTTGTTGATTTGCTCTGCTTGTTTTTAAACCCCCCAAAACACAAATTACTTTTTATTTAACTCAAACGGTTCTCGAGATAGTATCATTTTCCTTCAAAATTTGGACTTGCGAGTTTTTTTCGTAATTTTTAGAAGTAACTCTAGAAGGCGGATTTCATTGAAAAATACCACTGACAGCAGATGGCAAATCTAATAAGTTAAGTAGAATTGCAAATTAAATCCCTAACAAAAATTGAACAGTATTTATGCTATAATGTTGACTTTTAACCAAGAATTTATCTAATTCAATGTTACGGAACCGGGGAAAGGTGCTGCCGAGTTGTTATCAGAAAATTCAACCAAAAATACCCAGAAGTTACCATTTCAAATTCTGGTGCAAAAAAACTTGGTGACAGAATTCCTTAAAGCAGGCTTGCTTTTAAAGATTAAGGAGTCAAAGAAGTTGCTCAATAAAGACGATGCTGCTTCAGTTCTTACCGTTCGTTCCGCAAGAGAAGCTCCCAAGTTGTCTTTAAGAAGGAGGGCAATACAAACTGGGATAAGTAAAACTCATTTATAAAGAATCTTCAAAACCGCAGTTTAGGCAAACTTTAGAAAATAGTGATGAAGCCAAACGTCTCGATTTTTGTTTGAAAATGGCCTACCGAGATTCAAATTTTCATAAACGAATTGTGTTCTCCGATGAATCAACCTTTTCAACTAACGGAGTCATTTCAGCTCAACATTGCCAGTACTGGAGTGAGACAAATCCAAACATCAGGATTTCTTGTCGCAGACAATATTTAAGAAAAGTTAGTTTGTGGTGTGCGGTTTCGTACTATTATGGGCATTATTTGCTCATATTTTTTTGATCAAAATTTAAACCGTAATTCGTATTTGGAAATGTAAATTTTTTAGCTGATAAACTGGATGAATTGCCGTTAAATTACCAAATGGAAATATTTTTCGCGCACGATGGGTGCCTTACTCATTATGCCGGTATTGTTCGCCAATGACTCAATAGTTCCATGATAATTGGATAGGCAGAGATGATAACATTTTATGGCCACTGAGAAGTCCTGATCTCACAATAATTGACTTTTTATCGGTGGGGTCGTTGAAAACAAATTGTCTACAGTGAGCCACTAGACAATGATGTAGAGCAATTAAAAAAATAGGATACAAAATGCAGTCCAGTCCAGCTAATTTCATATTTTCAATTAAAAATTAAATCAAGTTAATTCAATCCAAATCTCTCATTGAAACCTTTCTACTTTATACTATCTATACGAATCGACGATTCTGCCACTAAAACTGGTTATTTCGTTAACATCCAACCAAATCCACGGACCTGCCAAATCTGCAAATAGATCCTGCCAAATCTACGGACACAAAAAGGTTCACCGAGCGTCCATTAAGTCACGTGGTGTCAAACCAGTGAACTATCTTTGTATAATTTTTTTACATTCTACTACCATTTCTGCGTCCGGGCCAGTCAATGTTATTTTTTATCCAGACTGCACATGGTGAACTCTACTACTACTTGTGTGTGTGTCACTTTAGGTGGTTCACCCCCCTCTGTACATATATATACACATACGTTACGTCAATTCCTCAAACGTTGGAACTGTGCATACAAACAAATGAATTTCAATTTGATCAATTTTTATTAAACTCATTACTTTCATAATAAAACGTTTTACACATTTTATATCTAAAATCACTCAAAGGTATTAAAAAATTTAAATAACAGGAATTAAACTGGGCAATGATTTAAATGGCGGTCTTGTGGTGTCGAATCGATATGAAAAGTTTTTTCCCTGTACTGCTGAAAGCTTTAAGAAATATTGCATCGTGCAGCGATTTGTTGGTGTCGCCGTTCATATCATTATCGTAGCTCCAATGTAAACTCATTCTAAGACGCATGTTACTTATGTTACATCAAATTAAATGCGTGTTTACCATAACATACCTTTGGAAATCCCAGAGTTTAACGGAACCGTCTGCTGCACAAGAAGCCATATTGCAAATGGTTTCTTCTTGAGAAATAGTTGCTTTTGGATGGAAAACGATTGCTCCAACATGACAAGTATGACCTTTCAATGTTTGCTTTAGATGGCAGTCAGGAACAGTCCACACTTTACATAATCCACTCCTGGGGTCAAAAAACGTTATTAACGACTACGAGCTGATAACAGAATGTTAATTTATTTAAAAAAATAATAAAGATATTATTTAAAGCTGAATTCTTAAGTTTCCAATAGAAAAAAGTATTCTATCAAAAATTTTACACACTTATTGCTGCTTACACAAAACAAACCCTACTTTGTCAATTGTTTCCTTATTGGTTAAAAAAATCAATTTAATGATTTTTTAAAATAACGAATTTAGCCCCAATTTTCGAGTAGAATATGTCAACATTTTCAAAAATTGGGATTAACGTTTAAAAAATTGAGAATCTAATTCTTCAGAAAAAAAAAAAAAATACTATCTTAAAGGGCGATACAGGCTACATCTATGATATTATACATCGTTGAGCTTGTTTTTGAAAAATCTATCTAGAGGATCCATAACATACAAGATATCATACCATTTAAAATGAGTTATCATTAAAGAGTCCAAACGATGTGCCCGACTATCGCGCACATCCGGATATTTCTGCAACAATGTAAACATGTTAGGTAAGTTATTTATGTTTTTTCTTAACGTTTTGTAAAGTGATTCAATATATTTATTTTTAAATAAGCGCACTGTTATTCTGGTAAACTCTCCACGCAACCGGGCACATCGTTTGGACTCTTTAGTTATCATACTCATTTTAAAGCAAATGTATCATACCATTTATAAGTGCATTTGGCATGCACTTATAAAGAATATCATACATTTGCCATTTAGTATTTGGCAGAATTACCATAATGTTATAAAAAAACTACATACCAAGAGGCAGTTGCAATTAATTGAGAATTTGGACTAAACTGGCAATACGATATGGGTCTTGTATCTCCTACTTGACTACTGTGAATTGATAACATTTGTAGCCTCTTCTGAATTTCCTGCATTTTCGCGGTTTTTGTAGCACTTGGCAAAGCAGAGGCATTTCTAGCGTCTTCTAATCTAGTTTTTGCTCTTGGTAAAGAATATTCCGCTATCCATGTTCTAGCGATTTTTAACGTTTCAGGTCCTTCATGATACCATGTTGATTCCTGATCTTTTTCTAGCAGTTTCTTTTCTTCTTCAACTTCCTTTCTTATTATAGCATCTTCTCCTATGCTATAATTTAATTTTTATTATATAAAGTGTATCATAAATGCTTGGCCAACCTTTACCAACGTAATGTATGGATCGAATTTGTAAGAAAAAGCCCCTGTAAATATGTGTCCAAAAATGTTTCCTTAAAAAATTTTCACTAATAGCAAAAACTTGCATGTGGTACACGATATGTTTATGTCTGTCAATTGAAAATATGAAACATTGTTTATGTCTATCATTTAATTGCTAAGAAACAAAAAGGTAATATCTAATTTGACACATATAGCACACTTGAAAAACTCGATTAAACGGTAGAAATAACGTTTAAACTAATGTTTGTAAGTGTATAATTGTTTGAGGAAGTATTTGTAGGCACATACTTATATGACGTTTTGTTCAATACATCACGTTAGTAAAGTTTGCCCAAGCAATTTCGATACATGTTATATACACAGACACAGTAGTAGAGTTACAGTCAGTGAGCAAAGTAAAATAATTATTTTAAAATATCAAGCTTTCGATCCTCTTCGATCTTCTTTGACACAAAGAAATTGAAAACAGTGATAATATCTTTGACATGTTGAAAGCGAGTACTTACTAAATCAGTTGAGATTACTTGAAAACAATCTTTGAAATAGCACACCGTGAACTTTCTTTCAAAGGCGCAGATGATTGGTATTTCATTTGTTTAATTAATTTATTAACTTAAGCAACCTGCAGCCCTGAAGAAGATCTCAATAAAAACAGGTATAGGTATATTACAAGAGTATTCTTTTACATTGCCTACTGACGGCAACTCCCAGATTATTTTACTACCAAGAAAATTACCTATATAAACATATGTAGAGTCTGTAAAAAGTGGTGAAAGAATTATGTATATTGATCTCTGCACTTCATTTAACAAAATACTTTAATATTAAGCCATAAGCATATAAATCAAATATATAAATAAATCCCCCAATTGAAAATAACTTGACTAGTGTAATTATCAAAATTAATGAAATTGTATTATGATAGATACATTAATGTTATCATGTTTTTCTAAATCAAAGAAACTTAAAACAAATTCTACCACAATACAGTAACACTTAGTCAACGATATTTTTAAAAGTCCAATGTTATTACACACATTTCAGCTATTTGTAACTTAAAAATGCTAACGAAATGCTTCTACTACTCTTACTAAGACCTCAAACCCGATTATTGTACAACATGTACTTATTAAGAAAATCAACAGAAAAATTGCATCATTACATGTGCTTCTTTTGTAATTTTATATGTATTCTGTACTACTAAATATAATATAAATACCAAGATAAAATATCACGTAAACGGTTCCTTCTTTCGGCAGGTCCTTCACCAAATAAACAAATTGGTTCGCCTAACTGCCTTAAGTTTCTTTTTACTTCCGCATCATCAGTAGATACATTGATAGACCTAGCTTTTTTCCTTCGTTCAAATTCTTCCAACAATGCCTGCTTATCTTTTGACATAGCATCCTCCAATTCCATATATTCTGTGAAAAAAATGCTTAATATTTGTTACAATCTTAACATTTCCAATTACCATTAGATATGTGGATATGTGTATTCTGTGGAATGTTAACTTCATTTTCATTATTTTCGCTTGAGTTTTCTTGGGCAGCGGCAATTCGAGCCTTTTCTGATTCCTCCAATGATCCGTAATGAATGGTTCGAGGTTTCTTAATGTATTGAACATCGTCTTCATCAGACATCTTCTAAATTTCTAATTGAGGAAATTTGTTTTCCAATAAATATCAGTTTATAACCTCTACCTATTAACCTAACCTCACTATATGTTTTTGTTTCAATAAACTTGACGAATGACAGTGACAGAAACTCTTTAAGATGTTTTACCACTATTTTCATTTTAAAGTTACTACTCCTTTTTAGATGTTTTTGTTTTGGTATTCAATCGAATAGTTTTGTCTGCACGTGTGCTATTCGTTTCTCTCTTTAATGTTTTTCAAAATCGGTAAAATTCTTGGAAACATCGTTTTAATTAACAAATTTTAATACTTGAAAATTAATTGTAACTTATTAAAAGATATATTTAAATTGTAATTTGATGATAAATGAAATATTGAAATTTCATTCTAGCGATTAGTCTGGGTATTTACTGCATTAAATGCTAGAAGTATTTACAATTGAACAAGAGCGATCATTGAACTTGCCGACGAGTTCATGCATTTTCTCTTTCTTTTCCCAGGCTTTGAAAAGACTGAAGTTTATAAAAATAAATATGAAAGGCCTAATTAATGTACAGTCAGTATAGATTTTGACCCCCTTTTGGCTTTGAGTTTCTTTATAGTGATGCCGTTAACTTAGCCTTAAAAAGTGTTTCTTTCTTCGGTTTAAACTAAACTGTGTCCTGACGGAGTATACGTAAAGGAATTTAGAAAAATCTAGATTGCTGAAGACTTTTATACGACAATTTTTTTAAGACGTACGGTATTGATTTGCCTCAAAGGCTTGGCCCGGCAAATATTACGGACTATACATGGTTTATAGGGGTCTTACGTGGTTTCTATTGGCTCACTGACTCATAAAAAACCAAGGGACACATTTTTTTGTTGGAATTTTCCAAATGACTGCACATCTACATACGCGTCTCCGAAAATTTGAGAAATTTAAAAAGTGAAACCAAAAGGTTTTGTGTAGTGTATTTAAAAATATATATCAATAGATGTGAGTTGTGTCATTGAAATGTAGCTTTTTGTGATTATTAGTGCAAAACATGGAATTTGAAAAGAAATGAAAAGAGTGGTATTGATTATTTTTAATGTTTTGGAGTTGTTATAAAAAAAGGTGACTCATAAGATTTATCAAGAATTTTTTAAGTATCTTCTGAACTGGGAACACATAACACATATAACAGTATTAAATAACTGGTAACTGTACTTTTTATACTGATAAATAATAAAGATAACCAAACAAAACACAAAAATGTTGCCTCAACAATATTGCTTACGATGGAGATATCATCATTCCAATTTACAGACAATGTTTTCACAATTGTTGGAAAGGGAGGCATACTGCGATGTACTTTTGGCTTGTGAAGGAAAGACAATTAAGGCCCATAAAATAGTTTTATCCGCATGCAGTACTTATTTTGATACAATTCTTTCTCAGTACGAAGAAAAAGATCCCATACTTATAATGAAGGATGTTAAATACGTAGATATAAAATGTCTTGTAGAATTTATGTATAAAGGAGAAATAAATGTGGACCATGTAAGTAAAATAATATTTTAATAGATAACAATAATTGTCTAATCTGAATGTTGAGAAAACGTATCGATTAAAAATAATTTTTTAGTGTCACCTGGCAACATTGCTGAAGACTGCAGAAGAATTACGTATTAAAGGCTTGGCAGAAGTTTCATGGAGAGACGAAGAGTGTAATAATGAGTCAAATACAAATGGAATACAATCATCTGTCTTACCGCAAGTTTCTACAGTAATGGACAGTCCTAGATCTACAGATCAATCCAACAAACGTAAACGAGGAAGGCCACCTATAGATGATTATGATCAACCTACACAGACTTCCTTTACCCCTAAAATAGTGAGCGTTACAGGTAACGCTGAAGATAACTATTCGAATGATGCGATGTCAAGTAGTGATCAAGATTTATCAATATGGGAAGAAGATAACCCAACAAACGATGATGCAAATGAATCTGATGGGCCTCCAGTAAAAGTCAAAACGGAAATAGTAAGTTTTTTTTCAAATTTACTTGATTTTAACAAATTATTAAGCAATATCAAAACTTTGTTACTTTGGATCTAGTATGTAGAGTTGTGATTAAATTTATTTTATCATGAAAAATACAATGGCATTGAAGTAAACAGATTGTTTTGTTGAGTTTTAATTGAATCTTTATATTGACAAACTTAATTTAACAAAAGAAAACAGGAACTTGAGATAATTCTTCATATAAATAAGCAACAACCATTAGGCATGAAACAAAAAACAAAATAACAAAAAAGGAATTGTTTTCTTTCCTGCTGAAAGATCTGTTCAACATTGTTGTCTTGGAGGCAGTATTAAAATTTGATATGAAATAGAAAAATGAAAATGTTAATTTTGCTATAGCTATATAGCTATATAATTCAACCTCAAGGACATTCATCAACATTAAGTAACGGATAATAATATGTAGTTGCTATCATGGATCAAAATCCCTGTGAATGTATGAGATGTTTTATTTAGTTGTTATTCTAAATGTTTTAATTCTATGTTATTGTATTATACTGTATATGACGGTTTAAGTAAGTTCATTCCTTTCTTCTTTGGCATTTCTCTCTACACAACCTTGTATTTTTTGTGCGTTCGTTTATTGCTTCACATATTATTAATCTTTTCTCACCTTTTTCCTTTATTGGCTCCTCCCATGTTTTCTTAGGTCATTCTTGGTATTTTTGTTTCATATACTCTTCTGGTAAATCTTCCATCATGCGTTTGGCATACATATCCAAACCATACACCAGCTGATTTATCGGTATTTTGTAATCAATTTTTCATTTCGTATTTTACCTCTTCTTATTTTGCATTTAATCTTGCTTAGGAATTTCATCTCTATTGCATTTATTCTTTATCAGTGTTTCTCTGTTAGCGTCCACGATTCGCTGCTGTATGATATCACTGCTTTGACCATTTTCTTTACTACCTCGCTTTTTACATTTTCTTCAGTTTCCTCTTTGCCTAAGAATGTCAATATTTTCATTGTGTTGATGTTTTTTTCCTTTTTTTTTAATTCTTTCTCGATTACTTCCTTGCTCAATTTTCCACTTTTCTCAATAACGGTCCCTAAATATATGTGATTGTGCGTGTATATATATATATAGGCCTCGAAACGGCCTTTCTGGATTAATTAATTATTATGGCAGTACTTATGTGTTGTTTACCATACTACGTCAGAATCCTCGCTATGATTATTTATACATTTTCATATTGATTTTTTCTAATTCACATTTAAAGATGTTATAGGTCTACTCCTAATTCGGCCAGCCATATAGTCGGCAAACATCAGTTCTGCCATTTTGATTCCTTCAATCTCTCAGTAACCTAAATCTAATTTTCTCATATCTTTCCTTGCTTCCTTTATTACCCCATCTATTACTGTTGCAGATAATAAATAACTCGGCATTCATCCCTGTCTTGCACCTATTTCTGTAGGGAATTTAATAAATACCTGGCCTTGGCAAGAAAAAAGAATTATGTATAAAACTCATATTATATTCAATATTTCTTTTGAGATCGATACGCTTGGTTCGACGTTTTTCTATCATTTGTACCTCGTATAAAAAGTTGCGATTTATTTTTATTTTTATTTGAAAATACGAAATAATCGTTAGAAGCTAAATCTGGTGAATATGGCGGGTGCAAAAGCATTTTTTCTTCTTTCTCTAGCGACGATACAAAACAGAATTTTTTTCTTTCACAGCATTGAAACCTTCCAATTAGTTGGCACAGTACTCGCCAGTAATCGTTTTGCCCTTTTTGAGGCAACTAACGTCAATTCCGGTATGCGCGATACATCGCAAAACATTGGCCATGATCTTGCTTGGCCTTACAAGTATACTTGCTCCGGGTTCAGATCGTGTCATAGTTAAACGAAAATTCGATGTTTTGTCCGAGCTTTTTTAGAAGAGGGAAAGGTGTAGGCAACAGTTAGTACGGTAACTCTACGTGTGAACCACACCAGAAGCGAAAATCAACTACGGCTTTGACTTTCTTTGGCGCGGATTACCCACAAAAAACCCACTGGTTGGACTGTCCTTTGGTCTTCTTTGTTGTTATGAATCGACCCTAAAAATCATCGGGTTACGCTTTAATATTGTCAATCATTCTTTTGAAGCATGGCAACACCTAGCGGAAAGCTTCTTTACATCCAAACGAATTGTAAACATGTTGTGCACCCTGCCAATTGGTCCAGAGCTCCGCCAACTTCTCGCACTTTCAATCTCTGATCAATCATTACCATATCGTGAGCTGATCATATCCGATGTGGTGATCTCATTTGGACGAACTAGACACTCATCGAAAATGCTCGTACAACTGCATTTAAATTCAGTAATCCAACATTTTATGGTCGATAACGAAGGCGTAGAGTCCCCATTAACTTCACTAAGTTCAACTTTTATCCCATCATTCGTTTTCTTTTTCAATATTATTATTATATGTTAACTAGCTAGCACTAACAAGCAGTCCGTGATTGATTATTCGTTTCTGTTGTTCATCTCTCGTGTATATTGATGTTCATTCGAACAAGAAACAAACAGAATAAATAAAAACAAAAATATTTTATTTATTCTGGGTCAAAATGTGATAATAATGATGTTTGTACGAGAGAAGGAAATGTTTTCCTTATTAAAAATGTAGAAACAGTGTTTGTTGTATGCAACGTTTAATTATAGACAACTTTGAGTTCTATACCCCTACCAGCTAGCGCTAATGAAATTTTACATTACTACTTGTGTAAAAGTTAACATTTATTGTTGAAGCAGTGACAGCACAGAAACCGGTTGAGTAGTTCGCTTACAGTGAATGTGAAAAAACATTTTATTTAAAAAAAAAAATAGAATTTCACGTGAAGGTTTTCGTTGTGTAATTTTTTACAATCTCAGTAAAGGCTTAACACAATGGCTGGAATCGCTTCGTTCAATCTTTGGTAATAATGTAAGCATCATCACAAGAGAATGTTTACAACTGGTTTGCAGAATTTTGTCATGGTTGTACTTCAATCAATGATGAATTTACATGCATATCGACTAAAATCAGTTGTTCCAAAAAATATCGATGAAATATGGTATAATTGCAGAAAATCGACATATGACGTACCATTTAGGCGCAAAAAAGATCCGTTTTCGACGAATTCCACATAACTTGACAAAATGCCCAAATTCGATAAAGGAACCTTAAAGCCCGTACACAACTTAGTAATAGGTGATAAAGCTTGCACATATGCGTACGAACTGGAAACAAAGCAACAATCAACTTTGAATGTTCTCATTTCTCAGATGAACTGGATCCAACAAAAGAAACAAGCTCGTTTACGAAGCACTTCCAATAAGAAGATTGCTTTGTACTGGACATGTTGCAAACATTGTTTTGAAGGATCCAAGAACAGTTAATATTGAATGGTATTACAACAATTAGTTTGCAAGACATCATGGCAATGCCAGGCGTCACACAGTACGGCAAACAATTGATTATTTGAAGGAGAAAAAACATTGAATTAATGTTTGCGCATTGTCTGTATTCAACTGATTTATTGTCCAACGATTTTTTATTGTTGCCAAATGTTAAACAAAAAATGCATGGGCGAAGATTTTTATCACCTCAAGACCGTGTTGAAGCCCACAAAAACTACCTTTTGAAATATATTTTGAAAAACTAGGATCAAATTTTTTTAATGGGTTCGAATCACTATTCACATGTTAGGCAACAATCATCTTTAACGGCGAGCGGATGGTCGTAACAAAACCATGAAACGTTTTATACCCACAATTCACATACTAAAGGTGCCCGAGGTTATAGCAAGTTGGAAAGATTAAACACTCCATTAGGCCGTCGGTGTGAGTTAAAAAAAGTTGAATCGCCATTCTAGTATGTAAAGCGTACTAAATCGGCATTTCCAAAAAATCTCGATTTATCTCGAAAAGAGAACACATACAATGTCCCTTAAGTTAAAAAAATAGGTTAGCAACTGATAATTACTTTCTGTATAGTGCGCCAACCTAGGACATAGATGGAAGATCATTCCTTCACGGAGTAATTGACAGAAAAAGCTATCATATAGAAAATATTGGGAGGCAAATGTTACACGACATAACATTATATTCAAGTATACATATAGCGTTTAGTTTCCGCAGCGCACGATGTCTGAAGTTTTAAATCAAACGTGGTTTTGTACACTACCGTCCGTATTAGTTCGGACACCCAGTAAAATGTTGTCTACTAACCTCTACTAAAAGATAATATAATCGCGTTTATATATAAATAACATATTTATATTAGGTCCTTTATGAAGTTTATAACCAATTGTACAGGCAAACTTTTAAGAATAAGGACTAAAGAATGATTAAAACCCTATTATACTTTATGACCCACGATAGTAATTTTCAGGATAACTATGATCGCCAAAAATAGGATTATTTTTGCAACAATATTGCAGGTAATAAATTTACAAATGTCTTTGGGGTAGGAGTAGGCCACTCTAAAGTTTATTGTGTATTGATAAATACTTTAGTTTCTAAATAAACCCGCTTGTAGGTGCGTTAGTGTTAAGAGCACATCTTTTCGTGTGAACCGGATTAAAGTTATCAACATGCCGAGAGGAAAACCGATAAGTTTAGAAAAGCGCTTTGCAATTGTTGCTTTTCAGCAAGAAGGTTATTTAGTTCGTCAAATTTCCGAAAAAATACATGTTAATAAATCGACTATTAGTGATATCATTCGGAGATATCAACGCAGTTTAAGAGATCGGGCATGTTCAAGTCGTAAGAGAATAACAATTCAAGCCGACGATGAGCGTATAAAATTGCTAAACAAGCGAAATAGGAGACTGAAGGCACCAGAAATTGCCGCCGAAATGAATCGCGATCGTGCAAAACTGCGTGCAAACGCTACAAACAAAAAATCTCTTACAGAAACGTTTTGGTAATTGCGAGGTGGATTTTCCTGCTGTCCTTGAAAATGAGCCAAAACTGAGCAATGAAATTTTTGAATGGAATTTGAACACGGAGAACACAATCAGTAATTATTTGAATAATTATTTATGAGTCATTTTGACAACAAATTATGGTAAATCTAACAAATGTTCACAAGTAAGTCGTTTTGTCCAAATAATCACCAAATTTCATTTAAAGGAGTGAGAAAACAAACTTGATGACTTATTCATTACTGTCGCAATATGTAATACATTGCAAAAACTTGGACGGTGGCTGAGCCATACCACTCACAAAACTATAGTTTGACATTCCGTGTAAAACCCGATACATCCGGTAAAAATTTCATCGATATTGGGAAAATTAGCATTATTTTGGTGTTGATGGAATCACTTATAGCAGAAGCAATGTCAGGAGAGAAACACTAACCAAAATCGAATGTTTATTTTTTTTTATTAAATCTTGTGTGTTAATAATTTTTTTAATTAAAAAAAAGATCATACATTACAACGCTTCGATTCCGTATTTTCATCCTAATAGGATTATCAAACGGCCGGATTTCCCCGAACATTTTTAGCACGTCCGGGATTAAAAAAAGGAATTCACCTGACTTTCGTTTGTCTACTGTTTGGTACTAACACCAGTAGAAATTTGTTATTTTTGCAAACAATAGGGAGACAAAATTTGGTAGTTCTGATAATAAAGAACATATTTGCTAATTTCTTTTACATGGGAATTCGATCTTCATTGCAAGAAATATCAACATACAAGTCAATTGAAATAAGCGCAAGGGAGAGGTGTAAGCATAAAATAAACTCTTAAAATTCTATGGTATGTAATGATTATCAACAATGTTTAATTTTTAGAAAAGAACAAAAAAGACTAAATTAATATGAAATACCTTAACGTCCGGATGTTGTCCTGGCTTTTAAAAGAAAATATCAGGGGATGGGTAAACTTTCTTTGGCATTTTTAACTGCATATCGGAAACCGAACTGTTGAAAATTATGTTAGCATCTGCCACTAATGGCGATATTTTAATTTCGAATGGATTTCACGTTCTAAAATTTTTATAGCGCCCTGTATATTTTCCACTCATAATATACCTAAATAAGTAAAACAATTGATCAAAAATGACATTTCCAAAAAATATCCGAATTTGATATTTCCATGATTTCACCGATGCAATTAAGCTGAATTAATGAAATAAAAATTTTCATTATTCATCGGTAGAATTCGAACCTATGACTCCTCCTACGAGTATCCTGCGGATACTCGTTTTGGCGACCTATTGTACAACAAATTTATAACTAGAGATGACAAAGGCAGGTGGAATTATTTCTTTTTTGCAGCGACTAGATATACTCGTGTCTGTTCGCTTCACGGGAATGGATTCGTGTTGCCTATTGCTGTCCCCGAGAGTAGACACACGAGTCTGTCTAGTCTCTACAAAAAAGTAATAATTCATCCGGCTTTGTTCTCTCTATTTATAACAGCGGATGCAATGAACACAAGTAACATTTTCTTTAAAGATCTGCGTAATTCTTAGTTAGAACTGTTGTTTCTCTCCCGTGTGAAATTATTTTTAAGCGACCATTTAACACTCGCCAACATTCTTGTTGTTTCACTCAATCTCTTATAGACTAATAAAAAATTATAATCGTATTATGTATCGTAAAAATTATGATCGTAAACTAAATGAAATCGAGAAATACTGTAGTAGGCTCTAAACAAACAAGTTTATTTACACTATTTTTAATACATAAGTACTTTTATGTACTCATTACCGTCGCTATTGTTAGTTATTAAAATTATAATTGAAAATATATATTTAAATATACTATATAATTCTAAATAAAAAAATATAGAGTTTCTACTTATAAATTCTAGTCAATTATTATTTGCAAAATTCAAGGTTAACTAGATCCATAAAATTAAGCAATTTTTATTATAATTTAAAAAGAAATTTTCAAGGTCAACTATGACTCAAGTATTTATTATTTCCATTTCACGCATTAAACCTTACATCTGCACATTGTATGTTTTTCAAAAGTGTTGTATTTGTGGTTTCTTGTGACTGGTAGCTTAATACACGCACGCTTGTATTTTGAAATCGATAGGAAATTCAAGAATATACACCATGTCCAAAGTTATCTGTTACTATTGTTACTGTTACTGTTGTTTTGTTAATTCTTGGAAATATGAATAAAGTCGATAGAATTAGCGAATCGGTGGAATTTTTGCCCTGAATTGAATTCGTAAAAGTTCGGAAAAATATTAATATTCTATTTGCTAGATATTTACTTAATATACAGTCATGGCAATGGATAAGAGATAATTTTGAGATTTTGGAAGGAAAATGGAAAATGAGAGTAGAGGAAGGAAAATATTTTTTTAACATAATACATAGCAATTTTATTTAAAAAACAAAAAAGATAAAAATCCGAAAATCCTAAAGAATGTAAAACTAAATTAAATAAAATTTAACCGACAGCACAGGAACTTGGTCTATACAACGGAAGACTTTGACAATGTTATAGGTACAAATACATAAATAGCAATAAACGTGAGGAACAAGAAATAAAATACAAAACAGAAAAAAGCTTTTTCTGCAAATCGTTCGGAAATATTTGCATTTATGGCAAATTGTTTGAAATGAAAAGACATATTCATACATCAGTAGTTGTCAGACAACACAATAACAGCGGTAAGAAGTGTACTTTTTTGTACCGGTAAGGAAATTAGAGTTACTGGTGCACTTCAAATTTGAATGAAAACAGGTTTACTTCGAATCAAACTTGAATTTGTTAATTAACAATAAAGAACGCAGAAGTTAATTCAATTTAAACTAACAATATTAACCCAATTATTATCAATGTTATGGTAAATAGTATAGTAGGACCGCAATGGCCCAACCGTTTATGTTCTTGTTCAAAAATTAATTTTGTTAACTTATGCTTAGCTGGTAAAATGATTGGATGTTTTTTTTTTACTAAAACTGCCACTACTATTCTGTAAACGACCACCTACCCGTCTATTAATCTCGTCTCAATATCAAAGTAAGGATTCAAAGCTAGCAGATTACTTTTCGTGTTAATAGGCTTGCCCCCCAGCTAAGTCAATGTATTCGCGAGAAAATACCTTCTGTTGTGATATGTATATTAATGAATTTAATGAAGTTTGTAATTTATTTACAGTTAAAGTACCATGTGATCTTAATTCATTTTTGCATTTACAATTATTACAAAATCGAAAACAATATGCAATTATTCTCTGCAATTTCAACAAGCTAGAATACATTTCAAAAACCTCAAACTTTGTATCTATAATGATACTAACTATCGGACGTTGTTCTGGTACATATTGTAAATTCTGTTCTTTGAATGTTAATGGTAAACAATCATTCCTTGGCCACTTCGGTCCTAACCGCCACAGTTCGCATGATAAAATGTTGCTACCGTGCATGCCTCTTGACAATAAATCAGCAGGATTGTCTTTTGATGGCATATGATGCCAGTCTTCAACATTAGACAGCCGTTGTATTTCATCAGGCTCGCTTTTACTTGTATTATTGTCAGTGCTTGGTTGTGAAACTTCACTCACTGTATCGTTAACAGTAACACTCGGTTTGTTGAGCTTAAAATTTTGAATAGCTTCTTTAATACTAGCATATAAAGCATAGTACTCGTTTTCAAATACTTCGCGTTCGCTCTGCCCAATCTCATCGCCATTTTCAGCTAACTCAATATTTGATTGTATTTCGTCAAACTGGTTTAGTAGCGGAACTATTTTCTCAAATCGTAACTTTAACTGATTAAGTAGTCTAGTATTTAGGTTGTTTAGATCTAATTCTCCGTAAAAATGTTTACACCTAGTAACACTAGCTTTAATTTAATTTGCTCTCTTTGGCGTTTTAATTGCAACAACTCAGTCATTATTGAGACAATATTGAACAAATGTATGAAAAATAGGATAAATAATGACAAGATACTAAATAGGAACGGACTTACTTGGCATAAACCTTCCTTGAACGAACGGCATCACGACAATTGGCGGTAACTTGTAACTGTTTTCTAACCTCAAATCCAGGGAACCTTTTCTTGAATAGTATTCAGTATTGATACTTGAACCACTGTGATCCGTCTCTAAGTTGAACCAATGTTATGGTAAATAGAAATAACGTGGACTGTATCTATCTATATATATATATATATATATACATGATTGAGTATAACTTTAATATATAGATTTCACATAACTATGTGACAAAGCTGACGCCTTTTTCGATAGTAATAGTGTCCTTTTTCCACTGCTCTCTGCCGGTTACGAATTGCGCATGCGCACAAATGCTGTAACTCTTAAACATTCGAATTACGCCCTAACAATCAATATTAGTTGTTTTTATATTCATGTGTGAATTAGTGCCATTATTAAACACTAGAAGGACTGAACTGCTAGGGTTATTTTGTGTAATATTTTCTACCGTCACAGTTTTGTTTCTTTGACAATACTCACAAAAGATTGACGAAAGCAATGGCCGGTATGTTCCGCTTGGTTTAGCAAATTCAAATAAGTAGCAACTATTTTAGGCATTTTTCTAAACTGGTGTACTCCTACAATCTATTTACAATCATTTCCGTTCCGGTATTTGAAGAAAAATCTCATGCTAGCCATGTTTTCTGGTAAATACGTATATGGCATTAACTACAAATGATCTTGGTCTATTAATTTTACAGTTAGGCGTGGAGTTTTCGAGTCGTAATGGCACACTTTATACTCCTATTTACTTTGAATAATACTGAAAGTCGCTAGCACAACATTTCTAGACGTTAAATTTGACAATTCAACTTGACACAGTTTCATGGCCGCATCTATTATTTGTGATTGTGATTTTTTTTTTTCAAAATTAAACAAGATTACTGTTTGTCGATGTGTTAACGATTTACGGAAAAATACGTGTATTTCGGAGGAAAAGCCATATTTCCGGACTCCGTGTTACTTTGTCTCGATTTGCGGGTTGGCGAGCGATCTTTACGTCCTCTGGAAATATTAGGCTTTTCCTCCTAAATAAACAGTATACTATTTAAAAACTGTTCCATTGCACGACCATTCACTTCAAAGCACTTTTGAATTCGAATAGAACGTAGTGTTGTTGTGAATACAATTACTAGGGTGGATTAATAAATACCCGTGTTGGAATGAAAACCCAAGTATAATATCAATAATGCTTCCAACGCGTAGACTGTAAATTATGAAAAGTTATAGCGGGTGTTAACGATAAAAAAACACTTCTAACGTGCAATTCAACAAAAACAACATAATTATCTAAATATGTTAACAAATATAAGTAATAAAATGAACACAAAATGTTTTGTCTTTTTCATTTGTTTATAGGAAGAACGCATACTTGTGATATTGAACGTTTGCATATTTTGTTACTGCACTGTTCACTGACGACACGAGTTATGTTGTCTGCTCCCGGGTGAAGTTCTATGATGCGGCCCAGTGCCCATCTTGATGGTGGTAAGTTTTCTTCCTTTAGAAGGACTAATTGGTTTAGTGCGATTGTCCCGTTGCCTGGTTGCTTCCACTTGCTTCGTTGCTGAAGTTCATGGATATATTCCTTAGTATATTTGGAACAAAAATGTTGAACCAATTGCTGCATGTGTTGGTATCGATTGACTTGGTGTACGGTTGTATCTATGAGGTTTGGTTCAGAAATAGTTGTATAGGATCGACCTATAAGGAAATAAGCTGGTGTTAAAACACTTGTATCGTTTGGATTGAAACTGATTTGTGTTAGTGGCCTCAAATTTAAGATACTCTCAGTTTGCACAAGGACAGTTTGAAGTTCTTCGTAGATTAACTTTTCATTATCTAAGACTCGATGTAACTCGGTGTTTAACCTTTCGTTCACCTGCTTCCCAAAGACCAACAAAGTGAGGACAGTTCGGCCGTATAAAATGCCAGTTGATGCAAAATCTTCCACGTTCGCTTTCACACTTATTAATAGCTTTCTAAGGGATTTCATTTTGTTGTCCGCTTCATAAAAATTGGTACCATTGTCGCTAAAAATATGTAGCGATTTTCCGCGTCTTGCCAAAAATCTTCTCAAGGTAGTGGAAAATGCGTCTGTTGATAAAATAGTGACTAGTTTTAGTCTAGTTCTAAAATCGACAAGGAATTCGATAATTCAGTTACTGATAAGGAATCGAATTTTCTTTTATTTGTGGGTAGTAAACAATTGTGTTTAAAATGCATACAGTCAATGTCATTTCACTGTCTGTAGTAACCATAGTGTTCTATGGTTACTGCAGGCCATATTTGTTTATGTGCTTCTAGAATTTTTAGAATCTTGAGTAGTTGCCTTGAGTAGGCATATCAACCTTATTCGGCAAAAATTGCTCACACTGTGATAGCCATTAGTGATAGCCAACCTTCCCACCAAAATGTTAAATTTTGTATTTTTGGACTAATTGGATCTGGACTAATTCTCAAAATAATATGAAAAGCAGTTACAAGATCAAAAAATTGCTGAAAATCAAATTTCGTCTGTAGATGGTGTCGATGCAAGTGATGCATAAATAACAAACGTTATTAGCGCAAAAAAGCAATGAAGTGAATTGTGAGGTGGTTAGAAAAGAAAATTTCGACAAAGGTTTTTGGCATAGGTTACACTTTCTTGAAAAACTCGCTCTCAGACTTATATTTATTCATTTAGCGATTGTAAATGCCGAAATTTACATAAAACAGTGCATAAGAACGAGATTATAGAAATTCATAGACAAAAACCAGTCTGACGGCATATTTTTGTCTAGATATAGATACTTCACATTATGTTGGCAGTGTTATTACCGCGATTTAAGAGTTAAAAATATCCTTTGTTACGAAGCCTAGAAATATATTCTGCGTAAACATCGAACTCAAGGTTTTTGGATGAATCTATAACTTGACCTGTATAGTAACGGTTGTGAGGTTTTATATCTGGATGAATTAAAACAAACAATCTATCAAAAAATATGGCCAATTCAATATTTACCAATTTAATGCGCTGTCTAAAAACAAAAATTCGAAAAATTCCTCATACCCATATTGTCAGCAATCATGGCACCCATTGGACAGGCAGCTTTTTTTGCTCCTAACTTTAGCTGTAAAATATTAGTTGTCATTCTGTACCGTACACTTACGACCACTGCTAATACGCGCGCTTCCATTCTGCAATCAGCAAGAACCATGTCGCGGACTTTTTCAGTGATCAATTGTTAGCAATCACGATATCATCAAAAATCAATGTACGGTACTGGACAGATCCAAGTTAATACTAGTTAATTCTTAATGTGTGTTGTTAGAGACATACGTAAGATATAACTAAAATGCACTGCATCCATGAAAATATAATAGCTTCTGTCAACGTACACGTAGAGATTTACTTATCTCTAACATAATATTAAAAAGAAAAATAGAAAGACATTTTATTTGGTAATTTATTGGTTAACGATAAGAACATATGAAAATAAACATTGAACTTAAATTGTAGTAACATCAACTAAGTATAAATTAATATTTTGTGTAGAAGATTGCGTGGCAACAGCTTTTATTGGTTCTTGTGATGCATTTAAGAACGTTGTGGTTTTTTTTTTAAAGTTTGTGGAATTTTCTCGTTAAGAATAGCCCAGAGATGTTCTATAAGGTTTAGGTCGGGTTACTGGAGCGGCCGGTCTAAAATTTGAGCATTCACATCTGCTGAGTATTGCATGTTTTATAAGATAAAGATAAAATCTTCGAGTCCCATGTTACCAACGGAAGCTTGTAGATTTCTCTGTAGAAGCACAACACATGCTATCCCAGTCATCCCAACCTTCAATTGTGACTAAATTTCCTACACCAGACTTGAAGAAACAACCCCATAATATTAGGCTTCTCCACCATGTTTAACTGTCCGCTGCAAAAAACGGTTTCTTTTTTTTTCTCAAATAACTTTTGTCAAGAAATCATTTGGTTTTTTAATATTCTGTCTGGCGAATGCAAGTTGTCGAGCTTTATTTTTCTTGCTGAAGAAAGGTTTCTTGAAACATTTTTTGTTACCCGATTTAGCCTCATGTAATCTCCTTCCAATTATCCTCGCTGATATTGACAAATCTAGTGGATCCTTAATTTCTCTTAACGTTACAGTTGGCAGTTTTCGACAATCTTATGTAACAAGTACATCCTCTCTTCAGGTGTATTTGGGAGGTTTCGATTTTTCGGGTTATTTTTTTCGTACCTGATTTTGAGATTTTGTATTTTTCAGATAAATTTTCTGTAACCTAAAAACTTCCCAAAAACTGGAACAATGCGACACGCGTTTATTACGAACGTTAAAGCTCTTAAATTTGCGATTATAATTTGATTCTAAAACTTCAAAGTTAAGGATAGTTAGTTATGATCAGCTTGATAATATAAAAACAATCTCTACTACTATACAATTTTATGAAACAACTTCTTACCTGCCAGTTACTGTTTTAGAGGCATTAAAGGCGTGTGCTATACATTAAAAGATAGAAAGCGTTTATGTGAATTATGGATGGTACATTTAACCAAGATATAAAACGTAAAAAAAATTATACAGATTTTCCAATAACGCAGCGTTGATTTGGTGCAACTTCATAGTACTAAAAGTTTTTTTTTTTTCAAATGGAACAGCCTGTATATTTTTACACCGTGTGATATCGGAAAGCTATGAGTGGTCTTATATCTATCTCTGTCGCTTTTTTTTACTATTAGTTTATATTAAAAACTATATTTCAGAAAATATAGTTTTGGATTAGTATTTAATTAATAATAGGCGGTGAAGGACAATTTTACATTTAATTTTTAATTGAATTTAATTGAATACAAGATAATCAAAGACAATATGCTGTATGTATTATATAAAATAAAATTATCTAATCGCTGTTCACTTTAAACTCCTGTTAAGAACTTGTAGTTATTCTAGCCTGTTATATTTGTTCAGGATCTATGCTGTACTGTAACCGAATGCAGCAATGAAAAAAAGTAAAATAAAAATCAATGGTTAAATCATGAAATATTGGTTCATACCAGCAATCCTTCCTTATCCAACAGAAGCAACTCGTCGAGAAACTCTGTCACGCATTGTATGTCGCTCATTTTTTTAATATTCTCCCATTCATTATTAAACAATTAATAAATGAATATTGAGAATAGTTTTCAATTTAAAATAAGGAAATGGTTGATTTCAGTCTACTAGCCATGTAATTTTTACCTATCTAGGATTTCGCAAAAATTTCAAAATTGAAACGATATACAATATCCAACGTAACTTACTATTACCTACGATTCATAACCACATAAGCACGTTTGAATTAGATCCATTTAGGCTTAACCTAGGTACTGAAAGTATCTGCCTAATTGGGCATTTTATTCATTCGTGGTAATTTCTGCTTTGAAATTTCTATGTTGTTATTTACATTTATCAAAGTAGGTTTAATTTAATGAAGCTCTTGTTTAAATAGGAAACGAATATTAACTTTCTTATGTCAAATGAAATACTCTGTATCTTGTGATTCTTTACATTGCCTTTTGGAATGCCGGTTAAATATTTTGGACGTACCAACTTTGGGAAACAAATTTGTTTCGGAGAATTGTAAAAAACGTGATGTAATAACTTGAAAATGAGTGAATTTAACTATAGGAAATTGAATGGATTTCGCCTTTATTTTTAGTAACGTTCGTGCCCTAAGAAGCTATAAGCCTGGAGAAAAATTGTTTCGTTTGGTTTTCACTGTTTCTGGTATTATTTTCCAGGTTATGATTTTCTGGTATTCTTTAACATCTCGCCTGTTTCAGATCACTATCACCTTTAATACTCACAATCACCTTTTATTTCCTAACAATTTGGTGTTTTGGGTGTCGAATTTCTATCACTTCGCTTATTTCAAATCTAATTACGTTCTTATTGCCCATAAACATCCTTTATACTCTGCTCAAACAGTGATTCTCACAAAATAGGAAAATTAATTAACAACATAATTTTTCTTCACTGAAAAGAGGTACATACTGGTATGGTTGCGCGAAGAAATTTCTTTAGTTAATAAGTTCCTGTTGTGGGAGATTTATGTTGGAGAGTGTTACCTTCCGGGCATAGTTCTAGACTGGCCCGGAAAGTTGTAACCAATAACGAAAAACATAGATTTCAAACAAAACGTTTATTATCATGTAGATAAATGGTAATACATTCAAAATATTTACTTGTACAAGATTTCTCAAATATTTAATGATACGAAATATAAAACGCCGGTGTTGGAGACACTACCTCATGCTCGCCACTGGGTAATGCAAATACCGGAGTGCTAATTGCAGTTTATATAATTTTTACCGGTAGTTTCCTTCTGTTGTATTAATCAATAGCGTACACAAAATTCTTCCGATTAACGTTGGATGTAATAAATAGGTATCAGCTTCCTTCGAGTTTTGTATGCGGAAAGTTCAATTTTTTACATAAAGAAAAGACATCTTCAATTATTTTTCTTAGAAGGACTGTGAAATGCGTTTCATACATAGCAAAACTTGAGGAAAATTACTATTTTTAGGGTAGCGATGCGCTAACCAATCATCAAATTTTACTACAAAAGCAACCTGCCTGACGTTTTATAAGTACCTTTAACTTTACATGGCGAAAGCAAAAATAACCTTCGTTAAAGTATAGTATATATTAAAAATTACTTAAAAGAATTGGTCTCCCGACAAATCTATACAATAAAAAACTATCAATTTTCTTAAAAATGAATAATTTCTTAGTTAGTGCTATTGCACGCTTCTTCGAAAATCTATATTTCGATTTTGATCCAACGTCAACGGTGTATTTTTGGTAAGTACCTCTGTATAAATTCCATTAATATTGATATTTCTTTTGGGTATTTCAAATTCAGTATGAAGTACAGTGTAAATGTTAAAGCAATTGTCTCAAGAAGTATGTATATGTCTGATTTATTGATTTCTTCGTCTTCCATATATATATCTTGTACGATTTCTTACTGGTAACAACTGCAAATAAACGATTTAAGATCTTCGAAATTCCAAAAAAATATGTTGGTGTTGCATTTATATGTATTTGCTTGCTTATCTTATCTCTTATCCGCAATTTTGAAAGGTTTTCTTCAAAATATTTTGCTGTAAACAGTAAACAGGTTGTAGGTTCTTGAGCACCAGTTTCTATTTTTATTTTCGCTTTTTCATTAGCAAATGTTATTTTTTCTGCTTTTGCGAGAATACTATTTTCCAATGCACGTTTTTTTCCAGTTAATTTCTCGAAATGCCATTTTATGCATAGTTCATTAAAAATACGAATGGTGGATTTACAACGTTATTAAGAAAAGCTCTTTGGTTTGTATATATTTTTTCAAGCAGCTCTAATAAACTCGTTGAAATTCGTTCTGTGTGCACGTAAGTATTGACAGCATCTTTCGCTGTTGTATTTTCTGATATAGGATCACAAGCGGGCGCCCAATTTGAATTGGGCTTTTTTTAATAAGCGGCGTGGCGTAAATGTTTCGGGACACTGAAGTCGCTTATGTGGTCGTTTAAGTAGGAGGATCTTCCATATTACTTATTGTAGAGAGTGCTGGATCCATCACCTAAAGTTACCCCATCATCATCTACATCAGCAAATATTTTTTGATATTTTGCCCTGGCAGGCATTAACTTGTTTATGTTGCTTATCTCGTTCACAATCATAGGAGATATAATCGTACTTATGTGCCTTTCTTTTAGTCCTTTTTCACAACGCTGTGGTACGTGCTGCGAAATTTTATTCTATGATACTTTCCAGTTCAGCCAGCGTTCTTCTAGATTGATACTTCTAACATTCGTTATTTTTTCGTTTGTAATATATAACGGAAGAGTTGCTAATTAATTCAATGTCAAACGACGAAGCGCCTGTTTCTTCATTACTGGTATCTAATAATTAGAGATGACAAAGGTAGGTGGAATTATTCCTTTTTTTGCAGCGATTAGGTAGACTCGTGTCTATTCGACTCATTAGAATGGATCCATGTTGCCTACTGGTGTCCCTGAGTGTGTACTCTCTACTAATAATACTCTTTCCGAAGAATAGCTAGAGACTGTCAGTATGGAATCGGGACTAATACACGTTATAATTTCTGGTTTCGATCTTTTGTCGTGAAAGTATCAACGTTTCATGTTTTAACAAAAACAAAGCCTCATCTTCATGTATAACTGATCCGTCACTATTTAAAGCTATTTGAACACCATCTATGTTTTTCTGAAGCTGAAAATCAAAGCAATACATCATATGACCAAAGATCAGACAAACACTATAAGACATACCTTTAGCAATCAACTTCAGAAGCAGGTTCGATTCGTCCACGGTAAGTACTATTTTTTTTAACTCTGTCACTGCTCCACACTTTAAAGAGATGAAAACTAAAAAAAATATATAAACATTGTCTTAAAACAGAAGTTTTTTTTAATAGCCCTAGGTATGTTTACACACAAGGGTACAATTTTGTGAGTTATTTATTAGTAAAGAGGACAAAAGCGACTGAACTCATAGCTGTTTTGCAGCGACTAGATAGACTCGTGTTTGTCGACTCTCGGAGATACCGGCAGGCAACACGAACCCTTTCTTATGAAATTGATAGGCACTAGTCTGTCTAGTCGCTGCAAAAGTAGTGTGATATCACTCGCTTTTGTCGTCTCTATTTATTACATGTTAGATCATACCGGCTTATGCATGATGTAAATATTCGATATAGAAATCGTCAAGATCGGCCATGTAGAATCGTTTCGATTGTCTAGAAAAGGTGACAGGTATCACGAGTTGCAGGGCGACGGGGAAAGTAAAGTTAGTGCGGAAGAGAATGCTTATATTACTACATGTTTTATTCAGATACATGTATCATATTTGAAACTATTATTTTTAAAGGTCTATATTGATGATATATGTATATTTGAGACGCACGATATTCAGCATTAACAAAGATGAATGAAAAATTTTAAATTATTTTTCTAAATTATTTTAAATTAATAAAAATTAATAAGAAACAAGTATTTATCAACACTGTCAATTTTTGTTAATCAAAGTCAACCGGAGCAGACTTAAAACCTTAAATATTCTTAAAATGTTGTTCCCGCTTCACCATACCAATCGCAAAAGACCATATTGCGGAAGTAATGTAATGGCATGTTTTGTAATTCTACGACATTGACATCAAATATGTAAAATTGTTTAGTACGCCGTTCATTAATATCTGAAATGAAACGTATCCTGATGAATTGAAATTTTGAGTAAAATCGCCAATTTGGTGGCTGCCCAAATTATCATGGTGTAGCATAACTACTGGTCCAGTTAAAGTAATTTCATCGTCCCCTATTGCAATATTGACGCATGCTTCTAGTTTTTTGATATCGTTTGCAATAGGTTTCAATATCTCAAAATGTCTGTATTTTTTAATGTGTTTTTGGTAAATTAATTTACTCACTGAATTTTTTCCACTTAGACTTATGCCAACTGGCAATATTGCCCACAGTCATTCTAACTATTTGGTACTTTTTTGACGATCCAGATTTTAAAACCATGTTGATATAATAAGTTTAGCCGTAGTCAAATTTTCTTGAAATAGTACCGTATTTTTTATCCATTTGTCATCGCATATATCTACAAAAACTTTTTTTAACAAGGAACATCAAAATATTGTTTGTGAAGGTTAGAATATTTTAAAAGTGCAGTTAAAGTATCAATAATTGGTACCTAATATTTGCAATTATATTTCTATAGGAAGTACATAATTAAAGAAACTTGTATAAAATTTGTTTCTACAAAATTTACTACGTAATGCTTCATTTTCTATATAAAAAATCTTATGGAATAAGTTGTTTTCTGTACAATCCAATGTTATTAGTTCTACCCCTGTATAACATGCAATCCGTATTTAAGCTATTTATGTCCAATAACTAACTAAACATCTACTATTGCCTATAAAGACGCATTTGTTAAAAAATGTTTTGCCTCTAAGTTTAAACATAGTCAGCCGATTAATTTTAAAGTGAAATTGTATGTATTCTCTAAACTGTGGACGTCCGTTTCGTTATTATCGACTTTGTCAACATATGGAGTATACAAATCTTTGCTCTCCACGTTTGATTTTAAACCGTTTGACATGCTACTATTGCTAAAATGGACTCTGCAAAAATGGTGTTTCATAGCAGTTATACTACAGAAGCTAGATTGTCTCTTACATTCTTTAGAAAAGAGACATCTGATTTGTATCCATAATAGAGAGGACGAAAGATGAAATTACTACTTGTTTGCAGAGGCTAGACAGACTCGTGTTTTGTCAACCCTTGGGAACATCAGTAGGCAACACGAATCCATTCTAATGAGGCGAATAGACACGAGTCTATCTCGTCGCTACAAAAAAGGAATAATTCCACCTGCCTTTATCATCTCTATTCATAACCTAATGTGGCTGTATATATGCGCTCTATATTCATTTCTGTTGTATATTTCGAATTGACGATAATTTACTTTTTTTGCGTACTTTGCTTAACGTTATTATTGTGCCATCTAAATATATGATACAGTAGAGTTCCGTTAGAGTGAATGTTATTAGCCAAGCCCCTGTTCACTAAATCGGATTGTTCACAAAATAGAGGTTTATTAAAAAATCAAATGCAAATACATATATGTAATCCAACTTTATTTAAATGATCTTACTTTTACTATAATATGTATAATATAATTTGCCAATAAGAATACGCGATATTTTTATATTAAAAACTTATTAACTTATAATTTTGGTTTAAAATAGGTAGTTATTTTTGATTGTTCTGACATTTTCTTTGCGTTGATTTCAATTAATTTACTTTTTAAACCATGCAGGGTTAGTAAATGTGAGAATTCAACATTCTCCTCATTTCCTTCCACCCACTGAATGAGATAATTAACAGATTTAAGAGCATGATTTGTCGAAATTAATTGGTCGTCATTGGTGATATTACACATTAACAAATGACTATTATTGCCCTTTTCCGAATCACTTTTATCAATAACATTTACCTCAGTGTCTTTTTGTAATATGCCCTTATTCCATTCATCAATATCAGCATCATTAAATGGAGTCTAAAAAATATCTATTTTATTCTATTCTAAAATTTAGTTAGAAACTTTTTACTTACATTTGGAGTGATATTTGTAACATATGGCATATGTCTTGATTTACTTTAAAGGCTTCAGCGTTAATTAAACGAGAGCGTAAAACGCTTACTGGAATATCTTACTCATCATCACAATCAATGTCTAAAATATTATTCCAGCACTTCTTTATAACTGCAGTATTTACATTATTCCAAGCCATAGCTATATTTAAAACAGCATCTCTCAGAGAATAGTTTTTCAATGTTTCACTAAACTCTTTGTCTTCTGATAACAAATTAGTTAATATATTTTTGCGATAAAATAATTTTGTAATTCTGATGGCATTTTGATCCATGGGTTGGATTAAGGTTGTCACATTTGGTGGCATACACATAACGGAGATCATTCCATTGGAACTTCTTACGTCTGACTTAGGTGGATGGCTAGGGGCGTTATCTAATATTAATAAGGCCTTAATTGATAATTGTTGGTTTTGTAGATATTTTGTAACCTAAGAAAGTAAAATTAAGTGTTATGATCTAATTGTAAATAAGTAAATTTGTTTACCTCTGGAACAAACATTTCATGACAACCATTCTTTAAAAATGGCGGTGGTCATCCATGCTGCTTTAGAATGCTTGTAATGCAATGGACAGTTAAAATTTCGAAACGATTGGGTTTTTTTTTGATTTTCCTATTATTAAAGGTTTTAATTTGTGTGTTCCAAACGTGTTTGCTTATGCCAAAAAAATTAATCTTTGTTTTTCAGTTTTTCTACCAGGTGCATTTTTCTCCATGTTGGATACATACGTCTTATCGGGTAGTAATTTCCAATAAAGACCTGATTCGTCCCCATTATAGATTACCAACAGAACAGAACAGATTAAGATCTTTAATTGTATTCTTTATTGTTTCCTTAAATGGATCAACTAGTTATGGTTGTGATGATAATTTCTCTCCTGAAATCTTTAAAAACCTTACGTTGTACCGTCTTTTGAATCTATTAAGCCATCCATTACTTCCAATAAATATTGACGATCGATTGATTTTTGCAAATTTATAGCTTTTAGTTTTAACATTAATCCACTAACGGGAATATTTCTCTCTCGCAATGAAATAAACCACTTGTACAGTGCCTTTTCCATTTTTGAATACGTAGATTTTTTAATGTTTTAAATTTACGTATCCCATCAACATTTTAATTAGTTTTTCTTAAAATTAGTGTTCGTCTCTTCTTTATAGCACATATTGTAGATTTAGCCACTCCAAATTAGTTAGCTAAATCTGTTACACATCTACCTTTACTTAAGCTTTCCAATATCTTTAATTTCTCGTTCAGTTTTAAATGTTTCCTATTATTCGACATTGTTTTAAACTCTTATTACATCCATGTACACTCCGCCAAAAAAGTATCGCATAGTTTAGTTTTGAATCATAAAAGTATCGCATAATCTTTGTTTGTAGCATAAAGTTGTAAATATTTAATTAATAAACTTTAATGCGCTCTAAGATATAATTTCTATGATTGTTTAAATAAAATACAGGCCAAATAAAAACAAGAACTCATACTTGAGATTTTTATTAAAACAAGAAATTATAATTTTGGAAAGAAAAATGTCATAACAGTAGCTTTTAATACTGAGTATTGCCACCACTGGCTCTTATGACCACTCGCATACGGTTTGGCAGAGATTCGATTAACCTCCGTATATAAGCCTGATCCAAATTCTCCCACTCGTCACGGAGAGCATTTTCTAGTCCATGCAGGTCCGCTGGGGCAACATTTTGGGTTCGTATCCGTCTGTGAAGGAGGTCCCACACGTGCTCGATAGGGTTCATGTCCGGACTTACCGCAGGCCAATCTAAAACTGGAATACCAACATCGTTAAGGTATTCCTGGACGATTATTGCAACATGTGGTCGTGCATTACCGTGCATTAACATGAATTCGTTTCCTATAATTGGCACATATGGTACTACATGTTCTTCTAAAATGTCCGTTATATACCTGTGGGCAGTTAGTGTACCTCTGTCTACTGGTACTAACTCTGTACGACCTGTTAAACAGATGCCTCCCCAAACCATAATAGAGCCACCAGCGAAATTAGGTCTAGGTCTGATATTACACTGCGAATAGCGCTCACCGTCTCGTCTGTACACTGCGATACGCCTACCTGAGGTGTAAAGACCAAATCTTGACTCATCTGTGAGAGAGTAGAGTAGAGAGAGTATATCGGCCCAGTCATTAATGTTCTAATTTACATGTTCTCTGGCAAACCTTAAGCGAGCCACTCGGTGGTTCCTAGTGAGACGAGGGGCTGTTACAGCTACTCTAGCTCTTAATCCACTCTGTCGTAACCTATTCCGAATAGTTTGAGTACTCACACGAGTATTTCTGACTCTAGCCAAGTCGTTCTGCAATTGTCTCGCAGTTACATGTCTTCGACGTAATGCTTGTAGTAGTAAATAGCGGTCATCTTGGCGAGTAGAACATCTTGGACGACCTGGTACAGGTCTTCTACTGTAATTACCTGTTTCCCTATATCTGGCTACGGCTCTAGAAACACTTGACTGATTGATGTTCATCAAATTAGCAACGTATGCTTGAGATCGTCCATCTTCGATTAAAGCAACTATAGCAGCCACTTGTTCTGAAGTTAAATTGCTCATTTTAGTTTTAAAAGCGTTGGTACAGAACTCTGACTTCGCACTTTAAAATTTGTCCGTATAGGAAGACTTTCAATAAACAACTGAACAAACCTTACACATATGCATTTTTCTAAATGTGTTCTTTTAGAAAAAAAAAGTAAAAAAGCTATGTTCCATGATTTTGTTAGTGTTTTTATAGTTCACATACAGGAGGCAAACTTTTTGTGAACGTATAAAAATATCTTGGTTTATAAATGCCCTTTTTTAGTTTATGCGATACTTTTTTGGCGGAGTGTATATAAATAGCACTTCTCAATACACGACGCACCATATATCACTGCCCCGAGTTTCTTAATGGAGCGCTCATATACACCGTTCTCTCATACAAGTCGAATAGAAGAATGTACTAAACCAATGTACAATCATTCGTGGTGATACGCTTCATATAATACATATTCAGGGTAATTACCAAACTACGAAAGAAATTCACTCTACCGGGGTTTCTCCTGTTCATTAATTCGGATCCCAATGTAAATTTTTCGATGTTCGCTATTTCATTGCAGCGAGAGTTCACTCAAGCGGGACTCCACTGTATTTCAATATATTATGATAAATTGCAGTTAGCGAAACGATAACAAAATGAAACGCCTTGTATACGACGATGATATTTAATATGTAGGTTGTATCTCCTAATAGAACTATTATTATTTTATTATAGTATATTATAATAAAATCTATTATTATTATTATTATTATTATTATTATTATTATAGAACACCACAATTATTGCAATTAAGCATTATATCGTTATAAGGGAGATCTCTGTAGTTAGTAGAGTACTCACCTTCCAAACATTTAAAAGACAACTATAATAGGGGCCAGCACAATTCTAGAAGATATCCTATGAGAGGCGATACCGTTTACACTTCTGCGCACGTGTATCTAAACAAGTGCCAATTGTTTGATTTTCCGTTTGTTTTGTTACTATACCGATCTAATTTGTAAATCTACGCTCCTCCACGTAATATGAAGTATACAATGTGCACGTTGAAGTATATAAATATCTTGTAAATTCACGTTTACATTTTTTTAATGTAGTACTGAATGTAGATATCGATTCACCATACAATTCAGCTAGAAAACTATTGAAATAATATAACTGCAAACGATAGAAAAACTCGTTTTCCCATAGTATTATACTTCTTTAGAGCACAGTTACATAGTATGTAGAAGTGGATAAAAATAGGAGTTGTTGTTAAGAAATTTGTTGGATTTTCACAAGACTCCTGTTTTTATATCTTTTCGGCTAGTTTTTCAAATTTTGATCGGGTGCGAACAAATTCAATCCGATGTAATTTGTTTTCTAATATACCATTTTCTATTTTTAGTGCCACAAGTGTGTGGGAAATTCACGTCGAAAAAGTCACGAAATTGTAAAACAAAACACGGTACATCCAGGATGTACATATAACAACCTAATAAATTCTTACTTCTAAAGACTTCTTTACAATAATCCACCTGCGTTGAACTAGCGTTCCAATAGCTCTTTTAATTGGAATAAAACTAGGATCTGCGTTAGCAGAAGAGCCTCACTGTACAGTTCCGTAACACATCCTGGAATAAAATTCAGAACAGTAAAATGATTTAGCAATGATCATTGCATGACTTCTTCAATTGGAAAAATGCACAACATGACCTTGTTAGTTTAGAATATCGCTGTTCGGCATGATTGGACCGTTTTAACTTAACAATTAAAAAAAAATACATATTTAGGTTTACAGAATTAATTTTTTTCGCGTATGGGAGATGACGATGGTGAATGGCTCTTTTATTTAGATTATAATATTAGTGACGGGACAAATAAGGAATTGTTTGATAGTAATTGTAGAATTTTTGACTTTGTTCTTTGAAAAAGATTTTACACCAGATAAAACGACTTTCTAATAAGGTAAGAATAATATTGATTATGAACTTAAGAGGATGCGAAGCGGTGAAATAATGAGATTATCAACACAAACGATTACATTCCTTTGTGTATATAACTATCTCTTCTTAACATTTATATAACACGTGCGAAAATTCTATTGAATTTGTAAAAGTTATTATAATCCGAGAACACCTTTCGGTTTTGGAGACAAAAATCCATAAACATTTTTTTTTCGTTACTCGAAAATTTCATAAGAAGAAACTATCATAAACTAAGGAACCGCTCTACAACATATGTATGAATTGTCGCAAAAATTACACGTAGCGATATACTTCGTTCGATTTTGAATCGAAAATCTAAGTGCTAAAACGTTGTACTATGTAAATGTCTATGTATACGTCTTCAGGGACCAGTTGAAAGTAAGATACATTTGGCAGTACTGCAATTGTATACTACTGTAATAGTGGTTACGATACTTGTCAAAATTGGCGAAAGGGAATTACAAATGACAAAGTGGAAAACGCAATTGATGTATAGAGAAAACCCATAAAAACACTTTATTAAAACAGAATAATTTTGATTTTTCGAACACATCTCTTGTAATAAATTAGCTATTGCTCGCTCATTTGTTCAAATTGATCCGTCTGTAAATCTACGAGGTACTGTCTGCATTACTCGCTAGAACCTTTCCGTTATGATTTCTAATACCGCCGTGATAATTTTCCCTCTAACTTCGTCAGCATCTTGTGATGTTGCGTAAACTTTCTCCTCAATTAAACTAATAAAAATAGTCTAAAGAATTAAGGTCGAGAGACGTTGCGGACTATAAGACCGATCCATCTCTTAGGTAAATGTATACCCAACCATTCTCTCACATTACGAGCAAAATGAGCAGGAACCCCATCATACATGTAAAACATAGACTCGTCGGTCCGAAGAACATGTCTTGAAATATCGCCATTTTCTTGAATCGTGTTTAAGATTCTATGACAAAAATTTAAACGAAGTATGTATGGTTATATGGTTATGGTTTTCATACAGCTGCTACACTTCAGTTATATGGTATGGATGAAGAAGGTTTTCTCGTATAACCAAATGAACAGTTTTATTATTGAGAATATTGAGGCCAACTGTCGGGTACTGACGGAGATATCTTCATGTAATGAGTCTAGAATTTGCTCTCCCAGTTGTATAGTACGCCTTCTTCTTTGTCTAGGTCAACCAGCATTGGCATTTCTTTTATTAAATAAATCAGTTTAACTAGAATACAAACTTATTGTCCGACAACGTTGCCAAATCTGTTCTTCATGAGAGGACGTTAATGAAGAAATGTTGAAAACAGACTTTGAAGTCAAAAAGAAACTGCTCAGGAAAAAATAGGAATAAAAAGTCGCCCAAACTCAAGATTGCAGCTATCGGTATCGACAGATATCGAACACAAACGCTTATTAAAGCACTAACAAACCGAACTTCAACAACCACGTGAAGACGTATGGAGCACGATACATTTTACCATTTACATTTTCGATGCGGAAACGAACAAAGACTGTTGCTATGTGTAGCTTTTGCGACAATTTATACAAACGTTATACATATTTTGTTAACGTGTTTTATAATAATATTAATTTATATTATATAAAATATATTATTTATATTATATTTATAATAATATTAACATACTCAACTTCAAATACTCAATTCATTCTTACCTATCATTATTTTGAAACTGTTATATTCAGCTCATACTCGAGATGTACCCTTAAACGGAAACAATGGTGTTCGAATCACCTACATGAAATACTTATGGGAAATAATCTAATACCATTACAGAAAGTATTGAATGTATTCAATTCGAAGTTACGACAGTTTTGTTACGCTAATATACATCCTTGAAACAAGCAAAGTTAATATAGAATACCATTTTCTTATTTGAAGTATACACTTCCGTCTATAAGTATTTTTTTTAGAATTTCCAACTAAAATCACATTTAAGTTGCAGATATTATTGTTGCTTTGTTAATCTTTACAACTACATAAAGCCATACAACCACACATACAAATATATGTACAAAATTAAGCTAAATTTTGCCTTCGTGAATATGGCCTCCTTTATTTCTTATAACTGCCGCGCATAATCGAGGCATCCTAGCAATTAATTTTGCCGGAGTTTCTTCTGATATCGTGTTGCATTCATCCTGACAAAGTACCCACAGTACGGTAGCAGATGTAGGAGTAGCTTGCTTCACCTCTCTGTCCAATTCATCCCATAATAATTCAATGGGATTGAGGTCGGGAGATTGGGGAGGCCATTCCATAACGGCAAGGGTGCCTTCCTCTTGTCGTAAGCGATCGCGGCATATCTTAGCGGTATGTTTGGGGTTCATTGCCGTGTTGAAATGTGAAGTTTTCGCCACCTAGTCGCAACCCCGACGGCACCACAATATTTTCTAAGATATTTTTCTACGCTTCTTTTTGCAGAATGCCGTCCATTTTTACTAAATCCCCGACAAAAGTGCCCCAAATCATCACCGAACCTCGCCCGTGTTTAAACCTCGAAACAATGCATCGATCTGATACTCGTTCTCCTGCCAACCTTCCAACAAATACACGTCTGCGTGAGCCATACATTTCGAATTTTGACCCATCGCTCCACGACACCTTTTTCCAGTCTACGATGGTCTAATTCTCGTGCGCTTGTGCCCAGTGATATCGCTTTCGCTTATTCTGTTTCCTTAATAAGGGTTTTCTTAACGTTACTCGTCCGTGAAGTCCAGCTTTACTTGAGCGCCGTTTCACCGTAGTCACGTTAATCGGTTTTCCGCGTCCCACGTTCACTTTGGCCGCAATTTCTGGGGCGATTTTTCGACGATTTTGTTTGCTAATCCTTAGAAGATCTGCTGGCGTCGATTTTCTCGGTAGCCCACTTCCCTTTTTGTTCGATAAACTACTACTTGCAAATGTGTTTATATTATAGTCCACTGTTTACCTACTAGTATTCAATTCACCTGCAGTTTGTCTATTGCTTTTACCCGTTCTATGATAATTCACAATTAAAGCACGCATCTTTACGGACAACTCTTTAGTTTTCGCCATTATAAAGAAAATATCGAACAAAAATTTAAAGGCACAGATAACAATTCGCTTGACTATGTTTTCCACAATAGTAAATTTCCAACTAACATAAACTCCAATGAAATGATACAAAGAAACGTTGGATCATAAAATGTAATAAATCAATAAACCTTATTGCATCAAAATTCAAAGGCAAACACGTAAACAGGGATAGCGCCGTTATGCCTCATGTATAGCTAAAACAAATTTTTACTTCTAAGAACTATACCAATGAAATTTACTAAAAATGTGCATAAGTAGGTGATTGTTTGTATCTACTCTCATTATTTATAGTAGATGATTCATAAGGTGGAATTAAGAAAAAATGTAGGTGGCTAAATACTTATGGACGGTAGTGTATATTCGAAAACTTTAATCTAATTCCAAGAACGCGATTCTTATTATCCTCTGTGTTCTTTTTAGCGTAATTAATTTTGTTGATTGAGAGGGTGGGTCGTTATTACTTTTATTAGAAACAAGAACTTAGAAAGTGAAATGATTCAATATGAAAATTCCTGCAGTTATTGCTTTGTGCGGGGTGTACAGAAGAAATTATTACTTCTTGATATTCTTCTTTTAACTTTGCCAACGATATTTCATAATGGCATCTTATATATTGGATATTATAAATAATTTTACTACGTAAGTGTTACTCTAGAATTCCATATTTGTCTTATTGTTGGATATACAATGTTGCGTTCTGTCCTGTTAAAAAATTGCAATAAATTCTTTCTGGGACCTTTGTGTTTCAATTTTATTTAACCTCTTACTTACTCAATAGAGACTCAATACTCAATTGTCAATGCATATTATATGCATAATAATTTAAAAAATTCCACATAATTTTTATTTGATTCAAGAATATCATCAACTTCTTTTAAGAATATCATAGCTTTATTATAAAATCCCGCAATATTTGGTTGGAAGTTTCGATATGTTTGCCTGAAATACAACATATCGTAAAAATAAATCTTTTATATGTCTGATTCAAAGAGAATAACTTTTAGATTATAGTTTCACTTGATCCAATATACTATACTGCAGGCTTGTTTTAAAGCGTTTATATGTACGAATACGCTATAGTTATGTTAATAATATCTAATACATATTTAAATTGGAAGAATAGTTTATTCTTGGAATCCTATAATATTTTTGCTCATATATGAACTTACCTTCTTCTATTTAAAATGATATTAATTTTTCAAGTAAAAACTTAATCGTCCTTTGAACTCTATATGAACTCGTACTATCCTTGAGGAGAATGATCACTTTCAAAGCATGGCAATCGTCGGCCTTCGAGCACCAGAGTTGCTTCGTTTTTTGGGAACGAATACTTTTTGCTGGCTCATTCTGATCTTGTAACGATAATCCTTTCCGAAACTTGGGGATTTAAGTTCACTAAATACTAAAATTAGTTTTTAAGATGACGTTTCATGAGTAGCGCCTATTATGTGGCTATCTGTAAAACCAAAAAGGCGACCCTTATGAAAGTTGTTTAAAGTCTCATTGGTAGAGAGGATAAGACAGGTGGAATTTTTTTTTGCAGCGATTAGACAGACTCGCGTTTTGTCGACTCTTGAGGGAACCATTAGGCAACGCGAACCCTTTCTCACGAGACGAATAGGCACGAGTCTGTAGAGTCGCTGCAATTTCATCTGCCTTTGTCCTATCTACTCATTAGTAAGCTTGCAAATACGGGTGCTTTCGCAATAGCGTACGGCTCGGTTAGTATCAATATTAAAAATAATGTATATAAGTACTTGCTATTTTAGTTTGATTGTGGCTTCCATTGATGAGTCAGTATACTTCTACAGCGAGATTAAAATATGTTGATATGTTTAGGAAATGAGCGTTTTGCGTCTAATGATGTAATGTTCGCGAATTTAAAAAGGTCGTTCGCATTACAGTTGCACTCTTAGTAGCCTTGAGGTCATCTACCATATTTAGCGCTTTATGTAATGAAAGCTTGGTATTCTATAGTATCTAAAAGAATTGAATAATTTTCGGAAATTTAGTCTATTTGAGTATGAATTTCGGTATCTGAAACCAGTTGCTGTCTTACTGAAATTACTTCGGCTTCTTGCGGTTTAAATTTAACTTGTTTCTAATAAATTCAGCTACAAGATGAAACGCATGGAGTAAACAGGTTATATGAAACACATGAGGATCAGATTGTTTTAGTAACTTTCCAGTTTTAACCATATTCGAACTCCCATCTGTAATCAATATACAAGTTGGGTTGAGTTACCGATATTTTGACCTTCCCAAACGTATTTATTACAGTTTTTACTATCGTTTCCGTGCTTTTATTCTATTACATAAAAGAAGAGGCATGATTGCTACATTGCTTTTTAAAATGTGCACTAACACGTTTAAAATACAATTCTTTCTTGCATCCGTCAGCTATATTTTTTATTTTTTAACTCTACCTTGATTTGATCCGTAATCGTGTTTCTCAGCTGTGCTAATTTAAACTGTAATTAATCCTTTGGCAATCTCCATTGCGGAATGTATTTCTCGCAAAACTTTTGAAATTCTTCATTGTTTACAATATTTTGTGGAATGTTGTACACCCTTAAGAAAAAAATAAAGTCATATAGAAATTTATAATATGGTTTATCACATTTTGTGTATGTTAATGTTTATCACATTAACATGTCTATCAAAAAACAAAAATACTGTACGGTGAAATGTTGATATTGCAAACAATACATCTAATAATAGTGCCACTGTATTCTAATGTCGGAAATCGGTTAAGAAATATATCAATACTGGTCGAACATAATAATGCACGCCGTCGATTTGCCTCAATCCAACCCGTCATTCGTACTAACCGTGCGCCTATGAATTCCGACTTCGGATATGCCCAACTGCTTTCGAAATATATCATCGCTATCAATGAGAGAGCACTCATTTCTACAGGCTTGGTCATTAGAGAATGTTTGTTGGCACTTTTGGTTTGATTGGCTTAAAGTATTGTAAATGCTTCGGTGGGTGTTTTGTGCCTAGAAACTAAACTAAATATACTCGATATTTTCTACACCTGACCTTAAAGCGCGGAATTAAAACTGATAATGAGGGGCTATTACAACTGCAGAATAAACTAAACGATGAAGACCGGCCTTTGTATAAGTAATAACAGTGAACCTAGTGACAATATTGACGCGTTACTTAAGATAGTCACAGACAATGTACATTCTATTATCCTTTTCACATTTACCCTCTTGTTTTCAAAAGAACGAATTAAATTGCTGGAGAGTAAAATTAACACTAGTTAAGTAAAGTATTATTGCTCAAGTTAAATTCTTGTGTAATCTATTTTACACTCTCTGCCGCGCCTAGAGTGTTAAATTGTATTAAATAACATTATTTTAGCGTAAAACTTAATAAACAAAAGATCTACCTTGCTTAAAATTATTGTTATTATCCTCTGGTTTTTGACTCTATATTGTTTTGGTAATTCAACCTGATGCTATATGCTCGAAAAAGTCGGATCTGTATTGTGGGAAAATGGATTCGATCGGATAAATAATCTGAATACAATATTCTGAATAGCGGATCCGGATATGAGACTTCGGGTATAGACCTAGAGTACGTTGCATTGAATTTGTTGCATTTAAAGGAGCTGTGGAAACATTCCATTATAAACGGAATATTCCATTTGAAATAAAATGATTATATATTGAAGTTTATAACTCGGTATGAGTTCATAGTAATTGAAAAGTCAATAAATAAAAAGAATATACTCGATATTTTCTACACCTGACCTTAAAGCGCGGAATTAAAACTGATAATGAGGGGCTATTACAACTGCAGAATAAACTAAACGATGAAGACCGGCCTTTGTATAAGTAATAACAGTGAACCTAGTGACAATATTGACGCGTTACTTAAGATAGTCACAGACAATGTACATTCTATTATCCTTTTCACATTTACCCTCTTGTTTTCAAAAGAACGAATTAAATTGCTGGAGAGTAAAATTAACACTAGTTAAGTAAAGTATTATTGCTCAAGTTAAATTCTTGTGTAATCTATTTTACACTCTCTGCCGCGCCTAGAGTGTTAAATTGTATTAAATAACATTATTTTAGCGTAAAACTTAATAAACAAAAGATCTACCTTGCTTAAAATTATTGTTATTATCCTCTGGTTTTTGACTCTATATTGTTTTGGTAATTCTGAATAGCGGATCCGGATATGAGACTTCGGGTATAGACCTAGAGTACGTTGCATTGAATTTGTTGCATTTAAAGGAGCTGTGGAAACATTCCATTATAAACGGAATATTCCATTTGAAATAAAATGATTATATATTGAAGTTTATAACTCGGTATGAGTTCATAGTAATTGAAAAGTCAATAAATAAAAAGAATTAATTCTTACAAATATCTAACTTAGTAAGCGACCAGTATCGTACGTTTAAATCATATACACATTAGGTCAAGATATTTTAGACTAAGATTATTTGATGCAGTGCAACTAAGGCGATGTTACACATTTTCAAAAGACCAATTACGAATTATGGTGAGAATGACCTTATGCAACAAGGTCATTCACGAGGACCAAGGTTTACAGGGCGAGTCATCTTGAGTACGAGCTTTTAAAGAAATTAAACAAGCTGGAGGCTATAACCATTATTACTTTAAATATCTCTAAAGAGGAAATGCCTTATATGTTCAGTACTTGACTTTTATTAAATGTGTATAATCAACTGTTGCACTATAATTATTATACGCCTTAGTAAACTAAGCGAATTCTTCTGAACAAGTAAGTTTTCTGTACATCATTCTCTTAATATTACGACAAAAATTATATATTATAGAACGAATTTCAAATATTCTCTAAGAAATTTGACGAGTTGTGCATAATCAAATGTTGCGATGTATACATGATTTTTGGTACCAAGCTTAAGCACAGCTGGACCTAATGCACGCGCGTTTATGTGGTTCCAAATTACTATGAAATGGACGTAACGGACGACAGAAATTCACTTTGAAGGGATGAACAGATCCTCTGAAGATTGATTCATTTTATTTATTTTTTTTACATAATTCTCGAACGGTAAGAGTTAGAAGTAATGTTTAAATGCAAGAGCTACTTGATATCGGAAGTTCCTTCATAATACGTATTACGGAATACATACGGTGTTGCATTTAAACCCAAAACTTGCGTGATGGTTTTATTTACAATAATAGGGAAAGAAGATCTAAGTAAAAGTTGTTTCCTGTTTAAATCTATTGAAAATCGTATGTGCATTTCCAGATATACAGAGTGTTTGAGAAGTAAGTAATGCCAAACGGGGCACAATGTGCATTCAAAAAGCGCCTCTAATAGAAGTAACAGCTATAATGTCTACAATATTTTACGACATCAACAAAAACTCAATTTCTCAATATATAAATAAAGGAAAAAACAATTATTGTTGCTAATTATATAATTGATAATAAAATACATGCAATACATCTAATCAGCGTTTATGTAGTAGAATTTTTAGTCACTTACAAACAACTTTTAAAATAACGTACTGCTGTTGTTACTGATGTTCTTACAGGATTATTTTTTTTTTTTTGAAAATTGCAGCAAAAATTCGGATTTAACCTTTATTACAACAATATTTATTTATCTAAAAACATTAATTAGATCTTTGAATTCCTGCTTTTAAAATAAAAATTCCTGGAAATTTTCACTTTGGATTTTATTAGTTATTCATGAGAACAGCGGTAATATTTTATTTTGTAAATCAGCGTCATTGTTTCGCTTAATCCGTTGAGGAAAAGGCAAAATACCAGAAGAATGATTCAGATTGCACAATACAAAGTAAGTGGAAACTAGTTTTGAAAAAGAGCAGTTGTTTTTCTATAAAAACATTTTTATTCATAAAAAATGTTTTTCTATGAATAAACATACTGACCTTGACAATTTTGTCGCTGATCAGTCGCTACAAGTAGATTGTTTGAAATAATTTTATTCAAATGCAACGAAATTATTTATGTTTCAGTAACATCCAGTAAATAATTTCGTTCATTAAGGATAATTGGGATATTTAATTACAATATGTAACGCGAAAATTTACTAGGCATTTATTTTTTGAGAAATATCTTGTAATGTTTGTTAAAAAGTCTGCGTGTAATCTTTTTAATGCTTATTAAAAACAGTAATGCTATTTTCTTTTTTAATCGTTTTTTTATTTGTATTTTGTATTCTTCTTTTTAAGGTATTTTTCCATTTGCTCGCAAAGTAAAACTTTCATACCAAGAACGAAGTTGCATTCGTTTTTTCCCGTCGGTTTCATTTGTGCAACTTTAGAATCATTGTTTTACTCTGACGACGTATTATTTTTCATTAGCAATTGTTAGTTCGTCAATTGCGGTTGGATCAGTGGTTTTTCGTAGTGCGATCTCTTTTGTTTGAATTACTTCTTTGAATAATTTATCTTTGTACCTTGCCTCACGATTTTACGTTCATATATACATATGTACGTATAAAGTTTGGAAGCGGTAATGAATTTTACAAAAATACATACAGGATAATTCAGAAATAAGTTTCCTGTTTGAAACAGCCGTAATTTTTCCAAATTTTGAGAATTTGCGAAAATAAAAATTCCAAATTGTTAAGGACGTGGGGTCTTATCTTTAAAAATAAATGGATTACAGATACAATTAAGAAAATACAAAAATTAAGAAGTAATGAATATATGTGTACCTGTAATCCTGATTATTTTATTTAATGTAAGCGCTTAAAAAATCTAACCATTTTTGCGATTAAAAACGAAAAAAGTGGTTTACTGAAATAGCGTGTTCAACGCACCAAAAGAATGTAGAGAGGGGCCTTAAAGATTTAGATAGACATTGTTTTCATTTTCATTTCAACTATAAATTGTATTTTACTTCGCTGCTTGCTAAATCCCGAGGAAATTAACAACTTCACTGCTCCTTGGTACCTAGTTCTGATATTAATGTAATTATAGTGTGCAGCATTTCATCTGGAAGTGGCCACGTGCTATGTCCATTCCAAAAAAAAAAAAAAAAAAACAGAAAAAGTTTGTTGGCATTTTATGTGCTCTGTGTCTAAAATTTTTGAAAAGTTACTTCAAATTTAAATCAAAGGTTTCGTTAATAAATATTGCACACATACTTCCATCGTGTCAATCTGGATTCAGACCTCGCTACAGCTGTGCCACTGCTTTTATCATCAAATCATAGCTCTTATTTAACTCTGTGAATAGGTGGCAAGTAACTAAGGCCCTGGAAAAGGTAGAAATCTCAGGAAAACTAATAAGCTTACCAGATAGAACACTACAAAGAAGCAGGTGTGCAGTCAAAGTAAATGGAAACACATCTACCGAATTTGAAGCAAAAACCTACTCTGTTATTCAACGTGGTTTTGGAAGACATAATACGTAACAGTGGAATCAGTACAAAGGGAACAATATTCGCGAAAAGTCAACATTTTCTAACGTACACAGATGATGTGCCGTATTGATTACACTGGCCAACAAATTTCAACTTTTGATTTTGCCATAAAATAATTTATACTAATTTCAATAGAAAACATATAAACTTTTATTTTAATAAAAGATAGAAAGTCAAGTTAGCTCGATTTTTTGTTTATATTTCAATGAAATGGTTTTTTAGATTAGATCATAATTTAATGTATATTTCAAATTATTATAATTAGAAATTTGAAGTGATACTGCTCCGTCTTATAAACAATATCTACGGCATCTCTTCTTAACATTCAACAGTAATCTGCTAACATAACAGGATTTCATTCCCCCTGATACCGTTTCTCCGTTGCCGTGATGTCTTGGTGGAAGCGCTCACCGTGTTCATCGCTAACGTCGCCCATATTTTCCGAACAAAAATCCAAGTGGGAATGTAGAATGTGCACTTTAAGGGACATATTACAGCCAGCAGCGTGAAATGCTGGTAACATAACCATTACTAAAGTTTTATAGTTGTCAGCTGTTTTTTTCCCCAAGAAATTCGTGAAAACTTATACCATGAAGAGCCAAGCTGTTTTTCCTTTGCGGTTAATTTGGTTTCAAACATTTCATCATTTACTATTTCTCGTACCTGAGGTTCAACAAAACCGCAGATACGAGGTTTCTCTTGTGTTAATTTTGGAAACTTTTCACGAAGGTATTTAAAACCTGCACCTTCGAGATCAAAGCCTTTACAACGTTTTTCATGAGCCCAAGTTTCAGGTGGAGACGTGGTATTATGATCTTTTCTTTCTCTACTAGAGGCTGATGTTGTACATTGTCTTTTCCTGGTATAAACTGTTGTCGTAGTTTTTTAGATTAGATCATAATTTAATGTATATTTCAAATTATTATAGTTAGAAATGTGAAGTTATACTGCTCCGTCTCTTATAAACAATATCTACAGCATCCCTTCTTAACATCCAACAGTAATCTGCTAACATAACAGGATTCCATTTCCCCTGATACCGTTTTTCCATTCCCATGATGTCTTGGTGGAAGCGCTCACCGTGTTCATCGCTAACGTCGTCCATATTTTCCGGACAAAAATCCAACTGAGAATGTAGCATGTGCACTTCAAGGGACATATTACAGCCAGCAGCGTAAAATGCTTGTAACATATCCATTACTAAAGTGTTATAGTTGTCAGCTTTTTTGTTTCACAAGAAATTCGCGAAAACTTGTACCATGGAGAACCAAGCTGGTTTTTCCTTCACCTTCGAGATCCAGCGCCTTTACAAAGGTTTTCATGAGCCCACGTTTCACGTGGAGAGGTGGTATTATGATCTTTTCTTTTTCTGCCAGAGGCTAATGTTGTACATTGTCTTTTCCTGGTATAAACTGTTGTCGTAGTGGCAGTGCAACTGTGGCAATGGCAATGACCAGTCTTGCTTATGGTAATGTTTCTCCCAAAGACATAAAAAGCAACAGTATTTGGTGTAACCAGATTGCATACTCAAAATAATTGCAATTACTTTAAAATCTGCACAAATATTCTAGGAATAGTCTTTGTACTTTATCTTTACTAATGAAATTTTCAGATTTTCGTGTTTCTTTGATGAGTCTATGAATAATCTCCAAGAACTGGGATCATGATGCACATCATAGCACAATCATAAAAAGGTCCCCGTCAATGTATGTATGTATGGAGTAAGAATGTAGCTTGCATAGTATTTAAAAATACCATTCAACTAAGATAGGCGCACCCATTACGAAATAATCTAGTGTCACTTAGTTTTTAATTATAAACAATGCCGGCAGATTTAAATTAACAAACGAGGATTATTTAAATTTGTTCATTATTTATGGAGAATGTAATAAAGCGCGCAGTACCTTTGTCGTCTGATATTCACAAAAATAGAAATTGCCACCAAACACAGTTAAACGAATAATACAGAATTTTAAAAATTTGGAATCAGTCAAGTTAAAAATTAAAAATCATAATTCCTAGGAATTTATTTTAATGTGGTCTCAATAGCCTGAAATATTTTTGGACTATGTTATTTGAATAAATGAAGACAAATTTACAATAAATGCACCAAAGAAGCAGAATTCTCACTACTGGAGCCGTTCAAATCTCGCGTATTTAAAATGGAAAAATTCAACGTTCCATTCATTAATGCTGGATTGTTTCCTAACGGTCATAACTAGAGCGCAACAAGTTGATTGCTTAGCAGTAACAACAATTTACCGAATATGCGTAGGTGGCTGAAAAGAAATCCGGAAATGGGGCCTCCAGCACCTGTATCATAGGGTACGTTTCTACACTAGTCTCTTTGGGGCACGTCCCTTGCAACGTATATATCTGCTTATACCCAGAAAAAATATCGTTCTACATCTAACGATGTAATATTCACGTATGTACTTAAAGCGGTCTTTGAATTTGTATAACGCTATTGTTAAAAAGATGGCATAATCTAGAAAAATAATATAGTATTAAATGTTTCTTTGACTGAAACACTTTTCGTCATCTAAAATGTGTAGCACTGTTTATACGTGGTGAACAATTTTCCACGAATTCCGTAAGAACAACCAAGTGTTTTGCAATTTTTTTTATTGCGTCGGCTGCTTGAACGTAATTGTCGTTAATACTTTTTAAACCTGCTGCAACTTGAGGATTTTAGAATTGCATTTGACTTAGCTTTATTGTAGCTGTTTCTTTAACATCCAGTTGTAAAATCACTAATTTGATCTTTTCAAAATGTTTAAAATCCCATCGTATACAAATTGGCTGCGGCGGTTTCGGTATGTCAGGACACTGTGAACGAAATGGTCGAATACGTTTCGGTAATTTAAGAGAAACTACTTTTGTCTGTGCTACTAGTTCCGACTACAATTCCGACACTTCGCAGTGTGATATGTATTACATATAGTGCCGACATGTAACGAAATAGCTCTGTCCCCCAATCTCTGGCAAAACATCACCAGGAGGCAAGCGAGAATGCGAGAAAATTAGACGACATTTTAAAAGACTACATAAAACTACATTCTCATTGCTAGGTACTGTTTTAGAATAAAATCGTGTTGCGATAATGCTAGCGAACATTTTGTTGTATTTTTATAACAATAGATTAATTTAGGCTAATCTAGGTAACCTATCCTATACATATTGCATGGGAGGAAAGTAACGGATAAATTCAGTATCTTTGTTAGTACTTATCTTTTGAAAAAAATCTCGAAGGATATAGCGATTTCAATTATTTTACTTACCTCCTACCTAATTATCCTACTTCGTTGTCACTTTGTTACGTCATTTGTTTTTAAAGTAATGACATCATCAAGTGTTTTTCGTTTAATGATTACATATATTGTTATTATTAATTTCAGTAGTACTTTTTATTCCGTTTTGAATTGTATAAAATTATCAATATGTTACAAATGAGAAAAATTGAGAAAAACAGTGTCAAAGTTCAAATATCAAAAATTAATTAAACGCAGTTAATGTAGCAAATAAGCAATAAAATTATTGTCATTTACTTGTTTGTATTTGTTTACTTGTTTAAAAGTAGATTTTACCTATAGCAAGCTTGTTTATCAGTAAAAATGGCAAGATTAGGTGAGAAACAATGAATTGAAATGTTGATGATCAGTTATAGCCACAGAATCAGATCACCATCAAATCGAAAACAAATTTAGAGAACACGGTAATGAAAAGAACGTTTTAGAAAGTGGACGCCCGGTGGCGTTAAATGAAGATGCATAACTTGACGTGCTTTTAGAAATTGACAATAATCAATATTCAACTAGCAGAAACATTGCTTTGGATTATAATGTAAGCCACATTTCGGTTTTGAAATTTTGGTTACGCAAATTTTGGCTACAATTAGGTTCAGGAGTTGACAGAGAATTACTTCGATCATAGACACGAATTTTGTGAACAAATAGTGGAAAGTTCTAATCACGATTCAATGTTTTCTCAGAGTGTTTTACTTTAGAATGAAGTAATATTTGGATTAAACGGAACGATCAATAGACAAAATTGTAGATATTGAACTAGGATAGGAAATTCATACTCAGTGTTCTCAGAATGTTCATGTATGGGGAGGAATTATTGGCGACCAAATTATAGGCCCTTTCGTTTTTGCTCGTAATTTAACTAGAGAAAAATACTTACCATTTTCTAATGTCCGCGTTAACCGCATTATTTCTCAATGCAAAATATCTCAAATTACGAAACAATAGCGTTTAGCTACAACATTATAGCGATCCGCTTCATTATGCAAATAATGTTCAACGATATTTGGATCAAGACTTCCAGGAACATGGATTGGGTCTCCCGATTTCACGCCTTTATATTTCTTTCTTCATTTCTCTTCAAAATGTAGAAATGAATTTTTTTGTAATTAATTTTATTGTTAATGTTTTTTTCTGGCCAATAAATTTAGTTATTCCAATATTCGAAGCATAACATAAAATTGATAATTTTACCGCTTAATTCAATTCGTGGTAGGCTTTTCGCGGGTTGCTGGGATCAACTGATGGACAGGAGGTCGAATTCTTCATGAGCGTTGTGGAAAACCATCAGTATGTTAAAAAGTAGAAAACCGCTGGGTTCAGTTGTCAAATTCTTACACTAATTTCGTACTACCCTGTGTAAATGCAGCCTGAATCCTTGCAAACAAATTATTGATTGTAAAATAGGACATTAATTTATGTATGAATAACTTTTTCAAGGACTTGAGAGACTTTGGGAGTTCACAAGGCTTGAAAAGAACATTTTTTGTTATAAATTTCAACGGGCAGTTCTCTAAAATGAGAGAGGGAGTCGTGTCAACATCGGATAATATCGCGGAATTAGTTAAATAAGTAATTAATCAACTTTTTCCAGGAACAATACTTCTGTCTCAGTATTAAGTTTCAAATGTTGCATATGCTTAAAGGAATCGCATTTAGCTATAAAATCTAAACAGAGTTCTTTTTCTTATGTTTATAATACTCTGATTCTAAACTTAATAATTTCTTGGATAATCCATTGCTGTTTTTTATAACAATGCTATTGTTGAAATATTTAATTCATTCGTACCGTATTCATATTGAATTATATTGTTGTGTATTTGTTGTAGACCCATGACGATGATGTAATAATGGACGATGTTGATCCTATTGCCACTGGAGATGTAAAAAGTGAACCTTCGGTTAAAATTCTAAATTCCATGACAAAAACGATAGCTTCGACGACGACGACGACGACGACGACAACTTCATCAGCAAATAATAATACACCATCGTTATTAACAGCGCTCGAAAAGGAATGGCCTGACGTTATCAAAATGAACGACTACCTAAATACTGGTCGAAGACAGCAGTTTTGGGAGGAACCTTTTACGAAGCGCGTAATGGATGCCATTAAGAACAAAAATCTTGAAATGAAAACGGCGGCGGAACTACTGGGTGTCTCTTACGGTACACTCTACGGCAGATATCGGGACGCTTATGGCTGCTTAAAGCACCCGTACAGGTAAATTTTAGTATATTTTGGAGTGTATGCACAACTTTATCTCTTGTTCCTTTCACCATCTCTAGTAAGCTTAATTCATTTCATTATGTGATAGTTCGTTTAGCCCAAAATTTGCTAGTTGGTTACTTAAGAGGCCGTACGTATCCTTGGTTGCATACCAGCAGTTCTAAAAAATTGTTACATACGACTAATATCGTATATGAATTGTTGGTTACAGTCTATACATTTTGCTAAGAAATTATCATTATAAATTAAGAGCAAAAAAATTATAAAAACATGTTCAAGTACTTCAGTTTTATTCGTTTTTGCAAGATGTACTCTGGTAGCATTTGGAATTGCATATCATTTGTTTCTTGCATTGAAACCTATTTCATAGTATAAAGGTACCCCGCAAGATATTCTCCCGTTCTAATTATATGTTTTGTTGCCGCACTCTTTAATGAGTTTTCAACTTGTTGGTGGACTTTACATTCTTGTAGAAATTGTTAGGTACAATTCTCAAATTCCATGTTATGACCTTTTACTTATGTTTATCGGTTTAATAAAATCGGAAATAAAAGAGGTTAGCAGTGAAAAGAATAATTATTCCGCACTTGAATTTTGTATAGCCCATTGTTATTTATTTCAAGAACAAAGCCAACATCATTTCTTAAGTCTTTCCTACTTTTGTCTACATCAGGAATTGATGTCTCAAATATTGGCTAGCGGTGGCGATTTGTCAGAAGTAGCTTAAATTTATTTTAGTTTGCTTTGAAACATTTTCAGCATCGTCATTATCAATGTCATTTCCCATGCTCATCTTGGATATGATTTATTACTTCTGATAATGTTGTCGTTAAAAAATCTACACGAGCTTCTATTCCAAACATAGCTTTGTAAGCTGATTATTTTATGCCTAAATGATTTTTTTTTATAAATCATATTTTCGACGCCTTGATCGGCATGTTAGGGCATGGAGCCTTAACTTTGACTACCGCTTTAGTTTTCCATACACTAGTTTAAGTTCTGGCCAAAGATATTGATTCTTTGTCGAAACATTAAAATGTAAAGATTTTTATCTTCATTTTGCAAGATTTCGCTTTTAAACCGCTCTCTCTATTGCATCTGATTCGTTTGATCACTAGATGACGGCTTATCCATATTGTCAATTTAAAAACAACACAAAACTTTTGATAAATAAAGATAGTAAAATTGATAAGTTTGTTTTTGCAGCCGATTTGTGACAGTTTGATCAGAAGTTAATTTGAATTAACTTAGGCATGTGCGATTGTAAATGATTTAACAATTTATTACAATTTTACTTTAAATTTTATTACAATTTATTACAATACAACATTTATTACAATTACGATCGCTTGCGCCATATTTACTGGTTATTTTCATGTTGTCTATTTACATTTATCGAGCGGTTTGTAGATCGAAATAGGACGAACATATTTTGTCCAACACTCTTGCTCACTCGCTGAGTAGAGCGAGTAGAGTATCATATATTATATTGAACACGCGATGCGGCTGCACAAGGACTACGAACATCGATGGGCCAAGCTGGCCCGTCTTAGGTCCCTATTCCGTCGCCTTATTTATATAACTACATCGCGTGTGAAATACAACAATTTTAGTCATGCAACTCGGTGCCGCTCTACATATCAATTGAACTGGACAAAATATGTCTACTATAATTTTAAAGAAATTAATTAAGTTAATTCGTAACTAAACAGCAGACATGAATAAATCCATACGCGTGCATCTAACAGATCACCGTGTGATACTCTTCAAACTAGAGCATTATTAGCAAACGATTTTTTTAATTTCGAAATCTCGACGCCAAATTACCTCAAACTAAGTCGGAGTTTGACGTTTTAACTGGACCAACTATTTTTGTAATGCGCATGTCCCTAACGATTTCAACTGTTTTCAAATTGTTGCAAAAACAAACTAGTATTAGACTTCACAACTGCACTTGTGTAAGTCACGTCATGACGCGTAATGAGTAGAAACAAGTAGAGATTCCTTGGATAAGCCCTTAAGAAATAAGTATATAAAAAATAGTCCTAAGTGCTTTTACGTCACCCGCCCTTTATGCAACCAACCATACGTATCCTCTTAATTTGTATTGTTGCATGTATTCTCAGTGCATATAGCCAACAAATTTCTTTTGAAATTTTAACGCACGTGATTTCTATGATACCTCATATTAGGACAGGTCATACTGCTGTATGTAAACCATCGCCATTTTAAATTTTACCCCTTGTATTTCTTATGGACGAAAGTAAAATCTTTTTTTCCGAAATAATATTTAAGAATATATGAAGTACATTGAGTAGTATCTCTACAATTATAAGAGCTACACAGAATTGTTCTTGTATGGCCGGGGTTACAAACGAAATTCTCTCTATTGCAGAGATTAGTTCCCTTTAATCTCTTAGAGACATTCATTACGACCAAGTTATTAAAGATTAGCAAATGTCATAAATATCAATATGAGGGGTGTGTTGTTAGTAGAAGCGGTGAGTTCAAACGTGCTCCAACCTTTTTCTGTCTGTAATATTTTGTTTATTCTACAACATTGTATCAAGGATAATTACTGGTTAGTTTCTTCTTTCTATTACCTTGAATCACATACGGTCTTCTTTCTGTTTTCTTAATCCCCTTTTTAGTTTTAGTTTTGAATTCTGTAATTTATAAATATGCTTGAAAATGTCGACAGAAAGAGGCAACAAATAAGAAAGTTAAATATGACTTTATTTGAAATTTCATTAGCACTCCGCACTGTCATAAACTTCCAAAATTCGTTTTATTTCAGTCGATTAATTTCAATTACTTTAGTTTTCCCCATTTTGAATACACGCTAAATCGGATTGATCTACTTGATTCGACATTTGTTCGTTTGCATTTAAACTTACGATTTGCTTTACGAATTACAAAATGCTATAGAACAATTCATAAATTTAAGTTAGCTTTACTTCCTTATTCGAGAAGACATACTCATTAAAACGGAAGTGTGCTAACCGTTCGACCATATGGAAATCGAATTGAAAAAGTTAAATCTGTAAAATATTGCTATTACTCCTAAAATTAAAGTTAAAAGAATCAAAATTTGAGAATCAAAAGAGTATAAAAATTCGTTGTATAAAAAGACAAATTTGAATTTCGAACATTCGTCCAAAGTAAATGTGGATACTGTGGAATCTGCTTCAAATTGATGTACGAGGGTCGTCCAGACGATTAAGAATGGTGAATTGCTCCCCTCGCAAATCCACTACCACCGTCGACGCAGTGTGCATGCCCTTTAACTCCCTTCCTTGCCTCAGCCTGAAATAAGGCTCGTTGTTGTACTGTCACGTTTGGACTGCTAGCAGTTTTTTGGAAAGGCAACGGGAACTTACAATTAGTGCTAAATGTTTAGGTTGGACAGATACCACAATAACTGCATTCCTGAAAAGTCTTGGATGTAAATATTTTTTAATTGTAGCAATATCTTTCGTTACCAAAATATCAATTATTTCTATACCAAAACCAAAACTGAATGCATTCGCGCAGGGTAGTGTAAATCTCCGGTTAGCAGACCGTAATTTCAATACGGCAGTGTAATACGACGGTTTATGGTAGTTTTGTTTGTTGATGGTGCTTCGTAATTGTCAAAGCGTTCTTGATGATTTTACGGGCGAAATTACAGACATATCAGTGAATATACTTTATACTTCAAATGTTCTTAAATACTAATGTATCCGGCAGTATAACTTTTCCTAATACTTCTCACTATAATGTGGTGAAAGTCCATTTTGTCCTGTATGTTTTTTTTTGTGTTAAGATTAATAATATCAAAACTAATAATTAATTAGTGATATACCTTATTTACTAAACGCTATTATCACTATTATCACATTATTACTATCAAAGAAAAAGATAACGTTTCCAATACGTGGTGTCATCAAAAATGTTACTCTTCTTGTAGGAAATTGAGTTGATAACATCAATTATGGATAGTTTTCTTGTAGATGAAATATATCAAATAAATTTATAAGCTGCAAGAATTTCCTATACACCAAACGTTCCTTAACCAATTTATCGATACGACTGTTAAACTTCATCAAAGATATGAATGTGATATAATACAGCATGACCCAAACCTTCTGGAATTCCAAAATTGCGCGAATTGCAAATAGCGAAACAGGAATCTACTTTGTTATTTTAAACACCTCGTATATTGTTACAATTTTAATTTGCCCTTTTAGAAGTAAACCGACGCAGTATGACTTTCGTAGGTCCATTTCAAGATATTTATAATTTTGCATAAATTTCAGTATATTGATTTCGTTCAAAAAGTCCGATGTGGCACTCTAGGGTAAATTTTTATTACGAAATTAAATTTCATCCTGACCTTTGAACGTGATGTTATGTCTGTAAAAAAAGTTTCATCTCAAAACAACGGTTAAAAAATATAACAGAGTTTCTGTAATTACAAGGTAGCGTTGCTAAACTGCCTTTCTTCGGCACATGCCTTACATTGAAATTGCATGCAAGTGGTTTCTGGTATTGGTACCATCAAATGGGGCTATATTGGGTGATTTTTGTTTATTTTTACATTTATCTGCTCTTAAGAACAAAATTAAGTCGAAGCCTTTGTCAATCGGATACCTTTGTCGAATGGAAATGAATTTCCAAAAAAGAAAGCAAGCGAAGTGAAATATTGCTTTTCATTGCTTTTTAAAGAAAAGAATCTGTATCAGATGGTTTGATTTTTTCGATTTGTCGATGCTAATGTAAATATCTAATACAAGCCGTTCCTATAGCCCCTATGTCTGGTGGTTCACAAAGATTTAATTAATTTGCACGTCGGGAAACATAAAAGCACACCTGTCACTATAAGTGCGAAGTCATTTTATATCAACACTCCTTTTTTCATGTGTATTATTTATGCAACAAAAAGTTTTTCAGTTTCCTTTTTTTTGTGTCTGCATTCTGTCAAAGTAAAGTAAGATTCATATCAGCCACTGACTCAACGGGATGACTTCATCTTCAGTATCGTCTACACTATTACTATGGTCTGAATCATTTTGTGGATCATCTATATTTATTGATGTTGATGTTGCCAGCACTACAATATCTGTCCCTAGTCACAAATCTACCAACGAAATTGATTATCTTGAAGGAACATTTATTTTTGTTTTCCTTGTTACGACTGGCTATCCATTCACTTTGATAAGATCTGACGTAATAATACAGAACAATTCCATCATAGCAGGGATTGTTTATGTTACATTCATCAATCTTTGACCTTACCTTCGTCAACACTTTGTCCGGTTTATAAGATGAAATTCCTGTTGCTTCTAAACCAAACAATATGTTTGTTGACATGTTTTCATTGCAATTTGCCAACATCTTTTTCAATAAACTTGGGAAAATCTGCTTTCGTATCACTCATTTACTATGCAACTTCCAGTCTGTCAAAACTTTTCTGCATTAAATACTTATGGGTCTGAATACGACTACGTTCAATGGTTGACAAATATGTGTATTGTTGTTTAGTAAATATACGAAACTTATATTATTTCCTTTGCGAGTTTCAATAACTTTGTAAGACAAATGCTGTCCAAATTGATTCTAATAATAACTTTTTTGTCTTCTTTACGGTATAATGCTACTAACGCTGTTTGGAAAAACCACTTCTCGAAGACGTCTGAATCAAACCTTCTAGGTTTCATACGGTTATGGCGTGCTCCTTCTGGACCTCCCTTTACGCAATCTGGATATAAAAACTTTACCTTATATACGATATATGAGGGTAAAAGGCTGTTATCTGCTAATACACAGGACACAGAGAACTTGGAACCTAATACTCTACTAGCATGTTTTGCACGTCTTCGAACTAAAACTCTGACATCGTTAGTTCTTGGTCACATGCATCTCATCGTAATTCGAAATGTTAGCGTATGGAACAACACGAATTGTTTCCAATAATTTATCAAAATATTTTGCAATCACAATTGGGATGAATTCAGTTCGGCATTTTTTGATGTTTTGTGAATTTTGTTTCGATAATTCGGGATTTCTGACAAGAAAAATATGGCACCGGTCACTTTCCGGTTTATTATCTTGAAATTGTCCTAACAGCAACCACTAAAAAAAAAGACTAGAGAAACAATATTTTAATAACAGTTGGTAACAGCAAGTGAAGTAAGCGTAAATATGTCATTAACAAGTTCAAATCAAAACAAATAAAATCTACAAGAAAACAGAAATATGCGACACAATTACTAAATACACTATCAACAAACTTAATCTTTATTGTAATTTTTTGCAATAATTAATATTATCTAGCTACAGTGAACGCTTGAAATTGCTTCCGATGCATTTGCACAAGGAATTCTGCACTCTTCTTAACACACCAGCACACCCCGGAATATCTGCGCTATCCCTAACTTAGACTGTATGTGATTAATTTTGTATCTACTTAGGCTTAAGATTTTGAATCAGTAGTTAAGAACAGTAATTTTGGTACTGTTATCATGGTAACCGAACAACACCAACACCAAAAACCACTTAAATGTAATATCCAATTACATGATTCGTATTTAACTATTAATATATACTTTGTTCTCAATGTTAGATATAATATATCCATCATTGTAGAAAAATGTTAGAGATATTAACTTCCTGGGCGGTGGATACAAAAAGAACGTATTTATCATATACACTACCGTCCATAAGTATTTAGTCACCTGTGTCTTTTTTAGAATTTCGAAATAAAATCGCGTTTGAGTTGCAGATATTATTGTTTAATGGTGCTTAGTTAATCTTTACAATTACATGAAGCCATATGAACACACATACAAATATATATACAAAATTAAGCTTAACTTTGCCTTCATGAATATAGCGTCCTTTATTTTTTTATAACTGCCGCGCATTCCATAACGGTAAGGGTGCCTTCCTCTTGTCTTTCTCGTAAGTAATCGCGGCATATTTTAGCGGTATGTTTGGGGTCATTGTCGTGTTGAAATGTGAAGTTTTCGCCGACTAGTCGCAACCCCGAAGGCACCACATTATTTTCTAACATATTTTTATACGCTTCTTTTCGTAGAATGCCGTCCATTTTTACTAAATCCCCGACAAAAGTGCCCCAAATCATCACCGAACCTCGCCCGTGTTTAAACCTCGAAACAATGCATCGATCTGATACTCGTTCTCCTGCCAACCTTCCAACAAATACACGTCTGCGTGAGCCATACATTTCGAATTTTGACCCATCGCTCCACGACACCTTTTTCCAGTCTACGATGGTCTAATTCTCGTGCGCTTGTGCCCAGTGATATCGCTTTCGCTTATTCTGTTTCCTTAATAAGGGTTTTCTTAACGCTACTCGTCCGTGAAGTCCAGTTTTACTTTAGCGTCGTTTCACCGTAGTCACGTTAATCGGTTCTCCGCGTCCCACGTTCACTTTGGCCGCAATTTCTGGGGCGGTTTTTCGACGATTTTGTTTGCTAATCCTTAGAAGATCTGGTGGCGTCGATTTTCTCGGTAGCCCACTTCCCTTTTTGTTCGATAAAATACCACTACTTGCAAATGTGTTTATATTATAGTCCAGTTTGCCTACTAGTATTCAATTCACCTGCAGTTTGTCTATTGCTTTTGTCCGTCCTATGATAACTCACAATTAAAGCCCGCATCTCTACGGACAACTCTTTAGTTTTCGCCATTATAAAGAAAATATCGAACAAAAATCTAAACGCACAGATAACAATTCGCTTGACTATGTTTTCGACAATAGTAAATTTCGAACTAATACAAACTCCAATGAAATGATACAAAGAAACCTCGGATCATAAAATATAATAAAATACTAAACCTTATTGCATCAAAATTCAAAGCAAACACGTAAATAGGTATAGCGTCGTTATACCTCGGGTATAGCTAAAACGAATTTTTATTTCTAAAAACTCACTAATAGAGGGTATACCAATTAAATTTACTGAAAATGTGTATAGGTACGGGGGTTGTTTCTATCTACTCTCATTATTTGTAGTAGAAGATTCATAAGGTGGAATTACTTATGGACGGTAGTGTATGTGCCATTTGACAGAGTGGAGTGTTCAGTATTTGGCATTCATACTTTGGCAGTTTAACTTCAACAGCATGTTTAGATAGAATGAAGTGCACAATTTAATCTTATAAAAATTTACGCTAAAATGTATCTGTATTCCGGATTTTTTGGAAATTGATATGTCTGTGTTAATTAAAAACAAAATTATAAACATCTTGAAATCCTCACATGAAGCCCAAATTCCGTCGGTCTATTTCTACATGAAGAATCTAAAAATGATCGAATACAGTTTCTATTATCAGTTTGGTTCACCATCCTGTATATAGCGAAATATGTTTGAATGATACCCTATGATGTACTACTGTTTGCGCAATACACAATTTTACATTTCAGAAGATTGGGACACCTATATATTAAAATTTGAATTTGTTAATCTACATGATCGAACTACACTTTAGTAAAAATGGAATAATATCTGGCTTAAGGTATTAGTGCCGATCAAATATGTGTATCGTATATTGAAGGTCGAGGCATTGAAATGTTTGAGATATGATATACCATGAAAGGGAAAGGAGGTTACAGCATTGACGTGTTCGCATCCCTTAGATATTCAGTACGTTTACCAGCTACACGTGTAAGTATAGCAGAGATAAATCTTTGATTAGTGACGGGTTTCGTGATGACCATGCTAAAGAAGCACTAATATCCCAAACCCGAGATTATTCCGTTTTTACTTAATTAGTTCGAGGTTTAGCAGTAACATAAATATTGAGTTTCTTGAAAGCATCTAAGACATATAACCGTGGTTGTATATTTTGTAAATGTGAAAAATATTAAGATCAGTTTAAAAAACTTAAAATTTCATAATGTTCTAAAAGACCAGACATGCTGATTGCTAAATCACTAGTCCTACGAAATATAAAAAAAAAGTAAACTAAGTAACACACAGTTCGAAATGTAGGCAATGTTTCATGCATCATAAAAATAATTTTGCATCTGAGTACTATTTAATCTGTGATTTTTAACATAATTTTTAAAGAAAAAATCATTTAATATAGCCAACATAGATCTATCAGAAAGCCCAAAGATTTTTATTTTATTTTTAGGTGATTTTTTTCGATGGGCAGATAGTAAGGCATGCTAGCAAGTAAACTGGATATATATATACATAAATAAGCCTCCATCTCTTTATTACTAATTTTGTTTGTGGTTTTTAATTTTCGCCATATCTACCTTTAAATTAATTTGCTTGGCGTGATGAACGAAGTAGTACATAATGTTTTGAGTGAAGGATATTTTGAAGTATTGCACAGTTTAACAACATTTTTAAGCATGTAGCATGTCGTAATAAAAAAAATATTGTGGTAATGGAACAAAGATAACATGAAAATTTTACAAGATTGGTTCCGCGATTTTCAATAACATCCGCTGATACTGATTATGTTAAGAGGGTAGTCTGAAAAGATTCCAGCCTAACACAGAAGCAAATAGCGATGCTCCAAAATCTTTCATCCGTTCAAATAGTTCAAATTGGCAACTTTCAACTGCGGAACCATTTACGAATGTGGTGGTCTGCTCATTTGAAGCGAGTCCCTCTCCTCTGAACCAAACTCTGAGCCTAGGGAGTAGAAAAAATTGGTCGGGAGCCAAATCTATTGAATAGAATGGGAGGTCTATCACTCGAACCGCAATTTGTGAATTTTTGCTGCAGCCACCATTCAAGTGTGCCTTGGTGTAACAAAGCGTTCTTTTACTTGAAATGCGGTTATTTTTTTTGTCGCAATTTCTGCTTTCAACCTGTCAAGTAATGACGCGTACCCCGGTTACTATTTTTCAACTAACCCAGTCAATCGAATAGCCTTCGTCTGTTTCAAAACCGACTCATCCTTCGCATTTCACTCTTTCGACTCTGCTTTAGCTTTCGAAGTGTACTGGTGTATCCAAGTTTCATCTACAGTTACTAATCGACGTTAAAGCTCAGACTTATCAAGCTTAAACTGCTTCAACAGAAAATGGAAATTTGTCGAATGCGCTTTTGGTCCCGAGTAAGCAAGCGCGGCATCCAATGCGTTGTTAGCTTTTTCGTACACAAAGCTTCAATCTACATTTGGCAAACATATTCTTTCGGAATACCCATTTCAGCTCTGCTATCTATCTGACCTTAATTCAACGGTCGCCTAGCACCACTTACTGAACCTTGCTGATGTTGTTGTTAGTGGTTGCAGTTTTTAGCTGTTCCGAATGCGTCTTTTATTCGGAATGAGTAAGCATTTTCATGTCAAAATCTTCAGTTAATATAAGCCTCTGTTTCTGTTATATCTGTAAGCTTAATTTCCACGGTCGTGTAGTATCATTTGGCGAACTGTTTCGATGCTTTGGTAATGCTTGCTTCCACTTTTTGGCCGTCCCAAACGGTCTTCTTCAATCAATCAAGTATGACCACGTTTAAATTCGGGTACTCAAAATTTCACCGTGCAGAATGTCCGTAGACATTGTCCGTCTTGACAGTAATTTGCGTCTTTCAAATGCAAATTTTATTGACGGACCGATATTCTCTATTTTTAGGGAAACACCAACATCGACAACATGGCTAAAATGTTCAAAAAGTATGTTTCACCATATGCGCAATTCTATTACCAGAATATTTTTAACGAGCAACCCCATCTTCATATTGAGGCTTGAAACTTTTCAAACTATGGATTTGCTGATGGTAGTATTGCTATTTAATATTTAGAAGCGATTTAATGAATTTGAAATATTTTAGTTCAGTCATGGCACTTTAAAATAAGAAAGAAGTATAAGTAACTTAGTAATTAATTTAGAGATATATTATTTTACGTTAGTTTTTGAAATTTGAAACATGTAAAAAGAAGCCGCTGCCGTCAGGCGTTTACTTGCTTAGATCAAAAAAAATGAACACAGAAAATGTAATCTTTACATAATTAATCTAATTTTTGGAAATAATGTATTGAATTTTAAACTATAAATTTAATGACCTGCTATGGTCTTGAAATTTTTCTTCAAAACATTTCATATTCAATAGTAAGGTATTAACACTTAAAAAATATTTTTCAAAATATGTTCATATATGTATAATTCAAGAGATAAAGTTGAACGTGTATTTTCTTCCTGTTAAAATTCCATATTCGATTATTGCCACCCTAAACTGCATTATTATCAAAATATCAAATTCGAAATATTTGCAATTGCAAAAATGTTAAATGATAATTTAGCAGTTAACATTTAGATTACTTAACATGAACGGCTGCTGTCATGGGTTTTTCGTTTGCAGGATACCTAATTCCTCCAATCAGACAAATAGCAGGTATGGAAAGAAGTTTAAAAAAAGGAAAAGTTACTCAATTTACGGTTATTCATTTTATTAATTGAATTGTGGTAGCTATCTGACCGCATCTGTGGTGGCTAATAATTAAGATTTTAACTTAACGCTATCCTGCTCTCCTCCTGTCCTGTCCTGCTTTGAAAACCAAAGGTAAAGATTATTTGTATATAGCGTTATTCGTGACATGAAGTCTTTCTAAAATCTGCACACACAAAGTACACCAAATATTTCAGCAACGAGATTTCGATAGTTTTCGAATATTAGTCTTTTTAAATATATTTTACATATACACTTGCCTATAATCACAATTCAATTTCTAGATTGAAATGGCAAAACGGGTGTAAGCCAAGATATTCATTAATTAACGTATGCTTGCAACGCAACGATACTTCTACCGATATGTTGCAATACATGTGCAGAGACCCTGTGTTGTAGTGATATCGCGCCCGTACGGCAATCGAGAATGATAGGTTTTAAGCCTTGCCGATGTCTTGAGATTTTATTTTTAACGAAATTTAATTACAGCGGTGAAAATCGATTCATTAGTTTAATACTTTATTTGCACAAATTTTTGTGAATGGGACGGGATAGGTTCGCTAATTTTCAACACAAAAATTTTAGAGATTATGTAAAATAAAAAACTTAAGAATTATCTAAATTTAATCGACAAACTTTTAACATACACAAAATTAAATAATAAAATGTGTAATGGGGCATAACAGCTTATAGTCTATAACGTCTGAGTTTCATCACTATCAATACTTGCACACGACGGGCGCATTTTTACATTGCACATATAAACGGCAACTGTCAATGGAGAGTGAGTGTAGGTTGCGATACATTGTGATGCAAGCAAACGGTATCTTCTTTTTTGTAATGGTTCTTTGCTTTGCTGATGCTTTAATGAAATGTATAGTTTTTTCATTGATCTCTCTAATCCTTTAGCAAAAGAAATGTGAAGAACAAACGGAACAGAACATATCTCACTTTACAGAAGCAACAGCGAGATTAGAGGCTACTAGTTTATAATAGGTTTGTTCGAAGCCAGTCGAAGACCAGTTCGGAACGATTCGAGAGTTATAGATTCTTAATAGTTGTACACATGTCGATCGATTCTCGTTCTAACACAGGACCTAGTTTTGAACGGGTTCATGATAGAGAATTATAATAGAGAGTGATAGAGAATTGTGAGAACTATTGGAAAAAGCAAAATAACTAGATTCCCAGAATTATCTTTGCAGCAAACTTTATTGTTTCTTTCTTTTTTTAATCTGCGAATCAAATAAGGCTTATTTTACGACAAATATAGCATATATGCTTGATATATGGCATTTTCCTGCTTTAAAAATACGTGGAATTGTATTAAAATACTTCCATTTCTGGAAATGAAATGAAAACTTATTTGTATGGATAGTATATTTTCTTTATCGTAATAACAATCACGCATGCTTAAATTCGATAAGAATTTAAAACACTTGTTCTTCGGCAAGAACTACTGCAACAATTTAGGACGGAAATTTTATTAGAAATGCATGGAGCTCGAACAGCGAATTAATGGTTCTCGTAACGTGTAGTTATGTAATCGAACGGCTCGAACAAAAAAAAATGGTATTTACCTTAGAGAATACTCAACAAATATATATCCATTCCGAATTTTTTGACGGTGTTGGTAATGTTTTATAGAGACGTTTATCCTCTTAAAGAGCAAAAATGTTAAGTTTTCGCTGTAAAATCGGCGACTTTTAAGGGAAAAAGAATATTAAAACTTGTACAAAAATGCTGATTCTTTTGACCCTATCTTTACTTCCTCCTCTCCTCTTCCTTGTCTCCTTCCTTCCTCTTCCTTGTATGTAGGTTTTTCGACGACCCTTTTCTCAATCGTCTTCTCATCTAATTTCCCTTCTTCTTCATCTTCCCTAGCTTCCCTAATCATTATTTTTAATATCTCGCACATTCCCTTATTTAACAACCTCTATATCTCTGCTTTCTCTTTTACTCTACGTATTGATAATAATACACAAAAAAATTTCATATAAGTACGTAATTACCGAACTTTCGGGGTGTTCTATTTCTGGTACTTTTGGTCTCTACTAAAGCCTCTTCTTACTGTCTTCTTTGTTATCCTGCATCTTCTGCATTACCAGTTTTTTCTTTCTTGGATTCTTCTCTGGGGTTTTCTCTTATTTGCTTACCGAATTCTTCTCATCTCTCCTTTTTTGTTATGTTTCCATTTGTTGAATTGTTTAGTGAGATGTTATTTTTTCTGCCGTTATTTGTTTACTATTATTAATGGAAGTTATTTCGTATGGATCAACATTAAAAGATTGTGTGAATTTTTTAATTTTATTTTGTTATAAAGGACCAGGTCATTTACTTTAAAGGTGTTTTTTGTTTTTCGTTTTGCGTCAGCCAATTCTTGTTTGTTCTTGTTTGCTTTGTTAGTATTTTCAACTTCATTGTTTTTGTAGGTAATGTTTAAGTATTATTGATCGTTGGTGGAATGTTCTATCGATCTAGTTAAGCAAGTAATAAGTCTAAGAATTTTGTGAAGTATCTGCCATTAAAAGGACTTACTTCTTAGGGTGTTTGATAATTAAAACATAGCAAATATATGTCTCAGTTATTTAGTAATGGTTTCTCAGTCGAACGAAGAAATTACCTCCACAACTGAATAGATGAAATATTCGTCAATAAGGATCAGTAGATATTGTCCTTCTAGATAGGATCCTATAAAATCTATAACCATGTTTTCCCGTGGTACTTTCGGCAATTCAGTATTCATAATAAGATTTCTTGTATGTTGAACTGTTGCCTGCACTAGACAGACATAGCACTGTCCTTCTACATCTGCGGCCAACTTATTCATGTCCAGGAACCATACCTTGGATCTCAATAACTGTTTGGTTTTCACAGTGCCTAAGTACCATCTATGAGCAGGATCGATTACCCTCTTTTGTACACTGTGCTAGGAACAATAATTTTGTTATTTTTTAGTAGGAAATTATCGTTGTAGGTTATTCCGTGTCTGATGAGTTCGTACTTTTAACGCTCACCAGACCAGGGCAATTCATTAATTTTGCAGTGTAGGATCATTGGTGTTCCTTTTTATACCTCTGCCAGTGACATTGTTTTGAATATACAATCTTGAGCAATGAGATGTTGAGAGCAACGTGTTTGGATTGCACTTCGGTTAGTTCTTTGTCCGTAAAAAGAAATGAATGGGTGCCTAAAGAGATAGTGGGCTGCCTTTTTCATGATCGCTGTTAAATCTGTATTGCAGGATGCGCAGTTGTAATTGTTCTATTCTTGCAGGAGGGTTGACTTCGGGTTTTGTAAAATATTGACCAATGGCTTATGGTCGATATGTAAATAAAATTTTATTCCAAATAAGTACACACGAAAATATTGCACAACCCAAGTGACAGCCAACATTTACTTTTCAATGTGGTATATCTTTGCTCAATGGATGTTAGAGATCTGTTACCGTAAGCTACTGTTTCGGTGAAACCATCCTTGTTTTGAATCAATACAGCTCCAAGACCAAAAGGGCTAGCATCAACGAAGAAACTTGTTTTCTTCATCATATCGTAGTAAGTCAATTTGGTTATCTCTAACAGTTTAAAAGTGTTTAAAAGTCAAAACGATGTTCCTTTGTCCAAAACCACTTGGTGTCATTGAGAATCAGTTCTATAAAAGATTCTGTTTGCTCTACTAAGTTTTTACAGTTAGTTTAACATACTTAGAAAACTTCAGATACATTCCTCGGTGGTTGCAGATTTGTTATGGCTTAAACATTTTTACAACGAGTCACGTTCTTTGAATCTTTGCAATACGTTTCTTAGTGTTTTGGTGAGTTCTTGTTGCGCTTTTTCGTACGTTAATATATCGTCACTGACATTCAAAACGCCCGGGATGTTGACCAGAACCTGGTGGATGTACTTTGAACCTACCCGTCCTTTTGAACAACTGCGGAAAATCTTGTTGCGTTTATTGATGACACTGCATGGAGAATACCCAGTTTGACTGTAGTGTCATATGAGAAAGGTGATGTTGCACCTCCATCAGTGACGAAAAAGTTGTTTCAATATTTTTACCTTTGTATGTCATGCTTGCTAAGTAGCATCCCGAGGTTGGTAGTTCGCTTCTTGAGTTCTACGTAGAAACTTTTGTCTTGTTTCTAATCAAGACTGGTTTGTCTTTTAAACAATGATATGATGTAATACTTGTAATATTAACAGATGAACTTGAATCAATAATGCAGTCTGCCGGCGTTTTGTTTATTATTTATTTGCATGTGTGGCGTTTTTGTATCTGTGCTAGCTGTGTTTGCATTAAACGTTTCCTCACTTCTGTAGCTTCTTTTACGAAGCATATTTTTGTTAAAAAAAAACACATAAATATCCGCAACCTCCGCACCGCACAAGTTTAATTAATTAATTAATTCGTGATGGCAGTTTCTGGGACACGGTTGATGTTGCCAATACTTATGTGTTATTTACCATTCTACGCCACAGTCCTTGCTATCAATATTCTTCATATTTTTGTTTCTTCAACATACTTAAGTAACTTGGCATAAAACTGATTTATTATAAAAGTTATTTTGCTCTTGTTTTGCTTTCCAAAAACTGAAAATTTCCAATTCTACACTTACTTTAGATAAAAAGTAAGAATCTAATTTTTGTTTTGCTTCTTGACACGGGGAGATGGGTGATATATCTGAATCGGTGATGGATGTTGTTGGATTGGAGGTTGTGCGAAGAGACAAGTATAATCGTAAGTATCCTCACCAATATAATGGAGAAACATACTCTTCTTCTGTTGTTCTTCCTTAATGTTGGTTGCCATTAAATAGTTGTTAAAACGAGCTATCCATTTTTACCATCTCATCCCGATATTTGCTGTGCCAGTTTTTATATCAAAAGGATTGATACATGTGTTTCTATGTTGCCTTGGTTGTGTTTACGAACTCTTATCACTAAATGTATTGGTCTGTTTATCTCACAAATTAAACACTGCTCATTTAACTTGATAACACTTTATTACATTAGTAATATCAATATCTCAGATGTTCAGTTACAAAACGTGATTGAGTTTTTTGCCTTTTAAAAGCTAGATTTGGGAGATGAACATATTCATACGACTTGATATGGCTAGCATGAAAATAAGTTTCATCTAAAAGGGCCCGTGCTATATATACGTTATTGCGCGCCTAGATTAAACTTCTAGAAAAGATGCTCTGACAGACCGATTTTTATTTCTTAAAAAGATGTGACTTTAATTCTTATATTCAATTGGTTTTTAATTATGACGTCATCGCTTTTTTTTATATAACAATTCCATTTATTGGTTCTAGTTGATCCTTTAATTCTCTAAATATGTAGCGACATCAAAATATGAATATCTTACGTAACAATATTTTCCTGAAAAAATGTCTACTGCAACGCCTCGATGACTATTCTCTTCAATACTTAACAAATTTAACGTCCTTATTCAATTTAGTACGGTCAGCATTTTAATGCTTCACATGCCCAGTTTCTCTAAATTTCTGTTCAATTTAGTAACTGTGAAGTAACTCCGGATACCTTGCATTAAACATATTGTATATCTCTTGCTGTGTTCTTGTTTTATCGGCATCCGAAGAGATTTATTTTGGTATACGTTACATTTCACTTAAAGGAGTCATCACTTCGTGTTTAAAAGAGTTTTTGTTTACTCTGAATACGTTTTGGTACCAATTCCAATCTTACATTAACATCCTTGAAATCTTATTTTGACATCTAGTGTCAAAATTATCCCTAATAATTAAGTAACATTACAACAATTAGAAAGATCTGTTGCACTCGGAAATTACTACTTACAGAAAATATGAGCTCCCTACTGCTTTTTTAGAGAATTAAAAGATCTACTAAAAGATTAAAAAAAAATATATAAATCGTCTCCTCTTTTGAAACATTTTGTTTTAGTTTTAATGATGTGTGTATGTATGTTCTACAACTCGGTCGCGCACTGTATATATTTATAAGTATCTGTGTGTACTATGGGTCTATCTTCAAAATGATACACCCACATCTCAATTCTCGAATATAATTTTTCTCCATTTGAATTTTTTGATTATCTAAAAACTAAAAACGTTACTAGACAAACCTGGGCTGGTCAAGAATGAACAGCTAATCGACAGACGATATTTGCTGGATTTCATAACACATCTCATCTTAGTAGTTCCTTATGCCTTCCGATTTTAATAATTATCTTTTTTTAATAAGAATCTTGTAACCTTGGAAATGCAACCAAGCATCCCAGCCCTCTTAGCTAACTTAATTTTCAGCTTTATTTTCCGACTGCGTTACTGAACTACTACCATCAATCTGAATTTCAGGTAGCTACACTCTAAATTTATTCATGAGATCATCGCTCTAGTCAAAGTTCTTATTTTTTTTTTTTACTACAATAAATCTGCTCGTGGTCTCCCGGTTATATACGATAACATCAGTTATTATTTCATTAAATAGGCTAACAGGTGTGCCATCATACATTTTTATTCTAATTAATGTGGACTCAATTACATAACATGATTTCAACTTTTGCAAATAAACATTTTCGGAAATTACCGATACACCTGCACCATTATCAACTTCAAAGATTATATATTATATCATTTACATACGCGAACATCTACCATTAATGGTTTATTCATTGCTTGTTTAATATCTAATTGGAACATGAATGTTAATACAACATTCCTACTCAACTCATGAATTTTTACATTATCTTCTAATTCTACAATCTTTACAAATTTACTAGCCACCTCATTACACACAATTATTAAATTCACGACCCTTTTGCGCACCTTTCACTTACATGCTACATATATACTCACTGAAAAGCTGGTTGAACTAATTACATTGTACATAGTTTAACTACATTTTTATTTTATTTCTGTGAATTCTTATGTCTATCGGTTTAACCCGTGCTGATAATTTCACAATAATTTAGAGATTCGGTTGATTTTTTTACTCAAAAAGATGCCCCATGTTACGAACTTGTCATTCATAAAATAATTTAACTGATTGCCGAAATCGCACAATGTTGCTACATTATCATATATCAGTTAATCAGTTAATATATCAGTTATTATTAATAGTTTCACCTGTTAAATCAAGAAACTCACTGCGTTTCCCAAACTTTGAAAGCTTTTCAATTGCTCACATAATTCTTGATATGTTTTCTTCAATGATTGTATTGGATCGCATAGGTGCTTTTAGGTTTTGTGAGTGCCTTCATCTACAACTTCATGGAGGACTGATACATTGCCTTCTCCAATCATAATGGCCAAAGAATATTGTCCTAAACGTTCTCTGTCAATTGTTTAACCGTTTCCGCACTTAATTCGCTGTTAGTGTGCATATATTTGCTTAATCTTCTGTGGAAGCTACGAATTTTCTAATAATCATCACCCTGAACTCTCGGTACAATACAATATATGTATAAAAATGGTCGACATACAAAGTGATCAATAATAGGTAGGAGCTGAAGTGATGATTATTATTAATCAAATATCAAATTTAGATCAACGTTTAATGAAAACGGACAAACATAGTGGGTCATACCGTACATACAAATTATTATAAGGAAAATTTAGATCAACACAGCTTGTTCTCCGACACTGTTCGCTACTAAGTTTTGAGGTCCTGCCAAAGAATGTCTGGGTTTAACATGAATAGGAAGCGATACTTTGGTGGTAAACATTTACTTCTAACCTGCACATTTCAGGCTATATAAAAGTCCAAACACTGCAAATATCATTGTCTATACTGCAATAGAACAGTTTTAGATTTATAGCAACTTAATTTCTAACTATTAACAGTTGTTGTTTGTTCAAAATATAACAAGGAATTAAATGAGCTGATGGGTTGTTCTTGGTGAAACATTTCTTTCTCAATCAAAAATACTTATTACCAAATGTTTTTCTTTTATATTGTTAAAATATCAAAAATTTTAACAAAATCATAATATTTTTTAAATTAATCCATGTTGATTCTTGTGAGTAATTCATAATGAGGTAAACGGGAAAAATATGGCCCAAATCTCTGTCTTTAATAAATAAATAGTTGCCGGTTTCGAGCTATGCCCGAGGATGAGTTGACCTTACCTCGAAACCGGTAGCTACATATTTATTAAAAAGTTTTGTTATTTGGACCATCTTTTTCCATTAAGGGAAAAGACCCAAAATCAGACCCAAGATCAGAGCAGAGGATATTATTCCGACAAATACAAAAATTATTTTTAATGAGCTTTTAAATATAAAAGAATATAAGAAGACAGTGACGGTGTAAACCTAAACATGAGCAAAATCAAAACTTGAAGTCGTTTCTCTGTCTCAATAATTCTTTAATAGCTTTTATTTACTTCTACGGGAGACGCAATCTTCCAAAACAGTAGTACCAGATTTCATCTTTAGTAGTTGGCCACTTCTACGTATCGGTATCAGCTTCTCAATCTTCCGATTCTCATAGTCTTTCTTTGTATCTATATAATATTATTTTAAATAATTAATAATTACGAAATTATCAATTTGTAATTTGAAAGTAACAGGATCTTTGTTTTCTGTATCAATGTTAATCTGGTTTTATTACCATCTGTTTCATTTTGAATCTGAAGTCAGTCTTATTCGGTATGTGGTATATTCAGATTATCTACATTTGCTTTCATTCTTTGGTTTTTCTTTCTTATAGGTTTCGGTTTTTTTTTTTTTTTTTTTTACTTCACATAATTTCTTATTTTCTCTCAATTCCAAGTATCAGAAGTTCCTGCACACCGAAATTTGAAATTTGTCTATTCTTTGAGTGTTCTTTTATTTGTCTTAAGCCAGCTTTTAAAAAAGGATAAGAAGAATTATAAAGGTATTTATATTTTTCTCTTCGTTGTTTGCTGCTTTTGCTTTTATGGTTTCTTTTGACTGCTCTCTATGTTATTTTCTATAGTATTGTGTGTTTCTGGTGTCTTCTAAATATCTTTTTTTCTACAGTATCTTTTGTTTCTATGAAACTAGTCTTTATTTCTTTACCTTCTTTACTTATACCTCTTTCATATTTACTTAAAGGAGATATCTTTTCATTCGTTCTTTTAACATATTTTTTGTATCCTGTATTTTTGACGAGTTATTCGTTTCTTTTTTTTAGTACTAATAAAGGTACTGGATATTTCTGCCTCAAATTCATTATTATTACTTCCCTCATTCTCATTGTCCACAAATATGATTAAACTTTCCCACCCTTCTTGAAGGACTAACCCTTCTTCTATGTTTGTGGCAACATTCGGTATTACTTTTGCGTGAAGCAAACCGCGCTTATCGTGTATCAACTATTATACAAAGACTTATCTTCCTCTCTACCTGTCTATTCGGCACTCATAAGAGTCATAAGTTCATAAAATTTATTAAGAACTTCTGCTTTAATTAAAGATTGAATGAACCCTAAATGGTTTATTACTTTAGAATTTTCTATTACTTCTCGCTCTTGCTTCAGTAAATAGCTTTTGATAAAATAGACCAATATCCAGGTGTTGTAAAATATTCAATATAATCATTTACTTTGTTTTCTAGCAAAGACTTTTTGTCCTTTTGTTGACGAGAAAGATGCTGATTAATCTGCCCTTAATAAAATAACATAATCTTGTATTTCATTGTACCACTCTTGTATTCTGATTTTAGTTACCGTTGCTTAAGATGTACATAAGTTTCATGCTATACGGGCTTTGATCTCAGGGTGACTTTTAATGAATAACTCGTACCCGTTTGAAAAATTATTTGAACGCTCCAAATTTTTGATTAAAAGTGAGCTGCTGCTATCTAGCAGTTGCTCCTTTGTTGCTGAAAAACCCATGCCCTCCGTATTAATTATCCGTCAAACAAACGGATGTTCTTCCTTGGGAGTTAATATTGAAAGGACTCCAGTTCGATACTTTTCGGGACGCACGCCTTTAATCTTACTTACGTGTGCCGTTTTTGGAACGTTTTATTGCTTTGCACCAGATGAATAAGGTGTCTCATTTTTTGTAGCATCCAATACATCTTTTAAATCGCTTTGCCGGTATGCCGGTACGGTCAAAATTTATGTGATATAATTTTATTGGGCCATCCTTCCAAATGGACAACCTCGATCATTGTACTTCTAAACGACAAAAATAATATTATAAACAAACATAATTGAATTTCTAATGACAACAAAGCAAACATTGTAAAGAACTTTTCAGTTACTATTAGGTAAGTAGTACTATATATTTTAGAATGAAGTTAATCAATCCAGATATCTTCTGACTACTTGAATTGGTCTTCCTTTACTGATCACTTGGGTATCTAGGTCGCTATTACCTGTTTATCAATCGACGATACATCATCATTACTCATCAGTACATCAGTAATCTGCTTTTTGATTCGATATCGATCGCCTGGTAATAATTCGATGACAATATACGATATATAATATTGCGAGAAATCTTTCCAACCTTCCTGTGTCTCCAATAGATTCCTGAAATAGTCATCTGATTTACCTCTCTAATTGTTGCCGAACAATAACCTACTGGCCGGCGGCTAATATTTGTAGGATTGGGTTTAATCCCCTTCTCGTTTATAACATACCCTGACTGTAAGAAACTGCATTGCTCTCATTTTTAACTCTACAAGGTTATCTACTAAAACCTGGAAAACCTCCTTTAGAGTATTTATATTCTCTTCTATCGTGTTGATCGCTACTATAATGTCGTCTAAATCAATTAGAACCTTCCCTTCATTAATCAAATTTTTGAATAGCTCCGCGATCAAACGAGAGAGGGTTCCTATCTTCGTTCACTTCACGTTCGTCTTTCGTTCTCATGTTGACCATTCCAACTCTCTTTTTGGTTCATTCCAAGTATTGCCATAAATTCGTTCGGCGCTTTTGGTTTTTATATGTTGATATTTACGTATGAAGTGCAATACTTCTTTGATAGAGTGCACCTTAAGTGGAAAAATTGCACCGCCCAGAGATTTAGATCGCTACCCTATTAAAACTCTGTAATTTCACTTATGTCCGTATTCAGTTCTAAACATACATTGGCCTTCTCGTGGAAATAGTTGTCTAGTCCTTATGTATTGGATGATTGAATGGATGTTCATGATCGACCCTCATCAATGACGAACATACTCTTAACTACTCATAGCTATGAACTTAGCCCACTTATTCGTTTCACCAATGTTTACCAGATACCACTATTGTGCCCCTTCTATAAGGCGTATACGCGCTGTTTCAAGCATGAATGTGACTGTCAGGCAGTATTTTTAATTAATTGGTTAGGCATATTTGATGTAGAAGCACATTCTCGATTAGCTTATGCTGTCGCTAATTTTCTAACATAATCATTGCAAACATCTTGGATAAGTCTAACTCTTCTTTGTTACTCGCCTCATTCGAAACTTCTAATCCTTCATCTGAATTTATCGCGTCCACCCCTCTTCGAAACGCTTCGAATTTATCCATCCTGTGCCCTTTAGTCTTCGAAGATGTAAGCTGATGCTTTGAAGTTGTTCGAACGTGGCGAAACAATAAAACACCTTTAAAAAAGACGATGAATAACGTTTTCATCTTTCAACATGCTTGTCTTTTCTTTTTACTTCTCTACCAATCTAAGAACAGATAAATAACCAACTCAAGCAATCAGTGGTACCAACATAAAAAATGATTCTTACAACCGATCCATTAATGGCATTCTACTATTGATTTCTCAAACAAGCAGCAAAAAACTTCCATTCGTCTATTGTCTTTCTTATAGGCTAACTAGGAAAAACATTAGTGGATATCAAATCCCCTTATGTATTTTTGAGCAATACATAACTTAGAGCTCAAAACATCTTCATTTAATAAATCGAATTTTCCAAAATCGAGGTCGGTATTTCACTAAAAAATTGTGGCACCGTACATGAATTTGCAATAATATTATAGGTATTTAACTCTTAACAGTTTGTCACAATCCTATTTGGAATTTGCTGTTTTGCTACAATGTAAAACGTTAACTGCAAATAGTGTTTCGAAAGTAGTAACAAACTGTTTAGGTGTAAGGTTTCACTGATATCTTACTTGACTTAGTATTATATTTAAACGCTAAATTAAACTGCTCTACACCCCTGGTTTTTAAGGAATTAAAGGGATGAAATAATTTGTTAAATGATTCTAAAAAAAAGTCTGCTGGAGTAGGCAAAGCTTGGAACGCCATGTACTTATGTTGAAATTCCAGCTGTTGCAGACTCACTAATTACTTGAGCTGCTATAATTTAACTCTCATTTTTTCAAACTGTCTAGGATGCAGATGGTTGCCAGTTAGGAAAGGTTGTTAAACTGCATTATAATGAATTTACAAGAATAGCCAACCATCACCAAATAATCTATCTTATTTCTAAAAAGTTGATCCCTATCTTTTGCTACGGGATATCAGAACCAGGATGTGGCGCCAAAGGTTGCTTGTTCCCTTTGAAAAACTGTGTTACGTTCTCCTAGTTTGAAGAACAATGCCGCTAGTCGTCTGCGTCGATGTATCTTTCTTGTGAGGCGAAAGGACAACATATATGTAATTCTTGTATGTTTACTCGCGTAGATATACAAAATATCTATATTTATTAAATAAACAATTCCCTTAATAAAACATGAAATAAATAAGGTACTCTTTCGTATATATTAAAATTCAAATACATATGAATTTCATAATTCGGCTCTTTGTGTACGCACTCAAATGTTCAATATACAACGCTAGGGCCACCACCAAACCCTACTGTAGCATGAACGTCTGGTTGGGCAACAGCAGCAAAAAGATGCTATACACCACCTCTAGCATCTTGCTCTGAGCTGCTATCGCCATGTATAAGAGTAAAGATCAGAAACCAACGATAGTGCGGATCAAAGCGCTGCCTAACTCACAAACAAAAGAGTGACGACAGGCGGTCGTGTCAGTTCACACGTTCGACTTCTGACTTTGAATACTTTGTACGTATGTATACGTCACTGACTGAGAGCGCTCAATCCGATACGCGCATTAGCAGTAGCAACATCAAATAGATATAACGAACAATGATAAAGATATTTTTTAATTAGAACATTGAGGAATATTATATTTTTTGCAAATTTTATAAGAAATTAAACGTGTTTTTACATTGAATGTGTACACGTCTAAGTTTAAAAGATGCTGAATACGAATTATATGAATTTATATAAAGTAAACCAAATGAAACATTTAATTTATCACATAAAGAAAATGTTGTACATTAGTTTTTGTTGGAGTTGCAAATAAATTGAAACTGTCTTCCATGTTTTCAAAATCGCTAAATCTGTTCGAAAATTGCTCAGACAGTAACTTGAGTTCTTCAGTATATTGAGTATAAGCAGTATTTTCATACGCAGAGAGCGTGGTGAAATGGTAACTGTTACCAGACAGCATCTGTGCCTCCCACAAGAGGATTTTGTTCTAAAACGTTTTCAAACGGCTGTACAAATCATTTACTAGCTGTCCTTATTTTTGAAGTTTCAAATTTCGACCAGAAATGCTAAGTCACATATCTATTTTGGGTCACTCAATTCAGATAGTGGTTTATTTTTTATTTGCGTAAAATCTGCTATTTCATTTCTAAGCTCGTAAAACCGTTTTAGAATTTTTCCTTTGCTTAGCCATCTGACTTCAGAATAATATGTTACGTTCTCATATTCGGCTGATATTTCATCCAAAAACGCCTTGAACCGACGATGGTTAAGCCCTCGGGATCGAATAAAATTGATAGTTTTTACTACCACATCCATAACATTCTGGAGTCGAATGGACTTAGAACATAAATTCTGTTGGTGGATAATGAAGGACTATCAAATCATCTTTTTGCACATTTAATTCAGTTGCTTTTTCATATAAAATTCTGATGAAACCTTTACGTAAGCCAACCCTAGAAGGTGTACCATCTGTGCGTACACCAACTAATTTGGACCATAGCAAGCCAAAACTTGTGAATACCATTTGAACTTCATTAAAAATGTCCTCTCCTGTAGTGGTTTCTTTTAGCGGATGTAAAGTAAGCAATTCCTCGGTAACAGTGAACTCTTTATCAACATCTCGAATAAATATAGCTTGTTGAACTGTGTCAAACAAATCGTGCTCTCGTCTAATGCTGTGGAAAATAATTCAAAACCAGCCACACGGTCGGTCAAAGTTGTTTTTATATCATTAGCCATTATTTCTATACGTCGGGCGACAGTTCGTCTTGACAAACTAATTTTTTCAAATTCATTTTTCTTTTCAAGACACAAAGTACTGCAAACTTCTAACATACACTCCTTGATAAATTCTCCTTCGGCAAATGGTTTTAATGGCTTTGCCAATTTTGAACTAACTATAAAACTAGCTTTTACAACATTATGAAGTTGTGTTCTTTGCTTATGAAACATTTGCTGTTGTTTTTCCAAATTGCGGTAAGTTTCTGGATTTTGTCTTTTCTTATTTGTCCTGTCAGTGAGTGCAGCATAGGATGCTTAGTTGAGTAATGCCTCTTTATATTGAATTTTTTCATCACTGAAATGGATTCATTCACAGTAAAGAAATAAACTTACCACTGTGGAAGATAAAAAAGAATTCTTCGGTCCATTTTTCTTGAAACTAGCGACCCCCTGCGTTTACTTTGCATGAACTTAACAACAAAATATAATTAGTAAGCCAGTTGTTGCCTGCTTATGTTTTAGACTAACCATTTCCTTCATCACTTCCCATCACTTGTTAGCTTCTGGTCTTAATAGAGCTGCTGTCATGGTGGTTAGCGTCTCATCTGGATATATACTTCTCCACCATTATTTTCTTCTCAGACTTCTTGTCGAACTTTAGTCTTCTTTCTTTAGGTACATTCTAAGATTCGATGGATCGGGTTTGTAACTATTCCATACTTCAAAAAGTCTTTTGTCCTTCAAACCGCCAATGTGGCCGAATGACTGGTTTTGTACAATTGATTTAAATTCTTACAAATGCTGAAGAGCTTTACTTTTTGTTTTTAAAAAGTACACAAGTGATAATTGACTCTGATCGTGAATAGAAAGTAAAAAATATCTTGAGCTTCCAATGAAGACAGTCTCATCTGGCTTAAATCTCAGCTATTAATGTTTCACTAATGGCAAACGGGCAATCTTTTACTTTTTTTAATATTGTGTACGGATCCCGATTTTCTAACACACATTAAAACGACTTTACTTTTTAAAACTAATTTATTGCACTCCATAGCAATATTCGCTAACAACAGTTACTTAATTCATTCTCTCAACATTCTATTTTCAAAAACTATACTTAACTTATTTGGGTACATCTTATGATATTCTTGCCATGAGTGGTCATGCCATGGTAGCTTACCAAGAAATTTCGCGGTTACTTAAAAATTATCCATCACAGTTGGGCAGTCCTGACGGTGATTGTTTCAAGCACTATCAAAAGTAAGGACATGTGAAATGAGACACAAACCGTGGCGTAAGATTAAGGAACTAATCGCGGTGGTTAGAATAGTTAATGATGTCTTTGAATAAACATATAATGCATTATTGGGTCGATTGATCGTAACCTCACCAGACCTGGTGGATAGATTACTCAAAATGGTATTTGTGCGAGATGAAATCCGCCAACGGCTTAGTGGTGGTAAAAATATCGCCGCAGTAAAAGGGTTAATATAAGCTTGACCCCGTAAGGTCCTCCAAACTTAGAAATGAGTTTCTTATTTCTTTCTTTGTATTTTCTCTGTAATTTTCTTCGTTGTCGAGTTTCCAGAGCTATTCTCAATGAAAAGATCTACTAGACGTAGCTAAGCTAGCTAAGGCAACTGTCGATGTGAACAGAACCTACTCAAGTCATTATATCTATTCGTAAGCACGAGTAATTCAAGGAACTTATGTTTCTGATTTTCTAATCGCTCCGCTAATTCTTTAATATTACTATCCACGTTTGTTCGTGCGAAAGTAGCTGTTTAAAGGTATTCGGTTCTAAGAATAGAATATAGCCTGCGCGACTTAATGCTTCGACATGAGCCATGCGCCTTGCCTTGCAACATCATTGCCCATCACGCAATTCATGTATTAATCTTTTTCTTGGTTAAAGTCATTCTGAACTATTACAATCTATCACGATTTCCCAAATAGATAAACGTGAAATTATCTAATAGCATGAACTACTAATAAAACTCAAAACTGTGATATTTACATTCGCGAGATGTCGTCCTTTTACTGGAGTAAAAAACTGCTCTGAAATTATCACATTTTTGTTTTTATATTAGAATAATACCAAAATCTTTTATGCTCGCAATGCAATGTTATTGCAATTCAGCAAAATAAATAGCAAGAACGGGCGATGAAACTAAATTGAATTTCAATTGGTCAAATGTGTTCGCTTCTGCCCCAAAAAACTTAAATTCAGCGTTTTCTTTGATCAGGTCGTATAAAAGCCTTCAAATTATCGAGAAATGAGGAATGAAGGCTCTAAAGAAGCTAGCTAATTGTAAGAATCAATATGTGTCTTTGTTCGTTCGAGGAATTGGGTAATTTATAATAGTTGGCCGATTGGTGAGGCATGATCGTAAAACCTACCACAATATGTTCTTTGATACGCGCTATTCACTTCTTTCCGCAAATCAGTTGTGCTTTTCAAAAAGGGACGTTTTCTTAGAAGCTTCCCGAAAGGTTAACGTCTGAATGGCTAGTGAAGCAATTTAAAAGTGAAATCTGGCTGTTTGTTGTTATATAAACTTATTATCCATCTTAATTTAATGATATTTTTCTCTGTAGTCTCTTTTTTTTACCAACTGTTGGTCGCCTACTTATTTTTTAAATACCAAATGTTAAATTATGTCACTATTTTTACACTGTTTCTTAAATAAAAGCGGGAGGTCAACGGTGGAAATTCGCAGTTATCTGTAATTGTCCATTCCTTAGCCCAACCTCGCGCTTCTTCGGCACCAAAGTACTCCATATTCTTACTTAAATCAGGCATAATGTTGTAATTTTGCACCTCTTCGCTTGGGCTGATGTTATTGTTGGTCATATTAAGTTGCAGCTGCTGCAACATTTGAACCAATTCTGCTTCAATACACTAGACATAGAGCTGTCGAATCTCCAAACGTGAACGAATTGAGAAAGTTGCTGTTGTAATAAACAGTTTAAATGAGAGATGTACAAAACATCTGTTTCAGGATCCATCTTTTATATTTATAATTTATGGACCAACGTTTTCCTGACAAACCTCAAAAAATAAATACTTTGAAACATAAATTTATGCAATTTTTACCCGCAACCCTAACAAGTAAACGAATACATTTCACAGCCAAAAATTTAGAATATGTTTCATAATAAATCACTTCTAACGTCCACAAAATATTACCATCGAAATTATTTACTTTTGCTTAACATTTTGTGATTCTAGGAGTTAAGCAATGTTTTCCGTTCAATGCGTCTACGTTAGTGATATTTTACATTTAGTTTAAGGGTTTGTAGTCGGACAAACACGTAGAAGTAGCATCGTCTGACTGTTTACCGCTTTCCCTAACACATATGCATGTCGCATTTGGATGACCTATTCGACCCTAAACATCGGCGGTAAAGGTAGTCGTCGATCCGCATTCTGATTATAATCAAGAAACAAAAGCTATTTAGTTTGCAATAAAACGCCGATTACTGTGCACAATGTATATAATGCGTTTTTTCCCCTCAATATGCTTTCAATTTGGCAGTTTTCGGCCTATTTCTAAATATGTCTATTATTTACTATAGGAAAAAAAAAGAAAAAAAAACAAAGATTGATTCATTTAAAAATATATTCAGAAATAGTTTACTTTCAGTATTGATATAGTGTATCAGCAATGTAAAAAGTTCATTTCCTAATACCACACCTACCTTAATTATTTTTGTGACATAGAAAGATTATTTCAATTATATTCTAAAATTGTGAATTTACAGTCTTAATTATTTTGCCACCATTGCATACTTTACATTTTCATTACCTACTCGAACAAAATATATAGTGTACATGTAACTCTAATTTCAATATACTTCTCAGTATTTTTTCATACGTGTATTTTTGTAGTTTGCGTAGAAATGAGAATACTTTTAAACATATCATCATTAAAGAGTCCAAACGATGTGCCCGACCAGTAGCATATTTCTGCAACAATGTAAACATGTTAGGTAAGTTATTTATGTTTTTTCTTAACGTTTTGTAAAGTGATTCAATATATTTATTTTTAAATAAGCGCACTGTTATTCTGGTAAACTCTCCACGCAACGCCAATGCTCGGGCACATCGTTTGGACTCTTTAATCATCATTGTATCCATAAAATCCTCGTTTGTACAAAATGCCCCTTCCTCATATTCGCATCACACATTCAAATATTTTGTCTTTCGAAGATCCGTGCATGTGTTTCTAGGGTAAGGGATTTTTGGACCGAACAGGGACCAACAGACATTCTCCTGAAGCTTAAAAGAAAAGAAATTACGTTGTTCCGTGCCGCCGAACAATTAAACGTGACGCCGCAAATTCTCTCGAACTACCTGATCTCAATGTCAGTGTTGGACAATGAAGCAAATCAAAGTAGTGTACTTTCGAATCCAAGTGAAACCTATGACGAAGCAGATTCGGACGACGAAGCTGATTCAATTTTGCCAGATGTGCCGTCCAACAGCAACCTCTTCAAAATGGTAACATCGGTTAACAGTCACAACACATCGTCATCATCTTCGAGTAATTCCGTCTTGGCCAACTGCCCGGACATAACAATAATCAAGAAGGAAAAATTGGAGAATTCTAAAGTGAACAATAATTCAGATCATTCCGATAGAGTTTCCGGATCAAGCGATCAATCGCAAAAGTAACTTGTAATTGCCCAAACAAAACACGATACTAAACACTAGAATTTAAACATATTATCAATTCCACTAATTAGTATTTTATACAGACCAAAGTAAAATTTTTGTACTGTTTTTTTTATAATTGTTTTTATTATTCTTTTGTTTATTAAGGTATTTACTTAGTTAAAAGAAATGAAGGCGTTTTGTCGAAACTAATTATAAAATTCGTAGTGATATATGAAATACCAAAATGACATGTCTATATGATAATTAAAGAGGAATGTATATTTTACATTATGCAATATTTGTACATATAACACGTATCATTATTTTTACATCAATCGATCAATCGACGGCCAGTTTTAAAGTATTATATTTATAATGCGCAGTGTTCGATTTGCAAAACGAATATTTCTATATAGTAATAATGCATAGGGAATAAAAGGGGAAAAAATAGAAATTGCCATATAAACTAAAGAAAATCAAGAAAATATTAGTAGGCATTTTATATTATTCTTATTACAATGGTGACCAATCACACGAGACACAAATTTAATCACTTTATTAAATACGTATTGAAAAAGAAAATGTCCGTTGCACGTTAATACGATGATATTAATTACTTTTTTACATTACCTTCCTTTTTTAAATTTAAAGTGTGCTGTGTTTTCTATACTGTTATGTATGAAAAGAATCATGAGTCATGAGGCACTGTACACTATTTTTATATTCTGACTGAATCCTTTATTTTTTTAAGAATTCCATTTGTTGCATCTATAATCTATAAAAGACCTAATACCTTTTAATAGATCGCATTGCTATGTTATACAAATTTTCTTTTGTAGGTAATTGCGCATAAAATAACCAAGTTTTTTGGTTCTATTGTACAGGCCTATATATTATCAAGTTATTATAAATTCTCCTTTATTTGAATCTTTATTCTTCTATATTATAGTGTTAGTTGTATGGTAAACATAACCACCATTTCATAGTGACTTATGTAGCAATAACTACAATATTTTTTTATTTAGGCATTAGGAAAAGTGAAAGTTGTAAACCTGGCGAAAATGCACACCATATAAACTAGTACATTTTTTATATACATAATTTTCCATTCAACTCATTCATTAAAAGTTTTCACACTATTATTACAAATTATTGTTATGCGCGTTTCGTTTGTGATTATATTGGAAATCATTACCAACTGATGCTTCTTTATGAAATCACTTACTTTTTATTACTTTTTGGATTCCATTGATCGTTACGGAAAAATTAACTGATTTTGAGTTAATTTAATTTTTGTTTCTTTTTTCTTTTACAATGCATTCTTCTGAGAAATACCATTGATTCGTAAGGCAATAGGAACTCGATATTTTCCGGTAATTATGCAGTACTTAGTTTATCATTTCTGGCATGCTCAAAATTTAAGATCCAATTTATGAATATTTGAATCAAGGAAATAATTTTTTTTCTTAATGTTATGCAAAAACGCATATCTTTGTATTGCATTTGTTATTTCTAGACGTAGAATAAATTTAAAACGTCTCGATTCAAATAAATATTTAATTCTTTTGGAATATCTTTGATGATTCCGTCTTTCGGTAGATTTTGTCAAAATTAGCCAACTATTACAAAATTTTAATTGATACAAGTAATTGCTCATAACTCCTAAACTATACGAAACGAATACACCCAATATGCACCAACATTTACAAATTTTTGGCAAATTGGATCTTAAATTCTAAACATCTGTGTGTGATTAACCAAATGTTGCACTATTACTAGAAATTATGAACTCTGATACAAATATGACGTAAATTCATCAAAAATATGTAATTTTAAAGGAGACAAGAAGTGCAAGAATCAAAATAATTTAGTTGATTTTAGAGAAACCTTAATACAAATTGCATAACAAACAGGGTAGGTCATTCCGTTCGTAATGCTTCCGGCCAGACCGGAAGTATTATGAGTAAAAATAATTTGTAATAACAGAGAGGACGAGTCCATTGCCTGATACAAATTATCAGAATTAGGCCAAGATGCTAACCGAGAAAAGTTTTAATAAACGGGTTTCGTATATACATAATTCTTCATATCTAAGAATAAAAAGTTGATAATTTCTTGAAAGCTTTACGACGTATCAAATCAATCAAATTTTGTGAAGACTAATGACATTTTTTAAATTGAATAGCTTTTCTGCTATTTCTGTATATTGATATCTAGAAAAGAAACAAAGTCTTATCCTCATATATGTATCCATAAGTTCTGTATGAATTGGCAAGGCTGTTCCTAGTAATGTTCTTGATAACATTCTCATTTATAAACCATTTAGTAAGCTCTGTTAATTAATTAATTAATTTGTTGATAAAAAGGGGCTACCTTTCAAAACAGAAACTATTCTCGAGTAATTTTTCTTCCTAAAAATTTGCTTCAACATTTTTTTTTATTTATTTCTTTCAATGAGAAATAGGTAGTGCAGATGAGAGAGGTTTTTATATTTTGATTTTTATAATTTTCTCGGTGATACGTAACGATATTATAAAGATGTCGTGATACTAAGAATCTAATGTTAATGTTCTAATCATTAAGGAAATGTTGAGGCAAAATAAATTTTTCAGTAATAGATTGGAAATATGAATAAGTCTAGCGATCGTAAACGATTTTTTAAATTTACACTACTTTACTAAAACCACAAAATAGGCTATTATAGCATTATAAGCTTCATAGCATTACAAGATTAATACTAAGAAGTTAGTTGAGTTAATACAGTAATTCTATCCGTAACCTTAAAGTTTTCAATTAGTGGCTACCGATGGAGAGGTAAGACAAATAATTAAGCAGGAGATTGGACGTGTCCCAACTCTCCCACATGGTACTTGTTATCATCTTTCATTGGCCGTCATGGTCTAGCAGTAGAATGGAAAAAAAAATGCACACATACATAAACGAAAATGCCCCGTAAAAACCGTAGGTCTTGGAATAAAATGGAATTCTTACAATTTAAGTAGTTTCTAAATAAGGGAAGTAGAAAATTAGTCAAGTACATTTGAAGCTTCAATTTTTGAAACAAGGTGCTCCACTCCACAACCAGATTTGGAGGGAATAGTAGAAAAGATTGTTACATTGAAAGAGGTAAAACCTTTACCTAAAGCTGAACCCAATTAAAAAGGTCTTGATTAATTTTCTAATTTCCTTATCTAGTGCCCTTTCTAATGTATGGATTTGTTCGTCTAATGAAAACTTTTAATCCATTAACGGTCCTAACTCGATGAGAGGAGATAATCGGAATTTTGTAATGTAATTTGAGTTAATACAACCGAAAAATACGATAAATAATTTTTTAATTGTGCATCTATGTTTCAAAGTGAAAAATTACCACAAAAAGAAAACTTATTTACATTTAAATAAATAAACAAATAAACAGCCCTCCAACTTAAATTTTAAAATAAACATAATTCAATTTTTATAATATATGTACCATTGAGTTATACAAAGCAAAGAGGAATACGATTATTTTTCTTTATTTCAAGTTATTGGTTTCTTTGAGAGCCCCAAAAATGGGACAATGACCAGTCATGGCCTAAGTATCATATGAGAGAGCTGAGATATGTCAACTCTCCCTCGGCAGCCGTTTATTAAAAAAGTATGAACTGTAACTTCGGAGGTTCTGAACGAAGTTGCTTATTTGACAATCCTAGCAAACCAGTGATCTAGTACTTACACTAAATACTAATGTAAAGTATTTTCTGGTTCTTAATAAAGATCAAAAATGTGGCTCAGCCCTCGTTCATCTTCCCTATGGCAATGCAGTACGATCTTACCGATTATATATTAGTATGTTTTATTTATACAAATGTTTTCAATTATAGTGCTTTATAAAATATAAATGCTCTATTGCAATTTTTTCAACATTTAGCGTTATGATGTTAGTTAAATTACCGTTGTTGTAATGCTTTTCTATTATTACCATGAGGTAAAAGATACATGGCCCATGGTATTCCCAAGCTAACGTTTTTAATTTGAACATGCTGCAAATTTAAACTTTAATCGGTAAGATACGAGATTCTAAACAAAATAGGGGTAGGGTATAGGTTGTATGTAATCGTGATAGCTTTATTGCAAAACAAGCTATAAAAAGTATCAAACGTGTACTTTTTCTCATTGATTACAATGATGTAATTGAAAAAAAAACAATTGCAAAATCGCACTTCTAAGTATTTGAAAATTGTTTTCTATTTGAACACCTACGTAATTGTATTGTAATGTATCAAATGTAGTGTTATTGGACCATATTTCTATGAAAGTTCGTGTACCGTAAACCGGGGTGACTTCAATCTCTTTGGATATCCGATCAGCTAGCGACTTTACTACATCGATTTGATTGAAACAAAAATTATTTTAAATTAGTTTGGGGACAGCCCCGAATATAGAATAATTTTAACCACCAGGCTGTCGCGTGCAGTTCTGAAAAGAATTGATATCAAGAAAAAAGGATGTAATTTGGGAGTTTTCATCTTACTCCACTATGATATTATATTATTCATAAATACCAGGGTTATTATCCTAAAACGATTGGGGTTAGACATCCATATAACTTTAGAATAAAATGAAGTGTGACAAACTCAGAAAAAATATTTCTATAAAAAAAAAAAAAAACGACTGGTAGGCTTTCTTCAATAGTTTCGAACTATTTTCAATTCAGTCATGAAATGACACAAGAAAGAAAAAAATAATATCTCGCTGACGCGATGTGGTTTGTTTTTTAAAACGTTTAGCTTAGATTTAAATGGAAGGATAAATATATGGATGTAAAAAATACTACATAGAGTAACATAATAGAAAATATGCAGCTGTAAAAAAGTCCGTAAACTTAGCAATTAAACCTCGCCACCTTGTTGGAAAATGGTATTTTCACATTTTATAGTCTGTCCTGAATGAATTTTCAGATTAGAAAGAAAATGTTCTTTGGTTTCTAGTGATACAAAGCGAAATTCATTTCATTAAAATTTTATTAATTTTAATGAAATACACATCTACATATATGTATATAATAATTCCACATTGCAATACCCGCGGAATATAATATATATAATATATATATATAATATATATATATATATATATATGATATATATATATATATATGATATATATATATATATATATATATATATATATTATCCTCAAATGGTAACAAATGTGTAGGTGTCCCAGTAACGAGGCGGTTCTTTCTACATACACATGAAAATGCGTCTTGTAATTGTGTTTTCGGTTACTCCATTCTAATCAACGAAATAAGCCAGGCATATTTGATGACTTGATAACTTCATCATCTCCATAGATTGTTCCACAACAAAATTTCTGACTATGGGTATCGTTCTAACATCACAATAGTTCTTTTATTTTTCAATTTAGGAAATATACTTCATTAAAAATATGTTGTTTAGAATTCCGTGTTCTATCGATCAATACATAAATATACAGTGCGATCCAATTTATACATATTTAGTCGTCCCCGCGGGCATGATCGTAGCTTTGTCATTATGAGATATTTTAAAACGGACTATTTTCAATATGAAGCCTAATCGTGAACATAGATTAAAATTATATTGAAACTTACAGGGTACCTAATCTAAGTATCAAAGTACATATTTTTATATACTGTAATAATACCTTCCTATTATTGCTACTCAAATATACAATAATAAGTTGACATCATGAAACTCACCGACGCAAATTTAGAAATCAAAATGTTTTTTTAACTTATTTTGTTATAGTTAAACCTGCAAAATTTACATTGTGAATTTAACATGCAAATTCGATGTGAAAAACTTCATCCAATTTCACATATTCAAAGAAATTATTTCCTTATAAACTGCAACCGAATTAATAAATAAATATTATACAACAACAGCCTATCAGATAAATTTTATTTTGATTTTTGATACTATATTTGAAGTATTTCCACCAGGTAATGGAGTAACCACTGGAAATTTGCTGACGTCATATAAAAATGCCCAATATATTTACGATTCCTATCTTTAAAAAACTGTATTTCTCAATAGTGAAATTACCATCAAATAAACGTACAGTTTAAACTTTATTATAAATTCTTACCTATGCAACAGGCAAAAACTGAATGAACATATAAAACGCAACAAAACGAAAATAGCAGGTGTAGACCACCATCTACTGATTCACACGAGCAAATAGGATAGTAAAACGCATGTTTCAAATTTTTGACAACCTAATTTTCAATTCCATTCAATCAATTATTTATATTGTATTAGTATTTGTGATTAATACTGCCAGGCCTTTTTAGGTTTCCGACTCCCACCATACCTACCATACCCCACACACCATTTCCGTTGGTGAGGCGAGCGGCGAGCGAAGGCGAAACTACATACATACTGATACATGCGCCGCCTACCTACACCTAAGGGACGACGAATGGGGGTTATTTCTACGTCCTTGATCTAATGTGGCCGGGCCCCAGTTATTCACTTAGTTTAAAAATCGTGTAACTTCGCATATTTTGTGATTTTTAAACATATAAACATATGTTTATAAATACATACGAGTACTGTGTCAGATATAACATCTGTTTACAATTTAAAAATTCAATTAGCGACTGAAAAGCCCACGTCTAATCATGCATTTTTTGCAGGTCCATTGCTTGGTGGAATACAGATGGTTTAATTTATTATTCTAAAATCTAAAAATACAATGGTCATATCAGTAAAGTTTTAAATTTCAACGATTTTTAATTTTTTTATTTAACTTTCTATTTAACTCTTCATTCATTTTTTAAAGTTTATATCCGTTTCAGATCAACTAAAAGATTTCAATCATTGACCTGAAACCAGTTATATCTACACAAAGAGCATATTATTTATAATTGTACCTGCCACATCTGTGAGTGGTTAAATAAAAACTTTGTAGAATAAATCCCAAACTAATCAAAGCCAATCAAATTACGCCTCGCAATTTGTAATTGCTCTGCGAACAAGCCTGATATACATCAAATTGAATTTTAAGTAGAGATCTACCAATTTAACGGCAGTTAGTACTTTAAAGCAATTTGTTTCCAAGTTTCAGGATAATTTACCTGTGCAAATGTCAGACCCGTTACCGTAGAATGATCCACAATATATAGCATAACATGTTTCATCAGCTTTAGATAGCTACGAAGTTATGAATCATAACTTCGTTGAACTTTGATAGTTGAACTTCGTTGAACTTTGAAGGTATATCATAATCATAACTTATGATATAACCTGTAAGTTTCAATGTAATTTGAAACCATGCACATATAAGAAGTATAGAGTATATAGTTCTCAGAAAACTTGAAAACTGCTTATTGGTTTTCAAGTATTAATAAGGTATTAATAAAGAAACGAAATATTTTTTCTCCATTAATATGCTTGAATTAAAAATCAGTCTGTAATACAAAATTGGATTACTGTAATTTTGTGCAATGCTCATAACGAAAACTGGCAGCATTCACATATGCTATATATATATATATATATATATATATATATATATATTTTTTTTTTTCTACAGTATTACACTAACGTAACTATAAAACGTATATTATTACATTTGCCCGCCAATCCTTAAGAATTTCTATAGTAGCTAATGTTAAGTTACACCTTTATTAAAAGCCAGAGCTACGCCTAGCTTCCATTTAAAAATTTATTTACCAATATTGCATAATGAGGGTTTTCTCGTTATATTTTCATCTAAAAGAAAAATTAAATTTAGCGAAAATCCGACTGAAATTTTTAGAAAAACGCAGTTTTTTTTTATATATTATAACACGTGCATCCTCGGATGGACCTGGTAAACTTACTTACTTCGAATTTTAGGAAGAAAATGGCCATTATAAAAAGTTTTGTTTCATCTCCTTTGCTTTCCTTCAAACTCCTTTGCTCTTACAAATACTTCGAAATAACGTATAGGCTGGATAAAATTGATTACGTCACCTATAGCGTAGCATTTCACTAAATAAATTCTTTGCTCTAGAGACAATATTATTACAACATTGACTAACAATTTAACATTAAATTTGAGTTGAATCTCAGTTGATGACATTCAATCATTTTTTTCGCTAATATTTCTTTCTTTTCAAATAAAAGGTATTTTCATTGAATTTCACATTGTCTCGTTTCTTAAACTATTTACATGTTAATTTTAATAGGTGGTAACTAAGAACTTGTTAGGTAAGCAAAAAATATATAAAGAATGATTGTTCTTCCTAAAACAGGAAGGGAGTTGACAAATACAGCGATGTCCATCCAAGGACACATTGTATATATTTGCAAATACAGGAAAAATTACACCAAAAAATGTAAGTTCTCTTCAATTCGTTTACAAGTATATGTTTCTGTAGCAAATAAATTATATCCAAATCAGTACCTGATAAATTATAATAAGTAGTAAGACGGTTTGCTTTACAAGGACATACATAGTTCCTTTAGCTTGCACTACTAAACAAAAAGTGTCTTAATGATCAAAGTAAATTAATTTATAAAAAGCTTACCTATACATAAGATAAAAGGTCACTTTAGACCTAGTCTGCTAGTAGACTTACAAAAGTTTATATTTGAAAGAGTTGCTAAATTCGCTAGGGAATCTACCTAGAATTATTTCTTGTTAGGGTACTTATTATTTTCGTGTCTATTTTCTATAATGTAGAATTAGGGTGATCTTATTTCTACTATAAGCGTGTTTTGTTCTAATTTCATGCAAATAAAATGGTACATACGCTTCTAACATTATATTTATTAAGCCTAAAATTTACACTAATCTATTTTTTTTACTTTCAATTTAGCAACTTCTTCCTGTTCTAAGAAGCAAGATAGTTACGGTAGTGCACGATCCGGAACAGATGATATATAGCCACAATAGATGAATTGCGAAATTTATAAAAAATGACAATAAAACGAACATCGCAATTTAAATGAACTGAGGTGTGACAAGAATATGCGGCATACTTTTTTTTAACATTGGTATATGACTGTTCTTTTTATATTAAAATAAAGCAATTGTGACAGCAACGTAAATTTGTAACCGACTGCACTACGGAGAAACTTTTCTCACTATATATGTTTTGTTTTCTATATTAGCGGTTTTAAAATATCCAAGTTCGGGCACGTTTCTACGACCAAAATCAATTTAGCAAAACAAACAAGAATATAACGCTTCCTATATCATTAATACTCACTGAGAAGTTTCGCTGTAGTTTATATACTGACACCATTCTTGTATTAATTAGTATTTGTATCTGTATAATTCACCTAAATTAAGTTATTTTATTATATTGTAATACAATACAATTTTGATCTAAAACTGGTCTAACTAAATGTTTTCTGGCAATCTTATTTACGAAAACGAATTGTTTTCAATTTGAATTCAACATTCGATTGATATTCTATAATGATACACCCAAACAGCAATTGTAGTTTAGTGTTAGGTACATATCACAGTGTCCGATTATTTTGGATCACTGCTGCACTGATTCTACAATGCAATCCTATATATAGTGCTTTAACATGAAGTAAAAAAAGTTGTAAAAAAAAAAACGAAGGAAAAATACAGACATAGGTGATTATGTTAACGGATTTATTATCCATTACACCCAGTATTTCCCAATTTTTTTTGAGTGCATTATTTTTACTATACATATTGGATATTTCATTTATACCCACATTAGTTTGTAGACGACATATTTTTAGTAATATCGTTTTTTTATGTACCTTGGTATTAATCGTTTTTAGACATAATATTTAGAATTAGAACCTGAATAGAGATATATCATCATATATATATATTTCTATTACGACACCGACAAATGATGGACAAAAGAGATAAGAAGGTTCATGTTTTCCTATTTTATGACATACCTTATTATTCTATATAATATATATATATATTATATATACAATATATTTATAGATATTATTTGTTGAGTGCCTAAGTAATATGTTCATGGAAACAAATTATTAATGTGAATGCAGTGTGAATGAAGTGAAGTATCACATTGAATGATTTTATTTTTTAATATATAGAAATTATACGACGATCTGTATTTGTTTTCAAAAAACTATTAAATTCGTTTCATGATCTTTTAAACTTCTTTTCATAATTGTCTATATCAATTTTTACTTTACTTGCATGAAAAAAATAATCCCTCAGAGGGAACGAATTTAGAAAGAGAAAACTATTCATTTATATAATGTATTGTACAACAGTTGAATAGTTTCTTAATTGTATGATGTAATCTTTTTTTAAGTAATTGTATTCATATATGTAGTTTTTTATTTATTAAATTTTTAATAAAAATTATTCTGCTTTTTATTTCGAATTCTTATTATTATCTATCTTATCTAATCAACGGAATCGAAGATCAAAATCAAATCTGAAATTCACTTTAAAAATAAAAATATTCACAATTTGGTTACGAAAAAACAGGATTTACTTGTACTTCCAAGATTTAATTAAATTATAAACCAATAATGAAATTTTAAAATACTTTACAAACAGCAACTTAGCTGCTTTGTCGTCGTCCACTGTATTGTGCAATGGGGTATGTTACAAATAATCTGTAGTAGAAATGACTATCGATAATTTTCAATAATCTACCTAAATGCCCTAAAAAAAGAATTTTCACTATTTTAATAATTGCTTCGACTTCTACTATTCAACCCTGGCCGCTTCAGGGCAACTTAGTCATATTTGCTAACAGCTTTACCATATTGGCTTTAGTTTTCATGATAAAACTTTTTTTAATTCTTGAAGAAAAAAAAATTAAATCAAAAATTTTGACGGACGAAAGATATCTTAAATTACAATTATTAATATTACTAATTATGAATGACTCCAAACGATGTGCCCGACCAGTAGCGTCGATGCGAGAGCAGAGTGGGGTAAACTCCGCTCTCGCATAAGTAGTAAAAATAAACGATGCATTTAGTTGCCGTTCTAACATGTTAAAGTATACGTTGAAAATGATGCGACGTCGTAAAAATAATGCGTCAAATCGGTTGTCTGCTACCGTAGTAAATAAATTTATACATCGGTTTCCCGATTTAATATATGACGGTAAGGCAGTGAAATGTTTAGTTTGTGAAACAACTTTATTATCTTGGAAAGCGAGTCAGTGTCAAAGACATATAAATAGTGACAAACATAAATTGAAAAAGATTAGACGCAAATCATATAATGAATTTGTGGTTGATTTAACAATGTTGCTAATTGCGACCAATATAGCAATACATAAAGTCCAACGCCCAATGTTTCGCCAGTTTTGGAATAAATACAATCCTACGTGGAAATTACCATCTAAAAATACGCTACACAATTACGTACCATCAGTGCGTGAAAGAATTGTAAATTTTACGAAAAAAACGGTGAAAAATAAATACCTTTGGTTGACAATGGACGAAACTACAGATGTTAAAAAACAGTCCATCCTATCCATTGTCGTAAGGACGCTGACCCCACAAGGATCTTCTGACCCTTATTTACTAGCCTGTAAACGAATGCAAGATTGTACTGCCACGGCGATACGTAGTGTATTAATAGAAACACTACACAAATTTGAAATTTTACCGGAGCAACTGTTAATGTTAGTTACCGATGCACCACAGCAAAATTACTCAAAACGATTCAACCAAACCTGCTGCACGTCACATGTTTGCTTCACGCTTTACACCTTGTAACAAACATTATACGTACAAGTTATCCTGATGTGGATGAACTAATAGGACAAACGAAAGCGGTTTTTCTTAAATCTCCGAAACGTATTCGCCTATTTCATTCGCAGTGTCCTGACATACCCGAGCCGCCGCAACCAATTCTTATACGATGGGGTACGTGGTTAGAAGCAGCATTCTATTATTATAAACATTTTGAAAAAATTAAATCAGTAGTTTTACAACTAGACGGCAAAGAAGCGGCTGCAATAAGGCTCAGTCAGGTTCAATTTAAAAATCCTCAAGTTGCAGCAAATTTAAAAATTATTTACGACAGTTACGTTCCAATAGTGGATGCAATAAAAAAGTTACAGAACAGTGCGCTGTCCTTATCGGACTCATTAGCAATTATTGACCACGTAGAATTAGCGCTGCATATCCTTGATGATGAAAAAAGTGTTAGTGTTCGTGAAAAATTTAATAGTGTATTAGATAAAAATGTAGGTTTTACAAAATTACGGCAACTTTTTACCAATACTGAAGTACTGTACAATACGTTGTACAGATACAAAGAGCACTTTAACTATGCAAATATAACATCTCTCAACGTCGAACAATCCTTTTCAGCATATAAGCATTTATTTACGTCGCTACGTACGAACCTTTCCGAGACTAATACAGAAACATATATGATGGTGCAATTACTTCATCGCGCACATCCGGATATTTCTGCAACAATGTAAACATGTTAGGTAAGTTATTTATGTTTTTTCTTAACGTTTTGTAAAGTGATTCAATATATTTATTTTTAAATAAGCGCACTGTTATTCTGGTAAACTCTCCACGCAACGCCAATGCTCGGGCACATCGTTTGGACTCTTTACTAATTATGTATAATTATACAAAATAAAATGAATATAAAAACTAAAAAAAGCATGTTTCTAGTAAAGAAAATGTCACTACAAATGTTAAGTGCAGTGCCACCTGTATAATGTTCTATTGTGTTGGACTTCTTGGACGTGGAAAAGTCACGTTGCAGCTTATCATAATCGTCTGTCATCATGTGTTCATTTCACATTCCTTGACCTTTGCTTCATTGTTTTTATGTTGGTAAAATCGCTCACCAAAAATCGAGATTTTTTTGGAAGTCCAAATGGTTATGCAGAAAGTGTAATTTAATGCTCTTATTAGCACCCATTCTCTTTAAATTAACCAGCGCATTTCGTACGAGTTCTTCATGTCCTGTTTTATTGTTACCCAAAAAGTTTTTAAGCACAGCACCAAGCAGAAGCTTTCAACATAGCTTCCGGCAAATTCAAGTCATTAATGAACTGCGAATTTGAGAACCATTAACAATTCCAGCCTTTAGTTTTTCTAAACTGTATGTATAACGATTTTTATTAAACAATAGAGCGCTGTTCAAGTCATGGAATATCACAGTACATGGAGTATCACAGGATTATCCATACAAAAGATTGTCTCGAAGAATTTAAGTGATTGTGAAGAAATGATACGTATATTGACATTGAAGACGCTTACTGAAAATTAAGAGATCTGCATTTTTTTTATAATTCGGAAGATGTAACAACAGAAAATATGATTGACGTTGTATTTCATGTAAAAAAAGTAGTTATATAGAAAATGTGTGTTTTCTATAATAATACATATTTACATACTATGTACGTTTTAATTCTATCTATCTAGTTTGTAAATAAATTCTATTTTTACAATGATTATTTAAAACTTCTTTGCTTATATTTTAATTGCCTTTGTTTACAGTTTCGTTTCACAAGAAAAAAGAAATGCCGCCGAAATATTCATTATTTTTAGTACATACATAGTCGCAACCCTGATGGCATTACATTACTTTCTAATATATTTTTCTACGCTTTTTTTCGCAGGATGTCGTTCATTTTTACGAATTCCCTGACAAAACTGCCCGCAAAACACCCCCAAATTATCACCGAACTTCCCCCGTGTTTAACGGTCTGAACAATGCATCGATCTGACACTTGTTCTCTTGCCGACCTTCGAACAAACACATCTACGTGAGCCATAAATTTCGAATTTTGACTCATCGCTCCACAACCCCTTTGTCCAGTCTTCGATGGTCCAATTCTTGTATGCTTGTGCCCATTGATATCGCTTCCGCTTATTCTGTTTCCTTAATAATGGTTTTCTTGGCCCTACTCGTCCCTGAAGCTTTACTTAAGCGCCGTCACACTAATCAGTTCCCCGCGTCCTAGGTTCACTTCGACCGCGATTTCTGGGGCGGTTCTTCGACGATTTTGTTTGCTAATCCTTACGATTAGACGATCTTCTGCTGGCGACATTTTTCTCGGTCGCCCATTTCCCTTTTTGTTCAATAAACTAACACTACTTGCAAATTTGTTTAAGTTGTAGTCCACTGTTTGCCTACTAATATTCAATTCACCTGCAATTTGTGGGTGCCACGGGAATTTCTATGATAAATCACAATTAAAGCACGCATCTCTACGGACAACTCTTTAGTTTTCGCCATTATAAAGAAAATATCGAACAAAAATCTAAACGCACAGATAACAATTCGCTTGACTATGTTTTCGACAATAGTAAATTTCGAACTAATACAAACTCCAATCAAATGATACAAAGAAACCTCGGGTCATAAAATGTAATAAAGCAATAAACCTTATTGCATAGTGCCGTTATACCTCAGGTATAGCTAAAACAAATTTTTATTTCTAAGAACTCACTAATAGAGGGTATACCAATGAAATTTACTGAATATGTGTATAAGTAGGGAGTTGTTTATATCCACTCTCATTGTTTATAGTAGATGATCATAAGGTGGAATTAAGAAAAAACGTAGGTGGCTAAATACTTATGGACGGTAGTGTATATTGTGTGGAATCTCCCACAGACAGATAATACGTTTTACAGTAGTTACAAGTAGAATCCTGTTAATCGTTTTTATGTATTTAATCAATCTGTAGTCTACACACTACGTCACAATATTTTTAATTTTTAATATCCGAGGAAGAGTAAGCAAATAAAGAACTTCGGTAAGGGAAATCAGGTGTCAACGATCTTACTTAACATAATACCAGAAAAGATACGAAAATGTATAATTTGTTTCAAAATTATGCCCCCATAGACGTGATATCAAACCTTTTTCCTCGTGGGAGTGGCCTATATAACGAATGGTCCCTTATTTACTGATTTATGGATACACATCCCTTATATCGTGATATACAGTATATACAGTTCCCTTCCACATGAAATATAAAGGTATTTCTATGTATTTTTAATGTCATTGTATACCTGGAAATAAGCAATATTAAGCCAAAAATATGTTCTTATCAATAAAGAAGTTTATTTAAGAAAATTTTGATATTCTAGTAATGGTAATATATATTGCATAAGGAATTATTTTATTACAGTTGCAAGAAACATTTATCTCAAACGGGTACCAAAATTTACCTAGTAGGCATAAGTGAAGTCAAATTCGAAAGAATTTCGAATTTATATTTTTCCAAATTAAATTGAATTTATTCTGTTGTAACACTTTATTAAGTTTGATATCTGATCGGTCAAACTTAGATGATGGTCCTGGATTGAATTTGGAAAGTAATCTATTATAATGCATTCTGTGAAGCTTCTTATTTTGCGATCTAAATGAAATTTATTCCCTTTCTTAATTCTAAAGATTATAAAATGAAATAACTGATAAACTGCAAAAGTTTGCTGATACAAATTACATAATCCTATTTTCAGGTACAAATATTGTTGTGATATTTATGATATTCATTGATGCATTGAAATAGAGCTGTGACAATCAGCCGTGTTTGTTTATAAAAGTTACGAAGAGAAGCAGTGTTGGACACCACTTTTTTGGATTTTTTTTTTATTTTGGACTATGACTCATAAGTTGATTCGGATTTCAAATTAAGTAAACTTTGAATTGGAAAAAAGAATTATGACTATTGTCTCTAGGATAATGAAATTATTTCAAAATTATTAAAAATGCTATTTGAATAAAGAAAGGATTTCTGTTAAATAAAGAAGCAAGCTAACATGTTCTTGTTAATGTAAGCAAGCATTAAAACTTAATCAATAAAACAATTGGCGCAATTTTATGATGAAAAGAGGAGATATGCGCGAAAGGATATTAAGAAACGCAAACTTATTGAAGTGAATGGGTTCATGTGAGTAGTATTAAGACATTTTTTTTGGCCAACGTAAACAATTAAGGTTCTACTCAACTCGATAATCAATATTCAAAATTTGTAAGAAAATATCATTTTTTGACTTGTAATAAACTGTAACTCTTGTTTGTATCAACATTTGAGCCTAAATTTTTAAAAGAAAACTTTAAAAAATTTTAATTACTGAAAAGTTTGACGTAATTTCTGAAAAAAAAAAACCTGAAAAATTACATATTTTAACTTACAGTTTCACTACAATATATTTTGAAAACTTGTAGATTTAACTACATAGCTTGTAATCCAATATGAAACGTCAAACAAGAGGTTAGAAATTGAATAAGGATTATTAATAAACGGATTAAAAGTAAAGTAATTCCGTAACTAAGTAAACCAGAGCGATTCGTTCCTATTAAGCCTGTAAAAACGAGTAGCGCTTCATGATATTAGCAAAGACTAAACAAGCTAGTGTTTATTCATCGCATGAGTAGAGATGACAAAGGCAGGTGGAATTATTACATTTTTGCAGGGACTAGACAGACTTGTGTTTTGTCTCGGGGAAACCAGTAGGCAACACGAACCCTTTCTTATGAGGCGAATAGACACGAGTCTATCTAATTCCTCTCTACTCATGAGGCTACATTCGAGTTGCCTACTGGTTTCTGCGAGAGTCGACAGAACACAAGTCTGTCTAGTCTCTACTAATTACATGAAGCGTACTCATTTCTCGTTTCTGCGGGCTTATTTTCTATACAGGGTTACCTGTAAATAGCACGTAAGCTACCGAAATCTGAAGACTACCTATCAAGGTGTTACTGAAAATTTAAAAAGAAATTTATTTGTAACATATACATTTTGTTCAAATTTTAGGGCCCAAAATGCAGGTAAAGCCGGTCCATATCTTTGTTTCTCCTATATTATACAAATACCGCTGATGAATCAAAGTTAACCCAGATGCAAATAAAAATCGATAAAGCATTGTAGATGCTATGAATAGTGAATAGTCTATTGAAATGCATTAGTCTGTCGTACAGCTGATGTCGAAGTGTTTATGTTTACATTGAATATGCCGATAACCATATGATTTGCGTTCTTAATGTTTAAAGTTAATGCATCCGAAATGTCGGGTTTTGAGTTATTTGTAGTTATACATTCTTTTTCTTTTTATGAAATTTGTGGTGGTCCTAACAAGGACCGATCTAGGCGAAACAGGACAGAATAATTTATTAATGTAAAAAATGTTCGAAATGTCTACCGTGAGCTCTAATACAGGCATCAATTCGGCGACGAAAGTTATTATGCACACGAGTAAAATTTACCATGTCTTCGCGAATGCGTTGAGCTGCAACATAAATGCGATTTCGCAGATCTTCGACATTTTCAATATCAGGGCGACGATCATATACCAAGCCTTTCATGTATCCCCACAGAAAAAAGTCTAATGGATTTAGATCGGGACTACAAGGTGGCCATGGAGTACGACTTCCACGTCCAATCCATTGTGGAAATCTTTCCACCTTCGAAACGTGGAATTACTGATCCTGTTTCTCGAAGTCGATACACGGTTCTCACAATTGTCTCGGATGATGGATGCCGCCGATTGGGAAACCGTTCCGCGTACAAATTTTCTGCCGCAAGACTATTTTGTTCTGTTTCGCCATAAATCAAAATCATATCGGTGAATTCGATATTCGTATAGGATGCCATTGCAATTGCGTGTAATGACGGTGAATGCTGTGTGCATACTAAATGGATATCCGAACGCTGCTTCAGCGACTGCCGGTGATTCCCATATGTTAACTAAGACAGAGTCGGACTCGAATAAAGAAAAATCATTTTCTCGTTACTACGTGTACATAGAACCATAATATTTTGTATTTAGGCATTACTCATGCGTTTCTTTCACCTAATTTTTTTTTCGTACTATATCCGAATAAGACTGTATAGATCTATGCGGTAACCGGGAGTTGGGGATCGAATTCTACCAGAGTAGAAAGTTTAATTTAAATTTGTATATAACAATAGAGTGTAATTCACTTAGATAATTGCAACTAAAACAAAGTTTTGTTGCTATCAAAATCACAAAACACATTCTTTAGTATATGATTCAAATCAAGATGCAATAAATTAGAAAAATAAATAAAGCAATTCTAAAAAATAAATTCTGGCAATTCTACATAATATCAACAACATAATATCTTAAAAATAACAATTAAAAATAGGATATAATATAAATAAATAAATAAATAAAAACTTTGAACAAAACAATGTAAAAGTATAAAAATACACATATCGATCAATAAAATTTTGATAAGAACTTTTTAAATCATATTTTGCTTATGTATTTGGATCATTTCCACATATACAGTAACACTTCAGATACATAGAAATATGCATATATTCCATTTTAAAACGAATTCTTTTAAGTACAGCCATAAAATATGCAAATATCAGTAATCTCGCCGCATAGGGAAAAGGTCCCACAAGGAAAAAGGTTTGACATCACGTCCATCCGGATATGACATTAATTTTGCGACAAATAGTACCACTAGTAAAAAGGAGGCGATTTAACAAAAACCGTCAATGTCTTGTAAAGGCGATTTAAATTCCGTTTACCTAGGATAATCTCTGTAGAAAAATTTTTGGAGGAAAGAATACGAAGTTAGCTGGCAAAGAAGGATGAAGATAGAATTGTAAAAACTATTTGGAGACAAACCTATTGAACAATTTGTGAAAGGAAAACGATTGCAATGGTTGGAGCAGTTTACAAGAATGGAGACTCGTAGAAAAACAAATATATAATTTGGCAGACACCTGAAGGAAAGAGAAAATGCGGTACACCGAGGAAAAGATAGAGTGAGGCAAAGATTTATATGAGATTTAAAGATATAAAGATTTAAATGAGAAGAAGATTCGTAACTGGAGACATAGAAAAAAATAAAAAGAAGAAGAAGAGAATAATACAGCTTCAGGACTAAAATGTTTCAATACATACATATAGGCGGAACCACTTGAAGTGATACACGCACAAGTAACAGTGAAAGAAAGAAAATATTGTAAAATCTCGGCAAATAGAGTTATTATGTACGTGGAGGTTGCCACAGACAATCTCATAATTTAGTATTACGTCGAACGAAACACAACCTACACTTTTCTAAATTGAAAGAGCTCGTCATTTGGAATATATTGTGGATTTTACATTAATTTTTAATGTAGAAGCCTTTCTTAAGTTTGTTTAAAATTTAAATATTTTCACTTCCGCCGTTTAAAGCATAAACCTTGTTAATAGGTTATAATAATACAGTCAAATACAAGCCCTAAGCCGCCAATAACAATTTCATATTTTGTATCTAGGTATGATATTTAATCCTTTTTCTACAATATTTTATTCATCTTTAACCTAAACCAGTTTTATTAAACTAGTATTGAAAAGTACTGACGCGCAACGTTTTCTATGTAGCTGATTATGGTTGTTCAACTAAACAAAGCCCATAACATGCATATAACAAATACATTTGGTTCAGAAACCTCAAAAAAGCATTGAACATAACCTAGAAAGCACTTTTTAAACTAATTTACTGTCTAATGATGATAGCAAGGACTGTGGCGTAGTATGGTAAACAACACATAAGAATCAGCAACCTACGCACCATACAAGTTTAATTTAAGAGTATTCGTAGTGGGATGTGACAATAAAAAACTAAAATCAGAACATTAAGGGAAAAACAATGCGGTTTCCATAAAATTTGTTATAATATAATTACAATAACAAACTAAAAGTATAATATTACTCTAGAGTGAAAAAACTATTCTCTTTGCATTAAAATTGACAACCTCATATATAAATTTTACTGTAAGTTAGGCAATCTATTTAACATTGACAATTAATTTAAATTTAAGAGTATTCGTAGTAGTATATGATACAATAAAAAATAAAATATCAAGCGAAAAACAATGCTGCTTCATTCAATGCATTGCTTTGTCATTTGATAATAATTATTAGTGTCAAAGTACCTACCTACAAGTTTAATAAGACTAGTATACAATGTTAAAATTAATTTTCTCATGTGATGTACTACGATACGAATCAATAAACTGGTGTTCAATGTCCATTCGTTATTAATGTGTACTAATACAGCTTCAATGATCGTAAATCAACGTTTTTGTAATTACTCATAGGAGTAAACAATACATAAGTATCGGTATCTCCGCACCGCCCAAGTTTATTTATTATATAGTAATATAGAGTGGCTCGCTTAAGGTTTGCCAGAGAACATGTAAATTGGAACATTAATGACCGGGCCAATATACTCTTCACAGATGAGTCAAGATTTGGTCTTTACACCTCAGATAGGCGTATCTCAGTGTACAGACGCGACGGTGAGCGCTATTCGCAGTGTAAAATCAGACCTAGACCTAATTTCGCTGGCGGCTCTATTATGGTTTGGGGAGGCATCTGTTTAACAGGTCGTACAGAGTTAGTACCAGTAGTCAGTGTACCTCTGTCACACTGACTGCCCACAGGCATATAACGGACATTTTAGAAGAACATGTAGTACCATATGCGCCAATTATAGGAAACGAATTCATGTTAATGTACGATAATACACGACCGCATGTTGCAATAATCGTCCAGGAATACCTTAACGATGTTGGTATTCCAGTTTTAGATTGGCCTGCGGTAAGTCCGGACATGAACCCTATCGAGCACGTGTGGGACCTCCTTCACAGACGGATACGAACCCAAAATGTTGCCCCAACGGACCTGCATGGACTAGAAAATGCTCTCCGTGACGAGTGGGAGAATTTGGATCAGGCTTATATACGGAGGTTAATCGAATCTCTACCAAACCGTATGCGAGCGGTCATAAGAGCCAGAGGTGGCAATACTCAGTATTAAAAGCTACTGTTATGACATTTTTCTTTCCAAAATTATAATTTCTTGTTTTAATAAAAATCTCAAGTATGAGTTCTTGTTTTTATTTGGCCTGTATTTTATTATTATTTATATGAGTCCCCACAACACGGGCGATGATAATTTTGTTTAATAGAAACATAATATGTATACTGCACATGCATGCCTATTCAATCCCAAGCCTCATAATAAATATGAATCTCGACTTTCTTTTGCGATCTATTTTTGTATAAACTATTTCTTCAAACCTATATGAAAAGAGTAGGCGAAGGGTGGAAAAGGACTTAAGCAACTCATCTTTTCCCACCAATTTTTTTTTTTCTAAAACATCCATTCGTACTGTTATTGAGGTGAAGGCAACAAAAAAGGAAAATTGTTGCATACATATTTTATTTCATTGGTTTTAGTGGGAAGGTGAAAAAGGCCCCAGGTATTTCTTGTTTCGCTTTCTCGCCAAAATTTTATATATAATGTAAAATTAGAGCGAGCACATAACAATTGAGGAAATTTTATGGAAATACATTTGATCTTATAAACACGTCTTATATTAAACGTAAGTCTAAAAAAAATTCCAGTGTATAAAAAAGAATAAAAAAGGTGTTATTTACACTTACGAAGCTTATTGTATTTACTTGCTGCAGATATTTTAATACAATCTGATTCAATATTATCACAAATAGCTTTCCGTGTAATATGAAATTAATTCAGCTGAAAATGTCCGTATCATTGCAGTTTTCGTATTCATCCTGCCATGACTGCGAATAACGGCGAAAATATTATCGAGGGAATCCCGATGTAATCAGCGGGTTTGTAGGTATTTGAATACTCCTTGCCCATTTAAATCTCTCCACAGCAATAAAACGGTTTCTATTGTGGAGATTCAATTCTTTATTGTGGGTGACCCAAACTTACTACCACGAATGAAATGAAAGCATACTCTTCAAGGTATTAAGACTCTTCTCCCAAAATTCAACATGTTCTATATTATTTTGTAAGGCACATTTTAAAGGATTTCCAGATACAAAATATTATCCAGATATAACTCTTTGGCTAAATACTTGAATATAATATTTTACATTCATTTTCTGGACTGTCTCGGGGTGAATATGAAAATCTGTTAACTTTGGAACAGCTCGTATGTCTTTATCCTTGTCCTCCATATGCAGTTGAATAATGTACTTCCATGAAGACGTGAGCTGTATGTTATCGGTTGCAAATGCCAAATCATATTTTAATAAATTATTTCGTACCTTATATATACCTTTAATAAGGTGTACATTTTGTTTACATATATTTCGTTATTTTAATCAATATTATTCCTTAAGCAATGTATTTTCGATTCACTTTTCAAATAATTAATAGCTGCTACATTATTGGCCCCTTGGTTACATTTAAGTGCCGTAATATTGAGGTTGCGATTCTGCAGCATCATCACAATATCCTTTATAGTGTTTACTAGCTGATTTTTTTGTACTGAATTTTACAAGATAGAAGGCAAAGGGGCGCTTCCAGGTTTTGGTTATACTTCACACCATGAACTCCAAAGCAGCAGTGCATTTTTCTATTAACTACACATATCAAATAACATTTTATAAGTACTAGTAACAGCAATTGAAATAATTAAAATAAGGTAAATACTACCGTGTGGTCTTGTGCAAAAAGTTGGTAGCATGTCTTACTAGTTTTTTTTAGTAATGTCTGTAAAAAATCATACATTTATACATGATGAAAAGAGCATGCGATGGAAGTATTTACCAGTTTTAAAAGAAAGTTCGTGGAGCAATTTAGAAATTGTCGCTTCAAAAGGTAGCGAGAAAATATGTTGGTAATATCTGTAAGCTTTCAGCCCTTGCTTGTATAAAGTCAAGCGCTGTTGTAAATCTGCGAGGTTTGTTTGCTTTTTCAACTTCTCTTAAATGACATTTTACAAATGTAATTGTATCCTTTGGGTTAATTTCCTTTGAAAAGGGTAACTTCTTTTTAAACTATTTGCCAACTTTTGTTTGAAATACAATTTCTGTTTCCTCACTGTGCTAATTTTTTACGTATTTTCTTTCTATCTTGAATTCTCCTGAATTTTATTTCATGCTGCTTAGAAGTTTCTACGATATAGAGAAACACCACTTTAGACTTATGTGAATCATCAAGTACATACATATATACAGTGTAATAAGATTTCTGCTTGTACAAGCATTACCTGGTACATTATAAGTATCTAATTCTGTTTCGGTTCCTATTATGGACAACAATAAATGGTCTGCTATCACAAGATACATTAATACACAATATAAAACAGTACAAAATGAAAGAAGAATGTATCTTTATTCTCAACAAGTTCCTTTCGTAGAATATTGCTCCCACTATAGATAGGAATAATACTTTCTTTTTCTATAAAATATTGAATAAAGTTGAAAAAAGAAATAAATGTACATATATCAAATAAAATGTCAATTAAAGCCTCTTACTTTCAGTATCTTCTAGATTTGCAAAAGAAAAATAAAACATTGGGCACATTTATCTAAGCTGCGTGAAGTCCTCAGAAAAAGTAGAAAGTATTTTCTTAAAATTTTTATTTATTTGTCAACATAATCTCGTTCCTGTATCTTTTTTTGAGCAACTAACCAACTGTAGCTAGTACAAACGCTAAAATTAACAATTTGTTTTAACCTAACAACTTTGAATAATTGATTTGTGCGAAGCGTAACCGCAGCAGCATTGGTAGTCATCCTTAACACATGCTTTTGCAAAATTTTAAAGTTGTCTAGTTTCTAACTAATACATTATGGACAGCCTCGACAGTACATCTTTGCTGTCTTTTTCGGGCTAACAAATAAGGGTGCCACTGTGTTTCCAAGGCCATTGTCCCTGCTACAATCGATACTACGGTTTTTTTTTGTCTGTAGTTTCATCTATAGGTAATCACAACTGTTTATTTGAACCGTTATTTTCATATAATTCTAAAGATGAATGCAAAAAATAAACTTTGAGCGACTTCCGGCAACCTAAATTTTTATAAATTTCTATCAAGTTAGCCAGGATATTTTGGTAGTTTTCACTCTTTTAATTTCCCATAAAATGTTTGCAAACAGCTTTAAACGAAGTCAACACTGCCAACCCCAAACCATTCATAATGCATTCAAAATTTTCATCTTTGAACAGCTTCCTAATTTGTGAATCAAAGAATATTCCTTCATGAACTTTCGCATCAGACAACTTAGAAAACTTTCAAGTATTTAAAACTTATTAAGTTTAGCTTATTATAAGTATTTATTTTCTAGTGCTTTTACAAATTGTCTAATCAATCTTAATTTAATATGTAAAGGGGGTAGAATCGCCAAATTAGGATACACTAACGGTCTAAATTTTATATTAAATTATCCATAATCAGTGTTGGTTCGTAGCTACCTTTCACGGAATAGCCGCAAACATGCTCGAACAAGTTACAATACTTTTTTAATTTTAAATTTTGCGTTAATCTTAGTGAAAACAGATAAAAACATTTTGAAAATAGAACGTGATACCCTACGTTATAATACAATTTTTATGTTTAAAAAATTGGAAAATACTAAAATTGTAGATTGTTAGATCGGTTAGTGTTAACTACTTATCATACAGTAATTATTGAACGCTGTCTTCAAACTGAATAAACCGTTGAACAACTAAAGGAATTTAAATTTGAATCCAAACGAGGTTTGTGTTAGTAGTACGGCATTGTTTGTAGCACTATTTTGCAAGGTTAACAACAGGGAGGAACATTGTAAAACAAAGTTCGTTTCCATTAGTTGTAGTGCCCTTGTAAGTCACTTGCACTTTTCCTAGTAATTTCGTTCCGTCTTCCAAGCGAAACCTTGGATTTAGGAAACGAAAATATCATTGACGGGCCGTAGTCTGTCACAAATTCGTGAATTTTTCAATCATGGGGACCACAGAAGTCTGAAAGCGTAGGTTTTATTGATGGAACAAAAAAAAAAAAATACCGATACAAACGACTGAGTATTCAACGTGATTGATGAATTATTTTTGACGAGTTCATGTTGAAGCTTGACATTATAAAAGAAAAATATCATTAATTCAATAAAAACTCTTATAAACATATAAAAAAGGCTTTTATTTGATATTTGAGTTACTGAAATACACACAATAAATTACATCAGGATTTTTTAAAATAAAAATACACGTAAATAATCTGGTTGCTAGAATTTCATTTTTTTTCACGATTTACTCTTATATTTGAAATAATTTTTGTAAAGATAATTTAATGCGACTTGATTCTAGTTTGCTTGAACACCTTGATGCTTTTGAAACAACTTTTGAAATCCGTCTATTACACTGGAGCAGTGTTATTCAATTATTTACCAAAGCACAATGTCGAATATTTGTTGGCTTGCTTGTCCATTCTATGTAAACGTAATCGAGGGCAGGTAATCACTGTACTGATATCATTACAAATATACCTAATTTATCACAGATTTGTAGCGTTAATACTACACATATGCTCAAAATAAATTCCATATAAAAATTAGAAAAAATTAATCTATTTAGTAAGTCGCTAACAGATCTTGATATTTCTATGTTAGGAATTAATACTTTTAAGTCTTATGTACATAATATAAAAAAAGATGTCATTGCTGTATAAATTTATATATATATATATGTTTCATTGTTAAATAATACTTAATTTCTTGTATATAAGTGGTTGATATAATAAAAATAAAACAAAATCATTAAATGCTTCATATACTAAATTAATAAATTCAAGAACGCTTCGTTCATGTGTATATAATGTTTCAAATCAATTTTTTCAATTCCATGTTTGTTTAAAACCTGCCCGCAATTACTTATTAAATTAATAAAAAGAAAAAAAAAAAAAGAAAAATATCCTTTGCAATAGGAAAAGGCTATTACGTAAGAGCTAACATTGATGCTATGTAAAAATTATTACACAATTGTAACTAAATGTCAAATAGAAGATAATCATACAGAACCCTTTCAAAGAAACAAAAGATATTATTTGACCAACTGTTTCCCTCCAATTAATTTAATTTTGATTCTTTGAAATGTTGTATATGTTAGTAATAATGTACACATATATATGTTTTGTATATATATATGCAAGTATATGAAAAATAATATAATGTATTCACATTTCTACTAGTAGTATGAGCAACACTGCACAGTCACTTTTATCCGGCACCACTCTTCATTTATTATTTAAAGTAAGTAGTTTTTGTGTACTGATAATTTAATAATAAAAAAAAAGAATTAATAATCATCTATATCAAAGTCATCACCATATTCTAAATCCTCTAGCTGCATGCTTTGGAAATCCACTTTGTATCGTAATAAACCTAAAACGGAAAAGAAAAGTACTTTAGTTTGTTATAATAACAGGGGAAAGCAACAATAACATAATCTCTTTTCGATGTGTATACTAAAGCTTCTAAAAACATCAGGCAGAAAAGCAATATCCAACCAAAAATTAGAAATTCGGTTAAAAGAATTAATGTACGATAGTCATCCAGTTCGTTAACTTTTAATTAACTTTTTGAACAAATTTTAAAGGGCTAATGTTAATTATGCTTAACCAGCGCGTATTTGTATAAATCCTCCTTGTGTCATTCTTATATGTGTAAATCTTCATGAGTATTTAAATAAACTACATTTACTTGTAAAGAAGATGACGCATTTTTTTAATTTAAATGTTGAAACGACTATGCGTCACTTACTGACAGCTTTTTTAGTACATACCGAAAGCCATTCGATATTTCTTAATTTTTCATTTGATCAACAGCAATTATTAAATAATAACATTTTTATAAGTAAGACACAGATAAAAATATGTGGAATCGTCAACAGATTTGATTATCTGATATTTTTACATTTTAATAACGCTAACATTTTGCCCTAAAATTTTAATTAAATTACATTCGTAACTATATTCTACTTTTACATGAAATGATTTCAACGTATTGCTTCAATTATGGGGATATTTTAAAATAAAGTTCAACAGAACATGGTTATTCTTACTAAACGGGGTTAATTTTGCTCCAAAACCGAACAAGCCTGCACAAATCCATCTATATATGAATTTCAATTTTTTCAAAATGTACGTACAGATTACCGACCTACAAAATATTTATCGATCCAATTTTACAATTACAAGTTGTAACTTAAGACATTTTTTAACATACAAAACTCTATTTAAGCAAATTGTGAATCGGCTGTTAGTTAGTCGATATGGAAGATAGCAACACACGTATTGTGCATTTGACTACAAACCAAAAATGATTAAGTTTTACGAAGCAAATTTGAAAAGTTTCAAGCCTCAACATGAAAATGCCGGCACTCGTCAAAAACATTCTTGTAATACAATTCCGCATGTACCGAAAGATGCTTTTGAACATTCCAATCATGTTGTTTGACAGTCGTTTGTATCGGTCAACGTAAAGTTTCTGTAAAAAGCTGAAAAAATCGAATATCGAGCGTTGCATTTGAGAAGCAATACGCCTACGCAATATTAAGCCATAATAGTCGCTATTTGCAGGAACATTGCAGCATCACTTGCCACAATGAAATTTTGGGAAACTGAATTTAAGTGTGATCATACCAGCTCAGTTGTTGATGAACGTTGGAAACAGCCAAAAACACTACTTTTTTACTACTGACAAAAGTTCGCCAAATGATGCTAGACGACCGTTGAATTAAGGTTAGAGAGATATCAGACAACGCTATGGACATCTCGGCAAAATGCGCATTAGGGGCGGTGCTTGATTACTCAGGACCGACAACGCATTCGTTTGAACATTTCCCGTATTGAAACAGTTTAAGCGATACAAGTAGGCATTCTTACGTCAATACTTGCATGGCATGCTGAAGGCAGGAATTGTGGAAAAACGGTCGCATTTAAAGAAAAAAAAATATTTCGTTTCACCACGAGAATGCACCGTTTCAGAAGACTCAGAAATCGCCAAAAATTCACTGGTTTGAGTTCTAATTGATAGATTAACCAAAGAAGAGGCCGCCATTACCCCCCTAAATGTCTATTTTTCAGAACAATATGTCATCTACGATTAAAGAGATAGGGGCAGCGTTGGAAAAAGTTACATACTTACAAGGAGGCTACAAAGATAAAACGGAATTTGACAAAAAAACATATTTATTTCTATGCGAGGATTGAAACTTTTCCGACTATTTCCGTAAATTTATTTGTTGAACAAAAAGATCAGTACAAAAACATTATTGAACGTCAAATTTGAAATAAATAAATAGATAAGCAGGAAATTAAATAACAAAATTCGAAGTAAATTAGTGACAATTTTAAATTTGCGATGAATTATTGAATGATAACGTTATGATAAATTGTCGGAGAAAAAGTATCCTTTTGTAAGTTAGCACAGCATATCCTATTCATCATTAGTAGTATTTTTACTTTGAGCAAATGTAAAATCCCGAACAAACACATAAGTAATAAATTTTCATAATGTTTTGAAAAACAACTTTAAAACATATAGATTGCCAGTCCAGACTCAGGCATCCATAACATTTTCATCGTTTTAGTTGTCAACGATATAGAAATTGCCAGTGCAACTAACATAACCACTTAAATTGAGAAATTCGTAAAACTTCTAGTATAACTCCTTGCACAAAATATTCAATCAATACTAGAATATGCAAAGATTACTTTCTTTTCAAGATTAGCTTTTCAACTTTTCATGTTGTTTGTATAGTGTTTATATATTATGTTTTTGTTCAACAGTCAATTATACAAAACATGCAACACTTTACAAAACATAAAGAAAATCCAAAAAAGGAAAAAGTCACTAAGACTACAGAAACATTCATTTGCAATACCTGTCATTACGGAGCCATCTCACGACAGGACCTTTAATAATCGTCAAGGTCAACGTCGTCCAATGGCTCATCTGCCTGCAGAGACTGAAAGTCCACTTTGTAGCGTAGGATGCCTGTTACCCAGGCAGCATATAAATAATGTTAGTATCAATGTAATGTCACGTTAGAAGGAAAAAATACATCATTTACCTAGTTCACATATAATAGATTATATTTACAATAGATTATATATATACAGTAATTTCATTATTGCTAATATATAATGGGGCACGGTCTATACTACCAGCTAGACAAAATTACAGTGCTATATGCTACTAAATATAAATCTAAATAATAACTATAAATCCTTCTAGTACAGCTCTATGGCACATTCGGTGACAACTTAATTTTCTTTCTTTGTCGAATCTTATTAGGGCGCAATAAAATAGATGTTCTATGAATATACTTGAATGTCAAGTAAATCAATTTTTTAATCAGTTTGACATCTATCAATATTAAACTAAAAAAATTTGAAATACTACGTAGTAGCAATTATTTGAATATTACCTCAACATTTTTCGAAGATAATTTGATAAGAACTTTGGCGTGAAATTATGATTGTTCTCGTTCTCCCACTGTTTGATTTGTTATAAACTCCATAAAGTATTGTTTGGTTTATATATGCAATATTTTTACATACAGTTCATAGTAGACTTGTGAATGTAGCAAATATGGAACAACGGAATTTTAGAATAACGTACATTTTTAATTTGCATTGGTTTAAGAACTATGATGCCGGATTAAAAAAATCTTCGTTTATTTTCGTTGCATATTCTGTGCATTGTACTATGTAAGAAAAATACACGAAGAACTCTACCACTCCGTGAGATTTTTGACTTACATTTATTGTCATATTGGCAGGTTTCTATTCTATTATCTAGACATATTATTTACGAAAGAGCCTCTATACAAAGACAATAATTGCAATAGCTTTATTTGTTCGAACATTATCAATGCCTCATCGGTTGAGGTAGGTCAGACATATATTTTCTGGTTTATTCTGTACTAATGCAAAAACTTTAAAAAAAGGAGAATATAAAATTTCTATAATCTGGATAAAAACAGCTTTTATTGCTTACCTATAACATAAATGAAGAAAGACAGTGCAGTGGTATGCTCATAGTAGTAATTGCAACAGTAGTACTTCATTAAACATTGTGCATGTTCTATTCCCGTTTAACACTAATTATTTATTACTAATTATTTTACAATTTCAATAGATAAACGCGAAAAATGTCATTTTGAAAATTGAAACACGCAGAAACATTAAATTATGGATATAACATCTATAACGAAGTAATACTTTCAAGTCACATTCATAACCTCAAAATTAGTAGTTACAATTAAGAGTTACAATTAGCGTTTAAAGTATAACAAAGGTCTTTAAATACATCCGTTAACAATGCTTGAAATTAATGTTCTTAATTTTGGCGAAGAAGAAGTGAAATGTGTAAGCTTTTAAGAATATTTTTCGTCATGCATCGTATCAACGGTAAAACATGGTAGCAGTAGCATCATAATATGGGGATGCATGTTGACATTAGGCGTTGGCGACATCTTTCTTTGCAAGGGGCACATGAATAGCAACCGTTACACTGAGAATGCTACAGGAGGTCCTGAAGCCATCCGTATTAAGATTGTTTGAAGATGAGAATGTTGAAGATTTTTATCAACAAGATGAGGCTTCTTGTCACCGTCCAAGGACAACAATGGTTCAGGAAAACAGGGCGTGGCTGTTAGATTGGTCGCCAGAGTCCGCGGACTTATCACTAAAGATGACAGAAGCAGGTGGAATTATTCATTTTTTGCAGCGACTAGATAGACTCGTGTCTATTCGCCTCATGAGAATGGATTTGTATTGCCTACTGGTGTGCCCGAGAGTCGACAAAACACGACTCTGCCTAGTCTATGCAAAAAGTAACAATTTCATCCACCTTTGTCCTCTTTACTTATCACCAATAGAAAATTTATAGTATATTCTGAAGAAAAACACTGCAAAACATCAGTGTAGGTCTAAAGAACAGCTTCGCCAACAAAACGTGTAAGATGTCTAGTAAAAGCAGCTGTTGAACCAATAAAATATTGAAAATATTAATAAAATACTTTGTATGGTAGGTCTACTTAGTCGTTTTATTGATATATAATTATTTTTGTACATGCGAAGAAAAATTGGGAGTGCCTAATACGTATGTATTGACGTAGCTGTATATTTAGTATACCAATGAATTTAATATCGACTAATCCTATGTTTTAACAAGAGGATGTTTCAAAGCGCTAGTTCTGGATTGTCCAAAATTAGTTGCAAAATGAAAAATTCAAGATTTTAAAAACCCGATAATTGTACCAGTGTTTGTTGTTAATTGTACAAAAAAAAAAGAAAGTAATTGTACGTTTTTACCATCTTAAAAGCAGAATCTCATCAAAGAGGTGTGTCGCGGCAAAATGCTACTTAGAATTGTCATACAGTATGTAAATAACTGGTTCCCATTTTGGCAGCGCATTGTTGCATGCACGTGAGCACGTGACCGCCACCATGCGCACACATATGAATCACGAAGCGCCAAATGCAAGCAGCTACTTGCGTATTTTAAAATTTGTATTTATACAGAAACCATTATGGATGAGGGAAAAATCAAACATTAATTCTATTTGTGAGTGAATATGTACCGAACTGTATGATATGGTTAACAACAATTACAGTAATAAGAACAAAAGAAAAACATTTGCGAAATTTGTTGCATTAATTTATACAACAATCAACAATTTTTTGAATTTAAGGAAAAAAGACAATTTTTTCCTTAAATTAACTTAATCAAAGTTTATTTATATTGCCATTTCACATTTATTTGAATTGAAATATTTCATCTTTCAATTTTTCAATTCATTCTTGTATTTCAGAATAACAAGCTTTATTCAATTTCCTAGTCGTCTACCAGCATTTAATTTCTCTTTTCTATATAAAATTAATTTTAAATTTACGAATAAAAAATATTCTAAGTTCTTCGCGTCCTTATCGTTCTTACCAACTTGCCAAGGTGGAAATCACCAATAACTAGACAAGTATTTAGTAGTAAACTTAAAATCAAGCGAAAGTTATGAATCGCTCTGAATTTTTTAAATCAATAAGGAGGTTAAGTATGAGCCTATGTTACTTGTATAAATTTACATGCACAAAAAACACTCCATTCAGTAAATGAAATCGAGTTGAAAAGAACGACACTGGAAAATGTTAAAGAAGTTAGGGTTTAAGTGAATAAACGAAGTCGAAACAGTGTTTTGATATAATGACAAAATACTGTATTATGGAGATGTCGATATTTAACAATTACTAGGAAATTTCGTGTAGATGGTTGGAAGATGTACTACTTGGGTGAAACTTGGGTCAACACAGGTCATATAAACAAAAAATATAGGAAGACACGACAGTACTTAGTGCAAGACAAGCATTTGTGGAAGGGATTATAATAGGACTGGGGAGTCTTGCAGGAACTGGAAGACGGTGAATTATATTCCATATCGGTAGCAAAGATGGTTTCATTGAAAATGAAATCTTTTTTTCATTAAATCGAGGAGACTACCATGAAGATATGAATGGCGCGTATAGCACTGAGTGGATGAGAAATGCACTACCTCTTCTTGAACCAAGCACTAATCAGAACAGAAAACCTGCCTACGTCTGGAATAAGCAAGAATTGATTGAATAACTTCTTGCGAAAGAAATTGCTGGCAAAACTAAAAGATTGAGTTATCTGAACTTGCAAGATGTACTATGGATAAGTCCATTACATATGTTATTGATCGAATGGTATTAGACAGTGGTTGTACAATTGCCCAAAGGCCAAAAGTGCCTCCATATCACTATCTAAATGCTATTAAGCTTAGACGGGCACAAGCGAAACATCATGTTGCTACTAACAACAAAACTTTTAAATTATTTGAGGTGAAAACGTTACTAATTGAAGGACTAAACATTGCAAATAGTGACGTATGACGAAATTGTACGAAATATGTTACATAAGAAAAAAATAAGATGTATCAGTTGGATAATATCGTTAAAGGTATGATTAAAGAATTTATCATAACAGTAAATACATCATCTGTCATCGGAATAATTATCAAATGTGTAACGTTTACATAATAAATTAAAATTATCTGTCCACCTTTTTTGTACTCATTATTTCATTTACAAAACTCTACGGCTGTATGGCTAATAAGTAGGGAGGACAAAGGCGGATGAAATTATTACTTGTTTGCAGAGACTAGTGTTTTGTTGACTTTCGGGGATACCAGTAGGCAACACAAATCCATTCTGATGAGGCGAACAGACACAACTCTATCTAGTCGCTGCAAAAAAGCAATAATTCCATCTGCCTTTGTTACTCTACTAGTAAGAATTCACATATTTATTGCATATATGCATTAGTTATTTAAATAAAGAAAATGCTAAAAGTAAACAAGTCTCTTTTTATTAATTTCAATTTAAATATGAAGGAAAGAAAAGTATATACATTTGTAGTATGTGCAATTAAAGGATTGTAGTAATTAATTAGCATTTGGTATTTTATTATAATCATATGCACGCAATTATTTATTGACCGTACTGTTGTTGAGAATGCAGATGTCAAAATGCAGACTTTTTTATCGATGATGTATAGATGATGAGGTTTTATTGTAGCTGTGATTAGATAGATCCATATTTGCACTTTTTTTAGTTACTAACTTCAACATTCATCAAAGTCCGTTTTTCTTAAAAAACGGTCAGATAGGTATACTGAAATCTTAACATAATTTATGCTAAAGAAAAATACAAACATATACGGAATGTTCTATTTAAAATAAGCAAGTTGATATTCGTTTCCGGTACAAACGGAAATAATTCAATATTGCGGATATTTTTATTTTAAAGATCCATATCAAAAATTCTCAGTATGCAGTTAGTAGTAATTCTCGATATGCGGCTAAGCAACGGTTTGACGCCAGCTCCGTATACTACCTGAATTTCCCTGCACTGTTGTCAATTGTTAATTAGTTATTTTACAAAAAGGTTTGGAAAGTAAATCTTGGCATTATTTAATCACGTGTATAGGCCCAAACGAGAACAAATATTATTAAAGACAGAATGGATCAAATAATTGGTAAAGTAAGTATCAAGGAATGGGTTCAACTCGTTACGACTTAGCCTAATTAGGGCTGCCACAAATTAAAATGGGTCCGACTAGAATTGATATTAGAAATTATCGTAGTTGGATATTCAACTCGAGTAAGTAAAATACTTGACTCAATACATCACTACTTGCAATGAATACATTCATTCACATAAATTATCAAAAACATTCATTTTAAAAAGTAACAGCAACGATAATAGCTTCCACGGCCAGAGTCAGTTAAAACTAAACGTTCTCCGGCGTTCGGATAGTGTCAGAACTCGGACACTAGTTTAGTTTTAACCAAAATTCACCTTCAAGATAAATCAAAACGTCCCGTCCTCCTAATCTTCAAAATGTTTTTTTTTTATTTGGGTTAAAACGGGATAATCGTTTTCTATAAAGTTTGTTTAATTAACCAAAAAAGGACAAAATAGAATTTTATATTCAATGTTTCCAGAATCCGTATTTCTCTCTAAACTGTCTAAATATCATTCAATATGTAAATTTAATGTATGTATTTTTTCTTTCTATCGCGATTATATTGTTAGAATATCTTTACAAGAAAAGAATAACAAGCACTGCACTTAAATAATTCAAATACTAACCTCCTATTCCTCCAAAGCCTCGCACAAATTGGGATCCTTCCTGTGATTTGTCCGTAATAATTTCCAAAGTAGCACCAAAATTTTTATAATTGTTTGCTAGCCATTCCAGAAGTGGTTGACATTCCACCAATTCTAATTCGACACCGCTCTGAAATTAAAAACAGTATTGTTATCGTAGACTGTGCATCTTTTAGTAAAAATGTAGTAAAATCGAAAATGATTTTGGAGTTTCTAAGTATAAAACTAAAGCTTCTATCATGTTTTGTCTAACTAAGAACTATCAAAAAATCATCGCGCGGAAAGGTAAAAAATTAAAAACTTGACATGTCATGAAAACTGCGTCTCGATATATTTTTCCTAAACGAAAAGATTTTAAAATTCGCTCTGCTGTTTTATTTAAACTTCTACTACTATTCCAAAGACGATTATTTATTTTAATGCTTTATAAATAAACTGAATCTCATTTTTAGCGATTTCAACTTGAAATAGTAAGAATTTTGAAGAACGAGTAAGCTTTAAAGAATAATAAAGTAACATGTTATGTGATAACATTGAAAAGACTCGCATCTTTTCAATGTTGTTTAGGTTTTTTTTGTTAATCCTCTTAATTATTATTTGTCGTCTTTTAAATTATCAAAATATATTTGTTTATATTATTTAACATGATACGGGCTTATGTTAAGTGTGTGACAAATGGAACTATAGTTGCATATACACTGTAGTTCGTTCCACTGCTATTATACCTGTGTTTGCAAATGTTTTTGAAGAAGCTCTAAAAATGTTACAATTTTAGTAGATAATTGTAATTTAGTAGATACAGTGAGCCGGAAATAAACGAAGTTACTCAGTCGAAATAATCTCCATTGTGCTTTAAACATGGAGCACCTCAAGGTTCGAAATTAGGACAGATTATGTTTTTAATCTTATGTAAATAACCCAAGTTCGAATGGGAACAGTATCACTATTATACACGTAAACAGTAGTCAAACGGAACCGCCATTTTTGTTTTAGATATCACACTATCGATATTCTATTAATTTATAAGCTTTGAAATAAAGGCACTTATTATTATCATCAGTACTATTATAATTCAAACTTTTTTATTCTTAATCAAAAATATATTTAACATTTCCCCAATCTTTGTTTGGATTGTATGGAATTAAGTTATTGATATTCTGGATAAATGTTAACAATTAGCTAGAATTTTAAGCAGACACGGTAAATTTATTTCATAATATTTGAATTGGAAAATTGTTGTATATTATTTTTCAAGTATAATTAATATTATTACAAACTATAGGTAATTAAAAATCTGATTTTTCTGCTATCTTCGGCAGATATATTATTTGATAAATTTGTAGGTTTTTAACAATATAATTAAAACGATATTATCAAGATCAATGAACGATAAAGAACATATATTTCTTTTAACACGTGGAATACTTCACTTCAACCACAAAACTATTTTCTACCATTTCACATAGGATTGTTTATCGTTTTCCCTGATTTTTTTTATTATTTATAGTCTTCCCCGACATTTGGTCTGAAGCTGTAACGTTCCCTTACTTTCTATGGTGCATAAGCAATTTCCCTGACTTCCCAGATGTGCATCAACGTCGAACGTATAAAATACATGTCATTCTATGTGGCTTATAATTGTTTCTTCTGCCAGAGATAGTTGCCTATAACGTATTGTGATAGCTTGCGTAATTAGTTGCTTCATCGCTTCGTGATTGATTTAGTTAGCCCTGGGAATAATATCTGCATTTTGAAGTCGGTAAAAAGAAATGAACGTGAAGTTGAATTCATATTTGGATCTTTCAGCTACCAAATTCTCGATTGCACTGGATTCATATTTATGTACATACATATGTACTGCAGCAAGCGAATGAGTACGAGAATATCGAGTATTTTTGAATACATAGTGGATGCAAAGGTTTACTTCCGCGCAATATTCTGCATTTCTAAGGTATACTACGATTATTTTTCGAGTCGAAGTGTTAGTAAAAATTTATTAGCTACTTTCTTTTATTAAAAAATGGCTTTAAATAAAATTTTATTACCGTATCTTTATCAATTGAAAAATTATGAGAAAATCATTCGTCTCCAAATGACCAAGGTAGGTTAAAATTCACAAAAAAAGAAAAAGTACCATATTTTAAAAATTTAACTATCAAGAATATCTAAGTTCCAAATATCAAAGAAATAAGCACCTATTAGCCATACTGTTTTTTTTTAACAATTGGTTTTTTTCTTTGTTTAAACCATTTTAGGACCTCTTGAATGCAGTGGTTAGACTCAAAAAATAATTATAGTAAGCTTTGAAAATGGAAATGAATTTCTGAACATTTTGTATGGAATACAGCTTCTACCGAGATCGCTCCACTTCGAATGGGTCATAATGTATATGAGATCTTATTTCGGGCAGGACAACTAGCAGCTTATCTTTCCATTTTTCCAATTTTGATTGTTTTTCAGTTTTCATGCTAGTAAAAAAAAATCTCAGTTCATACAAATATGACAAAACTTGGTGTAAAATATTTATTGCTTCCTATCTGCAGATGATTATCGTTACTTTATTGGAAAATTCTTTAATCTCCTTAAGAAGCTCACTTTTTTTAACATAAAATCGAAAGTTTTAGAAACATTATCGAATAATTTTTTATTCCACGCACTCCTTGCGGTTATTGCAAATTTGATCCATTATAACTATTTGTTCAGAAAACTCGTCAAATTTCCTACTTACCTTCCTCAAAGCTTACTGGTCCTTTCTTAAAAACCATAAATAATAACCCGAGCATTCAGACTTCTATATAATCGTAGCATAACAGCATATTTTTTTTTTTGTAACTCACTGGCCCAATTTTGGGCTACAGCCGTTTATGCAAATTTGCAGAATTTTTAAGTTTTTGTAAATATCTCAAAAACTGCAACAAATATAATTTTTTTAGAACATAATTTGAGGTATATTACATAGTCTCAAGAATTATACAAATTACTTTTATAATGGGTTGTACCAGGTGGTCCCTTCTATATGTAGATATTTTTTTCCAAAAATACAAAGTATTACATTTGATATTCCGGGCTATTGTCTGTTCAGTCGAATCTATTAGAGTAAAATATTTTTGTTACGATAAAAATATTTTTCCGGTATACCGGAACTCGTCATCAACTGTTATTTTATATGAAATAATATAATTTTTCTTACATTTGTAAATTCTTCGGCCACAAATACATAATTTTTCATTAGAAACTTTCCTATAGTTAAATGTTACTGTTTTTGAGTTACTTTAACATAAAATTTACTTACCAGCGATATATTCAAATGTAGGTTTGATTTTTTTTTTGCATTTGAAAATATTACACTACTTCTCACTTTTGAGCACTCTGTATACTAAACAAACAGATTGTTATTTGGTTTAACAATAGAACAAACTTGGAACGTCCACTTTAATTACTGAGTGAGGTAAAAAAAAAAGAATGTCATTTAGGTATGTCTAAGTACAAAAAACCATATCATACCATTAAAAATAAAAAATTGATGTAAATTTTAGCTAAACTGGAAGTGGTATTTTGATAAAAATCTTTTACCTTAACAGATCTGATTGAACAGAAAATAGCCATTATATAATAAAAAATAAATATGAAGAACATAATGAACCGGCTACGTGAAATATTCTAAGCCTAAAACAGCCTTTAAGTCATTTTAAAAATTGAATATAGATGAAAGCAGTGCGTGCTTATGATATTATAAACAAAGTATACAAAGCATTTTTACTATTATAGAATGCTGGTTTTTAATGAAGAGAAATACAAGAAAAACGCTACTTACATCTTTATCAGTGAAGTGTGATTTGTCCTTTTCTTGCTCAGGTGTTAAATGTAGAACAGTCTCGGTACCCGCCGTGTGATTTTTGAGTACATATCTTTGAATGTCCAGATTTTCCCAACAAATTAGCGTTTCAACCGAACCCAACTCTAGGCCTTTCAACGTATCCTCTACACCGAAGCAGTACTTCCCTGTATCCTGACTTATTTCGTCGAAATATCTACCTATTAATTTCTTCTCCTGGATAAACTTAACATTCTGCAATGATTCGGCTGCTAACTCGATAGCTTGATTAAATCCATTTTCACCACCATAGGAAACATCAACTAATTTAATGACCTTAGCTTGTAATCTCTTTAACAAAACAGAAACCGTGATTAATACCGTCACTGATGTTAAAAATATATTAAGAGGCGTAAACAAAGAATGACTTGCAATTGTCGAAATTGTTATGCAAAGCTATACAGATAATCGGCTGCCGCATGGATTTGGTTATCTTCTGAAGTAGGATTATTTTTTGTATGCTGCGTTGAAATATCACATGTAATATATATCAACATAAAATCAAATACAATGATCACAATATTTTGCTTAATGAGAAGTTTAATAATTGTAAAAAAATTAATTATTTGAATTTTATAGAATATCGGCATTATTACAAGTTATTCTTTGAACTATTACACCCCTTATGTAGAGTTGTGCTTTCTATCTATTGTTTGAATATAGCGTCCACCACCAAGCATAATATTTAAAAAATATTAATAATATAATATAATTAATATATTACAAGTATTTATATATATACAAGTATTTACTTATTTTTTTTTTTTACTTTCTTATATAAGATTATTATTGTATATACAAAAAAAAAATCTATGCAGGGATCCATTTCGCCAGCTTATCCAATTGTAACCTTTAGAAATATATAAATAGATACTGTAGTCTACTGATTTTAAAAGCATGACGACACAGAAACTCTGATAGCACATGCGTTAAGCAGCCAAACTAGTGGCGATCATGACAAAAACACAACGAAATTGTTATCAGTGGCTTCTATTTATGTTTGTTTTAGTATTTGGCAAGTTTTTGTTTATTGCGGCAGAAGTTTAGTTTTTCGAATTATCTCTCTACACTAAGAGATTAAATAAAGGTTGTGCGGGAATTCTTTTTATGAACTGTGACAAGTCGGCTTGGGATGAAGTGTCAGAAAATTGCTTAAATTAAGTATGACACACACCTCTGCCATTGTTTTGAAGTAACACATAAGGGGAATTTAATTGAAGACATTAATAGATTTGCGCCGGATATAATATTAGACGATGTTATAGCTGAAGATGTGGCACAACTTTTTAAGATGTCATCAACAATTAAAGGAAGAGTATCATCACGTTACCCAACAACCTCAACAGATAAAGCTGGATACTTTTCAAAAAAAAAACTAAGAGATCCACAACTTTGAAATTGAAGATCCATCAACCCACATTTTGAAGAATTGAGAGAGAAGGATTGTAAAATTAAGGAAAAACGAAAAAAAAAATGTTTTAGGGCCTTTTGAAGGCATTCCATATACACTACTGTGCATATTAGTTCGAATGCTTAAAAAAAAAGGAAATATTCAAACTTGTTTTTCCAAAACTTAAAATTTTTATTGCATTTATTAGACGTTGCCCTGATGGTATTGCCCTTTTCGCAAAGTACCCTCCATTCGCTTCAAGTTTCCTGTACCGGCGTAGGAAAAACAACCGCAAACAAGCACAGAACTTCTTCCTTGCTTGACAGTTGACAGTACACAATCCTGCAATATTCTTTCGCCTTCCGCTCTTACAAAAACGCGCATTGATTGTCCGAAGACTTCAAACTTTGACTCATCAATCCATAGTACCCTTTTTCAATCATCCACTGTCCAATTTGTATGTGTTTCTGACTCCTGTAACCGTTTTTGCTTGTTTCGCCATCAAAGTAGAAGTTTCTTTGTTGCAATGCGGCCGTGGAGATTTGCAGCTTTTAATCTTCTTTTCACTGTAGTAATAGAAATTTTTCTTTCAATTCATTCCGGCAGCAATTTCTGGTGCTGTCAGTCTCTTATTTCGCTTGCTCAGCAATTTTATACGCGTCGCTGTGAATTGTTATTTTCTTACGACCTGAACGCGCCCGATCTCTTAAACTGCCTGTGCGTTGATGTCTCCGAATGATATCATATATCAGCAGTTAATTTTGCACAAATTTAGTTTTTACATTGTATGGTATTTAATAAAAGACTTAACATGTAAACCAATATCGCATTTTAAACACTTTGTTGCGGTTTTAAGATAATATAGACTGCATCTTCTTTGCTTATTTTGAGGCATGACAAAGTGACTTACGCTATCGTAACGAATTGTAATGTTTTCTCTTGTCTGGGTATATCGGGTTTATATTTATTCACTCTGTTCTGATTGTTGTTCAGCACTGAATAATTAATCCATCCAACGAATACTCACATTTATGTGAATTTCTCTTTTTCATGCCTGTTTTAGAAAAGAAATTTAAACATTTTTTGTAGAGTGCTCGGAATTTGGCAAATTTGTGAGTCATAACAAGTCCGTTATCATCAGCAAAACGAATGTTACTCATAATGTGCTCAAATCTGTCTTAGAGATTGTATTAACTGCAAGGTCGCTGTGATTATCTTTTTCTTTTTCCCAGAACATCTCGACATCGCGACGTCAAGAAAATTAAACAACACTACCTAGAATAGGAACTCCCAACAAGCTTTTGATTTCATATATGGTGATGTTGCTAGCCTTGTTTGTTTAGATACCATCTAAACAAATCTGGCACCATATCTGGCGTGAAAAACAAACGAAATAGAAAAGTTACAAAAATCAACTGAACAATAAGCATATCTAAAGACCTAGTAAATACTTAGTCTACATTATAATCATTTCAATCAAATATTTTTGTAAACAATTCTAATTTTCAAGAAATTTCTGTTTTCTCATTAACCAACTGATTGTTCATTTTTTGCTTTGATTCAGAAGCCTTTGCAGTGCGTTGGTAACTTTCTTTTTCTTTTGATTCCTGTTTACGTTTTACAATATCTTCTTCTTCATCGAATTCATCTGATGCTATCATATTTATATCTGAGTTCTGGGTTAGCTCCCTGCTAAATTATCTGCTCGCATGTTGTCTTCATCGCTAGAATCTTCGTCAATAATATATCCACAAGCATTGTCCGATGGAAGTAAAATATTTGTTAGCTATGCAGAACAACACTCATCATCTGCAATCATTGCAATTTCACTATCACAGGTTACTGAGGATAGTTACTGACTGTACACATATATCGCAGCACCATATGACACCGACAGGAAATTTGAAAGTACAGGCGTATTTGGGTTAATAAAAAAAAATCTACTTTGTTTTTTCATAAAACCTACCTCCCAATATACAGGTTATTTCATGAAACTCGTTAGTAAAAGTTTTGATGATGTTATTATCAGATGGAACAAAGGCAGATGAAATTGCAGCGACTAGACAGTCTCGTGTCTATTTGCCTCATAAGAAAGGGTTCGTGTTGCCTACTGGTTTCCCCGAGAGCCGACAAAATACGAGTCTGTCTAGTCGCTGCAAAAAAGTAGTAATTCCACCTGCCTTTGTCATCTCTAGTTATTATACATCAAACTTGTAAATGTTGAAATAGTAGTTATAGCACCAGACCTATTAAATTAGCCAACAAAACACTTCCGATTGAACCGGAAATTGTTACCAACTTTCTTAATGGTATACTTTTTATCAGTAGTCGATTGTACACAGCGCATGCAAATAATTTGCATTATGACACCTTACTTCTAATGTCAACTATTTTTGAGATATTTACGATCATATTGATAGGTACCTCGTTTTATCGTCATCGTTGATAAATTTTATACAGGCTGTTTAATGAAATTTAGAAATCTAGATATTTCCAAACTGAAAGGTATAACAGGGTAACAGTATAACTGTACGTTAGATATTATATATACACTAAAAATTAGTGTAGACATATGCCACCACTTTGTGCAGTTCCCTCGATACAATCGGGAAATTAAAATTTGACTGAACAATAACTGCTAAGTAGTTATCAAACAGTGTGTTCTTTCTAGTAAACATTACAGAATGAATACTATATTGCTCATTGCACGGTATACTATTGTAAAAGATTAACCTATTAGATGCAGTTTAAAAAAGAAACACGTCTCGACTACTATTAAAAATAGTGCATGAAATTGCAATATAGATCCGTGTGGAATTTCCTTTACGATCCAATAGTGTAATTGAAGATATCATGACCTATTTGGAAAAAAGAATTTTTCTCAGTTTGAAAATATCCATATCTGAGTATAGTTTATAAAGACCTTCTACAATATTTAGTAACAACAATAAGGTGTGATGTTCATGATTTTTCTATTTCATTCTACAAAAATAAAAACCTTCATCCCCATAACATTCCCAAATATTTAATTTCAACAAGAGCAATGTAAATGCTAACATTTCAATATGATCGTAATTATCTCAAAAACAGTAGACGTTAGAGGCGAGGTGCCTGAATTGAAATTAATTACATGCGACGTGTACAATCGATTAAGCTGACAAAAAATATGCCAGTGCATTTAAAATAAAAAAAAAGTGTTGCTGGTGAAATTGTTTTAAATGCATACGTCCGATGCTATAACAATCTATTCCGAAATTGCGGAATTTTGTTCATGAAAAGTTCCAACTAAGAAGTTTCGTGAAATACCGTGTATTTGGGTTAATTTCAGGTCAATTCGCCTTTGCCGACGTAAGAATAGAACTACAGCATAAACCCAAAGCTACCTGTATTAAGTTCTAAACATGCAAAAACTTAAGATTGTAAATAATTACATTTACATAATTCTTCACACTGTACTATAATAATTATGATTAAAATTAAAAACGCTTGCCATTTCGAATTACTCGGCATTATTTGTTAAATTTCGACAAATGATTGCGGCGCTACTTACTTCATTCGTAAAGTGAATGGACTAAGTATAGCAATTTAAATTAATTTAAATCAATGTATAACCGGTAATGAAAGAGGGACAAACAAAGCCTTTAATTATAGTGCAAGGAGAAGATTACTTACAGGATCGAACATATCAGATTGACTCAGTTCAGTTTTAAAGTCTGCGCTACCAGCGAGAATAAGACCTGCGATATTGGGCTTGTCATTCGTGATAAAAAGTTGTGTAGCAACTTCCGCTACTTTTCGAACGTAGTTGTGTCTTTTCTCCATCCTAAGACGGGCGAAACGCAAAGCAGACTGCCCTCCTCTTCCGTGCTTCTTGGGTAAATCGACTGTAAATTTATGTAGTACTTCTCTGGTATTTCCTTGAAGTGTACCGAATAAGGCACCGTTTCCATCCATCACGATAAATCCAAATTTGTTGTCATCCGCCAATAGCGCAGTTAACGCTTCTGTATGGAACTTATTGTCACATAAGTACAAAGAGGTATTGATTGGCTTAAAAGGTTCAAAGTCTATGTTAACCTTTTTTTCTTTTCCTTCATCGGTTACAATAGTGCCACAGTAAATAACTAAACCATTTGGAGGTACTAGAAATAAAACATTTCTATTAATACCACTAGAAATATTGCGAACGATGACGAATGAGTAGTTCAATGGAATTTGAACGCGGATAACTCGGTAAGTATTTGAGCAGTCAACACGCAACTTGCATAACTTCATAACATACTGAAGACTACAAATGAGGAAAGACTCAGTTTAAAAAAAAAAAAAACATTCCATCAGCAGATACAACACGCTAAAGTATCGTGCAAATTTGTAACGACAAGAATTACGAAACACAATAACGGATAATGCGATAAACCCGTCGTTGAGCTTTTACTCTACAACTAACTAAATTGTTGTACCCAAAACCTCGAGCCGAACCAGCAAATGTTAGCATGGCAGTAATCTGAAGCTATATGTGCATCCCATAAACATTTCATCAACATTTGAGCGTCGAGTGAGGATTCCACCTGCTATGGAATGATCCAGGAGGTACAGTGCAAAACGCGGTTTTTGAGCTGCGCGTTTTTCTACAAATGCCATAGATTAATTGCACGTGTTCTACATAAAATATATTTTTGCAATTATTATTATTTCGGTTGGGTAAGATAAATCCAAAATAAAGGTTTTTTTGGACGTATCAGAGTTGCGTAAAAAATAAATGCTGCATTTTGAGAGAGAGAAAAAAAAAACCGTGTTTTGCAATATACCTCTTCATTTGATACTAAAACCTTTCAAACTGGCGACTCCCTATGCGTTTCCATAAAATTGCGCAATTTTCCTGTCCCTATATTGGGTATCCATTATTGGTAACCTACACAACCTATCTCAGTATAAATTGGCCAAACTCACCGTAGACATGTAACATAATTTTGATCAAAATAATTCTGTAGACGCCATTTAATAATTAAAAGCAAAAAGTATATCAAATTTTAAGAAAGAAATAAAAATCCCGCTCCCAGAAAAAACATCAAGTTTATTCAGTAAATTAAATACCGAACAACAAGAACAAATTCTAGAATATACAACATCTGCAAGAATTGTCTTTTTAGTTCTTCATATAGCTAGTTTTCAAAGTATTTTCCATAAAGGTTCACGCACCAACGGTTGAAGCACTAGCTATTGTTTTGTTTCAAAATTCGATAAAAAAAATCGAACACGTATGGTTTAAATAAAAAACTTGAAATTCATGCTATACGACGACTTTCTAACCCTGTTAATTAGTATTAAAAAAATGCTGTAAACATGCTGTACAACGAGATACATCGATAAACATAAAAAGGAATTTGAATTATCGATGAATGTCAATCAAATGCAATTTGAAGCAATCAGATGTAGTTCTAACCAGCATAAAAAAAACAGCAGTCCAGAATAGTTTTTAATGACCATGTTGTATATGCAATAGCCAACGCATATCTAGATGTTGAATGTACACTTTTAATGCCATTCCAAACACTTAAAAAAGCGGCGGTGCTTTCTTCGGAGGACACTTTCATTTAAAATAGCATGCGATGGGCTCCAGGGCGCACAGATGTAAAAATGTCAAAAAGATACGTACACACGAAAAATCATGTAACAAATTTGCCACTCTTTTTTACAAAATTGCAAAATAGCCCCTCTTTAAAAGTCAAAGATTGGTTGTTTTTTTTTTTTTTTCAATTTCTCAACTTTTAACACATTGCTATATGTTTAATTACAAAAACATATAGCAATTAATTACAAAATATGTTTAATTTTGTAAACAAGTTAAGAAAATTCGTTAGAAAACACATTAAAATTTTATTGAAGATATGAATATGAATTTTGCAGTAATACATACCGCGCAGTTTTACAGAAAGGAAAGTAAATATTCGTTCCTTTACTAGGATAATGACACAAAACAGTAGTTCGGGGCTACTTACTCTGCAATACACCACATTTTCACCAATATTCTCCACCGTCATCAAATGTTAAACCTATCAAACATAATGGCACAAACTGAAAATACATGTGAAAAAGATACCATTTCTAGCAGAAAATGATTTAACAATGTTAAATGGAAAAATAAGAAAGAATTAGTCCATTTATTCGTAGTAAGTTGATGGAGTCTATGGCCAAGACACCTAGCAACGATTATTAGCAGATGGTTATCCTATCAAATGTTAAAAATCAATCGCGTACTTATAAAATCATTTTGTATATGTCTGTATGAATACCTATTTTCACGAACAATTCCAAGATTCTTAACATATTGTTCTGTGAAGTGCTGTTTACTTTCTAAATTAAAAAATATGGTATCTGATATGTTCTTACTGAGGACTTTTCGGAAATTTTTACAATATTTACATCCAAAAATGTTGCTATAATAAATAAAATAATACGGAACACACGGATATGTATGTAATGTAAAATCCCGATTACAATTTTTTTTTATTAAAACGAATTTCAATCTTTTAAATAATTTGATATAGGCAATGACCGGAAGATTTCAATTGTATATACATACATGCACATTTGATGGTTGTATCGCTTTTAGTTCATGTCGCTAGCTACCGTTTTTCTTTTCAAGTCCACTAATAGGTAGTAAAGCCAAAGAACTAACAGAAAACCATTTCAGCGCATCATTCGGTTGTCTTGATAAATTCAGAGTTCGCCATAACATAAGTTTCAAAGCAATATCCGGATAAGGTGCTTTAGTCAACCACGAAGATGGATCCTAATTCTTGCAAGAGCTTTCTTCTTTAGTACAAGGCTACTTACCAAGAGATATCTATAACGCTGATAAAGCCTTTTTTAGAGCTTTACCAAATATGCTATGAAAAGAAAGAATAACAATCTTACAATGTATGAGCAAAGCTGGAGATAGGAACAAGCTACTGGTTATTGATAAAACAGCTACGCCAAAAGCCTTTAAAATATTAATTCAGATAAACTACTTGTGACTTGGAAATCGAATGGGAAATCTTGAACATCTAAAGTAATGAGATAATAGTTGCAAAATTTCGATCGGAGTGTGAATGGACATTGAAAGAAAAATTTTGCTATTCCTAAACAATGCAGGGTCGCATCCAAAGGACGTAAACTTGGGGAATATTAAAATTCACATTTTCCTGTCTAGCTACACGTCTGTCTCTCAACCAATTGATCAGAGTGTTATTAAATTTCCACTCATTATAGAACTTTAATACTAAACCACCTTAGGGCAAATATTGAAACAGTTGGTTCTGCCTGACTTAATAAAACATTTCAGAATACTGAATACAGTTTATTTCGTTACAACTACAAGAGATCATGACTACTCAAAATTGTTTTCGTAAGACAGGGCTGGAAGATCAAATAATGTCAGGAGAGGAATCTGATCCAGAAGACGACTTACTACTTTGCGTACATGCTTTCTACTTATTTACTTACTTACTTACTTACTTACTACTACTACTACTACTACTACTAGCTTTCTGTTGGAAGGACGGACAGATTCCATGGATGGACATATTCTTATTGTTCCGTTAATTTCCGCCCACGAGAAATGTCACTGTGGTTTTTTTTTTTATTAAGCCACTTTTTCTTCAAATAATCAAATTAAACTTCAGGTACTGAACAGAAGAGAATCCTTACTAACTGAAGAAAATCACACACAGTATAACAAAAAGGCTAATGTATAGGCGGGCATCATTGAAAATGAGGTAATCAGTCAATTTTTCTTCGATGAAAGTCTCTTTTGAGAAAGGTATCTAAATTTCCTTGAAAATCATTTAATTCCAGCTTTAACCACTCTCTGTCCAGATGATAAAAATCGTAATTTACAGAGTTCAAGCTTGTAGATCGACAAACTCTGGTTCTTCACATTATGCAAGACTTGGTACAATTTTTTCGCGGTGATGGATATGTACATCAAGTACAACCTGGCGGTCAATATAATACAATACAATAATATAAATCTAGACCCAACTAGATAGATATGCTTAAAACCATTCCACTGGTAAAATGAGAAATTTCTGCACAAGTAGTGCAAATTGTATAACAGAAATTTTTAAACCGATCGATCTACTGATCTGTTGTACAGTTGACGGAACACATTTTTAACATAAATTGGTTTTTATCATTACTTTGTACATTGCTTATTTTGTTTAGAAAAACTTGGATGTGATAATATATTAAAAATTGTTGAATGGCATGATTTATGAAAAAGTTGGAATTGTAGAATTTAACAACATAAAAAAATACGTAGTGCTTCATTTAAATAAACGGAAGTTGTAGCACTGGTCTAATAAAGCTTATATATTTTTTTCTTAAAAGCAACATTTCCATGAAATAAATTGGTGGGTTCACAAATTTACTTTCAAACTTAGAAGTTGATATTATATTTAAATAATCGATGGTGACTCTGCGGAGGTACTTATGTTGAAAAAAAAAAAAAGGACCTACTTTATGTTTGCTTCAATAATATTTAAATATAAAAAGACTTTAAAAATGGATAAGTTCAATGAATTTTCTATAAACAATTTAATATCTGTAAATGCAAAACTAAAATTTTTAATGTATATTACCTATTGTTTTTACGTAACTTTTGTATGTGTCTATAATTATGGAAGTAAAGTAAAGTTTATATTAATCAGTGGAGTTACACAATATTATTAGAAAACGTGATGCCAAAAAAAAATCGAAAATAAACGAGAAATATAAAATATTATCTATGTACTCTAATTAGACAATTAGTGTCCTCGAGACATCTTAAGAAACTATTTGTAATAAAAGTAATTACTTAATGGAAAATTTTGAAAAGAAGTTAATATGAACCATAGTGACAATGACATATCTTGCAATTAGAATTTTAGCATAGTATTTTTATTGCATGATTCTTACCTTTCGTATATAACTTTAATCGATGTTGTACAGATGTAATTGCACCAAGCACTGATAGCCTATTTACTCTTGATTTTATATTTGATGCAGTTCCAAACTCATCTGCTAACATTTTGCTGACTCGAGAAATTTGATCTTTTGGTGGTATAATTAGGGATATCATACTAGTGCCATTCCTAAAGTGAAAAAAATTATCATATAACAATTAAATATGTTGGCTATATATATTTTGCAAAATAACGACAAAAATACCCGTATGGAATTCGAGGCAGGGCATGCTTTTTTCCAAGAATTAATTATGAACTTACCCTCTAGCCAACTCCAAACTTTTTATCAACTTTTTGATTTTCCATATTTCCACGTTACGGTCGGCGGACGTTTCTTCGTTTGACATAACTAAGACTATTTAAAACTACGATGGAAAATCAGAAACGTGTAGCTCGTATTGCAAAATGGCGGGGTGCAGTCGTGGTGTGAGTAACTTTTGTTCGGATTGGTTCTAACCTACCATATAACTGGTTATAACCAGATTTCACGAGTATAATTTTGTCGAAATAAAAGCTTAAGGCAAATTGATTTCTTACAAATTTTATCTCTTTTTACATTTCACTTATGTCATTATTCATTTTTTTAAATAGTTAAATATTTCAATTATTTTTACGTTTGATCACGTTATCCTCAAAAAATGTAACCACGGCAATTATTATTCTGTGGTTGGTAGAAATAAGCGCAGTCGCAATAGAATGCTGTGCATGTATTTTTGACACTTGTTAAAATTTCAAAATTAAATATTTTATGTATAATCCATGTCGTTTCACAACATTAATTACAATAGGATTAAATATATAGGTATTGTAGCTGTTAGCTCTGGGTACGCCATCTTTTCCTTTTAAATTAAAATCGTATTAATTTAGCTGTAATTTCCAGTATACTTTGGATAACTTTGCAAGTGCGTAAAACTAGAGAAATAATAAGTGGAGCAGTTGACTCCTATATAATACATTTAATAGAACCGCAGAGTAGCAATGCAGGCATAATACCAATCGAAATCGATGGAGCTAGATGGATCAAATCTTCTGATCCTAATGAAACGTATTTTCAGAGAACATGGAGAAATATTAAATTTGCATATGCGAAACGTTTATTAAGCTTAACTACGGCTGAAAACAGGTCTTTAAGGTGGAAAGCTACTAAACATTTGGCGAATATAAAGGATCTTCATAATTGGCAATATACATTATTGGCTAATGCGTGTCAGCCTCAAACTGCCGTTGCATTAGCTAGAGTAGATGGAGTTGATCCAAGATACTTTCTCGAACCTCCTGGATATGGTGTTGTGTGCAACCAAGATTATCTCGTTCACATACTAAAAGAATTTCTCATGTATCTTGAAAATACATCTAAACATCCGTGCATTACCAACTTTATATCAAACTCTTTTGCTGATGTTCAGGTTTGATTTTGTTTATATTACCTCTTTGTACCTTCTTAAGTATTCTATATGAATGGCTAAGGGAGAAGGTGTATACCATACAAAATATTTACATAAATATCATAAAATTCAAAATAAATGTATATAGCTATTTTCAAAGGAAGATCCCAAACCCAAAAATTCAAAACATTATAAAACTGTTGGCGTATAGAGGACATATAGGTATATATTACGTTACTTTATTTTTCTTCTAATATTCAATTTTGGTGGGTAAACGTAATTTTTGAAATTTAGAAATTTGACATTTTATGTATGTAACTCGTTAATAATAAGATATAAAGCAAAAACTTTCAGATAAAAATTAGTAGTAATGAATTCAGCCAAGAAAAGAAGTTTATAAACATAGCGAGATTTAAACATACTATTTACTGAAGTTGAAAGTGGAAATAATGCCATTTTCTTATGCAGTGCAGATGCCACTGTTCCATAGTACTATTGGAAGTACCTTCCATTTAAGAACTTTTTTATGTATAAAGTAGGTATACACACATAACGTTACAATCTTTCATTCAAAATCAACAAATAAAAAATAAAAGCATTGATCAATGACCAAAAAAAAATGGAAATGTAGTCAATCTTACTTTCATGTAACAAGATTTTATGTATCTTCCTCGTTGCTCCTTTGCGGAAACCATGGGATCATATAATGTGCGTGGTGTGACAAACTCTTGTGTTTTAAATACTTTTGAGGAGTTTCATCACCATGCAGAATAGCTTATTACTAGAGATGACAAAAGCAGGTGGAATTATTTCTTTTTTGCAACGACTAGATAGACTCGTGTCTATTCGCTCCATGAAAATGGATTCGTGTCGCCTACTGGTGTCCCCCAGGGTCGACAAAACATGAGTATATCTAGTCTCTGCAAAAAAAATAATAATTTCATCCGTCTTTGTCCTCTCTACTTATTACACTTTTCTATATAAAAGGGAGGTGTTCTAGGGTATAATAAACTTGATAGAGCAGGGTCAATATATTATTTTATAGTCTGATCTAACATTATAGTAATTTATCACTATTTTTTTTAGTTTTGAAAATGCTTGTGGCGACTATTTGCAACAGTACGGTTACAAAATCAAAGAATATCTAGTATTAATTCTATGGAATGTAGAACATTCCGTTAAAAATAACAATTAAAAATATATATATATCTGTATAATAATAACTATATCCTACATGTGCTCTACAGGTTTCTCAAGTTTCATGATTTTTTGAATTTTATGGTTTGAGATCATTCCTTCTTGACGCTCGAATGTGATAATATGTACATTAGATAGGGTTGGCATTTTTTTAATTTCGCGGATAATTTAGATTTGTGCACTTTACGACTTTTGTTTCGCGCGGGTCATCTGTGTATGCACATAATTAGGCAATGCTGCCATATTAGAATATCAATGGATAAAAAGGAAAAAGGTAAAAGGAACATACTAAATTAATTCTCGTACTAAAAACGAAAAATCTGGCAAGACCCATACAGATGTTAAAATTTGGCCAAGTATTCAAGAATGTTTTTCAAAATTCTTAACTGCCCTATTATTACAATGCAGCACACAATAATTAATTTTTTAATGAAGCACCTTGTAGAAGTCCTTATCCGGCATTTGCTAGTACGTGGGTGGAGCATAATTTTTTTTTTCCAGAATAATATAGAGAAAAAATTTCAAAAAATATCGGAGAGGTATCATATAACATTAAAAAGTATACTGAAATATACAGTGTTCAGTTTCCACTGTGCATGATACAACTTTGCCGTCTTAAATAGAACATCTCGATATTCATATAATTCACGTCAACTTCATTCAAAATTCCCTATTTTTATATAACTCGGATTTTGGGATAATGAGATAATCTAAGATTTATGCAAATTGCTCCTGTTTCTTTAACGGCCGAAACATTATTTCTGCTTATTTCGGCAATTTTTAACACCAGTTGCCAGATCACACAATGCATCCGTCGAAACCATTGCCATGTAAGCAACCATCTACCCACTATAATACATAGACGCGCTTCACTGTCTACGGTTCATCTGTGTGCCTAGGTGGAAGGTAGTGGCATTTCATATTTTTATCATACATATACGAATTAGATGATAACATGTATGATTGAGGGTATCTAATAGACATACGCTCTTTACACCATGATAAAAGACGTGTAATGAGATTATAGTCTTATCCACATATGCTACTAGTTTGCAATGTGTTGTTATTTTTTTTTTTTACTGTAGAAAAAACTTTAGTGTATTAGAATATTTTACTTGGCCTTTCGCTGACCATGTCGTCAGCTTCTTCAGAAGATTCCTAAAGACTTTCTTTAAAATATTAAATGCTGAACGCTATTTATTATTTATACTTACTAGGCAATGTATTTGGAAAAATAATGGCTACTTAGAGTTTCGAGTAGTTTATAGCATTTCGTTGCAGCACTCAATGTTTTTAGACGATAAACTTATCTGCACAGATTCACTAAATAAGGAAACATTTTGGATATTGGAAAATACATCTAGTAAGCTAACAGGTACGTATAAATACTAAATAGCGACAAACAAGCAGTACTACTCAATAAAATAAAATAAGAATTGTATTTCAGTTGATATAAAGGGAAATGTGTACTTTGAATAGATATGCGTAAATTAAACTTTAATAAAAATCTTTAAAAAATACGAGGCACCACTGCGTTTTGATATGAAACGTATCTCCATAGCATGGTTTATTTTAGGAAAGTTCTAGAAGAGTTTCTATATCAGATTTTACAAAAATATTTTGTAGATTCTGTGTTCTATTAATAATAAAAATAAATAATTATCTTTACAACCCCCCAACAACATTCGCCAAAGAGGCATCGGCCGCCCATAAGTTATTGCACCTGCGTCCGATGTTCACTACGATAACCTAAGACTAATGGGCCATCTCTAATGGCCCAATGCGCTAAGCTATCTTGTAGAATTTAAGTAATATATTATTTTTGATTGTATAAAATTCCAAGAAATACGAATACGCATAAAATTTTAATCGTTATTCTACCATACAAGATATTTAAGATATCGTCCTCTACACCTCTCTCGGGTCAAGCAGGGTATAGCCGCACCCCACATTCTGAATTTTTCATAGAAATTACCAAAAATAGTTTTTTTGTCACGTGAATTTTGTAACAGCTTCAAAAATTGTTTTTTTTTTTTTACTATTTCTTAACAAGAGTATTTTTCTAGCTTTTGCTGGTTTTATATATGTACCAAATTAAATTATATTTTAAAAATTATACAAATGTTCGTCATTCTGGTTGTTGCTTACGAGGTGCGTCACCCCACATGATCGTCTACGTAAGAAATGGCAGTCTGGCATGAAGAAGGTTGACGAAAGTGGGTATTTTGCAAAAATTTCAAATTATCCCAGTTATATGTTGAGAAAAGTTGACATGGACTGTAGAGTAGCATTCAAAAAAGTAAATCTATATATTTTGCATTTAAAAAACCAAATCGTGAGTAGCGAAAACTGAACAGCTAGTATGCTTTAACATAATTTTATGTCATGTAGAACTTATGTAAAAATATTTTCTATTTTAGATCTTGCTCTAAATTGCCCAGGAAAGGAATTTACATCTACACTATATCTATATTGTTTTGAAGCTATGCCGCCATAACAAAATTTCCTTCACACATTATTTTAATGGTATCTTTCAAGTATCAGTTTGTCAGTGTCACTGTATTGATTTAACATTTACATATTTTTGTTACAACTGTATTATGTTTTTATTTTTTTTTAATGTTAAAAAGTGTCATATATTTATTCAAATCTTGAATATGTAAACGCGGTGCTTACTGATGGTTTTTGATATTGATGAATCTCTACGAAACAAAAACATTTTACAACTGCTAGTTACTATTAGTAATTTGTAGCAGACGATCAATATCAAACGAAACTGCTATTTTCTGAACCTAGATTGTAGTTGCTAATGCAAACGAGCAGTTTTACATATGACTACCTTTTGCAATTCATGAACGGTTTACACCGCATAAACACTGGAAAAAAATGCTTTTCTCAGAGTCTTCAATAAATTGTGGTAAACCGGATTGCTATTGCCAATAGACGAGGATAATCTGAAAACTTTCCAACTTACTACAGAAACAAGTATTTTCTTACCAAATTCATTTTTATTTCTCAAATAAATTGGTAAGTCTACACATTTTTTTCAGCGATACTCCCATCTCTGTTATTCGTCTAAATAATAGTTGGTATCTTATTCTAAATAAATAGATGCTTATGTGTGATGTGATGGCTTCCTTGTTCGATGAAAATTTAAATAGACATGGTTCTTAAATAATTTTTGATTATTCTTAATCTGGAAAAAATTCTTTCGCCGGTAACAACAGTTAGAGGCAACGTTAGCAAAATTCTTAAAGCAATGCTTAAATTTGGCCCAATTTTAAGGCAAGTAATGTAAAATTAAGAACGTAAACTGGGTCATCATTCGTTGTTAAAGGTGAAGTGCCCAATCATGTATTTTTTAGATTCAAGTATTTGGCCTAGAGCAGGCCCTGTTCACGGTAGGAGTAAGCTGGTGAATCCAAATTTCTTCTATAATTATCAGTCGATGCCGACTTATTATTTCACTTAAATTGCTTTAACTGGGTTTTGCAAATGTTCATCCGATTACATTTTTGGACTTAGGATAAGCAAGCGCGGCCTAACATGCGGTTAGTTTTTTCATGCCCAAATCATTGGTCAATATATGATAAACTTTTGAGGTGTCCACAGCTTTGTTAGCTCTATAACCTTGATTCGACCGTTGTCTAATGGTATTTAGGAATCTTTTCCGATGTTATCGGTAATGGTTGCAGTTTCTAGCCGCTTCGAACGTTCGTCAACCAACTTGTCGTATCAGTTTGGTTGACGATTTCAATTTTAAATTGAGCAGCCCAAAATTTCGCCGTGATGATGGTGCGGATCCCCAGGTGTATTGCCTTTCAAATGCAAGAATATAATGGTTTTTTCAACTTGGTATTCGAATTTTTCTATTTTTCAGAAACGCAACATCGACTGACACAAACAATTGTGCGTTAACCTTGCATTTGTATTAGCAGAATATTTTTGACGAGTAAGGTCATTGAGGCTTGAATCTTTTAAGACTACCCGCGAATGCTTTGATGAACATTAATCCGTGTAATATCAAATAAGTATAAAATGACGAAAGACGCTTATATGTTTTGAGAAATTGCACTTACCTTTATTGTTTTTATGTAACAAAAGCATGTAATAGAATTAATATTTGTAGGAAATGGGCAAAGTGTTTGAGAATTATTACGATCATACAGATCACCTTGCGAAATGCTTAAAGTTAACTACAGATGTCTTGCCGTTATGCTTAGAATCTATACTTCATCATTCCACCATAGAACGTTTTGCAAAAGATATTGTTGAACAAAGTGGCTTATATTTATTAATGGAGATATACAAAACATTTAAAAATAACTATGAAGTTAACCTGGCTTTGTGTACAATACTATCAAATATCTCCATTTATCCAGATTTACTCGATGAGATTCATAAATCAGGTACGGTATTGACATTTCAATACTTTATTTACAACAGATACATTTTAGGATGGATTGGAATTTTATGTCAATGGGCAAGAGACTCAGATATGAGGTTATCCGTTACTGCTAGTAGAACGTTGGCTAATTTGGATAAAGATGATCAATACAAAGCTAAGTATGAAAAAGGTATATATAGTTTATATCCAATGTTAAGAACCGATCAACAAACAAAGGTAGACGTGATTATTGTACATGGGTTATTAGGCGGCGTATTTTACACATGGCGGCAAAGAAAAAACAAGGACATGACGTTAAGTATTATAGGTAATAATAATAATAATAATAATAATAATAGGAAAAGGCAAACACTCAGTTTTATTTGAAACTCAATATTTCGTGCTTTATTCAGAATTTCCTTAAGAGTTAACTATAAGATTAATAAGATATTCAATGTTAAAAATGTCGTTTCAAAAATGTCTTGCACTGAGAGTTAGTGTTAGCATTTATACGCGCTCCCAAGAGCTTACCCCAAAACTGGTATTGAACTTTATCGGTTTGAATCGTAATGCTATGTTTACACGCCGATTTACTCAACAGTATTCTACTCGGTTCACGTAAACATCGGTTGTTACTAAGAGAATCTAGTAAATCGACGAGTACAATGGTGAGTGCAGGAGATTGCACGCCAGCGTGGTGTAAGATAGGAGAAATGATTTAATTTCTGCAGAGACTAGACAGACTCGTATATTGTCGACTCTAGTGGTTTGTTTTTCTTAGACATTCTGCTTCTTCTCACTCGCTAACTAAAATACAAAATTATATATTTTTTACATTTTTTATAATATGTTTGTAACTTTAACAACACTGTTGAGTCATTCCATGTCAATATTGATCAAACTTTTACAGAATATACATATGGATCTTACATGGAATTACGTCAAATTACAGTTTTATAATTAGTATGGTTGGACCACTAGACTAGTTTTTATAAAACCCATTTTTTACCAAACTCGCGACACTAACGAATAAATCATAACAAATTTGTTTCCTTACTGGTGGAATTACTCCTTTTTTTGCAGCGATTAGATAGACTCGTGTCTATTCGCCTTATGAGAATGGATTCCTGTTGATTACTGCTGTCCCCGAGAGTTAACAAAACACGAGTCTCTCTAGTCTCCGTAAAAAGTAATAATTTCATCCGTCTTTGTCGTCTCTACTCATGACCTAAGATTATTATATTATCGAGTTGAGATTTGATGATCCGGCATATCTTTTTAGGTTCAACAGCTTAGTCGTAGGGTAAAAGCTCAATATGTTGGGAATTTACCACAGTTTGCTACTAAAGTGACTCAAAAATGTGACAAATTTTCCTCATACTTTAGCGGCTTGTATCTGACAGACTGATTTTGTGAAGCTGACCCTTTTCTAATTTGCAGAATGTCAGCATGACATGCAGCTGCAGAGTGGCGTCTTGACTGCTCGAATAATTTCCATGTTATCCATGTTCAAATTCCATTAAAAATGTATCATTCGTCAATTTTAGCCCACAGTGAAGAAGACTTGTCTTAAAAGAGATATTTCAGGGAGAATTTTCAGGGAAAGCTTGTTTAATTGTTGAAATTTTGCTTTTAAGAGCAAAGAAACTTAATTTCTACTCATAGGGGAAATATACCTGCTTTGTATGTCGTGCGTTGATCCACGGTGTCTTTGTCACTACAAGTTTCAAACATTGGCACTACCATTACCAATCAGCCGGGTAAGTCCAGCCACAGGTGGGTTTCTTTACCATGTTCTCAAACCTGAATGTGGGTGCTTAATAAGTTCCCAAGCCTGATTGTGAACGCCTAAGCAGATTCCCAAGCCTAAATATAGGTATCTAACAGGTTTCCAAGTCTAAGTTGCATACCATTACAGCTCCCAAACCATAATATTCCACTTCTCATTAGTTCAGTTGTTGAAATGTGATGCTAATAGCGACCACAATTATATATCATTGACCTTATCCTATTACTGATGGATCTGGAATAAGCGAAATTATAGCTAAGACATCATTTTCTTGATTTGAAATTTCAGAGACATTTCCGGTCTTTCATCATGAATACAGGTGCTCTGTCTTGAGTGCACATTTGCAATATCCTCATGTTCTTGCACTTTGACAAACATTTGCCACCAAACAATTGATGTCGTTGAATACATTGCATACATTTAAAATGGAAAATGGTGTACTGGAAAATGCACCTCTGAAATCACAAATCAAGAAAATTCATGTTGGTCAATTTTATGCATCCCAGTAAATATGTACATTCATTCTACTGGTCAGATAGACAGAATGTTTATTAGATTTTAAAGCAACACAAAATTTCTGTTATTCCAGTTCCATTAACAGCAAAATACGGTCGACAACATAACTTACTAGAAACAACTGTGGGCACTGAATACACTACATTCGAACGACTGAACCAATGATAAGGGGATTTAGGCTTGGAAACTTGTTAAACTCCTGCAATCAAGCTTGGGAATCTATGGTAAAGAGCCCATCTGTGACTTAATTGGTTGGCCATCCAGCCATCCTTGGCAATAGAGAGGCAATTGTAAATGTTTGAGATTAGCAATGCCATCATAGATCAACCCACAACACATTGCAAAGTATTTATATTTCTTACATAAGCAAAACCTAAGTACCTTTGCACTTACAGCTAAAGTCTAGAAAAGAAAACTAGCTTTTTCTGGTCAAACAATAAGATCTCCTCACAATACTATCAGGAAAATTCCAATTTGAAGTCTCCCTATCCAGATACAACTCCTTAAGAAATGAGCTAAAATTTACGAATCAAATTTTTTAATGAAAATTGAACGTGGATAACTCTAAGTAATTATTTCACCAGTTAACACAGATTCGCAGTCTAGAAAAGTTCGTAGCTATCTTAGCAGCAAATTGTGTTAAATTTGCGATATGTTAGTCTTTAATCCTACAACTAAGTTGTTTTGTCTAAAAAATTGTCATCCAGGCAGTCATCAGAATCAGATGAGCTTCTTTTATACTTTTTAGAAACAATTACAAATGACCCTCACTTAAAAATGAAACGTAGCAGCGATCCAGTAATAAGAGAGTATTTTGAAACACTTCAAGAACAGAAACAAATGGAATGGGATAGTATAGGCAGTGATTTTGAACTTATATCTTACGATATTCCAACTGATGCAAACAATGACTGTGATTGCGCATTTGCATGTACCGGGTAATGAGAGTAATTTTATTGCTGAGAAGATCTAATTTGTAATTCTTTAATTTGATAAACTTGAAGGTACGATAAAGTCTGCTATAATGAGCCTACGACAACTCAATGCTGGCCAAAAGACTGGTTAACAAAAGATTGTAAAAATCTGAGAGTGATTGGAATCAACTATGATACTTCCTTATCAAAATGGGCTACTACATGCCCAGAAGCGGACTCAAGACTGACATTAGATGAACGAACAAATGAACTTATTTTTAAATTAGAACAAGCCGGTGTCGGTAATAGGCCCATAATCTGGATTACGCATTCTATGGGTGGATTACTTGTCAAAAATTTATTGTGCAAAGGTAGATTAATTTTAAATTACGTATATAAAATCGTCTTAACCTTTACTTCCTCATTTAGATTGATACACAAGTAAACGTAGTTAATCTGAACTCACTGATTCAAATTATTAAATATTTTAATTATTTCATTAATAATAGAGGAAGTATGAAAATACAATAGAGAGTACAAGATATTTACAAAATGAAATATCATGGCTACCTTATTTATTCTTGTATTTTTCATCAATTCAAGCAAAATATTATAACATTGTTAACACGTTGTACATGATTGAAATCAGAAGAACGACTCTTTAATGGTGTCAAAGTACATATACACCAATAAAAAATAAGAAAGTAGATGATGGCCATAAGGAACCGAAATGTAATAAAAATTTAGAGTATGCCGATAGAAGATCGAAAGTGGCCTTGAGAATGCGTTTTTAGCCCTTCTCTATAAAGCAAAATAAAGGCTAATACGAGGAAAAGGAAGAAAATGAGGGCTTTTTGTTTGTAAAAGGAAATTCGAAAGTCGTTTGTAATAGGTCAATTTTATCTTCGGATTTATTACAAATACAACATGCAACAGTATTGCCAAATCTAAACCTTTACCTCAAATAATTAAAAAAATTAAAAATGAATTAACACGTACAAGGAAACCTAAAGAAGACTAAAAACGTATGTAAAAGTGCCAAATGTACTCTTGAAAATCAGAATTCTAATTTTTTTTTTTAATATATAGCCAAACTTGGTGGTAATAGGGCCTGCGCTTGGCTAGACAGAGTTAAGCGCTGTAAGTTTTAGTCTCGCTAAAATCAAAAAATTTTCTTAGTGGGTCTGGTACACTCCCGAATCGCCATTCGCAGTTAGGGTACAATTAACTGTACTAAACCCTTTACGGCGAGAAAGTGACAGTAACAAGGCAATGAAACACTTTACACACACAACTTACACACTTATGGTTATGACGAGCTTGAAAAAGCTTATATACCCTGCTAGCTATCATACTTAAGAAAAATTAAATGTTATTCACTAGTACCCAACCCCTCCAATAATAATGCTGAAAGATTAAATATACTAAATATGATATTACTGTGGCGTTCATTTTGCACATTTATTTTCACTAAGTAGGTACTACCCTCCATATCATTTCTACAGAATTTTATTATTATCATTATATTATTTCAAAACTTGTTCATTTGTTAATACTGAAATAACGCTAGTAGTCTCGCGCAATATGTCTTTTAGTTTTCATGTTTCCCACATTTATGTAGAGAAATCAATTCTAGAGAAAGAGTGTAATTACCACCATGAGTAATAGGGATTTTATTGTAAAGTTATTATTAATAACATTAACTTAAATGTGGACATTTTTACCTCGCCTCATCTGTTACAGCATCCAGCCGCCAAGAAACGAATGAAAAGTTTTTGAACAATACGAGAGCTATTGTGTTTTATAGTACACCCCATAATGGATCTAGGATCGCTACTCTGAATAGCCCAACATCCTACGTTGTTTTACCATCTATTGAAGTTCAGGAATTACGAGAGGGTAAGTTTATGCCATTATTTGGATGCTAAAATTATAAGAAAAAATCAAATTCTAGAGTCTCCACACTTAAAAAAGATGCACAAAGAATTTGTAGATTTGATGTACAATTTCCCGATAAAAATTGTAAGCTTTATAGAGACAAAATCTACTGTACTAACCGCCATGAAGTTTAACTTTCTTATGGTTGAGCCGAAGTCTGGAAATCCTGGCATCGGGGAATACTATGAAATTCCTCAAGACCATTTGGGTATATGTAAGCCTGTTAACAGGTATTTATAGATAATTTTTTACTTACAATCTTTCCAATCACGAAGCATCTAAATTACCTGAGTAATCAATATATCTCCTGTACTCTCTATAAACTAGGTGCGATTTAGTATCTGTACTACAATATTTATTTTTATATATCATAAATATCCTCCTATATGCACAAGCTATTAACTTTTTGTCAGTTTTATTTAGCAATACTAACCTATTGTTTTATATTGCAGGGAATCATTTTTATATCAAAAAGTCCTGCATTTAGTGAAGGAAATTGTTGCAACGGTTTAATGATAATTTACAGCTATTCTCCGATCTGCGAGGTCCATGCTCTGGATATTCCTTAATTAACAGAAAAATCTATATATCTAATGGTGTTTGATATCTTTCCAAGAGCAGACGAAAAAATTATTCGTGATGAACTAAAATGTACAATAGATAATTAAATAATAAATTAATAGTTGAGTTTTTGCTTATATATTTATCCCAGCATCTATAAATTATACTAATAGACTATTAGTTTGTGCCTATTACTTTTGATTGCAAAAAAAAATTAAATAGTTTACAAAAAAAAAAAAAAAAACATAAGGAGTTTGCAGCGTAAAAAAATATTTAGGCCTCCATATGTTGTAATTAATCTTTTATTTAGCAAATCATCTACTCACTACTTACTGGAACTAGTAATGTATACTAGTAGGTGATTCATCTATTGGATAAAGTTTTATTTTTGGGACTAAACCAGAAATGATAGTCTCACGAAGTACATTTTCCCTTTCTTTATTTTAGGATATAAAATGCCACAAAGTAGGAAAATCTTAAACATTCCTGAAATATCTGTTACTAATGCTTTAAAAGGAATTAATGATGGTATGTGCATAAGGGCATCAGTGTAAGATTTGATAGGAATAGGAAAAAATCCTACTGTTTGTGATAATTTATGTGCAGAGAATAATAACATTCAAGCTTGTCACCATTAGAACTAGAATCGCTAGTCCGGCGAGTTTAATTAAGCCTGCAGAAACGAATACATTTTACGAGTCTGTCTAATCACTGGAGAGGACAAAAGCGATTGAAACCATACTTGTTTTGCAACGATTAGGCAGACTCGTGTTTTGTCGACTCACGAGGGAAAACCAGTAGGCAACACGAACCGTTTCTTATGAGACGAATAGACACGAGTCATTACAAAAAAGGTATGATTTCACTCGCTTTTGCCTTTTCTACTAATCACTGCAGGCCTATCGCGAATCGTCACGAACCAGCCTGAATTTATTGGTTCAATACGAATCTTACAAAAAGTCATGAATAAAGTTCGCCACTTTCCGTACGTTTCACTAACGTCAGTATAGAAGGATATTGCATTGATAAACAAACGGGCTAACGGCCAAACGCCAATACCTCAAACCAAAATGGTCACAAGTCACAACATTGAGATAGGGTATGATACTTAAAAATGAAAGTTATTCGTCGAAACTACTTAGCGGTGACATCGAACATTTGCTTTGGGCACACGTGAAACTTTGCGCCAACTTTGGCAGTGACATGTCATAAAATCATGTACGGTACAGACCACTCTTACGATAGAAACAGAGTATTAGTGTTGTGTAAAAAATTATAAAGAGACGTTACCGCATAAGTATAATGGCAATCAAAATAACGTTCGACATGTAGATGGTGCATCAAGTTGAATGAGAACCGAGATTTTTGAATCCCATAAAACCGAGTTCGTTCAGTCTCTTTTGAGCTCTTGGTGATCTTAGTGATAGTATCGATCAAGTTTAATACAGCAATTCCAAAAAGATGACTACCGCGGATCATATGTACATATCATATGTCCGGTTGCAGTTAGTGTCACGCTCTGACTGCAACTGCTCTAACTAAATTGCTTGTTAATTTATGGCTGTGCACTAAAAAGCGTTTTTAAATTTACCGCTTCAATCGAAAGATGCCACCATAACGCAACCGACTTTTTAATGTGGTGGTCTCACATGTGGTCTGTAGATCGCTGAAAACCGCTATACACTCTGTCATTGCTGTAAACATGGTAGCTGGGTTACTTTTAGAAGAGGCTGTACAGGTTTCTTTGGAATCTGATAGAAAATCTTTAATAACAAAATTAACTCCAACGGAAATTGAAACAATTTCACTAGATAAGTACATACACCTTTCGTTTTTTGTTTCAAAATGCGTAAGCATTTAGATTTCAGATGAAAATAAGTACACTGCTTTAATAACAATACCAAGGACTGTGGTGTAGTATGGTAAACAACACATAAGTATCGGCACCCTTCGCACCACACAAGTTTAATTTATATAATAATTAGTCTGGGACGGTCATTTCGTGGACGCGAATGGTCCTCATCATTCGATCACTGGTTAATGATGAGGACCATTCGCGTCCACGAAATGGCCGTCCCGGATTAATTACTATATAACTATATAATAAATTAAATTTGTTTCGTGCGGAGGGTGCCGATACTTATCTGTTGTTTAGTACACTGCTTTATTTAAAAAATTAGAAGGTTAGCAGTTAGGAGTATAGAAAGAAAATTGTAATGTATAGCATCAATGCACAAGTGAAGCAATAAAATTTCTATTAGATATTCGTTTATGAATGGAAGATAAGTTTAATAAGCCAACATGCACAAAAAACAAATATGAAATATCAAAGAGAATGTTTGAAATTGGAAAATGCAATGTCAGGAGCATATTGTTATGGAAAATACAGAAATTTATTGTGAACATACCGATGTAATAAGGAAAAGACGTTAAAGGGCACTGTTAATTGAAAAAAAAAAACATGAAAATATATTGAAATATTTGCCGAGGGGCTGGACAAGCGTGCCTCCTAGCATCATACTTTCATCAATAACTAACTAATAGTGAAACATCAGTAGGTCCGGGAGATAATGGGTTTTCAACTAAGACAGTTAAAAAGACATTAATTAGGAATAAAAAAGATAAAGTTGCCGAGCTATCAATCGGACAATATCTTTCTGCTAAAAGTAAAAAGAATGCAGATAAATGGGAAGAACGGAAATAAATTAAGTCAACAGGTATTAACGCTGTGAATAATTTAGCTGATGCTATTAGGGCCTGTGTTAGCTTAGAAGAGAAAAGAAGGTTCAAAAGAAGAAATTCATCAAATTCAGAATGAAATAAAAAATGGTAGAATGATCTGATTTCATTTAACATTCTTAATTCTGGTGCAATACATTTGTTTTGAATATTGTTATGTAAATTCATAAATAAAAGGTTACATGTAAATAAATGAAAATAAAAGTTAACTATTATTTTATTTTAATAAAAAAAAAGTAATGCCATTTAAACTAGTAGTGCACATTACCCTATATACAATTTATATTAATAACACCATTGCTGAAGTTTAAGTTTTGCAGTTGGATCAATTCTGATACGCTCATGAAGAATGTCTTCATCACAACTCTTATGCTGCTTATGACCTTGTTAAATTTTTTCTGCCCTTGTGTTAAATGGCCATTATACTTGAATGGTACCATAATAAAATTTCTAAGAGGATAGATTGTATCTCCCAATAAATGTAAATCTGGCGGAACGAGATTATCTGTAACTATTTTATTATAGACGGGTGAATTTTGCTATACTCTAGCATCATGTGATGAGCCAGGCCAACCACAAAATACATCCATAATTTCAAATTTTGCATTACAAATACCTTGAAGGATCACAGATATGAACCCCTTGCCCTTGTGATTGTAAAATGAATCAGTTGTTGGCCCTGTTGTTTGAATATAGGTTCGATCAAAACAATGAACCACATTAAAAAAACAACCTCTTCTGCGCAAATTGCTAAATTCATTAACAGTTTTATTCAAGTTATTCTGAGTTGGCCACATAATGTATTGTTTCTTTAAGTAACAGATTGATTTGCATACTTTGAAAAATATCGTGTGAGCATTCCCTTCGCTTACATCAGAATGGTCTCCAATTACGTTTCTTAATTAGCCAATGTCCAGAGGCTTAATAAGACAGAATCGATTAGTCTGATCAATATCCTACCAACATCTGTTATTTGAGATATGTTTAATTCCACACATAATTACTGTTTAAAAAATACACTTTAATGGTTTACATACGACTTTTATAATATACTCACCTTAACAGCATATCGAAACATTTAAAAATGATCTCTCAAATCATAAATATTACAACATTATTGTATTTTTAATATAATCTCTTATTTTGGTGCGACTTTTTCTCTGAAAAATTACTAGTTCATCTTCAGAACCGCTTTCAATTATTTCACCCAAATCATCTGCCCCCTCTGAAACAATTTTTGCAATAACAAATCCCGCAATTCCTACAACAAGCTTCCTTTGTTTTGAATTTTAAATGAATCGCTGCGATTTTACGTGATTTTATTTTATCCAATGTTACCTTTATACTTTAACCATCTAACCCCGTATCTATTGTAGGTTATCTCTGAATCTGCCGGCTTGTTAGGCTAGTTGCCATAATTTGCGGACATATATTTCATTATATTGCGTAATTGCTAATTGTAAATAATTCTACAGTAAACCTACACAAGGGTTAGTACAACATAAGTTGGCAGTTGAAAAAAAAATCAAAATTTCAGATTTGAGTTTGCACAGTTGACAATCTGACATTTATGTGTATTTCAATTCATAACATATTTGGACGTGTGTGTATATGAAGAAGTACCTACTAACTGCTAAAAATGTATTCCTCTATAATGTCGTTTAATTCACATTTACTCTCTCGAGTTTGTTTCCTTTCATCACATTGTCGAGTCTTAAGCACGAATGGTACCCTAAGGCTTTTGACTTCTCTGTCCAAAAATTCAGAACCCTTCCGTACAAAAAGTTATCTACCAACTAACAGAAATGTAGGATCTCTGAGGCGAAACGATTTTTCACGCGTTAGTTCTTTTGGGTGCAGATATTTCAGCGCTAAAAGTCCAGATGACGAACCTGCTCAACCTCCACAAGAAGAACAAAACTTCAATTCTCAACTTCCTGCAACAGTGGCAGTTCCCGAAGTTTGGCCCCATGTACCAGTGATTGCTATTAATAGAAATGTAGTTTTCCCAAGATTCCTTAAATTAATCGAGGTAACTTAATATTTAACGTTATAAGTTAAGATGTTCACGCTGCCTTATATATTTTAGCTCACAAATAAGCATTTAATAGAACTTATTAGGCGCAAGGTGAAGTTAAATCAGCCTTATTGTGGAATATTTCTAAAGAGAGATGAAGAAAATGAGTCTGAGATTGTTAATAGTATTAATGATGTCTATAACGTTGGAGTCTTTGCACAGATTCATGAGATGCAAGACCTTGGTGACAGACTTCGTTTAGTAGTAATGGCACATCGTAGAATTAAAATTACTGGTCAAATTTTTGATTTAGAAGAAGAACCACCAAAAGGTATGATATTTTTCAACCTTATTGCAATAAGGAATTGAGAAATTGTTTATCATAGAAATGAAACTCAACTTCCCACTTTTTAATACAACAATGAATGTATTTGTAGAAGAATCGGAAACTGACAAACGTCGTAGAAAATTGCGGAATAATAGATTAAAGAAATTAAGTGAAATTAAGGCAGTTGAAAGCGAAAAGTCAAAAATTGAGGGTATTGAAGGTAAAGCTAAAGATAGAAAAGAACCTCTTATGATGGCGGAGGTCGAGAATGTTGTACATAATAAATTTCGACAAACGGAAGAAGTGAAAGCTTTAACGCAGGAAGTCATTAAAACTATTCGCGATATTATCAGTTTGAACCCTTTATATCGAGATAGTTTACAGCAAATGATGCATCAAGGACAACGGGTAGTAGATAACCCAGTATACCTGAGCGATTTAGGGGCTGCTTTGACTGCAGCGGAAGCTAAAGAACTTCAAGAAGTATTAGAAGAAATGGATGTAATATAAACCTTTTTTTAATAGAATTAATGTAATTTTGAGTTATCAAATATTACGTTTGAATTATAGATTCCAAAGCGGCTTATGTTATCTTTATCCTTATTAAAGAAGGAATATGAACTCTCAAAATTGCAACAAAAAATTGGCCGGGAAGTTGAGGAAAAAGTTAAACAGCATCATAGAAAATATATCCTGATGGAGCAGCTAAAGGTAGTAATTTATGTTTTACTTGATAATAGTATTAAGATTAAATAACATGGTGGAGTATGTCTTTCTCATTAATGGGCAATTTTTTTTAACAATTCAACATGCTAAAACATCAAATTGTTATTATTTTTAAATATGGATCATTAAAAAGAATATTGAAAGCTGTGTTTTAATTGCTTCATCAAAGGCTTAAAAAATTAGATCACTTCTGATCATTTGAGGTTAAGGTTAAGGTTAAATAGAGATAAAGAGATAACATGTATTAAGAGTTTCTCGTTACAGGTGATTAAGAAAGAATTAGGATTAGAAAAGGAGGACAAAGATGCAATAGGTGAAAAATTTCGAGAAAGAATTAAGGATAAAATTTTACCTCAAGCCGTTTCAACTGTTATCGAGGAGGAGCTAAATAAATTAAGTTTTTTGGAAAGCCATAGTTCAGAATTCAAGTAAGTATGGATTAATTTTTCTTTAACCTATTTTTGAAATTGATTTGTTGTGTAGTGTTACTCGAAATTACCTTGACTGGCTTACTTCTCTTCCTTGGGGAGTGCAGAGTGAAGAGAACTTAAATCTGCAGCGTGCGACTGAAATTCTAGATCAGGATCATTACGGCATGGAAGATATTAAAAGGCGCATTTTAGAATTTATCGCTGTGAGTCAATTGAAGGGTACTACACAAGGTAAAATACTTTGCTTTCATGGTCCGCCGGGAGTAGGAAAAACTAGCATAGGTATGTACAATCTTTTGAATATAGAGTATGTTGAGCCAGTGATGGTTGGAAGGTGATACTTTTCCATGGAAATTTTTTAAAATTCTTTTGAAAATATTCTGAAACAAGTTGTACACAATATACAATTATATTTCACCGTACAGATTGTTTATTGTAAGCTTCATACCATACACATGGCTTTTGGTTAATCCTCTTTAGTTCATGTCACTTTTCTTCAACATTTCCCACCGAGCTAGCCCGTTTTTGTGATTATTTTTCAGATTTTTACCAAATGCGGATGTTTCTTCGACGTTATATGTGATTTCATAAACATGACTTAACAATGGTAGTTATTTCAGCAATTTTACTAACTTGAATGTGGCGATCTCCTCCAATCGTACGTTCCACAATTATGCAGGTGTCATCGGTGTGCGAGGTCTTTGGTCTCCCTATTTTCTTCTCCGGATTCAGTTCTGTCATTCAGCTGTGTTCATCCATATTTAAATTTTTGGTAACAAGAGGACTTAAAACGTTCGGGCTGTAGACGTACTGTGATGTGAATGAAATGAATGTTGGTGACGGCAATAATTGGTTTGCTGCTAAGAAATGAAAAATGAATCTAGAAATAACATTAATTTTATGGGTAGCCCACGTTGACAATCTATTATCCAAAGTTATTTGCATTCAAAAATATCGAAGAAAGCAGCAACTCGCACCGCATACTTCATTGCTATTTTTGGGTTTATTGACTGAGATGTCCAGAATATTTGCATAATCTAAAGTATTCCGAGTTATGTACTACTTGCTTTAGGCAGAATTATTAACACAAATACAATAACATAAGGAATGGCTTTAACCACAACTACACCACTCGCATTCGCAACCACTTTAGACTGATATGTATGTAAAACGTGTTGGATTATTGAGAATGTTAACTGTACAACATTCTATTAATGAGTTGCCCCGATATAGGTTAAAAAACTTAACATGGGTCTTGATGGGGATGGAATGCTCCACTATTAATGAATTCCTTACACTTGAACGCCCGTATGTGTGTGTTCGTTTTTTTTTCTCATGTTAGTTTTGTCATCAGAATTTATATATATATATATTATCTTTATTTTTATATTTTATATTTATAATGTCGAAGTTATATTATTATTTTATTATATTATATTTTAATTACAAATAGTGTAAATAAATCTGATAACTCCACGTATATCACATTTCGAATACTCAGCGATTACACAGGCTACGTTTGCTCCTCGAAAGCTTTATTAACTCACGAAGTAAACAACGTTCGTTGCGCTTATCGTTGACATGTTCGTAGTTATTACGGAGAAAATTCAAGTGGGGTGAAATAAGTGGATTTTACATGTTCTCCATGTAAATTCTCTGTAGCTTTCAACCTTTTCATTTTCACTTAACAGAATTCATCCCAAATCTATATTTCTTTACTTTGAAGTTCATCCAAGTTGGGATTCCTGAAGAGTTGTTTAATTCCTACGAAAACGCCCTCTTTAATTTTAGCTTCAATTTGAGCTAAGGCAATTTTTCGTAAAGATGCTTGAATGCTGATTCGTTCTTATCCATGGCTCTTATGACTTCGTGCGATTTCACCAATGGTTACGTTTGTTTCTGTAAGCGTAAAAGATACTCTTCGAGGATAGTCTTGTAGTTTGTCTTGATGTAGTGCAAATCAATTGTATGTTTCAACTACCAACAGAATCATTACCTTTAGTTCGACACAGATCTGCTAATCATACTTGTAGTTAGTCCTCTCTAATCGCAGCTCTACATTATCGTAAGTCATGTAGGCAACATGTCCAGTTACTATTGATTGGTCTTGTGCAATCACTTCCATCACGCTCTCAATAGAAACTAACTTACCTCGTATGATGCAGCGACTACTTTGCATAAAGTTATTATACAAAATTTCGTATTCATCTTACTAAATTTCATTTTATTACGCGATAGCACCTATACAACGGATAAAATGTTAACATCTCTGCACACTGTGCCGATCAACTTTTTTCAATGTTTTTCACATGAGAAGCAATTTCATTGTTGCTCAGTGAAATCAAAAGCAAACTAAAAATAAATTTCTGAATAAGCAGAATATTAAATTTCCAAATATTAAATTTCAATTCAAAAATTTGTTGTTCATCATGTCTATCGTCTACTCCATCCGGGGACGGGATAATATAATTTTATATTCTTAAAAATTGTGCTACGTGTACGTTCTGTAAAAGTTTTATTACAAATAATATATGTATAAAAACTAAGCTACAACTCTATTTTCTTGATTTATCCGATAGAATAAAATTTTATTAGACACTGGCAGCATTCGAACCTAGGTCTCTAGGTGCTGACGGAGTCTTGTGATTCAAATCCTTTTACAAACCTCGTTATTATTTGGCTAGAGATATATTACAATACCACGTCAAACATATCTATTTGTGCTAATTATATAGTAAATAATTATTATATTGTGCTTCCATTGGTAAATACTAAGAATTCTTTGGTTTCTTTGATTTAGTTAATTACAGCGAATATAGCAAAGAAATAGAGTTTTTAAACTTTTTTCAGTTTTCTTGTTTTATTTGTATTTGTACAATATTTAAGATTTAATCTTTATATAATTAAAATACTCAAAGTGGACACTTATTTTGGATCAAAAAGGGAATTATGTATATTTCCAAAATAAACAGATTTAAGTCAAAAAATTAGCCGTTTGTAATTACATATCGATTAGGAGAATAAGCGTAGTACAATATTGTTTCTATATTCAATGCTGTTGACTACATGGAGAAATTGCAACGTTTTTTTTTTTTATTTATTTATTTATTTTCATTGCTTATAAGAAGTATTTTCGAATTTATTTTCCAGCACGGTCAATAGCGCGTGCTTTAAATCGAGAATACTTTAGATTCTCGGTAGGAGGCATGACAGATGTGGCAGAGATTAAAGGACATAGGCGGACATACGTTGGTGCTATGCCAGGTAAAGTTATCCAGTGCCTAAAGAAAACTAAGACTGAGAATCCGCTTGTCCTAATTGATGAAGTTGATAAAATTGGAAAGTACGATTTTGTCTTATTCTTTACATTTTCCTAGGCATTCATTTGTGTATTTGTTACAGAGGCTACACGGGAGACCCAAGTTCTGCCTTGCTTGAATTGTTGGATCCCGAACAAAATGCAAATTTTCTCGATCATTACTTAGATGTTCCGGTTGACTTATCAAAAATCCTTTTTATCTGTACGGCAAATGTTGTTGATACGATTCCAGAACCTCTTAGAGATCGTATGGAAATGATTGATATGTCGGGATATGTCGCAGAAGAAAAAATTGCTATAGCTAAGCAGTACTTGTTACCACAAGCAATGAAGGATAGTGGATTAAAATCAGATAATATCAAAATCGATGATGACACATTGCATGTATTGATTAAAAATTACTGTAGAGAGTCCGGCGTTAGAAATTTACAGAAACACATTGAAAAGGTATGTTTTTATATTTACCATTAAAACCAAATAAATACCATATATAACCATATATATTTGGTATAATAATATACCAAATAAATTGATTTATTTGATTATAACACCAAATTAAACGACCATTATTTGAATGTATAATATTCTATATTTGTTTTAAAAAACGAAATAATAGTTACGTATTTGTTTATTTTTTATTTACATCTCTTATTAACACCACTAAAGTATGGATACACCCCGCAGCACGGAAGTTTAAGCTGTTTCTAAGATGCGTGGATCCCCATTATCAACCGTATGTCCGAATGACATAAGAAAAAAATCTAATGATAACATGCCTGTTCTAATCCTACTTTTGAGAAAAAATACGTTATTCATAAGTATTCATTTTTGTTACCTACATACTCTAAACGATCTCTTATCAATTGTAGCATGAAACGTAAAACATGTGTCTACCTCTCTATTAAATCAAACAGACTTGAGTATGGCAACGGTTCGTTCTATATATGCATCAAATATTAATCAAATCTTTCCTTTTTAAGAAGTTATGTTCTTAGTCAACTTCAGGTTTTTCAATTTAATGTTGCTAATTTAATGCCCAGTTTCGTCTATGTGTTTTGCTACACTTGACGATTGTATCCGTGCACATTTGTAATATCGAATGTTCTCATTAAATCTAGCGTCTATCGCTCTTTTAATTTAACCAATATAGATTTTATCACATCCTCTACATGTAAGTGTATAAATTCCTGACCTTTCTTTCATGTTCCATTTATTATGTAGTGTATTTTGTGAACTGAAACATCCGTTCATATCTTGATTTTTAAAAATTTTACCAAAACCTTTCCATATCCGAATCGGGAATTCGGATACTGGGAATGAAAGAAAAAGCTCCGACATTTACAAAATTGCAGGTACTGAGCTTGTTGGTGAAACGAAAAGAGCGTCAAGCACCCGATATAATTAGCACATTAGGTGCTACAGATATGGAAGGATAGAATCGTCAAATGTAGAACAATATATAAACAAAACTGGGCATAATATTAAATTAAGAAAACCTGTAATTGATTAAGAAATTTGGTGAATAAAGAGAACAAATTATTGTCATATTTTCAAGTCTGTTTGATTCCTTAGGACAACGTGGACACACATTTCGTGTCAATCGGAAAAGACTTTCGAATTTTTCGCATATCTTAGTTTTAGATTGTGTAGGTAGCGAAAGTAGACACTTGTAAATAATATATTTTTCCTCAACAGAAATGCAGAACAGGCATGTTAGAATTTTTGTTCACATCACTCAGTCATAAGGTTGATAATGGGGATTTACGCATCCTTGAAATGGCTATTTCGAACTAAATTATTAGATTTGTGTGGCGCGAAGTGTGTCGATGCTTTAGTGTTTGCCATACTACTCCAGAGTCTTTGCTATCATTTTTCAATTTTTGTTAATTTAAGAAAAATAAGAAAATATAGTAGTTGAAAATATGAATGTTATGAATACATTATTGTAAAAACTAATAACCGGTTAAACAATGTTTTAAATTTTGTGGGCAGTTGAAGTTGATAGTTCCTACAATAAAGGATATATTGGAATATGTTCCGACGAAAATATAAAACACATGTATATTCTTATAGGTTATAAGAAAGGTAGCCTATAAGGTTGTAAAAGACGACACTCAGTTTATTCACGTTACATCCCAAAATCTTCAACAATTTGTGGGAAAACCCATTTTCACGCAAGATCGCTTGTATCCCACGACGCCAGTGGGTGTGGTTATGGGTTTAGCGTGGACTGCTATGGGTAAGGTATTGCCAACTGTTTATTAATTTACAAATGTTGTAACGTAATTCGTCTGTAGGTGGCTCAACGCTCTTTATTGAAACAACTACACGCAAGCCAACATCGGAAAAAGACGTAGATGGTACAATAGAATTGACTGGACATTTAGGAGAAGTGATGAAAGAATCAGCCAAAATTGCTTTAACTGTCGCCAGAAACTTCATGACAAAGATTGATAAGAATAATAACTTCTTGAATAAGAGGTAATTCTGTAACACATTTGGTAATTAATAATTTTTGTTATTGTGTTTTAATTTCAATAGTTGAAAATTCGACCATATTTCAAGTAAGAACAACTTTCAATACAATATGTATTTGGAATACTGTAGGTTTTCACAGCCGGTGTCTGTATTCGTACTAACTACCTGTTTCTGGGATGGTAGGTCGTGATCTTCGATCTGTAGAGGTTGACCTTTTGTTAATTTTGTTATTGGACTCTTACGGATGATGTTAAGTCTTCAATAGACGTTTCACGAGTGGTGCACTAGAAACGCTTTCCAATGTATACTTATGCTGTGCGCTCATCGGTTTCTTCCTTCGCTGTGCTTCTGCGCATGGTTGGCTCTTTGGCTATGCATCTGTGTTGGTATGTGTATTTTTCCGGGCGATGCATTTCGGGTATTGTGGCGTTTTAGTATTTTTCAGGGTCGGAGACTAAATGTTATTGATTTGTAGAGCTATTTTGCAACTAAAATTGTTTTTGTTTCTGTATTTAGATCGCTTTCCAGTATAATCGTGTGCAATAATGGCGTATAGTGTAGATAATCTGTCTGTTGTCGAAGTTTACGTGTTCGTCCCGTTATAATGAGTGATCTGTGATTGTTAATTTATAGACCTAGCCAAATCTGTAACATCTTATTGAGTTCTGTTGTCCGGGTCGAAATGGGCCGTTTTGTTGTACCTATTCAGTAAAAGTGTAGGGAATACGATATACGCTGCCTGACGAGGAAAAACACCCTCAAACAAGCACAGAATTTTTTCTTGCTTGACAGTTGGCAGTACACAATCCTGGAACATTCTTTTGCCTTTCGCTCGTTTTACAAAAACTTGCGTTGATTGTCCGATCACCTCAAACTTTTACTTATCAATCCATTTCACCCTTTTCGAATCATCCACTGTCCAATTTCGATGTATTTCTGTCCATTGTAATCGTTTTTGCCTGTTTCCCCATCGAAGTAAAAGTAATGCGACCGTGAAGATTTGCAGCTTTTGATCTTCTTTTCACTGTAGCAACGGACATTTTTCTTGGACGGCCGCGATTCATTTCGGCGGCGATTTCTGGTGCTGTCAGTCTCTTATTTCGCTTACTCGGCAATTTTATACATCGGCGTGAATTGTTATTATTTTACGACCTGAACGTGCTCGATCTCTTAAACTGCCGGTGATGTCTCCATATGATATCACTTTCAATCGTACTCTTTTTGTCTTTGTAAAATTTGCATTTGATTTTAACTCTTTTAACCATAAATGTTACAGATAATCTTCTGTATGACAATTTGTTTTAATGAAATTTGGTTTAGGACCATTAAAGTCCAGTTTTTACTGTTTGTTAAATTAAGAATGGCCGTAGCCAGTTATTATCATTTTTTTTTAAGAAGTATAATGTCCCATTTTTATTAATTCTCTACCACCGTGAATACGACTCCGTCAAATATTATGTATCACTTTCAAATTCCGAATTAAGAATACAAATTTGCCACTTTTAAATGTGAAATTATTGCATTCAAAAATAAATCGTTATTAAAAAATAAATTTTGTATGGCATTCGTGTGTTATATGCCATAATTCCCGCTCTCGAGCGTTAGCTCTTCACGTGTATTATTTGTTATATAATGCACTAGTACCATAAATAACTATTAATTTAGATTACCACTGTTTATTCATAATTAATTTCTAGTCATCTCCACGTGCACGTTCCAGAAGGTGCAACTCCTAAGGATGGACCCAGCGCTGGTTGCACGATTGTAACGGCGCTTTTATCTTTAGCAAAGAACATACCTATTCGACAGGATGTAGCTATGACGGGAGAAGTTTCATTAATGGGTAAAATTTTGCCAGTAGGAGGTATTAAGGAGAAAACTATCGCGGTAGTACCACTTTGATTTTTTTTTGCTTCGAATTCATCAAAACTGTTTTCACAGGCAAAGAGAGCGGATGTTAAGTGTATAATTTTACCAGAGGAAAACAAAAAAGATTTCAACGATCTGCCAAAGTATATTACAGAAGGGCTCGAAGTACATTTTGTTAATAATTTTGACCAAGTATATAAAATTGTATTTAATGAAGAACAGGCTAGATAATTAAAATACAGTAAAAATTAAATGATCTGATATTCGTTTACTGATTAATTTTTATTACAAAATGTGTAATCGAATATTAGAATCTAAGTTTTGTGTTCTGTGAATAAAGGCTTTTGTTATATTTTATTCATAGGTATTTTGTACTGACAATAAATTATTTTGTTAAATCGTTTACTTCTTCACACTGTTAGATATCTACGTCATTGTGTTGATTATTAGTTTAGAGATAGTGGTAACATACCTCGCTCGATACACTTGCTGGTATGTTCGGTAGAGCGGCATCGAGTTATACGGCTAAGATCAGCATAAATATACGATGTGGCTACGTAAGGAGTAGAAATGCGAATGGGCTGACCCGTCCTGGGGAATATGACTTAAGTTCTCCACTTTTCGTGTGGTTTACAAAATTAGCAGGGACTAGACAGACTCGTGTTTTATCGACTCTCGGGGAAACCAGTGAAGCTGTTGTCACGAGATGAAATAAACACATGATTGTCTAGCCTCTGCTAATCTCGTGAAGCGCACACAAAGTAGTGAACTTTAGTTAGGATATAAATATTTTGAAATGTTGAGAACATTTTCCTTAAATTAACTTCTTCGTCTAAGGCTTAAACGTAGTTATTAGCAGATCCGGACAGAGACAATGGAAAATGTTAATATTGTTTGCGTACCGTTAAAATCGCGGCAAAGGTTTCATCTATATCTGTCATAAAATGTGATCTTATTCCGCGAGCACCCAGTTACTTTCTATCTCATCAATACAAAATTGGCAAAAGCATTATTTACGACAACATATTCTCGAGAATTTCCACAATTTAAACTGCACATAAATACATTCGCCGTGATAGTCAAAATTAAGAGATAGTATTAATCCTATTAAACACTGGCCACAATTAAAAATTCATCACCAATAAATGTTTGCAAGCTAATGTTTATTAGTATCAAAAATGTTTACACTGCTTGCAAACATGTCAATGAGAGAAAAGTAAACAAATAATAATTTGATAATGGATAGAAGCACCTCATTTTTAAATACATTCACTAACTCAATTAGGCTTTAAATTAACTTGGGTAGATATTGTTTCTTGGGGTATTTCGTGCCAAGTGGTATTAACTTGGAGCCATTACTCGTCTCGATAGTGCGAAGTAATTTCACAGACTACGGACATTACATTTACATTAATTCCGATCAAGAAATGCATAGTTAATCGAGTTGTATGAGGCTGAGCACTATCTTATTAGAATATTATACTCGCAACGGTCTGCAAAATGCATCAGAGATTGTAAGTTGGTGTAATCTTAAAAGAACAATAACCCAACCATGTTAAGCGCCACAACACAAAAGAAACAAATTTGGTAACGCAGTAGCCCGCAGCAGAAGCAAAAGAACATAATTTTGTCACAGAGTGGACGCTGTAAGCTGTAACTCATTCAATCTAGAAGGAAGAAAAGATATCCGGCAGAAATAAAATTTGGAGGATACGGAATGAAAGAAGTTTCCAGGAATCGTTGCTAACTACTAGGAAGAAGAATGAGAATTAATTCAACTAAAAAAACTTATTTTAAGTATTTGGAATTATATGAGCTTTTTAGCACAAATTAACTAAACGTGTTCGTGAAATTCGTGATGATAGATAAGGAATTTTGTTGTATGTTTGACGATGGAATCAACGCAATTCTAAAACATGTTCCGAATAAACCAACAGCTTTGTCTTGTCACGAGGTAAGTACCTAAATTTAAATTTACCCAATTCTGCATCTTGCTAAAAAAATTCCACTTTATACATTAATTATTTCGTTAAGTCGAAAGAATTTTTCTGTTTTACGTTCTGTTTAACGCAACATTATAAAAAAAGAACAAAGCTCGTTTGTCCAAAAATCATTATGTTTGTTATAGTATTCTACAGTACTGGTTTATCGAGTACCAGATCTGGTGGATAGGGTAGCTGATCTGTGCCCCTAGTAGCACAATTGCTAATACGTGCTTTTCTAACGTTGGGCATCGATTGGCTTTGGACCAGAAAAGTCGGTTGTCGGAACAGCGTGGGTCGACAATCGGAAAGTAATAATCGAGCTATGCTTGGTATTAAATACTGATATAAGCAAGTCAATGATGAATCAATTAAGTCGCTGCAGCGTCGGTTGAGGATTAATCGGCAGAGCAGTGAGCTAACTTTCAGGGAATGTTCGTTAAAGGTCGGTGTACGTCAAAGTCGATTGTTCGCCCAAACATAAGGTAAGTATGCGAGAACGTTGCGAACCAATGTTCGGCCAAAAGTGACATCGCTGCCAAGCTATTCGTGATCAGGAGCCAACGTTGCGCGAACCGTCAATTTTTGCTACGGCAATTACTGAAGGACGAGGAGTACATTATCGTGATGGAAAAAAATCTTTCTGCAGTTGCGGTTATTTTTCCGCAATTTCTCTTTTTAGCTTGTGAAGTAATGTTGCGTAATATGTTCCCGTCATTGCTTTTTCCTTTTCAAGATAATCGATTAACACAGCTCCTTGACTATCTCAAAAAAACAGTTGTAATATTTTTGGACGATGGTTCCATCGTCTTTGCCTTATTGAGAGCCGTTCAACCTTCCTAAATTATTTGATGCTATCAGTAGTAGTTGCAGTTTTCGACCGTCTTCAACATTCATCCTTAACTAAGCTTGTAGGATTCCGTTTTCAGTTGCCCGAACTTTCATTGTGGTAAATGATAGTGCAGTGTCTCGTGATATTGATATTAATCTGCGTAGTCGTGTAGGCTTTTAGGAATTTAGTGGCGGGTCAATATTCCATATTTTCCATTTTTTACATAAATACTAACATCGGCTGACACAAACTATCGAGCAACAACTAAGCTGAAATTTTCAAATGTATCTTTCAACACATACGCAGCTATGTTACCCAAATATTTTGGACGAGTAATGCCACATTTATGTGTAGCTTTGAAACTTTTCACTACTTTCGTACAATATTATTCATGTGTACCTACTCTATTTACCTACATTTAGTAAGTGTTTAAGTCTTACAATTAGTGTTGGTGATTTCCGACTCGTCATTGACATGCTCATGAATGGAGATGACAAAGGCATGTTGAATTATTTCTTTTTTGCAGTGACTAGTCTATTCGCCTTATGAGAATGGATTCGTGTTGTCTACTCATGTCCCCGAGAGTCGACAAAACACGAGTCTCTCTAGCATCTGCAAAAAAGTAATAATTTCATCCGCCTTTGTTCTTTTTAATAATAAGACATTTTTTCTTATACGGGTTAACGAAACATTTATGGAATGTGATGTATTGTTACTAATAAGTAATAAAAATGCGGAATAAGGATTCCGTATTTTTGTTCTTATCGATAACTATCAATTGTTCCTTTACGCCTGATATATTGACACAATACAATAAAGTTATTCGTTCATTTAAGACTTTGGTGCTTTTAATACTTTCTCACGTAAATATGAAGGTATGTACTAATAGCACGCGATAATATAACGCGGTTTCATCGGCATAGAAAATATTTTCCGTGAAAAATTTTGCAGTAAGTTTAGGCCATTCAGCGGCAGTATCCTTTGTCTCTTTTTGAGTTCCATTGCACACAATAATTTCTTGTTTTCTCCATCGCTCAAGCCAACGGTCCCTAGCTTTAAAATCAGTTCTTCCTATTAATTCTGACGTATAAATAGACGTATTTTAATCCCTAAAATTTGTAAACCAAAATTTTAACGTTTTCTATACCTTTCTTTTCCACAACGGTTTCTTTTAGGGTTCATATTTTTCTTTTCTATCCCAGCGCGCGGAGCAGCATCTCTGTTTTTCAGAATTGTGCATAGAAGAGGCTGGGAAATATTGTGGCCGACTGACGTTAAACTAATTCATCATACTTCTTTAATATCGTAGCTTTTCTTTAAGCGTCATATCTCTTCTTTTCTGGACTTTAGACATTTTTTTATTCATTCTCGCGCGAGGAGACAACGTAATTTTTGTCAACACTAAAGATATTATTCCAGCTGAAAACGGATGTAAAAAACATTTATGTGCGTGCCCACGTACCGAACGTCGATTACTAAGCTCTCTAAACAGACACATACTACACTTGCAACGGGAAGTTTCCATTGATAATATTATCCAAACGATAACATTACGTCTGTTCGTTATCCATTTAAGTAATTCGTTTCTTCCCGCTAAGTGTGAGAAGTAATTGTTCTTATCAAATAATGGAGCATCTTCAATCAGCATGGAATAAAACAAGTTAAAATTATATTCAGGTATCACCAGTTTGAAACTTAAAATTTGCAATTGTAATTACGCGGGTTGCTACTGTGCTACTGTACTGCTAAAGTACTTTAGAACTATATTTATAGTGTACATAGTATAAGTGGATATGCAGCTCTAGCGGACTACGCTTATTAGATCTGCACGTCTAAGACGGTACGAGGCGAAAATATATAGCGATGCACAAATATTATTTATTTCCACATGTTCGGTTATTGTTACCACGTTTTATATTTTCCTTGACAAACTTATTAAATTTGTGTTAAGAAGATTTTACTTACCCAGTTTATATAAATGATACAAAATATAAGAAAGCTAGGGAATATATTAGAACAGCGGCGTTAGTCGTTGGGATTCTTTTAAATAGTTCACCAAAGTTATATTTATAATGAAAATTTGGTCACAAATCTTCAAATATTAGAGGAAAAAATCGTTCAATCCATAGATGAGCATACCACTGGCGAGATGCCATAATTTTTTTTCCAACAGGATGGACCTCTAGCGCTTAACTTTACGTTAGTCAGAAAATGTTTTGGCTACTTTGGAAAACTATTTTGGCGAAGATGGACTAGTCAAGAAGCCCGGGTAGTTGCCTGAGTTAACTCCTTTGGAGTTCTTTTTTTGGAGATATGTAAAAAGAGAACTATATAAAGGAACATATAACAATGTTAACGAACAACAACATTTTAAAGGCATAGGGAGAGTAAAGGTTTAGACCTTATATAGATTTGTAATTTCTTCTCTTAAGTAGTTCGCCAAAGTAAGTTATATTTTAGTATACTTATAACAATTTTCAGTATTTCCATAATTTATTTTTGTTGACTTATTACTTGCTGATCCACTTTACTTTTGTTATTGAAACAAAGGTAAAACCGAGAAATTGGAGGAAAGAGGTCATCAACACTGCTTAATTAAATTGTGTTTCGAGAAGAGCCTCGCTACTTAAATAATTATTGCGATCATTATCGTTCTCCATATTATCATATCCTGATTCTTTTTCTGGAGTAACATATATTATAATAAATTTTCAGTATATATATATATATTGAAAATTGGGCTTATGTGGCTATTGATGCCAAACATTCTTTCGTGGAGCATCGCATATTGCTAAGGATCAGAATTATATAAAAAATACATGCATTTATAGCCGCACTGCAAGTGACTTCTACGGCAGGCAAAAATCTTTAAAGGATTAAATTATTATAATCAGAGAAAACAAACGCGGATGAAATTATTACTTTTTTTGTAGAGACTAGACAAATTCGTGTTTTGTCGACTCTCGGGGAGACCAGTAGGCAACACGAATCAATTCTCATGAGACGAATAGACACGAGTCTACCTAGTCCCTGCAAAAAAGCAATAATTTCACCTGCCTTTGCATCTCTAATTATAATTTAGAAAAGAAGCCGAATCGTTTTTGATTTACAAACTAATTAGATGATAGACGATTCTAAGACATTGTATTTCTTAAGTAGGTTTCCTTTTAAACGGAGTAGTATTCACCTAGCTATTTACATTCAGTAACGTAAGTAACACGCTGCAATGCATCATATACATTATTTAATTGATCTCGCAGTCTTTCCTGATTCTACATTACTTTCCCGCCCAGTTGCAGAAAACTTTGGTATCAAACTAAGATGTGGTTTCAAAATAGTAGAAGAACTTGAAAAAAATTAGAGCTTTTAGAGCAAACCCAAAGAAGGCGCCGTGTCTCTTAGAATCAAATTTCAACTAGGACATCCACCAGAGACCACTTTTTACACCGCGGATATTGGGTCTACTGTTATAGCCTTGGCTTTTACAGTTTTCTAACAATACGTCCATTCTCAATGATAATACAATCAGACAAAACTTTCTGCTATGATTTTCTCGCACGGTGTGAGTTTTTAGAGCTTGATAAACTTCTTTGTTTCTGTCAGCCCACGATCTTCCAGACAATAAATTCCCTACTAGAACTATCTCATGGATTTGACGATCATCGATCGCTCCGATCACTTTCTATGGGTTCTTAGAGTCCTCCAGAATAATTTTTAGTATGTTCGATGACTCTTCACAGATTTATAGAATTTTCCGAAGTTTTCGAGAACAATATTCACTTATATGAGTGATCTATCTTTATAGAAATACAGTATTAATGGACATACAATTCTTGTGTATAGTAAGTTAGGTTTTCAGTTTATGTCGCTTTGAAAACTGAATACTTAAAAGCTGGACATTTGTGAAAAGTAGTTATATCCATTTGCCATTGTTAATAATGGTAAAGTTGACAGGAACACCTCAGTAATATATTTTATACGCTGGCAAATTAATTACTGTAATATTTATGTTTTATGATGACATATACTACTGATGCGGTAGTATTACAACGCTAACGCTGAGCCCTTGAAAGTATGCGGTCGCTGGCGTCCGCCGCTAACGCCGTTATTGCCTTGAGGTTCTTCTTTGAAATTTCCGCGAATTAGTAGTATTACTTATACACTGGTTAATACTTTACGGTAATTTACTTTTACGTTTGTTGTTATAAAAAAGTATAATAAGAAACTTTTTCAACATGTTTGAGAGTGGTTTTAAAGTTAGTAGTAGTAGATTAACTAAGCAAGCTGGCAGGATCACGTTTAAATTCAGCTGTCTAAAACTTCACATCGGCAAATGATGCAGGGTTGTTGTAAACAAATTTTCAAAAGATTTCTCATTGGATGCACCACGATATTTTGACGAGCAATCCCATCTTCATATTGAGGTTTGAAACTTTTTAATTCATTCTCGTAGTTGTATGCTTAATTTAATTCTAAAAATATTTAAATTTTTAAATATCCAAACATGGAATAATATATTTTGTTCGTCAAACAGTAGGCATGTTCGTAGACATCCATATGCATAGAAATTTACAATGTATAATATGTATAAGCATTATTTACTACGACATCAATGTGGAAAGTTATTTAGAAATTAGGTAAATAATTTTTTGTTTTTTGAAAACAATTTTCGTTTGACAAACACTGATCCACGGCAAAAGTTTACTATAAGTTTTGAGACAGCTTGGGTGGCAGAAGTATAAATACATGCTGGTAGGTATCTTAAAATATGCAAGTTTAATGAACGTGGGTTTTAAAAAGCAAAAAGTTGTTTAATTTGATAATTGTCGTATTAACATTGTTTTCCTTGCATTGTATAAACTTTTGATTGGATAATGTTAAAAGGTGCGCGCTTACGTACATACGTATCTTGTACACATTTTCCTGATAAGCCAATAAGTAAATAAGTAATTATATTATTAGAAAAAGCCGTTATCTTTTACCGAAAATAAAACTCTTAAGAAAACAATAATATTTTGCGCGCATTTATTGTGCTAATGTTGACTATGGTTGTTTGTAGTGTTTGAAAAACAAATAATTTATCCAGGTATGTTTATTGCTATCACAATTTTCTCCCATCTTATTTAAATATTCTCACTGGTAGCTTCATTGACCTTACTAGTCACTGTTACATCATCTAACAGCTATTTATTCATAACGTATTTGTTATTTATTGGTATATTTGTGTATTATTTGTGAACATGTAGTGTTTGCTTCTAACTGTTCGTTTCGGTTTCTAATTATGTAATCGCACAGAACTAACCAGTAATTTTAATAAACAAACAAAGACCGGGAGCTAACAAAGATGGATAATGGATTACAAAACTTCTTTAGAAAGGTGTGTATCAAATTGAAAATATAACAAAGTATGTAAGAAATGTACCTATAACAACCTGCTTCGTAAATTTACTTACTAAACAGTCTTTTAAAACTGATTATTTGAAATTTAAGATGCCTTATTTATAGATCGCGAGTTATCACGGAAACATTAAATATACTTTTCAATTTTCTCAAGTTTAGCTTTAGTGAAAACGTTTTAAAATAAATGAAAATATAAAAATTTGCCATCTATAATAAACTCTGTACGTGCGAAAATACATTTTTATTGAGTTAAATTTTATATTAAAATGTTTGCGATTGTAAGTTGGGATTTAATAACCTTGTAGCAGTTGAGGGTTATCACTGTCGTAAAATAAAGAAGAACCGGTATAAAGATGTGAAGAACATCATATCAACCGTTTTCCTTCTTCATTTAGATTTTCATTATTGTATGTGAAATGTTTAATGCTGATTTAAATAAAAAATTACCTTTGAACTTAATATATCGCTTCGGCAATTATTGCTCATTTGCTTCATTATTATCACAATCTTTGATATATTTGTGCAAATACTTTAGATTATGCCTAAGTCTTTCAGTTCGAATACTTTCTGACTGCAACCGGGAGTTTTCAAAAATTTTATGTACGGCAACTACCTTGCTCTTTACTCCTTTTTTTTTTCTAAAACGAAATAGCTAACCTATTTATTATGTCGTTTGAAGCATATGTCTATAGGAAAAATGTTGAGTTATAATTTTCATCAACCAAAAAGTTACAGATCTTTTTCTGCGAAAACGCGATTCTGAATACAGTCTTACGTAAAACTATATTCAAGTATACGTCCAATTTTCGCAGCGTATGGTATTTTTAAATGGAGTATACCCTACAAGATATCTTACGACGAATTGTACTACTGAACTAAAATATTTTTAAATAAATTTATTAAGATAGAGAGAGTCAGTAAGATAGAGTCAGTTGAAACTAAACGTGTTATATATGTCGCTATAAAGGAATTTGAGCTCACGAGAAAAGTGGGCATTCCAAAAATTGTCTATAAGATAGGAAGAGATAGAGCAAGTGTTGTTCAGACCAAGCAACAATATCGTTTTATTTGTAAGGTAAGATTCTTTAAAATAAAAACGTAGGTTTCTACGGCTGGATTGCGTTGAAGCTAAACGTGTCCCGGGTTTGGACCGTATCATGTCGTTGTTAACATAAAAATAAAAACTCGACGTTTCGCCCACAATTGTATGGGGCTTCTTCAGGAGAGTGGTAAGCAACAGTTAGCACGGCAATTCAACGTGTAAACCACGCCAGAGGCGAAACTAACTGAGCATGTGAACCATCCCAGAGGCAAAAACCAACAGTTGGTTCTCAGTTCATTTCATTTCATTTTTAATTTCATTTTTATTGTCGATTTAAGCAAAGAATTTTTGTCTATGCAGCAAAAATGAAAAAAGTGTCGATTAAACACTATTTAAAAGGCACCGAGAGAGATCAAAATTACATTAGATGACATTCATGTTCCTGTGTTGGTATATGTTTACAAATTGGAGAAATGAGTTCAAACGTGGCTGTGGATCCATAAAAAATGAACATGGTTTTGGGCGTCCAGTGGAAGTGGATACTGATCGAGGTATTAAAGAGCACGAAATCGTTAAAGCTACAGACCACAGTGTTTTTAATTTTGCACGAAAAATTGGATGTGAAAAAATCTCGGCAAGATGGGAAATCATGTTGTCGACTTTGAGTCTGTTTCGATGCGTTTCTGTTGTGATTCTGACGAGTTTCTCCGTATAATATGGATACACTACTACACTTCGGAGACAAAGGTACAGTCAAAACAGTAGTTTTTGGAAGGTTAATGGTCTCCGAAGAAGGCGAATTATCTATACCGATTACTTGAAAAAAGACAAACAATAATAGGAAAGCATTATGCATAGTTATTGGACTAGTTGAATTAAGAAATCGAGAAAAAATGTCCTCATTTCAAAAAGGAAGGGATCCTCTTTCATCAAGACAACGAACGGGTGCATACTTGCGCAGTTTCGATGGCCAAAATTATGGAATTAAAGTTTGAATTAGAACAGCATTCTCCGTTTTGCTCTACTAATTTAGTGAAGCGTACTCCTTTCTGCGGTCTTAGTTATAAATCTGGAATCTTGCTCGTTAATTTATGAGTCATTCAAGGTTCGGTTCTTGTTCCAATCTTGTTTTCTCTATTATGTGTGAGTAGGTGTTGTTCCGCTTAAATATACAAAGATATTTTACAAATTATTTTTATGGATGAAAATTGTAAGCAGAATGTTTTTACTATCATTAATCATTAATAAAATGACAGCATTTTTGAGTTAACAATTTATAGGCAAGCCTAACTATATACAGTCTATTTAAAAATATAATGAAAATGAAAATTTTCAGAAGAAAAAGCACAAATATAAACCAATGAATGTTGAATGAATGAACGCGATGTAATATAAATTATTGCCTCTTTATAGGAAAAGAATGCGTGTACTTTAAGAAAAAAATTATTTTAAAACTGTTCTTCAACAAATAGAAAAATAAGAGAATATTACTTCTGGAAAATTTAAGCAATCAAGAATTTGAAAACCTACAAAAATACACCTTGATGCAAAAGCATTTTATTCTCTCTAGCAGTAGTTATAATAGTTTATATCGCTGGGAAAATTGCTTGAAAAATAAGCCAATTGAGTAATTCCTTTGGGCTTCTGTCAAAGTATAATTAAAAATGTGTAATTCGGAGTTTTCTGCAATTTCTTCTCGACCGAAGAAGATATACTATCGAAACGTTAAATATATCTATTTTTTTTTGCTTTCACGACTGTCACGGCTGCAAAAAACACGAAGTACACGTTTATAATTGATATTTATAGTGTTTCTATGGTACTCAAGTTCAACATAACGCTGTTAACTTATAACTAGAGATGACAAAAGCAGAATGGAATTATTCCTTTTTTACAGCGACTAGATAGACTCGTGTCTATTCGTCTCATGAGAATGGATTCGTGCTGCCTACTGGTGTCCCAGAAAGTCGACAAAGCACGAGTCTGTCCAGTCTATGCAAAAAACCAGCAGGCAACACGAACCATGAGTCGAATAAACACGAGTCTGTTTAGTTGCTGCAATTTCCTCTACCTTGGTCATTCTACTTAATAGCTCGGACGATACGTAGTTAATATATCTTTGTAATTAATTGTGAAAGCTAGAATTTAAAACGTAATTTTCCTAATACTAATATAAACTCAAAATAACATTACTTCGTTAAAAGTAATAAGAAGATAAAAAGTGTGTATTCTTATAATCATTACACTGGATCATTCTCAATTCTCAAATACTTTAACATTCCTTTTTGACGAAAATACACATAGCCATCCCATCGATTAAATTTGTACAATATTCTTCTAAGCTAGAATTAGGAAGAATATTGTATGAATTTAATTTCTACAGCCTTGAAGAATTTCTTAATATAAATTTGTCGTTCTAAGCCCTTTGTTTTTAATAAAATTTATTATTGTACATAAGAAAATAGTTGTTTTATCAAACAAACTTTAAAAATGGAGTAGTAATTCATTTTAACTAATTAAAAATATTTTAGTTCAATCGTATATGCAGGCTTTAGTATATTTCCAGGTCTTCCGAATTTTCCAATGCATTACACGCTAGACTGGATTTTATTCCATTGAATATTTCTTCAAGATTGTGGCAATATACCGAAAACACTTTTTTTAAAGCTAGCGTTTACAAAATAACTATGTACACTGCTGTTGTAGACTTTTATTTCAATAAAAATATTCGTCAAAGCTAATGTGTAAACTTTACCTGTAACCTGAAATCAGTCAGAAAAATGTTTCGGATTCTTTTCAGCTGATCAAATCACATCTGATGCGTTTATCCTCCCGAGGTCCGAACTCGGAAGAACGATAAATACCAATTCTTTTTGTATATTGCGGATGTTGATAAGCATCTAAGCACAATTTAATTTTTAATTTTCGCAAGGTGGACATTATATAAAATAGTACTTGCAACATGTTAGTATGTCTAGTTACGAAGGAAAATGGCACTCATTTCGAAGAGATATATCCGAAACGTTTCAATGAATATTAAAAAAAAAAACAAAAGTTCACAGTATTTCCTAGCAGTACTCTATACATTTTATTAAAAAACTTAAAAAAAATTGATTAAAAAACTTCTCTGCCTAACTTATTTGTACTACGTAACGTCTTTGACTTACCAAAGCATGACTCATAGAGAAGCGTATATAAAAGAATTAGAAGTAAGTTCTCTATCAGATTATTGAGAAAAATATGTTGCGTGTTCTATTTTTAAAAAAATTGAAACTGGCATGTATCAAACGTTGTATTAATGGAAACTCCAAGAAATATTCAATCCGATAACATTTCAACTACCGTTCTAATGTATAAGGCGGATCGCTGAATGAGATATTTCGCAAAAATCCCAAATCATGTCAATTATCTCAAAAATCGAGGTAGATAGGTATAGGGAATATTAATGAACGTTGAAATAAATTGAAGAAAGGCATTCAAAAACGTGATAATATAGAGGCTATCTATTTATAGAGGTTATATATTTAATGGGATCATTAAAAAAAAAAAAAACTTGCATCGTATGGTGGAAAACGAACATCCTGTGAGCTTTAATAAATTTTATGTTGTGTAGAACTTGTCTCTGAATATTGTTTATTTGAAAACTGTTTTTCAAAATTATTATTCAGAGATCGAATTTACTCCTGCATTTTTTTTTATAAGGTTATGGGCAGAAAAACAAATCGTTGCTTCGAGGACCTACCTACAATAATCGTCGAAACTCCATTGGGGTTGAAAGTAACCTACATCGAGGGAAATGAGATAGTCGATGCGGTATCAGATCATGCCATCTCAGAGACGGAAGAAGAATTGGAAGATAATCTTGGTGAATTGTTAGAAAATGTGCATCTCAAGCGTACTAACATGTTACGAAGAAATAGCATATCACTGCCTAATTTAGATGATTTAGAATTAAACGTGTTGCATGAACGTGTGAGTAAGGTGAGATCTGTTTTTGTTTGTTCCTTATCATCGTTCTTTGGATACGTGTTAAAAATACTTATCTATCTGTCACGCGTTGCGGTACAGTAAATTTTTTTAATGAAAATCGGCAAGTGAACGTTTATAGATTAAATGGCCAATTGTTGAATGGTGCGATTCAGTGCTTACTTTGTTTAAATTATTCCAGTTGCATTAAACAACGCCAATGAATACACCACCACCTCAAGTTTCAGAAACTTGTTATAAAAATAGCTGTAATTCAGAGGAGTATGTGTATTGGAAGGTGAGTGGAGTTTCTATACATATATAATATATAAATTACTGTCCTCATAAGCCTGTTTTGAATAAGAAAATTACACGAAATACGTACTATAATTGAAACAATTACATTTTCATAAGTTTATGTTCGTGTTTATATAATAACCTTCAACTGTGTACGTGCCAGTGTCGACAGTTGCGTATATTTTCTGCAGGTTTACTTTTTCAATTCCTATAAGGTGGTAATGTTACAATTTATCTTTAGAAATTGCGAAATGAGATACAAAAAAAGAACTGACTAATTGTGAGTTCGAAATTTTTGCGTAGCATTGCTGTATTGTGGGCGAATTAATTTTTACGTCTTTACATTTAATAAATAGATAATTTTATATTATTCTTTAATACCATTAGGGTTTTCAAAACTAATATATTAAAGATATAGATATTGAAGTGTGAACTTGTTTTGTGAGAGAATAGATTTTTTGGCACGTTCTCGTGAATTATTACAGCTTAGATTCGTTCATTAAAATGCAGAATTTCACAAAACTAGCGTCAACTGTTTAAGGGTAATTCTTTATAATTCATAATTTACGTCACCATTTTGCCTTTGATTATGCTTAAATACAATACTCCCAATACCTTATCGTTGTCTAATACCTCACATTATTATACATAAATTAATTTAGATATCGCTGCATCTTTCTTTGGCCATTTTTGAAAAAACGGATTGTAATTAAATTGTACGGAATACAAGAATCAAATTTTCTTTGCCGTATATAGGTTGTCTCATGACTCATGACTAAAGTGTAGTTTCCGTGCCCTTCACGAAATTAGGAAAGACTAGATAAACTCGTACAAAGGTGCCGAACTTTACTCATGAGTAACAAATGGGTGGTAAGCCATGTTGTTTGTTTGGATTTATATTGTGCAAAAAAAATATTTTGCAATATACAGGACGTTTCAAAAACGCTTTTTTAAAATTAAACACCTGTATGTGGAAATATTGACCTTGAATTCATAATGAGGTAAATGGAAAAAAGATGGTCCAAGTCTTCTAAAAGTCTTATAAATAATTACCGATATTGAGCTGTGCACAGCTCATCCGCAGGCCAGTTGAAAGCCATAAAATTGCAATTGGAATAAGATATTTAAATAAAGTATTAATGTAGGATTGAGTTATCGTATGTTTTTAGATATGATAATTAGCTAATAAGATGGTAAATGTAAAAAACGAAATTATGGACGTTTATAAATGGTAACAAAATACAGCAGCAATTAGGTAAGGTAATTTTTTTAATTTCACAAAGAGAAAAACTTATAGTTGTTTCTCTGTTTTGTTCCAATTTCCAAAATTACTTGCAATTTCTTTTACATATCACTATTTACAGTAACCATCTTATTAATTAATTATATACACCTAAAAAAACTGAATCACAACCTGGCAGACCCAGCTTGGTTTGTTATCGGCTCTTGAATTTATGAATGTAAAAAACTTCCTTTTAAGGTGTTCTGTAAAAGCTTAAATTTAACCATGTTTCATTTTGAATAATTTAAAATTACGACAAAATTTCCAGATAATTTTGTCGGTTGCACGTATATGCCAAGCTACCAAAGACGTTGGTATATTGACCAATTTTTAAGGTGGTTTTGCAACGCTAGAGTTCTCAGTAGTTCTTTATAGAATCATGTAAAGAAAATTTGTAAGAAACCAAGCTTTGCTGGCGGTTGCAAGTACGTGCCAGGTGAGCATAAATGTTTCGCGAAAGCGCGACAGAGAGAACACAGAACAGAAGGATGCGTATATTAATGTGTATTCATATGAATATTAGGTTTCATATTTATCGAACCTTAGTTATAGGCAATAGACATGAATTGACCATTAGAACGAAAAATATCTTAGACTGTATTATTTTTAAATCACGTACTCGAATTGAAACACTGAAACCACATTAATTTTAATTTATTAATAATAGTGCGTACGGTTCTTTGTGAAATTATGCTTATTGACTTTTGTTTTGTTTTGTTTTTTGCTTACTAGTGCCGTTGTTTTCATTAATCAATTATGGAAAGATTAGACATAACTTATGTAATTTACAAAAAAAAAACAAAGTGTTGAAAAAACTATAAAATTCACATCGAAAGTTTTTGCGAAAGCCACACTATTTTAAAAATAGCAAAGGAACCTAATTTAAAATATAGTAACGTAGTTTTGCTAGAAGGAATAATTGATAGTGAAGGTTGTCATGTTAATTATTACGAAAGTTTGCAGTAATGAAGGAACTAGGTCTGTACCCCTTGAGATATTGCCACAATAACCAGGTAAGTGAAGTCTTGCTTGTCTATTTGATCTTTTTTTTTTGAACATTTTGATCTATACAGAATGAAATATGTTCAAATTTTAGTTTTGTAGAAATACCTCAATCATAAGATTTTGGGCCTTTGGTCTTTAGGGCTTTAATCTTAATAGAAGGTAAAAACTGTTGTTGTGTAATGAACAGACGACTGTACCAGCTCATATCACAATCACTTAATGCATTCAGATACTTAACATTTTGTTGGTTTTTGTATGTTTATCCATACATATTAATTTTTAACGCTATATGCTATCTAGCCTTGGTACAAAATCTGATGCTATTTCTCCATATGTTTAATATGAGAATATTTCTCTTGAACGAAAAATAAAATTTGCTTATTGCGGTTTGTGTCTTACTAATTATCTCATTCTTATTCTGAGCCTTGACTGAAACTACTGCATCGTTTGCTTTCCGAATACAGTTCGTTCAATCTAACTACGATCCTTCCCAGTCCCACAGTAAACAGTTTTTTCGATTGTCTACGTAATGAAAGAGCTTTGCCAAGTTAAGCAACACCACGCGACTTTAAAACCCTGTTGATTTTTTGCTGAAGAGAACCAATCTGTTCTGTAATAGTTTCTCCATAATTTTATTGGAGGTATCAGCCTTGTGGAACGATAATTATCTATGTACTCTTCAGTATGAAAGCTTTAAAATTCCGGTAACTCTTCTTCTCTATTGGGCGAAACCAAAATCGGCCACGAAACACAAAACTATGCAACCACCATTGTTAATACCTATCACCAATTTACCTGTTGTTCTGGAAAAATGAAATTTGCATCCTTTTGAACTGTTGTAAGCTTGTTACCGTTAAGCAAACTTATTTCTTTATTATATAGAAACGTTCTTATTTTTCCATTGATTTACTGCATTCCACGTCGACAATTCTCCACTAATGGATCCTTGAACTACACGATTTTCAGTTCAGAAGCTCTCCTTGAGCGTCCTTTAAATATCAAGGTGCTCAAGATCTAGCGATATTATGGTTAATAGTTTTCTTTGTCATAGGGAAGCATCCTTCAACATGATCAAATCTACAAACAGCTCAAACTTTTGTTCTGTATTTTCCACAGCGTAAAGAAGAGATAAATTTTCAACTGCTGTTCTATTATCAAATGTTAATATGAAGGTTTACCGTCTACCGAATAGAAGGACGAACGTAATTTGTTTGTATCACTTTATTTGCAGTAATTCAATATCTAACATATGGCATAACATGTCGTGTACGTCATGTACGTACGGTGTTTATAAAATGACCTATTTTTGTAGAAACAGGAAAATTGTAAAAATTACCAAGCGACGTTTTTTACGTTTGCAGCTGTACTTATTCTTAATTGTTATAGTTACGTGTTTACTACTTTGAATCCTGGAAACATGCATAAACTGGAATTGTGTTAAGTCGTAATACAAACAGTAAATATTTATGCAGAGATATTCTTTGTTTTGTTTGGGCTAATTTAATTGTCTGCAGTTGTGCAACATTTTTTACAAGTTACTGGCTTTAATTCCACAGAAGATGAAAATAATTAGAGTACGTACATATATTAGTATTATTGCATATAAAAATAGATACATTATTACACATTTTTGGGAAGAATAATATTCCTTTATTAAAACGAATTCTTGCAGTCGTTCCGCATGTTCTACTTTACTATTATAGTAGCAGTGATAACGTTCATTACGCAGTTTGAGACTAAAGACCGCGTGATTTACAAATTATTACAATAGATACATCCTATGCGTAAAATAAGTACTTGTAAATTAGTTAATTCATTTAGGTATGTACAGAGTAAGTTAATGGTTTGGAAAAGTCTATATTCTATGTTGAACTTTGACGTGTATATGTGACAGTTAATTATCAGTGCATAATTTAAAAACATTTGTAAGTTCACAGGATGATTTTCTACTCCGTCACGCAACTAATTGTACTTTTATTAGTTGGAACCTCCTAGCTATTATTATGCTGGTATCCTACACTACATCTTGTATGTTTTTTATTTGAGGTACACTAGGCAAAATAAGTCAAGTCTCCCCATGTCGGCCACCGATCAGCAACACTACCTTTCGAATGTCAGAGAACGGGTTTCGGGAGTTTTCGGAATCCCAAGTAACAAAGCGCGTATACAAACGTAATTACTTATTAATCGACTTCTATAATATATTTACATTTTAACATTGATGGTTTATATCTCTTCAAGTTTTAGTATCATTCCCATAGTTACATATGTATGTAGATTTTCTCTTAACTGTTCTCCTCTGTGCCCCTCCTCTATTATAATTATTATTTGATGCATAAAGAATTGTTAGTAGATGTGGTATCATTAAAATTACTAATTAAAATATTAGAGATTTTTGCATTCAAACTTTTGCAAGAACAAGTACACTAAATGATTGCAGAAAACTGCCAAAGAATCTCCAGAACATACATCTGTAAATCTATAATTCTATAATTCTATAATCATGTAATCCAGTAATCCTATAATCCTGTAATCCTGTAATCCTGTAATCCTAGAATCCTAGAATCCTAGAATCCTATAATTCTATTGATAATCTGAGTAGATCCAGTACGTAACATGTGTACTGGAACAGTTCCTTCATGCCGATCGAAAATCTCTTGGGATGAGATCTGCAGAAACATACAAATTTGGTCTTTGCTATCCGTATATTTTATAATTTAGATTGAAGATAACTAGAACGGAGAGCAACTTCGAGTAATAATACTAAATTAGTTTTAACACATTAATTCATTGCAGGCAAAATGATATTGACGAGTTTATTAGTACATAAACGCAACTGAACCCAATTGAATTGAAATTGTTAACTATGATAAGTAAGCCTGCCGAAAAGAGTTGCGCTTCACTAAATTAGCAGACTTGTATGTATTCCTTGAGGGTCGACAGAACATGAGTTTGTCTACTCTTTGTTAATTTTGTGAAGCGCACGGAAAGTGTATTCGTTTCTGCAGCCTCAATGACAAGCCACGAACCATAACATTTTAATTCGGACTATTTTACTCCAGAATACACGAAGTATACATTACAAAAAAAGATATTAATATCTGCTCGTTCAAGGGGGTACTTTGCCCACTCTACATTATATCTTAGTTTAATATAGTTTTGGAGATATTTATAATTTTAAAATAAATGAATATTTCCCTGCTGCTGACATCTTCTAGCGTAGGACAGCGGCAGATGCACTTGCCCGAATGTATTTATCATGTATAATTAGAAGCCTTTTGGAATGTTGAAAGCATTGCATCCCGAACGATGAATCGGGGTTTTCCGTTGCAGTCTAAATTTTATTAACTGTGCAGTTGCACAGTTTCCAGAATTAATTATTATTAGGGGCTATGTAAGATCATTGGGAGCAAGTTTTAACGTTGATTTGATACATACTGCGTGAAAAGTTACTCGTTAAAGTGAAAATATAAATCGATTATCCAGTATATCAATGGATGTTTTGATAAGACGGGCTAAATCACAAGTTACTGTTGTGTTTCCTAGAACTAAATTTAACTAAAGAGGCGTGTCTATTAACGTATCTTACGTATATTCACAGGTGTGATGCCTACGCGTATCACAGCAACCTTAGAAATCTTGCTGGGATTGGGGCCACTTCATATCTACATTCAGAACTAGGTTTTATTGATTGTACAACGAAGGGTCTGCAGCCTGGGAATCTTAAAGGGCATCTTAAATTTCTTGAAGGTTCCAATATAAATTATCTGATGCATATTGCAAAGGACATGATCCCTATGCAATATAATTTTGATTAGCTTTATAAAGTGATCATTGAAAGTCGTACTGAGTGGACATCCGGTCAGCCCCAAAGTAAAAAAGATACCCTGGCATGGACACGGGCGGCTCAAGAATAGAAGGTCTTGGAACAGATATGGCCGTTAATGGGCCTAACTACAATGGCTACAACACGCCACACCATGTTTCAAGCAGAGATCTCACCTTTGAACTTGTGTGTTATAAAGAACATTGAGGTAAGGATACGAGACGCAACCATAACCATTCAGTGATACTATTCAGTGATAGTCAGGTAGTTGCCATAGCTCAATGATGCTGATACTAACACTAATATCACACTATAATATAATAATATAATAATAATAATATAATAATATAATAATAATATAATAATAATAATAATCACAATATAATATAACACTAAAATCGTCAAAGTATGCAATAATACGCAAAATAATCCATTCAAATTGTCACGACTTTGGCGTGCAAGTTTTTTAGGATCGTCGTGTGTATATCAAAACAATTTTAGAAGTTGCTCCCAATAATCCTATATGTATAGTGTTAAACAAAAATATTTCTAAATATTTTGTTGCTTTTCGTATATAAAACGACGCGTGTGAGGTGCGCCAGCTTGCATATAGAGAGCTATCTATGTGCAATGATCAAGTACAAATACTAATACACGACTAACTTCAGATTAGATCAAACAATTAAAAAACACTTTAAAATGCTTATAATTATATTTGGCAAATACATTTATATACGCACAAAGCTGTATATAAAATTAGTACGAAACTAAACTCAATTTTACCTGGACGTCGACGCCGCTAAGCCAGCTGTTTACATCTCCCAACCTTTACCTTATCATCCGTCTTTCTTCGCAGTACCGGTGTGCATACTACGTTTAATGACAATCTGTAAGTTGTTAGTACTTGTATTTGTTTCCTTACCTATATCTAAACGTATTTGTAGTTGTCATTACATTATAATTACTATTTGTGTGGTATTTGTAATTGTACTTGTTACGTAACAATACTTCTTTTACACGTTTAAACATTCATGGAGCATAGCAATGTACAAAGTTCTGGTTGGTAGGCACCAATCTATATTATTAGTCGACGAGATGGTGGCAAAGGTCACGCGTTATGTTATAACGTATAGTTGCAACTGTACTGATAGACTACATAATGGAACAAAAAGTAAGTATGTAAATGCAATTTCTTTTAGATAATATTCAATTAGTTATATACTCATGTTTAAAATTAACGCGACACTAAAATAATCCTTTCGACACCAATCGAAAGATTTTTCAATTGGTGAAGTATGTTTTAATATCATGAAAAAGCAATTTAATTGGAAATAATTAAATATCGATTAATCAATCAATTTTTCCCTTAATGAAAACTTACGGAAAAATTTGAAATTCCATGCAATTAGAAATTTAGAAACAAATCGAGATTGTTGGGAATCTTAAAAGCCCTGAATCGAAGAATAAAAGTTAATATCGCATGATACCTCCCAGATTTCGGCTAAATACTTGGATTCGCCGTGGTAAACTCATTGTCAAATTTTAGGTAACTTCCGGAAAGTATTATTCCACTTGAATGACTTGTTTCAACACCTGGAGATTACCACGAGCTTGTAAATGATGCGTTGCTGATCTCTTTTGAGCATCCTAAAGATCTTTAATCGAATTTAAGTATAGGCTTTACGTCCATGGCTTGAATATTGATCTCTTGTAAGTAATCCAAAATTTCACAATCTAGCAACGTGTGCCTCACATTATCCTACATCAACAAGAAAACGTTCCTTAAAATGGTGCAAAAGGGATTGCATAATTTTGAATAATGTTCCCTAGAGAAATCGCACCTGTTTTGCAGCGACTAGACAGACTCGTATTTTGTCGACTCTCTGGGAAACCAGTGAGTAACACGAACCATTTCTTATGAGACGAATAGATACAAGTCTGTTTAGTTGTTGCAAAAAAGATATGATTTCACTCGCTTTTGTCCTCTCTAGTCATTATAAATAAACCGATTGGACGTAACACCTTCGTTTAGCCATGTTTCGTTTAAATAAATAAATTGGCTGATTTTGACGACGATAATCTTTTTTTGTCGTCAAATACATTCTTCTCCTCTTGATGACGTTCTATCAAAACACTTTTTCGATCTCTCTTCATGTATCTGTAACAGTAATTATACTTACTCTAGTATATCAAAGTATATAAACTATAGATTTGAGCCCCTATGCTCAAAATTTGTTGCATATTAATTTAGAGAATCGGCACTAACCTGAAGTTTAGTCTTTTAAAAAATTTATACAATGTTGAACGGCTTATCTGTGGCATATCATTATTCTGTTTTATTTCATTCAGAACTTTATCAAGTGTAGGAAGTTCATTTCTATGAAAGAAACCTACGAATGAATTGCCGTGTAGAATTCTTAACAGTTTCATCGTAATCAGTAATTAAAGAATGTCTTCTAGAAGTTTGTTTAGGGTCCTTTCTCTTTGCTAAATTAAGATAACACTATAATATGCATTATGATGATAATGTATTGTAACTAGAGAGGACAAAAGCGAGTGAAATGATACCTAGAGCGACTAGACAGATTCGTGTTTTGTCGACTCTCGGGGAAACCTGTCGGCAGCACGAACCCTTTCCTAGGAGACGAATAGGCACGAGTCTGTCTAGTCGCTGCAAAATAGGTATGACTTCACTCGCTTTTGTCCTCTCTAATTATAACACCAACCTGTTACGCTTGATATTCTTGCGGCAATAGTAGTAATTTTCATTCTGGTGTTATCAGTTCCAAGTTTTTTGAATATATTCAATATGTTCTGCTTTTCTGTCAAAGATAGATGTCCTAAGTTCAGAAATTTCCGCTGTCTCGACGGGGATATTTAAGTTCTACATCTCCATATCCCGTGAAAATATTTTACAAATTTAACAGCGAGCTTACTTTTACAATACTCCTCGGAAATAATAGTAACAATAATAATCTTTATTGACCATGTAACAAAAGTCCATTTAGAGGATAACTGAATATACATATATAAATAAAATAATAATAATAACGTAAACATTGAAACAGTGGAAGGAAGTGAAGCACAAAGGTAGAAACGACATATATTAGGCTAAACAATGAAGTAACATGTGAAATAATAGTGATATATAGAGCTGACAAAGGAAGGTGGAATTATTCCTTTTTTGCGTCGACTAAATAGACTCGTATTTATTCGTCTCACAAGAAAAGGTTCGTGTTTCCTACAAGTGTCCCTGATAGTCGACGAAACACGAGTCTGCCTAGTCTCTGCAAAAAAGTAATAATTTCATTCGCCTTTGTCCTCTCTGGTGATATGTTATAAGACAAATTGATCCGGATAAACTCTGTTACAATTGCTAGCCATATGCTACAAAAATGAAAAATGGAGTTCCATGGAAATGAAAAATAAAGTTTAGATTATGTTCAGTTACTTGTAGAAAATAGAACCATTATAGAAAACAGCAAAAACATTGAGTGGCATGTTAGCTTTGAACATGAGTTTGAATTCAGCCCGAAATGTGTAGTTTTACCTACCTTTCTTTTTTTTTTTTTTTCATGTACTATTCGTATGTTGAGCATCTTATTTATTGTTAAAGACCTACTATAGATATTCACAGACGAATGAATCGTTTGTTTTAGGCATGATTTTCGATATTGATATCAAGTCTGAGGATCCATATTATAATTCATCTGATGACGATCCAGATTATTGTCCAGTAAAAACTAAGAGAAAAGCAACGGTATTGGATCATTGTTTATGCAACGACAGAAATGATTTTTTGGAAAACGAAACTAATATATCACTGTCGTGCACATCTTCATCCTTTAATTCTTCCAACGAATTGGAATCGCCATGTAAATTAACTATCTTAAATGGAAAGTTTTTTAAAGTAATTTCTAATAAAAATAACCATGTTATTGCTGAATGTCAGATTTGTTTGCTAAAAAAGAAGTTTATAAAAGGTACAACAAAGGCAACGTCAAACTTTATAAAGCGCTTGCGACGGATACATTCCGACAATGTTACCGAATACAACGAAGATAATAAATTAAAAAAGGAAAATGAAATCTCAAAGAAAAGGAAAACAGTTCAAACGGCATATCGTAGTATTGAAGCGAGAGTTGTATCTCAACAAGAATTTGATGCAAGAATTCTTAAATTTATTATTAATAGCATCAGCCCGTTATCAGTACTTGAGGATAAGAACTTTCTTGATATTTTTGAAGGAATGGACTTAAAAGTAATGGGGCGAAAACGTTCAGCAAAAAAATTGAATCATAGTACGTAGAACATGTAGAAAATGTAAAGAAAGATATTCGAATTCAAAAATATATATGTATAACATTTGATATATGGTCTGCCCGAAGGAGAAGCTTTATTGGTGTCGCATGCCATTGGATAGACGACGATTTCAAAAGAAAATCTTACGTGCTTTCTTGTCAAAGATTTGAGGGCAGACATGATTACCGACGAATAGCAGAGGTACTACAAACAGTTCACACAAAGTTCGAACTCGATGATGAGAAAGTAATCGCAACGATTGACAATAATAGCTTCAACTTTGTAAAATCGTTTAAAATATTCGACAATACTAAAGAAACCGTTTGGGATAAAATAAAAAAACTATAGTGATACATCCGAAGATGAGGAAAGCTCAACAGAATACGATTTTGTAGCAGAACCAAAAGAGTTTGGTTATAAGAAAGAAGAATATGTGTTACCAAGGTATAAAAAATGTGCAAGTTATATCTTGAATTTAATTGCAACAAGTGATTGCAAGAAGGCAATTCAGCAAAGTGATAAATTGTGTTTTAAAAGTACCCAAGCTTTTATCAAATGCGATTGTCTTTGGAAAAAGGCTGCAAAACCGGAGATATCCGATGTAGCTACATCATGTTTAGGACATACTGCTAGTACTCCTGGTATAACTAAATGGAATTCCTTGTTCAATAATGTTAAACAGATATTGGCAGAAAAAGAAAAAATGCGATCCTTGTTTCAAAAATTACAATTAAAGTATTTTATAGATGGAGAACTTCTGTACCTAGAAGAATATTGCCAGATATTAGAACCTATAGCAATTACGCTCGACATTCTACAAGGACAGGAAAACACTTTTTATGGAATATTGCTGCTAATTTTATTTTCTCTGAAAAATAAACTGGAAAAGATGCAAAATTTAAAGGAATTTAAAAATGGAGGAGAAATTCTCTTACCCACATGTTTGAACAGTTTGAAGCGAAGGTTTCAATCGATTTTTCAATTAAAAGATGACGATACTATCATTGCAGCGATGTGCTTCTCGAAATTTAAACTCAGATGGTTTAATGTCATTGATGAGAACATCTGTGTCACTAAAGATGATCTCAGACGAAAGTTAATTGATGCTTCTAAAGAGTTTTACAACGATAACGCAATAAATAATGAAAGTTTGCTAGAAATAAGTGAAGATTACGACGGATTCTTTGATTTTATTGAAATTCCAGCGCATCAAAGCAGCACTAGCGGCGTATCGACTTCTGAGGTTAGCAATCTATATAAAATTGAATTAGAAGTACTGCATTTTCTTAATGATAAAAGACAAAATGTTGTGATGTTGAAGGATTTCCCATTAATAAGCAGAGTGTTTTTAAAATATAACACATGCCTATCATCATCTGCTGCTGTTGAGAGACTTTTTCCATTTGCAGCAATAATAAATGCGCCACGTAGATATGCCCTTAGTGATGCTAATATTGAGACACTAGTTGTCTTGAAGGCAAATAACTTATAAGTATCTCAGTATTTGTATTCATATACGATATTAAATTTTTATCAGTTCGAAATAGTTTTCGTGTTGTATGTGACATAATAAAATACAATATTTTATGTCAAAATTAATAAAATCTTTCGATGTTGAAATAGTCTATTTATTATTAAGTATAATTACAAATATAATGGTAAAATACAAATAGTTGTGACTTGTGGTTGCTGACATGTACAAGTACAATTGAAAAATTGATAATTATTAATATAAAATTAATAATTATCAAAAATTGATAATTATTAATATAAAATTAATAATGATGATATATTTGCATATTTGTGAGAGTAATTATTACCATTGTACTTGTAATATATTATATACAAGAAACTCTCATTAGTGTCATCTTAGAAACGGATGAAATTTGGTAAGGATGTAGAATATATATGCAAAAGCATTTTGTTATCCGCGGAAACTCATTTTGAAGGGGTAAACACCTTTCCGAAAATTGGTTAATTTCAATTTCTTTCACTGATATCACTTTCGAACGGTAAGAGTTGGAGGTGATGTTTAAATGTAAGAGTTATTTGATGCGGCGACTTACGGTATTACGGAACATACAGAGTGTTTAAACGTAACACTTGCGTGGTGGGCATATTTGTAATAGTATGGGAAAGGTTGTTTGCCGTTTACATCGTATATACATTTCTAGCAATAGAGAGTGTTTCAGAAATAAGTTACACCAAACAAGATACAAAGACCACGTAAAAAGCATTTATACTATAATATTGTTTTAAATAACCTATTTTGTAATTAGTACCATACTAATTGCAAAAAATAATTGGGAGATCTACAAGGTGTTGCATTCAAGCGCAATTATTTTTTTATTAGCTCATTTAATGAAGTATGCAATTAGTTTATGTCTTGTTGTAGACTTCCGCGGTCGTTGCTTTCTTTTAAGGAATTTGAGTTTCCGAGTTGAAACCGGGTGTTGACGATTGATCCAGAAAATTAGATAATTAGATAGGTTTCAGATCTAGCGAATTAAGAACGGCGGATTCAAAAGATTCCATGTAAATATTAGCCATGACAGAAGCGAGAGGAGAACCCGTGGCAGCACTAGATAACTGTTTTCAAAATTGTTCTTGAAATGTGAAATATGTTGTATTTCTATAATACGACATAGACTAACAGATCCACCGTCCCGTTCCAGGACTCGTTCGATTATATTAACTGAATCATGGATACGAGCGTTGGTAAATAGGAAAGCTGACTAACATCTCTTGGTTCAATGTGAATGTTAGAGATAAGTTCCACGGAATGAATAGAGTTAAGTACATAGAAAGGGGTGTTCTCTGTGAACTTTTTGAGGATGTTGGCTAAATACTTGAATGAGTAGTAGGTAGGAGAGTCTATATTTGTAATAATAGGTCTAAGAGGTATACCTTGTTTGTGAATCTCGGGGAAGATCGTACAACCGACGTGGGTTGGATTTTTGGGCTCCAGGAGGAATGTCTGTTGATTTGAGAGTTCTAACTTCCCTCTCTATCTTGGGAGTGGTGTCTCTAGGTAGAGGGGCATACGGCCCGTTACGTAATAACTCCGTCACTTTGTGAATATATTGAGAGTGGTTAAGAACTACTGTAGCGTTGCCTACCGGCAGAAAAAACGGTAGTGAAAGATGAATTGGATTTTAACTGCGTAAGGGTACCTTTTTTGCTTTTGGAAGTGTTGGGTGTAGGAGTTTTCCGTGTTTCAAAACGAATTTGGTCTGTAGTAACTTCTGGAAGAGGTTAAAACGGATCTGTTTATTACTTTGTAATTCTTCCCACTATTATAACCGAGAAATTAAAGAATCCATTACATCCACTATTCTTAGCGAGCAATGTTCGCTTAACCGTGGTTACAACGCCCAACCAATCTGCGACAGGTGCCGTCTACCGCCGTCATAAAAGTGTCCTACCTACCTCGTATTCTCGCGGTCCTAAAGAAGTCCCATATGACTGTGGCGAACGTCGGATTTTTGATTAATTCCGATACGGTCCAAATCCGAAACACGTTTAGTTTTAAAATAAAATTTTTGTTTTCTTTAGAATTTCATGTTTTTGGTAAAGAAAACAGAACGATTTTCCGTTGATTTATATTATTTTGTAACGTTTCGTCATTCTATCCTTATTGACGTTTTCAAGTAAGTCCATAATAATTTTAGTTGTTAGCAATGCGATGTGTAGAATCGATTAAACTAATCCCATTATATTTAAAACAAGAAAGTTTGTAATCACTTCCGGTTCAGTTGGAAGTGTTTAGTAAACGAAGATATTTTAAATTAAAATGGCCAGTGTTGTAACAACATATTCATAAATTTCAGAGTCCCATTCATAATAACACAATTGAAACTTGTAAGTAATGAAATAACCTGTATACGTCAAATTTCAACGTTGGGACGTTGTTATAGATTAATAATATGCATATTGTATTGTAGAATATATTTTTATTTTAATATCACGTCTGGTTATGAAGGATATGATCCTTTGTGAACTAGGATTATTGTAATTTTTCACTTGTTGAGAAACTATATTTGTTACTTGTATGATTAGTTTGGAAACCAAAAATAAAATCTCTGTTACTTTGTTACAGGAAGGTGAAGAACAAGATGACGAATCAAGAAGCGATTTTTCTAGTGAAAGTAACGTAAGTGAATTCTCAGATAGCGATGAAGAGGTTGTCATAACCCATCATGGGGTTGTACCTATTAAGAGGTATGAATGAAAAAGTATTCATAAATACTTATATACCATTTATAAATTATTTTGTAAGCTTTATTTGAACTATAATAAGTATATGCGCGTCGCTAAGAGGAAGATCCATCACTTTGGATCCCGGCTTAAAAGTATTATAATTTTTGTACATATTTTGCATATATCCTGTATAAGTCCAGTACAAATTTAATAATACATTCTTCTTAAATTTTGATTGATGATTTATGGGTTGTATTAATATGAAAATGCAAGGGTTTTATACATTAATTTACAAACATGTAAGAAGCTTTGCCAGTGTCTTTGTAAGTTCTGATGACTATCGAATACTATCGTTAGTAGATACTGATAGCTTTATCGATAGTGCTGTCGACAGGACTATGTAAAAATAGTAGTAAAATTCTTTCTTCGATTACATTATTTTTGTAATGAAATGATTATGTAACGTTACATTGATTACACTGGCCAACAAATTTCAACTTTTGATTTGGCCATAAAATAATTTATACTAACTTCAATAGAAAACATATAAACATTTATTTTAATAAAAGGTAGAAGGTCAAGTCAGCTCGATTTTTTTTTTAAATTTCAATGAAAAGGTTTTTTAGATTAGATTATAATTTAATGTATATTTCAAATTATTATAATTAGAAATTTGAAGTGATACTGCTCCATCTTATAAACAATATCTACGGCATCTCTTCTTAACATCCAACAGTAATCTGCTAACATAACAGGATTCCATTCCCCCTGATACCGTTTCTCCGTTGCCGTGATGGTGGAAGCGCTCACTGTGTTCATTGCTAATATCGCCCATATTTTCCGGACAAAAATCCAAGTGAGAATGTAGAATGTGTACTTTAAGGGACATCTACAGCCAGCAGCGTGAAATGCTGGTAACTGGGCCATTACTAAAGTTTTATAGTTGTCAGCTTTTTTTTCCCAAGAAATTCGTGAAAACTTGTACCATGAAGAGCCAAGCTGTTTTTCCTTTGCGGTTAATTTGGTTTCAAACATTTCATCATTTACTATTTCTCGTATCTGAGGTTCAACAAAATCTCAGATACGAGGTTTCGCTTGTGTTAATTTTGGAAACTTTTCATGAAGGTATTTAAAACCTGCACCTTCGAGATCAAAGCCTTTACAACGTTTTTCATGAGCCCAAGTTTCAGGTGGAGACGTGGTATTATGATCTTTTCTTTCACTACTAGAGGCTGATGTTGTACATTGTCTTTTCCTGGTATAAACTGTTGTCGTAGTGGCCGCTCTTGCTTATGGTAATGTTTTTCCCTGTCACGACTATCTCAAGGACATAAAAAGCAACAGTATTTAGTGTAACCAGATCGCATACCCAAAATAATTGCAATTACTTTAAAATCTGCACAAATATTCCAGGAATAGTCTTTGTACTGTATCTTTTCTAATAAAATTTTCAGATTTTCGTAAGTTTCTTTCATAGAAACAGCATGACTTATCGGAATAGAAGGATAATGGTTTCCATTATGCAACAAAACTGCTTTTAGACTAGTCTTTGATGAGTCTATGAATAATCTCCAAGAACTGAGATCATGATGTATTCCAAAAGCTTTAGAAAGTTTATAAACATTATTACAGTAGATCAGCTTACCGGTCGTACTATAAAAATCAACAAAATTTTCATGTCTGCTGTGAAAAAGTCTCGACTTGCATTTTCTCTACAACCAGAACTAAGCCAATCTTGCCGCTTTTCGAATCATTTTTACTTTATATATGCTGTTCAATTTCATCGGTTACTAACTTAGGGTAAAAACCTTGTTCGTCAGAGTTGTCAAATTAGATACAATTTTTTCCATAAATTTACCTAAACATGTAATTGTAACTTGCTTTAAGCGCTTCTGAAAACTAGCTTTCGGTCTTGTGCTATTGACTATAAACATAAACTGAAAAAAAAATATCCGTTTATATCAAAGAATGTAAGTATATTACAAAAAAAGATTATTAAATATTGAATAAATTGTAATGTAATGCACAGATTATAAATATGTAAATGCTAAAACAGACAAGACATTGAAATGTCTCTTTTTTTTTAAGAATTTCAGAGGAACTAGCATAATTAGCTTTTTCTTTCATACTACCTTGCTGTCTCTTCTATAACTGTCTTAAACGTGATAAATTCCTTGTCGATATTAGAATATGAGATTCGAGAAGTTCCAAAGGTCAAAAATATGCCGGTTTCTTGGTGATTTTTAGAGCGAGGTGCGTGGATTTAAATAAATTCTGTCAAATGATCCTGGAAAATCATGATGTATTTGAATCTTTGGTAGGATTGTGACTTCATATTTCTATCCATAAGATTTACTCGATACCTGCTGTTTATTTCTGTATGAAGAATGGGCTTAGAAATCAATCCTTTTTTTTTAACTTTCATCCTTTGACATGTTTCACACATTGACCGAAAGATCTCTGTGGTTATATTGGTGTATTTTTTTTAGATGTTTCAGTTTTAAGTCTATCTCTGTTTTCGTGTCCTACTGAGACATGGATTGATTTAATGATGTCAAAGATTTCTTCATTAAGTAAATAATGCTTCACAGGTTCATGCGTGGAAACCAATTTCTTTATTCCACAAATCTCTGAAGCCCTGAATTGTTTTAATCGTCTATACTGCAAAGTCAGTTAGGAAAATACGAAAGTAGCATTCTTAATTCAAAATCAATAGTTATTATTTTATTTTCTCGTTTTTAAGACGAACTCTCGAACGAACTCTTTCAACTGATATTGATGAAGAAAGTACTCTGAAAAAAATATACAGTATGTGTTTTCAACAAAAATGTAAGAAAAAGCAAAAGTTGAAATTTTTATTTGGATTTTATAATCATATTTGTTCATATTTCGCATACTTGAACATTTGAAACTTTTAAATAACATCTATGTGTTGATATGAATACGACGTGACAAATATTTGCAAACTATAAACTACAAACACAGTTGACTTAAAACTAAAGAAATAGTTACCATATGGCGCTGGCTTTTCCGCGCGCTCTATATAAAGCAGGAACTTGATTTTTAAGAACTGCTGATATTTGTCTGTAAACAAACTCACGAGCTTTCTAGAAAGCCCGCAATGTCTTATCTCATACCAGTATGGGTACAGAAAATGGCGTTCTACAATGCTTGGCATATTATGTGTTGTCGACTTTATTTACAGAGCTTTCGATGATGGCGAATAAGCAGAATTGAATATGATAGATCTATCGATTTTGACAATCGTAGTGTTCCCTCGAATAGATTAGAGTATTATGGGATAAGGGCACCTTATTGAGATTTCACCTGACACATCGGCTACAATTAACAGAATGGAATTATCTGTAATCGCAGTGAACGAGTTGTGGAATTTCCTAAGGCTCTATTCTCGGTCATTATATACATCAACGATTTTTCAGCTAACAATAAGCCTGTTGAAATATGTTTGTATGCATATCATACTTCGTGCTCCTACGCAATATATCGATCTGAATGAATTCCGTCAAAAATCAATATTAAGAATGCTGAAACTGCAAATAAATTCAAAATAAATATTGACAAGACACAACATCGAGTCTTGTCCGCGATATATTTGGACTAGTCCGCAGTGATAATGTTCCTGGGTATTTCTATTCGGTCTCAAACCGCTAAAGATTAACCAACAAGCTGTTGTCCACTCTCTTTGCTATAAAGAGGATAAAACATATAGAAACACATGACGCAACGAGAGCAACATATTTCGCAAACTTGCTACGATCTCCTCTTGCGGGGCTTTCATAACTAAAGTCAACTGGAACGTGTTTGGAACGACTTTAAATGCACTATTGGATTAGGAAATCTAATAAAAGGCTTTTTTCAAGAGTGCAATTTTTTTGTAGCGAACAAGAGTATGCATTCATTGTTGAAGTATGAGTCGTTAAATAGAAAATTTTCTTTACCAATTGCTCTAGCAAGTTCTAGCGGAATATCAATATTTTCCAAACTAGTTGGCTGGAGCTAAATTTTTTCTACGAGCTTTTTTGATCATTTGACGTAAAACATGACGATTGGAAATACAGTGTTGACTTTGTTCCGGAACGCAGCTTCCAGAGTTTCCTCTTGGATAATTTACGCGAGCTTGGTGTTACAAACTAAATAGGCAAGCTACTCCGGAGGCGTAATGTCGAAACAATTTTCAAACCGCTGTCAAAAATCTCAGACTTATTACCGTCCGTCAAAGACAAACTTCTCTTTCGCATACTCAGCTTGTTTATCGGATCCCTTATTCTTGTGGTAGTGTGTACATCGCGGAAACGAAGTGGTCTGTGAGGAAACACGAGCGTTGCACTAGGTTGTTGCCAGATTTTATTTAGGTGAACCCTACTAATATTAAATCTACAAACGTTCCAACGAAGACAACGGTTTTGCGTTACATCTTCAGCGGAAATTTCTGTTATTCGAATCCATTAATCACAGAGTATTTGATAGCCCCGGCCACCTCCCCAACCTTATAAAAACCGGACCCCGAGTATTCCTACAATATTTGTGATAATTTGTCAAATTAACTCAAATAGCACTGCGTAGCGTGGCAGATTTGTCTCATTTAGAATGACGAAAAACCACGTGTGAATCGTGAGAAGTAAATGCATCACAATCGTGACACTGTTTGGCTGCAAGAATCATTTTCCTTCGAAAACGTTGCTGAGAATGCACAAACAGTCCATAACCTCCAGTTTGTGCGTATTTGGACTTCTTTTTTAAAGTTCAAAGTTTATGTTAACAAGCTCATATCTACCTGAGATTAGACGATGCGTAGTATCATTTAAATCCAGCCACAAGTATGCCAAACCATGCTCGAAAATGTGGTCAAGAGAACAAATCTGGCAGGAACGCTAAGGAAGGTATTTACCAGATGAGTTGTTTTATACAGAATTCCGTTGACTAATCAAAATCTCGCTGTTTTCTCAAAAAAATTGTGTTTTACTTAAAATTTTAATTTTAGGCAATCGACGTATTCGCAGTAGCTACCGGATTCCTGATTATGTTTCCGACTACATGCGCATATATTTAACTTACTTAAATATTTTTTCAACCCAATTTACCACTTTAGTATTATGAATATCAAATAAACGTATTTTCTGTCGAAACTCTTAATTTTTTATAAGGCTTATGTTGTTCCATATTTTGAAAATTATACCTCCACATCTACAACTTTACTTAAATGACATATAATTATCACAATTATCACGTGTTATTGCTTAGTTATATATTCTACGTTTGGAGAATAACCTGCGTCACAACTAGAGGATTATCTTCGTGTGATCTTAGCGGTGCTTATATTTCTCCTCCATATTTATACGTTCGGTATTTATTTTATTTGTAGTGCAAACGTAATTATCCGTTTTTATTATGCATTCGATCTGTATGTATATATAATGTTTGAACGTATGTGTACATAATGTATAGGTATTAAATAAAAAGAGATACCGAAGGTGATCTTGTACGAAAAACAAACGCCGACTTTTCGTATTATCATTATTTTTTCAAGACTCACTGCGTACATATCTGTAGAAATGTTCGAAACTGCCGTTCAGGATTAACGAAGTAGAATCGTCTGAGATATTTATTCGAATGGGATTACTTCATTGTAAATTAATGGCAATACACTTGTCAATACACATATACGTGCGATAAGATTTCTGATAAGTGCCAATTGGGGAGCAGCCGTCTAGGCAGTGTATTTTCTACTTCTGAGATAGATTGTGATTTAAAATGAGCACTGAAACTACTGAAAGTAAAGAAAACGTCAAAAATGCAGAAGAAGAGAAGAAGAAAGAAGATGTTGATAGGATCATGGTTATTGACGAAGAAATGTAAGTTATTTCACATTTTATCTAGGAAATAAATTGTGATTACAATTTATTTACTGTATGCAATGCCATACCTTTATTTGATTGATTGTATACTATAAATTTTGTCACGAGTTTTTGAATTGGGATAAATCGATGCAGCTGATGTATTGGATTTATCATTAAAACTAATCGTAACTCCTACTATGGAGCTAAGAGATCTTTTAACTCTAAAACTCAAGCTAAATTTGATTCAGTAATATATAGGTATGTACATGAAATCAGATAGAAATAATTAAAACTACACAAAAGTTATTTAATAACCAAAAGGATGAACTCTAAGAAATAGGGATGCGGGACAGGGGACGAAATATTGTAGCAGTTTGCTTCTAAATAAGTGTGAGTTACATATGCATATATAAAAATGTCCATTTATTTATATGTACATAGGTATAGAATGGTGTAATTGAGCTTTAATTAAATAAATAAATTGAAGAAACACAGTATAATCAATTTACTTTTTTAGAGATTTTTGACTCTGTTACTTATTATTAATCTAAAGTTAGTTTTGTCTTTTAACTTTGTTGGAACTAATAGAAAATCTAGGCTATATTACATAGTGAGCATTATTTAATAAATTTGATATTCGTAAATAATATATTTAAATGCTGCATTGGTACCATTTAAACATATTAGATTTTACAATCGTAAAGTTTTTCCGTATTAATTAATTACCATTCAATTAATAAATTAATACACTGTTTTTACACCTCCAGAACTACATTTATAACATTTTTAACGAAATATTCCAGCAATTTAGGAATGGTGCATTTTTTAATTGCAGCCAGTGTATTATTCTACATATATCTATAAATAAATAGATATTCTTGCATATTTGTAGTTCACATTTAGTTTGGAGTAAACCATTACGATATTTCTACCAATAATTCTAAATAAATTGATGAAAATGCTTTTAAAATCCAGGATTGTACTTACGGCAATGGTGGATTGAAATGTCAGTTCCACTTTTTTGCTGAACAAATTGTATTATTTTTAATGAGAAGAAAATAGTGTATAAAGTACAACAGTTAAAGGCACTAACACTATTTGGTCAAATAATATAGTAATGATTATAAAAAAAATATATAATCGAGAAAGTCGTTTTTTTAATTCTTTTTTTATTGATTACAACTATGTCTGTTAGCTAAATCTTAAGATTGAAACTTTAAGTTATGTTTGACATTTATTGACAAGGTTGATATTTCAAATTGCATTTGATATTTATCGACGTGTCTTAGAATAGTATAGAATAGGTTTATCATTACAGGGCTTCGATAGGAAGAAATGCAAACGTCGAAACAGAATAAAGGGCGAATAGTTTTGGGTGCACCCCACTTACGAGAGATCGTTTACTATTTATAATTTATTATTTAACATTTATTATTTATCATTCACTATTTATAATTTTTTTTGGGAGAAACATTCTTTATGGACATCAATCATATGGAGATCAAAATCTCAATGGGCGATAGTGTGGGACTCGCCAAAGTTTGGTACCCACTTAAAACTCCTCCTTCTCTCGCTGCTGTGCCATCCGAACTGTCGTTGGGGTTAGCTTTGTTTCTAGCCTCCCTTACTTTGTCCATCTCTTGTTTCTCTCGCTGACATTACATTCCAAATGTAGCTACTAACTGTTCTCCAATTAGCTTCACTCTCCAGCATGAGCTATATCATATTATTTTTGCTTATTTCCTGGTATAATTCTCCTACCAGCGTTCTCCTATATGTCGCACACTTGTTACATTCAATTAACTTGAGTTTCGGCGTTCCCTCCATTCTGCAATCTCGGCATGAGTCATTCTCTACTAATTTGAATCTCTTTAGGTGGCTTTTAAAGTTACCATGACCCGAAAGGAATTGTACTAGGTAGTAATCCTCTGTTCTGAATTTGTACCTCAGTCTTGGTTGTATGTCTCTGGTCGAGAGTCCATGCCGCTGAAGAGCCCCAAGCTTCCAACTTCCTCTGCTATTTCCTCTTTTGCCAAGAGAGGGAACGGAGGAATATCCGATATAACCTGCGCAGCCTCGGCAGACACTGTTTTCTATATGTTGATTTTCTTGGTGTTTAGCACGTTTGCCCACGCTGGGATTGCATACTGTGCCTAAGTTTGTATTACCACACACAGTATCTTGCTTCGTTTACTACCAAGTCCTCCTAAATTCGGCAACATTCTGAGTAGAGCCATAAGGTTGAGTCGGCTTTCTCCACTACTTGCCTCGCATGTGTTCCAAACGTTAGTCCGTGGTCCATGATTACGCCTAGATATCTGAACTGCTTTTTGGGGATAATTTGCTCTCCCAGCAGAGAGCTACCGAAGGTCGTTCTCCTACATCTACTCCATAATTCTTTCTAGGAATTTATTTCTTTTGCTAGGTCATCAACATAGGCATTCGTAGTGGCTCTCTCTATTAGCTGCTTGCGATACCTGATCTTTTGCAATATCCTACAGGATTGGCCCCAACGCCAAACCTTGCGGTATCCTGGTGTTTATTTTTCATGGCTTTCATGGCTGTCTTGCAGGATAGCATGATTCTTGTCATGTAGACGTAGTCTTCAACGATGTTAACAAGATACTTTGGTATGCTACTTCTTTTCATCGCGACAATTATTCGGCTCCAAAATGCGGAATTAAATGCGTTCCTGATATTTAACGCTATCATCGCTATCCATTTCCTTGTAGCTTTTAGTATTCTGGTAATAGTCGACTTTTGCTCCACGAAGCCGATATGGTTTTCCGACAACCTCCCTTTCTTAGCTCTTTTTTCAACCGGCTTTTAATCAATCCCTCGTATGTTTTGTCTAGTATACTAAGTAGACAGATAGGTCTAAAAGTTGGGGGTGTATCACAGTATCAGTACAAACTGGTTCATAATTCCAGATTCAGTTGCAAAAACTGCCTATTTTTGTAGAGGTCGGTATAATAATATACTTTAACTATTTCAGTGGTTAGAGTATCTTTAATTAGATACTCTTATCCAAACATGTTAGGACGAACATCATAGGAAAATTTGAATTGCAGCTGCTACTTTCCACATAGGTTTACTAATCAGCTGTAATACAGCTAAGCGCGCATACACATAGTGGTTGGCGGTAGCTGGTTCATTAAATATATTCATTTGATGATGATTACTTTTTCCTCTTTGCTATAAATAATTGGCATGGTAACCGAATGAAGGTTTACGATTTATTGAGTGGTTGCTAACGTCAGAACGGGCATTTAATTTTACCGTCTTTTATCTTGGTCTATTACTTGGTATCGTAGTAAGCTAGCGTATATTTAACGTAAACTATTTTTGGTAGAATCCCCGATGAACCTTGCGATGCATAAAATCCGGCTGAAAAATTACGAGATCTACGGTCAAGCTTATGTACAAAATCTTTTACCATATCGGTTTAATATAAATTGAAATACCACAATCATCATATCATGATAATTCTTTTAATTCATATATATTAATATACAGTCTTATTTGGATATAGTACGAAAAAAAAATTAGGTGAAAGAAACGCATGAGTAATGCCTAAATACAAAATATTATGGTTCTATGTGCACGTAGTAACGAGAAAATGATTTTTCTTTATTCGAGTCCGACTCTGTCTTAGTTAACATATGGAAATCACCGGCAGTCGCTGAAGCAGCGTTCGGATATCCATTTAGTATGCACATAGCATTCACCGTCATTACACGCAATTGCAATGGCATCCTATACGAATATCGAATACACCGATATGATTTTGATTTATGGCGAAACAGGACAAAATAGTCTTGCGGCAGAAAATTTGTCGCCCTGATATTGAAAATGTCGAAGATCTGCGAAATCGCATTTATGTTGCAGCTCAACGCATTCGCGAAGACATGGTAAATTTTACTCGTGTGCATAATAACTTTCGTCGCCGAATTGATGCCTGTATTAGAGCTCACGGTGGACATTTCGAACATTTTTTACATTAATAAATTATTTTGTCCTGTTTCGCCTAGATCGGTCCTTGTTAGGACCACCACAAATTTCATAAAAAGAAAAAGAATGTATAACTACAAATAACTCAAAACCCGACATTTCGGATGCATTAACTTTAAACATTAAGAACGCAAATCATATGGTTATCGGCATATTCAATGTAAACACATAAACACTTCGACATCAGCTGTACGACAGACTAATGCATTTCAATAGACTATTCACTATTCATAGCATATACATTGCTTTATCGCTTTTTATTTGCATCTGGGTTAACTTTGATTCATCAGCGGTATTTGTATAATATAGGAGAAACAAAGATATGGATCGGCTTTACCTGCATTTTGGGCCCTAAAATTTGAACAAAATGTATATGTTACAAATAAATTTCTTTTTAAATTTTCAGTAACACATTGATAGGTAGTCTTCAGATTTCGGTAGCTTACGTGCTATTTACAGGTAACCCTGTATATGCAAATGTCTTAAAAGTTTACTATCTTTTAACTCATCCATTTGTATATATACATCTACAGTTTGTGTCAGATTAATGCCGTTTTCTTGTAAGTAAGTAAATCCGTTATTAATTAATTTGCCTTGATATCTATCCATTTTGGTGCGATTTACTGTAAGGATTTTGTTGAAGTGCTAGAAGTTTCTAAATTTTAATTTGTTAAACCAATCTGTCAACGATTTCCCGATTGAAGAGAAAATAATTAAACTAGGTACTTTGTTTACTCACTTTGAAGGAAAATTATTAATAAAAAAAAATAGTTATTTAATGAAACAATTGCCTATACTTAATGAAACAAGAAGTTAATCATACCTGCAATTTTCAGGTCAAATTTCCCATACCTTTATAGTTTTTTCAAGGTTTTATTATTCATTTATTAGTTACTTTGTTGTGAAACATGGCAGTACACTAAAAGGTAAGGTTAAACCAGAGCAAATTATAATTTGATAAAGGATGATAATCAAAAAGTAAACATGGTTAAGCAAATTTACCATCCAAATTTACATCAAATATTAACTTTAATAACTTAATCACAAATAAGTATCTAAAATTTTTCACAAGTAAATTTGAATCTGTAAGTTCAGCTAACTTAAAATCGAATGTCTCAAGTGCATGAATCTAATGTTAGCTACCAACCCGTACCAACATACAAAGAGAAACGTCTATTTTTCACCCACAAATGGTTGCTATCCGCTGCTCTATACCCACATTGCGCTGCGTTAAAGGTGCATATAATATTTTACCCCTAGAAGTCCCAGGAATTTCACCGTTATCAATGGCACTGATACTGCCAATAACCTCAACGACATGGACGAAATAATCAAAAAATTACAACTTACCCCTTTATTAACGTCTTCTTTCTCCAAACTCAAGGACAAAACATAAAATCATGATAGATGTAACGTTATTTTTGCAACGGTAGTTGCATCGGGCAAACTAGACAAAAACTTAGAAATATGATATCTATGAACAAGAGTAACGTTGGTAACTTACGTTGAATATAATCAAATTTTATTGAAATGTGTAATATTTACAAGAAAAATTGGGATTTCATTAATAGAAAATATATTGATAACTTAAGTTATCTTTGGTTTTTAAGATTTGCTCTTTCAGTATTTACCATTCTTTCACTTAAGCGTTAGAACTAAAGTTCGCCACTTTCCGTGCGCTCCACGAAATTAATAGAGATTAAATGGACTCGTACTATTTTTGTGAAGTGCAGGCAAAGCGGTGAACTTTATTTTTTGCATTACACAGTATCAGCGCAAAGGTCTACACCATAGCGGAACACTTTTACTTCTTTACTTTCAAAGTAATCATGTTTGCTGTTTCTCTATACATAATTAGAAACCAACAATTGTTCCAAAATGTTTGTCTCATCGTTGTCCTATTCGCGTCAATTCGTAAATGTTATTTCAAAATTTCAGGTGTCCAAAAGTGTCATTATTTGCCCAAATATGAACAAACGTAATAAAAAAATGTTCGATTTAGAGATTCCAAATCCAAAATATCATTCGCAAATGTTAACCATTGTTTTTTCTTACATTTGTTTTTTAAATACGCGCTGTTCGCTCTTGGGCTATTTTCGTATTTTCGTAATTGAAAATGTTATTAGTGGAGCCATACCGAATTGAAAAGTTAGAAAATATATCTGATTTTTTTAAGCTAAAAAAATTTTCTAAAACCATTTTTAAAACCTCAAATACGCTCCGCCAAAAAAGTATCGCATAAACTAAAAAAGGGCATTTATAAACCAAGATATTTTTATACGTTTACAAAAAGTTTGCCTCGTGTATGTGAACTATAAAAACACTAACAAAATCATGGAACATAGTTTTTTTACTTTTTTTTTCTAAAAGAACACATTTAGAAAAATGCATATGTGTAAGGTTTGTTCAGTTGTTTATTGAAAGTCTTCCTATACGGACAAATTTTAAAGTGCGAAGTCAGAGTTCTGTACCAATGCTTTTAAAACTAAAATGAGCAATTTAACTTCAGAACAAGTGGCCGCTATAGTTGCTTTAATCGAAGATGGACGATCTCAAGCATACGTTGGTAATTTGATGAACATCAATCAGTCAAGTGTTTCTAGAGCCGTAGCCAGATATAAGGAAACAGGCAAATATAGTAGAAGACCTGTACCAGGTCGTCCAAGATATTCTACTCGCCAAGATGACCGCTATTTACTACTGCAAGCGTTACGTCGAAGACATGTAACTGCGAGACAATTGCAGAACGACTTGGCTAGAGTCAGAAATACTCGTGCGAGTACTCAAACTATTCGGAATAGGTTACGACAGAGTAGATTAAGAGCTAAAGTAGCTGTAACAGCCCCTCGTCTCACTAGGAACCACCGAGTGGCTCGCTTAAGGTTTGCCAGAGAACATGTAAATTGGAACATTAATGACTGGGCCAATATACTCTTCACAGATGAGTCAAGATTTGGTCTTTACACCTCAGATAGGCGTATCTCAGTGTACAGACGAGACGGTGAACGCTATTCGCAGTGTAATATCAGACCTAGACCTAATTTCGCCGGTGGCTCTATTATGGTTTGGGGAGGCATCTGTTTAACAGGTTACGACCTGTTAAACAGATTTAGTACCAGTAGACAGAGGTACACTGACTGCCCACAGTCAGTCAGGGCATTTTAGAAGAACATGTAGTACCATATGCGCCAATTATAGGAAACGAATTCATGTTAATGCACGATAATGCACGATCGCATGTTGCAATAATCGTCCAGGAACACCTTAATGATGTTGGTATTCCAGTTTTAGATTGGCATACGGTAAGTCCGGATATGAACTCAAAATGTTGCCCCTACGGACCTGCATGGACTAGAAAATGCTCTCCGTGACGAGTGGGAGATCAGGCTTTGGATCAGGCTTATATACGGAGGTTAATCGAATCTCTGCCAAACCGTATGCGAGCGGTCATAAGAGTCCTGGTGGCAATACTCAATATTAAAAGCTACTGTTATGACATTTTTCTTTCCAAAATTATAATTTTTTGTTTTAATAAAAATCTCAAGTATGAGTTCTTGTTTTTATTTGGCCTATATTTTATTTAAACAATCATAGAAATTATATCTTAGAGCGCATTAAAGTATATTTACAACTTTATGCTAGAAACAAAGATTATGCGATACTTTTTGATTCAAAACTAAATTATGCGATAGTTTTTTGGCGGAGTGTATTAATGTGTTATTGTTTATTCTTACATTTCTTTTCTTTTTTTTTTGATAGTAAAAAGCTCAGAGGTATTTTCTAACTTTTCAATTCAATATAGCTCCACTATTATCATTTTCAATTAAGAAAATAATCCAAGAGCTTCCTTATTTTTTCTGTACAATATTGTTTAATTTGGGGAAGTAAGCCTAGACACATGTTCAAGAAACTTCAAAGTTTGCATACATTTGGGGAATACAGGACAATTGTTGACTCTGTTAGAAAATGAAGGGCATACAAATGGGGATAATATTATTTGCACCCATTGCTTTAGAATAGAATAATGAGAAGAATGCTAATGTTAATCTAGTGTGTAGTCCCAACTGCTGTAGATGATTTGACGGTAACAAATAAAATAGTACCAAAATGTAAAAATAATAGCAAATTTTACATTTTGGTACATATGCACACGTCGCAAAACACTAATAACATAAAATGAACAATTTTCTCAGCCGGCTGGAAGATAAATTTGCTATACGTTATTTGATGCAAGAGACTATTATTTTCTCACCTAGGTGAGAAAGTAAGTTATGTAATTTTTTTTATTATAGAATTGTACAGACGGATATGATATTATTGACAAACGGCATTAGTACATTCGACACAGTGTGAATGAATTTAGAGGATTAATTAAATAAATAGGACTGGCTGAAGAAAAATAGTTACAAAAGTACTTTTGCAGACTTTGGGATCGTCTAATAATATTTGGTCGTGGTCTGCAAGAGATCACTTTTTACATTAGTCTCACATATACCATTTTGTTAAATGAGAATGAAAAGTTAATGCCTATCATATTCTTGTTCGCTAAGCAATTGCAAATCAGTCGGATATAATTGGATTAGCCGAAAGAAATATTACAACTAAAATTTAATTGATACCGCGCTATTTGATTGGCTGTCGCCCGTCTGATTAGATCGGAATTTACTGGGCGAACAAAATTATTTTTTCCTAAACAGGCATAGCTTTCCAGTGATTCGCATTCAAAATTTAACGGATTTTTAATTACCTGTATTGAATACCGAAACGACGTAAATTCTATCTATTATTTTTGTTTTATCCCGGTTTCTTACGTCTTTCTTAATTTACTTTGCGGAAACGATGATATTAAGTAAGAATAAATATTTTCTGAAAGTTTATTTGATTGATTGTCTAGAAAAATGATGTTCCATTAATGGGACGCTGGCGAAATATAGTTGCAAAAATATCATCCAGAATTAGAACATCACACTGTTGCATATTCTAGTTTCTTCTTTTTTCTCCATAAAACGCATTACCTTGACAGGTTTGCCGTGGATGTATATTTTTGAAGGATGTCCTCCATAATATCCTGCCATCGTTTTATTCAAAGAAAGCTTTGAATAGGAAACTGCAGAGTTTTTGAAGTCTTTTTCAAATAATCGAAGTATTTCTCTAATAACACTGCGCAGGCTTTCACGCCCGATATAACCTTTACTGCTATTAACTTCTTCCGGGTTTTCAGAATAATCTACTATGAAACCCAGAAGAAGTTAATGGTAGTATTTCTAGTAATTTTGGCGTTTTTATTCATTTTTGCATTATCGTTAGGATGTAAATATCTTTTATGTCTTTTAATCTATTTCTTGCTATGGAATGGTATGTAAGCAAATATTTTCTTGCTTGAAAATGGTACCTGGATAAAAGTAAGATTCTAATGAATATTTTTATTTCTGTATTATTAACTTAGAAATGAGTAACGTTTCTTCATCGGGCATAAAGAATACTATTCTCAACGATGAGATCAATAACATTATAAGAAAAATTTTGTTCAAACACTGCTACTTCATTTTTGTCTTTCAGATGCATATTCGTATCTTTTACATTGTTAGTCTGAGTTAGTCATTATGGAGTAGATAGTATGATGCGTTGATCACTTGGGCGATTTGATGCTTCTCAAACACGTTGTTGAAGATGGGGATATAGATATGGTAGGCCGATTTTCTTCCATCAGCAAGCACGATTTTGGGAAAATATAATGAGATCTTCTTCATCAATGTCCTTACAAAAAAAGATCAAAGTGCGAAATTCAAAATTTACAGCTACGTCAGCAAGTTCATCTTCCATGTTATTCTCAACGATATCTTCTTCATCTGCAATAATATCTGATTTAAGGAGTCACCTTCTTATTGTCCATAATCCTAAACTCATTGAATACACCACTCAATGTTTCTGATACATCTTTTCAATTTGTTTGTATTTTCTAATGTTTGGTTTATCGCACTCGTTTTGTTTTAACACTTTTGACCGTGGTACCAAACTTTTGTTTTACGTAGTAGTATGTACGCAAATTCCATTATTGTAACAGCTAGGATCCAATTATTTCTTAAAGTTAATATCTTTAGTTATTTCTTAAAATAAATTAAGAAATTAAGAAAGTTAATTTCTTAATGTTGTATATGAACGGAGTATATTTCGTACCTTTCGACAAGTCCATATTTTACACAAATTGTTTAATTATAATATTCTAATCAAAGCGTAACATAACAAATTTTTGCAGAAGTATTTATCTATATACATTTCGATGGGGATATATATCCCGAAAACACTACGATAAATTCTTTTTACATTTCGTACTTGCTACTCACTATTTCGATTGCCTTCTTAATTTAATTTATTTTAATGTTACGTACTTTCTCTTGTCTCCCCTTTCCCCTCTTTTTTTTCCTTTAATATTATGTAAATTTGACCGAGGTTACTTTTTCGTGTTAATAATATTTTACAATATTTATAGAGTTTTCAGCACTTCTGCAAGTGTCATATGGTTGATCATATGATCAATTTAAGTACAAACTTTCGTTGATATGTATGTTTACATGACTTGTTTGTGAATTTCATTTGTGTCTGTAGTATGATAAAAGGTATTGTACAGAAATATATAATGTACAGCAAAATGTGCAGCAAAAATACATATAGTATTTGTTGCACTCCTTACCCTTCGAGAGCAAGAATAATAGCTCTGAATACAATGATTGATAAGGTGAAGTTGGGTGGAGATGGTCAATATTTTGGAAACTACATTAACTGTGAATTACTGATAAAGCTTAAAATATTTTTTCTTGTGCTTGTACTAGATGAATAATCACACTAACAACACAACACACTAACAAAACTACTACTTCAAAAAATAAAGTATTTCTGTTTTTTAATTATGATAAAAGTCTAAATTGGCCATTTATTCATTTGGGTAAGTAGACTAATACAATATGGGATAAATGGCCGCAGCGTATACATATATAGGTAAAATAAACTAAATTTAATTGCAAAAATTATTTGCAATTAAAATTGAAAATAATTGCAAATAGACATTAATAGAATTATTCTATTAATGTCTATTTGCTCTTCTTCTTTTTGAACGATGTTTTAGCACACATTTGACACTTGTTATAAAGGAAGAACAGTTTCTACGGAATCATCTTTTGTAGATTATACATTCTATCAAATTGTCATTCTTTCACGTGCCATTATAACTTTCTTCTAAATTGCCACTTTCCTCTTTGTAGTCACCATTCTTATCTGAAATTTTCTTCGTTGTTTATTTAGTGTTCTTTGCGGCTTTATTTTTCACAACTGCAATATCTTCAGGGATTTTAATACAGCAGTCAGAGCTATTGGTCGTTTCTTCGCGGATGTAATTAATATGGGAGCGGGTTTATTTGGGACAAATGTACTTGCCACCAAGATTCAGTAGTTGCCTGGTTATATAATGATGTTTTATTCATAGGAGTACTTGCAGATTGATTAGATCCGTTTCACGATTCACCTTATTCCCAGGTCTGTTATCAAATACCGTGTAAGGATGATTGGGTATGCAATCAGGATTGTAGAGAAATATTACCATGGCACTGAAGTTTGACATTGCTTTTCCAGCTACAGCTGACTTTCCCCAATTTTATGCTAGTTCGTTAAATTATAATCGTCTTATTTTTCGTTCCTGGTCTTCTGGTATTCCTCTGCGAGTTTGATAGAGTGACCATCTTGAATTAACAACGTCTACCCTTTACGTTTATGTGGAAGAAAGTGATTTAATCATTGCAAGAAGATCTCTTCGGTTACATATGCTGACTTTTAGGGTGTTATATCATCGACCTGACCGGCATTGAATTAATCCACTCTGCGCTAACATTCTTATCTTTGAAGATTCTTGTTGACGGAAGAAAGAGCCTTTGGAATTGCAGCAGATGATGCATAAGATGGTGTTGCCCTTTTCCCTTGATGTTGGCCATAACATGGACAGAGCGATAATTTAATTGTAGACCGCTTTCGTCGATATTGAAGATGTCAAAGCCTTCTAGTTACAAGCATAACCAGGTTTTCCAATGTCTGTCACCGTAATAGGAAAATCTAACTTTTGGGACTTTTAATGTACTAATTTTGTTTTATTAATCTCCCCAACATATTACCCGGTACCGTTTTACTGGTTGTTGAGATGTTGTTCCTTAACTTTCCTTTAACCATTTTTCTGGAAATACCATAATTTTTTGAGGCATTATTTACGAATTTCTTATATCATCCATATTTCGTTGGCACTGTTCTTGTGTTAACAAAGATAAAACATAATGAAATACGACTGTAAGAAATTGTGACCCTCTATTCCGACTACCATGATGGGTGATAACCATCTATCCTAAATCTGAGGAAGAAATGCCTACGTGCCAAACAAAATCCACTGCGTGCTATGATAGCCATTTGTCATATTAACATAGAATTCACGGGCACGTTATCAACTACATTACACGGACTCTCTGGGATAATACTTAGGTCTTCGATGTTGAAGTGGTGTCTTGTATTAGTATTGTTTGGTTACGTGACAACAGTACGCAAAACATACTGATATTGCCACTCTTAACCACTGATTCAAAATCTTAAGCCTACGTGGTTACTTATGAAATAAAATATTAAAAATAAGAGTTGATACATATGATTCATGCATGAAGTTAAGGATAACGCAGGCATTCTGGAGGGCAATACTTAGTGCGTTAAGAAAAGCGCAGAACACCTTTTACAAACGATTGAGCAAATATACCCAGAAGGAAAGAAGGAATTAAGAGCGTACACTTGGTAGATAAATAATTACCGTCTTTCTTTTGTTTTCATTTTGATCTTAAATGGATACTGCGGCAGATATATTTATATCACTTATTACTAACCTGTATGGGCTTTTTATTAAAATACTATCCTATACTAAAAATCCATTACCATTACAATTCTTTTTTTTATTAATAGAATAAATGTTTCTAATCTAGTCCTTCGTCACTATAGATAGCACAGCGTATAGATCCTGCTAGCTAAAATACATAATACTTTCACTTCCTCTTAATACATATAGCGTTGTTTAAAAAAATTGTTTCGGGTATTTGAATTCAGTGAAATATAGACAAATATATTCGAGGATGGTATGCCATGCTCCAACTTTTTTGAATCATCCAAATAATAGGATTTGTTGGACTCTGCAAAATATGTCTCTGCCAAGCATTTTTTGTAGTTTTGAAAAAGAAAGAAGTCGAAGGGGCCAAATCTAGCTTTTCGCTAGATTTTGTTGCCCCATCCGTGTTGTAATTGGACCAGTTTTGCTGTTGTGCCGATGAGTAGATCATGATGTAGAACTTTGTTTCTTCGCTAGGGGGAGTTTCTTTCTCTTTAGCTTAATAGTTAAATAAATCAGTATAGTACTGTCCCGTGATATGTAATTCTTCCCTTCTTCAACTAATCAACTAAGATTATGCTTTGCGAATTTCAAAAAATCGTAACCATAACGTTTCTACCCGATGGAATCGCGTACGCCTTCTTTGGTGCGCATTCGTTGATAGAAATCAATTTTGTCAACTTAGTTTTAGTTTCTGGCGCGTTGCAATGTATTCATGTCTCATTTACAGTCACATTACGCCACAGAAACTAAGTTGTATTGCGTTTGGACAAGTTCAAACATACTTCCGTTATGTTTGGACGCTTATCTGCTGCTTATACGTGGAAGTTATCACGCATTCCGTTTTTAATCAATCGTCAGCAAACGCGGCGCCTATCTCATCGATAATTTTCTTATACTTATTGTTTCATGCTGGTTGTTTTGCATCTGTTTAATTAAGATGTTTACCATATCAGCAATCTTTCTAATCTTCACTCGGCGGTCTGCTAAAACTTTATTAACCATATCGTCCGTAGTCACCTTAATGAAACAACCTAACCATTCCTCACCAAAGATCGATGTCTGGCAATGCATAAATTCATTAAATCACTACCCGATGGTTGTTATCGAAGATACATCGTCCTTTCTGGTATAATTGTCCAAAGAGTTATATTATAACTCTTTGGAATTTTATAACTTATAAAATTTAGTTAATCTATTGACTTCGGCAAAAACAGAAAAGGTTCGAGTTACGCCATACATCCGTGGACGAATTTTCCTGTAATATTAGTTACTTAGTAGACTAGTCATAATTTAGTACTAGTAATGTGCTTAATTTTGGAAAATTATCATGCAAACATCGCAAATATTAAATTTGTTATATAAAACAAACACAATTTTAAAATCGTTGCTAAAAGTTGTCAATTATTTAAAATAAATAAATAAAAATAAATATGAAAATACCATATCACAACTGATGCAAAGAAATCTTGCCGATACATATAAATGGTGTCAAAATGCCTGCCCGCAAACCCGAAAAAGATTGCAATTGCTCTTTTCACAAAGAGAAGGAAAGTCTGCCTAAAAGGACCCTGAATCGAGGGAAAAACGATTAGCTTCACCGATGAAGTTAAATCGGGAGTCACGTTCGACGAGAAATTAACGTGGAACTCCGACATGTCCAACTTACAGAAAAAAAGCTATTGTGTATTAATATTCGGCAGGCCACCTGGTAAGAACTGAGGTTTTAAGTCTCAAATAATCTTTCGATCATACATAGCAATAATTAAACGCATGATCACTTCAGCTTCCGTGGTTTGTACAATTGTACAATTGTGATTAGCTTTATAAAGTGATTTGAAGTCGTACTGAGTGGACATCCGGTCAGCGCCAAAGTAAAAGTAAAAAAGGTACCCAGACATGGACACGGGCGGCTCAAGAATAGAAGATCTTGAAACAAGTATATGCATTAGTGGACCTAACTATCATTTTGAAATGCTTACTTAAGACTTAATACTTAATACTTAAGACTCTACACAAACATGTTTCAAGCAGAGACCTCAGCTTTGAACTTGTGCGTTATAAAGAACCTCGATAGTGAGAACCAGTGAGAGTCGAGCAGTTTTAAAGACCATCAAAGCCTACTCATACGAATCTGGTATGATTAACGAAAAAAAAAAAAAATTTAAGGCATAAACCACGTTACTTTGCGATGGGTTCCAAGCAATTAAGGTACCGATGGTAATGAAAAGGCAGAAAACTGGCTAAAGAAGTAGCTAATATGCATTTCATTGATCCTAACCCCTTTTGTGGCCACAAGAGAGCCGCATAAAATAAGTAGTTAAAACATGGGAGGATGTTCCAGAACAAAAACAGGCAAAAGCATTCATATCAGTCTCGCCTAAAACAATAAAAGTTCAGCAAAAAATTAAATATGATCTATTCAATCTAGGAAAAACTGAAGATGAAATCTGTCTAGAAAATCTGGAGGCAGCAGAACACGTTTTATGGAAATGTGTTGCCATCAGTCGCACTCGACAACATTATTTCAGTAAACAATTTTTGACATCTAGCGAACTGAAGGATGAAGCTCCCGGAGTAATATTAAGGTTTATTAAGAGTCTTCGCATACTTTAACATATATAAGGGTATTTTGTTACGATACATTTGTTAAGGTCGCAGTGATTAAAGGCATTTGTGCCATTGCTCAATGATACTAATACTATCCTAACAATAGGTTTGATGAAGGGGCATTTTGTGCATCTTGAAACTTCACTAAGGTTAGAACGAATAACGAACAATAAAGAATAGAACCCTTATTCTGTCGAATATATTTTTACTTAATTCCCTATATGCAGTTGCGCAAGCAGTAGCGTATAGCTTTGGGATATACTTCTCTTTGTTTCTATTTATTAGATGAATTGGATAAATTAGGGTGAATATAAAGATTGGCAATTACATTTTAATTACTCCAATAAAACAAATAATTAGTTTGACGTTTAATAAATTTTATGAAATGCAAAGCATGGATTTGTCGATAACGACGTAACCATATCATATTTGATTTAATCCCAGACAATAATCTTTTTTAATCAGAGTAATTGAAAATGGCACGTGAAATGAGATTTTAACTTTATGTAAATAAAAATTATTATTAATATATAGTAAATAATTTTGTTAGTTTAGTGCGTTTTTATTCCTTAATAATTATAACCAGCAAGATGAAGAGCGAATGCAGAGATTCAAGGTGATAAACTAGATTCTACTGCTTATAAAAATGTTGTCAGTTTAGGATATAAATTGTGTAATGTAAACTAGGTAGTGCATATGTGAATTTAGAAGATGAGGAAATTTCTGTATCGTTTGATGTTTGTTCACTCTTTCCTAGCGTACCGATTCCAGAAACGATAGAATATTTGGTCAAGTTCTTAAAACTTTATAACATTGAAGATGTCAACATTGCGGAATACAAAAGATAAACTTCACTATGCACGAATCAAAATTGATTTCAAATGGACAACTAATATTATGAACGATCACAAGATGGGAAATCTATTGTTTTTTTTTCTTTACAGTTAACTTGTTCATTTGTTCATAAAAGTCTACGAAAAAGAATACCGTATACCTTCCAGAGTCTGGCTTAGGTTTCAAAATTTTCGCAACGTTGATACGAGGATGGTTCAAGAAGTCTCTAAAAAATCTAAGAGATGACACTCGTAGTATCGAAAATGGTTTATTTCTAGTAAGGATCATTAGTCACTAGACAGCTCTCAAAGTCTCAAAGAATATCTACTCTATTCACCGGATTTGGTCTGAGAGACTTCCTTTTATTTCCAAATGTGAAAAAATGGCTTGGTGTTGAACGAGGAAGTTATCGCCTAAGCAGATGTCTATTTTGAGGACCTTCTGAAATCATACATTTTGGTGGCTAAAAATGCTGGACCAACACTTGGAAAAATGGATAGAGATAAAATAATAAGATGTTGAAAACTAAATAAAGATCTACTGAAAATACTTTTTCCAAGTCCTTTTTCCAAGCACTTATTGAATGACATTCGTATTAAGAAAAACGCTATTCCAGAATTACTCGCGATTCTTTATTCAACATTTGAGAATACTACAGTAGAGGACAAACAACCAAAAAGTATCGGCAGTTTCCGCACCCCACAAGTTTAATTAATTATACAACAATTATCCACGACGGTTGTTTCGAGGACACGAATGGTTCTCATCATCAACCAGCAACCGAATTCGGTCACCGGTTGAGTTTTGCGATACTTATGTGTTATTTACCGTACTATGCCACAGTCCTCGCTATTATTTACAGCAGAGGAAGAAATGAAATATTCCTAGATAATAAATTGGTAAAATTTTTCTTGAATAAAAGTAAATAAAGAACTTAAATTTATAAAAATGTAGCTGAACATAATTGTTACTCTTCTATAGATGTTAACTGTATCCCTAAGAAAGTCGAACATATGTATTATGCGAGAAGTCCTAAGCTTTAATTCCGGTTGAAATGCGAAGAAAAAGAAAAAATTGTGAAGCTTCTCTTTCACAGAATATCGAAAGATATCGAAAAGATTTTAGGGGACTATATATGAATGTGTGTTTCAGTTTGCAAAATACACTTGAAACCTTATCAGCAGTCCGAAAGAACGAAAGATCAGAAATAGAAAGGCATGAGGTGGCTAAGATAAAGCTTAAAACAGCATATACTAACCAGATCCAAGGAGCACTGCAGCTCATTACCGCTATGGATAGTACCACAACGTATTGCACACGGGCTGCAACAGTATCATAAGTAGAAAAACGTTAATTTGGATAAATCCAGGATTGAAAATCAAAACGGGCATTGCACAAATAAATTTCGTTGTTGTTCTGTTTTTATACAGATAAAATCATCAATACTAATTTACCCTATTTCAATTATCTCAAATTATTTTTTTTGCACTGGTGGCGGTGTTGCAGCCTATGTGCGACATACGTAAACAAAACCGGGCATAATAGGAAGTTGAAAAATGTCAAAAGAACAACTTCGCCGGGAAAATTAGGTGCTTACGAAACCGTTTATATGACATTATGTTTATATGAAGAAAAACGCAAATGTGTCTTTAAACAGGAAGAAAGCTCCATTAGCCATTTAGTTTTGGCGAATTTATTAATGCAAAACGGACACATATTTACGTATAGTGTGTTACAGGGAAGAAACTTTTCTTTATGTATTGTATATTTCCTACGAGTAAGGGTAGAGCAAGGCATGTTACAATTAACGTCGTTTTCTCGTTAATGGTTGATAACGGGAATCCACGAATTACCTAAACAATTATTCCAAATTAGTCAAATTGTGTAAAGCGAGGGAAGATAGCATACGTTTTACAAAACACAAAATATCTTCTTTGTTAAAAAATAAAAGTATGTATAACATATTTATCCAAATGCTATAGAAAATAAAACACTAAATGTAAAAATCAGTCTGTCTATCTTATTTAGGGTAGTAAAGTAGGTTTATTAGACAGAATAAATAGACCTTTGACACCATTTTTCTATGTTACATTCATACCGCAGTTTTTACAAATGTTTTTATAAAATCGTTCTTCTATTTGTTTGCCAATAACTTTCGTTGAACACAACGCATTCATTTTCCATACCGCTGAAATTTTCCATTAACTGGACGAATTACCTAAAATCATGTTTTTTGACTCCGGCGAAGAAGATGTTTTTTTGGTACCACTGGTACCAGCTCACCAGCTTGCGTTCTTCAGATGAGGGACCTGGTTTTCGGTTATTTAATTTCCGGTGATTTCTGGATTGTCTTGCATGAGAGAGAATTGCATTTTGGAGGTGCCTTTCTGAGCATCCTGGTTGAAGAGTATCTGGCGCATCCATATTTTTATTCTGCCGGTTCGAACGTACCTCGTGTTTGCTCCAGCAGAAATGCATGGTCGCGTATGATATCTGGATTAAAGGGTGATATACCAGTTGCTTTAAAAGCCGATACTGCATTGTACACGGTTGCGGATTTGCCTCAAGTACCTCCTAGGAGACCGAATTGCAGACAAACGAATTTCTCACTTGAATCGGTCAATATTGCATGCTACAGCATTGACTACTTTTTCACTTGGGATTATGGCAGGTACTTTTGAAAACCGTCGCTGCAAGCACTGATTCGACTCTAGTATTCAGCTGAAGGTGTTAAAACTACGACCGAGTTTACCGAATAATTCATTTTCGGCAAGAACAGTCTGAAACAATGCAAAGTGATCACTATAGAGGACAAAGGCGGATGAAATTATTACTTTTTTGCGGAGACTAGACAGACTCGTGTTTTGTACTCTTGGGGACACCAATAGACAACACGAATCCATTCTTATGGGGCGAATAGATAGAAGTCTATCTAGTAGTATACATTATTGTTTCTGAACCACCAATCACAATTTAAAGAAAAATATGTCGAAATGAGTACCCTGATATCGATATCAACGAAGTACAAATATTATTGAAACTGATTAAATGTGGTGTTAAAAGGTATAAACAATACCTTATAAAAACAATCATAAGACATGTGGCTTCTCGATTGTAGTTATTGTATTCCTTTGTATATGTAAATATATTACGTATATTATTTCGCATTATATTTGTGATAGGAATTTCAATAGCCGCAAATTGCAGATATTGATGCTGCACAGCGTATTAGAAATAATAAAGATATTATTTCTTCGTGCAAAATGGCGTAAATATGTGCCAACTTGTTTTCTTTTTACTATCTCATAAAGAATATTATCGTTTATTGTACGCAATAAAAAAATCCGTATACTTTAATTTTTTTATATCGTTTATTTATATCGCAACTATATCAACTATTACAAAATATATATATAGTCATTTTCTAAAGCTCATTAAAGTACCTTGCTAATGGTGTATTAACATTTGTATTTCAATGAAATGCATCTACTTAAAATAGACCTCGCGAAAAAGATGTATTTCAATGTTACGGGACCTTCCACTTTGCCTGTAACTTCCCAAATGCAACTAAATAAACAATGCAAAGCACGATATATGCTTATGCCCAATTAATGTAGTGTTATAAAATATATGTCGTATAATTGTCTCAATTTTGATATTTTTGAAACTATTTCGGCGATCCACCTCATAGTGCGATGCAGAGAACTGAAAAGAAAAAAACATGTAGTTTGGGAGCAAATAATCCAGGAATTTAACAGTTTATATGGTGTATTTATCAGGACTACAGAAGTAGTCAGGCTGACGTACGACTGTAGTAAGAGATATTCGTTGTAGTAATATTCGTTCACAATATGTGATAGATCAATCATAAATATAATCTACTTTTTTTTTGTTGTATGGGCAATATTCGTAATAATAGTGCATTTTGGGTACTTCAATTACTCAATAACATATTAGGAAAATGAACTGAGTTATTAGCTGCATCATTTGTATTAGTTGGTGGAAATACTGTTATTTTAATTATCCAACTAATAACGTTTATTAGGAACTTTGTTAAGAGATTGAAATACCGGCTATAATCTGTAATGCATTCTACTCTCGTGTTTTACACTCTTCTCTCATACTTAATTTGATTTAAGCAAAAACATTAAAGTGAAAATAACATAAAGAGAAATGCAATTATTTGCCATTACCGCAAGTGCAATTACCCTTTGTTTCAATGTGATAAGGATGCGACGCCATTAACTCATTTAAAGTCGTGACCCAGCGTACATTCATGGTACTTTGTACTTGAATCTTAGTCATTCACTTCAACAGCTCCAGCGGATCGCCTGAAAGAGATGGGAGAAAGCGCATTTATTCTATGTAAATTCGCTTTAGTATTAATACACCACATCATAAATCTCATGAGAATTCCTTTCTTTCAGAGTTCCTTTGCGTAATGTTAGAAGAAAATCCGTTACGAGAATGCTCAAACCGGGAGAATTCGACACCGGGGCGTATTCCCCTGCCAATTCTATTACTTCCGTCAACTCCCTTGCTAGTTTGCTGCGGGAAAAGATTCAGGTACGTATCTGATTGTTTGTTTATTTTTTCAATGGTCATTATTGAGAACTGTTAATGTTATTTATGATTAATGCTTGAATTTAAGAAATATCTAGCAAAATATTAGAAATATTTCTATTTTGGATACATTAATTGCCAGGATTCTGTTTAATCCATTATACAGCGTTATTCACGCTATTCGACGAGAAGTAATTACCGCTAAATTATTTGATTTTGACAAAGTTTAATTTTTAGAGTGGATAGGGAGGATCATTTTTAAATTATTATTAGTATACGCGGTGTCTCGAGAATACAAAACATATTAAAGCTGCATTTTTTTTTAATGGAACATTCTGTATATTACTTCATTTTCAGTTTTTAAGATCGAAATAAAAGTGAATATCATTAAGGTTTACTTCCTCTAAATCAACGGTTTTTGTAATATTTTATAAAAAAAAAAAATTCTTTTCGAGACCGAATTCGTAAATGTTGCACTTGCCAATGTCTTGCATACCTCTTTAAAAATTAAGACTAAATAATTGTAAGTTTTAAACGTCAATAACTTGTTTAATTTCAGTGGAACAGATTGTATTTTGTGTCACGGGTAGTGTATAGAATTTAGTTGTCTATCCAAAATTATTATGCTCTTCAATAGTTACCTATTCACCTTCTTATGAAACACGCAAACCTTCAAAATGTAGGCTGGTTTTAAATAAACGGTAATATCTTTCAAATCAAGAATTATTATTTGATTATTTGTCTATTGTCCTTTAAAAAAGCGTTTCTGTGTGAATTGTGCTTTAGTAGTAGTTTTTTCTTCTTATTATAGTATCTAAAATTATCAATTGGAGAATATTTGCAAAATTTCTTACTGGCATCACATATTTATGCTGAAAGATTTTCTAACAGAAATTATCCAAATAAGGTCGCTTTCCAACAAAGCGACCTTATTTGGATAACAAAAAAATAACAAACAAAAACACTAAAAAACCTCTAATAGAAAGCGGTCAAACCAAATTGGGTAACCAAAATTCAACCGTTTTAACAACTTGCTGAAAGATATTTTGGACAATGAATTAAATTCTGTATGTGAGTGTTACACCCAGTAGCAGAAAATGAAATCCTTGTTAATATTATTTGTTTAGAGTTTAGAGATGTTTAGAGAACAATCCATGTTTCACAACAATAAACCTGATAATAAACATAATTTTCATTAAGCTATATTCCGATTTCAATCCAAATTGATTAAGCATAATAAAATAATCAGCACAGATGGTCAGTGAACGTATGGGGCGGAATAATGGGTCGACATTGAACTGGTTACTAATTATTTTTTCCAAGAACATTTAAATGGAATATTGTTTTTAAATTTCTTTAATAAAACAATTTCCAATCTTTTTACATGGAATTCGAAGAACGATGTGGCTTCAAACGGATGGAACTCCGGCACATTTTTATCGTGGGCTACGAGAATTATAAAATCTCCATTTCCAAAACCGATAGTTTATTACACATCTCTAGCATGACTAGATAATATCAGAGAAGGTTTTTGGAAACATAAGCCCAGAAATGTTGTTAATTATTGTTTATGTTTCGAATCGGGCTGTCGTTATTTTGAACATTTGTTATAAGTAATTTTCCATGCTTCGTTTATTTTCTTCATTATTTGAACTGGTCGATAAAATTTGAAATATTTTATAAATGGGTATAATTTAAACTATGGTAAAAATTTCTAAACTGCTATTTGTTATAAATAGTTGTCAAAAATACCACAGGTGATTTAATAAATAAAAAACATTTGTTATAAAAGCAATCTACATTTTGAAAATTGCGCCTTCCATGAAAACATGAACAGCTAGTTATAGAAAAGCGCAATAATTAAAATTCGCCACTTTCCGTGCGCTTCACGGGCGTCGATGCGGTCGTTCGGGTGTGATTCGTAATATATTCGCAAGCGATCCTGTTACAGTAGTTATGCACCCAGGATGTGTTTGGTGCCCATACCTTTGGGTATTTAAAAAATTTCAAAATTCAAAAAGAAAATTTCTACTTCAGTTTTTTGAAAAATTTCGAAATTTAATTTGTTTGGAAGAAAAAGCTAACTGAATTATTAAAGTGCCAACCTTACAACCTGAAAATATATATTTAATAAAGTTAGTAATAGCTATTGCCGTGGTTATTATGGTATCAATGTTAATCACAAGAATATATACTTCATTTTGTTTGCTAAATTTGGTCCCAAGTTGGGCGCCAAATTGTTTTCGTTTTAAGAAGATTTCGAAGATAATGGATGCATTACTACCGCAATGAGATCACTTGCGGATAGATTACGACTCACACACCCGAATGGAAAGTGGCGAACTTTATTTATTAGATTGACAGCGATTTCTCTCTCAGCTATCTTAATCTATTTTTTTTATCTTGATACTTTATTCTGATAAACAACACATGCTCAGTAATTTCACATAACTAGATGCACAGTGCTCATCAGTGCCGAAAGGAAACATATTTTTACACTCTTCCTCATCGTTAGGTTCTTATTGCTCAGATGTGCTCAGAAAAAAAAGCCGCCAAAAGTATGAAGGTATACAATAATAACAGAATAGTGTTATTTTAACTCTGTTTAGGTCAAGAAATAACAGATTACTAACTACACAAAGTATAAAATATTTAATATTATAGATATAAAATTAAATCCTTTGCTATGTTAAAATTATTTTAATACCCCAATACTATTATTTGAATAATTAAGTATGTCCATAGGTAGTGTTTTTTTCCCTCTCTTTGCGTTGCTTTTACGTCAGTGATTCCATAAATACCAGGAGGAAGCTGTTTTAACATTGCCTTTCAGTTAATTGTTTCAAGGGACTTTCTTATGCGATCAACGTATAATTTGTTATTCATAAAGTATGCATGTTGTTTCTTTGTAGTTGATGGTTGCTTGAATATTAACAAGTATAGCTATTTGGAACTCAACAATGGAAATTAACTAGATGAGTAATTAATACGAAACCACCAGCGCTGTCATCTATAAATCCTATATAGTCATTAGTAGAGAGGACCAAGGCGGATGAAATTACTACTTTTTTGCAGAGACTAGATAGACTGGTATCTATTCGCCTCATGCCTCATTCGTGTTGTCTACTGGTGTCCCCGAGGGTCGACAAAACACGAGTCTGTCTAGTCTCTGCAAAAAAGTAATAATTTCATCCGCCTTTGTCTCTCTAGTCATTAGTTTTGTCAAATTTCAATTTTATAAGTTAAACACTCACAGTTCTAAAAGATCACAGGCACTAGTTCATCCGTTAAAAATTTTCAAAAAAATGAAGATATTTCAAATATGGTTAGAAAAAGCAACAATGTTATTTTATTAAACAATCCTTGAAATTCAAAAATGTAATAATAAATATGATGTTTTATTTAAAATAACAACTTCCAGTGTAACCCAAGGTATTAAATTATTAAAAATATTTTAGTTTAGCTTAGTGTAGTCTTTAGTATATTGTCAGTTCTTCAGTACTTTCCTATGTGCACTCCTATATACACGCATGTAATCCACACATTTAAACGCATAGACAAAAACACAGTATATTTGCATGTAGGTATATGTATTTAATGATATATACAATACTATTCACTTTATAGCCTATTATTATTATGTTTACACCATCTTTAATATTGATCTTGCGAGCCATAAATAGCAGTGATCATACTAGTAGTTTGCTATGTACCACTAGTTGTACATTTTACATACTTGTTGACTAATGAGACTATGGTGCGCATACGCAATTACAATCAAACCTATTGCTATACTTGTAGTTTCAAATGGGATATTCTGTAGGTTGCATTTGTTACTTTATATTTTTCAATATAGAAGTTAAGTAAAAGGCACTTTTAAATTACATTCTTTAGTGTTTTAATAACATAATTACAAAATAAAAGAGAATGCTACTCAAATCTAATTTTTACTTGCTTTTACTTGTTTGTAGATGCTTCCAGCTACACTAAGGAAAAAGCAGCCCAATGAATATAAAATTCGAGCTTTTGTCGGTTTCTTGTTCATTGTAATCGTTTTTCTAGTTGGTCTAGCGTACGTTTTGTACCAGCAAAAACTATTACAACGAGCATATTTTGAAAAGATTAAGTTCAATAAAGCTAAACGGGAGATCAAGATATTCAATTCGGAAGGCGATATTGTTATTCGAGGAAACTTGGGCACCATGATCGGTTACGATAAAGTTCATTCTTGTTTACCATCAGACAGTCGCCAGGATGGCAGTATCTGTTTTGAGTGGATGGAAAGGTCTCGTCTATACATGCAATTCTATGAATTAGATTACGAGGTGAAGTGCTATAATCTACAGTGGATGGCTTTATCAGAAGGAATAGAACCTACCGACTGCTTTGACATGTCACCAGCGAGCGTATACTGGTATGGCGGCGGTCAGCTCGCTGAATCCATATTTCAATTAAACAACGCGAATCATAATTTTGCTCCTTTCGTCACTGGGAAAATAGAAACCAACCAATGGGGCAATATCTTGAAGAGATACTTCATAAATTCTAAAGGTGCCGCGATAGTCGTAGATAATTCCACGCCCTTATATGTGTCAATTAAGAATAATACAGTAACCAATACAAAAGAACTCTGTCTTAAGGCTAAATATGATGATTTCACCTTCGTAAATCATATAACACCGTTACCACAATTGAATTATAGCATATGTACAGCAACGAATATGACCAAGTTACACTCATTCATGGCAGAGAAAAAGCTATGGGATGGTCTGAGACCAGAAGAAAGTAATATTATTCATACTTTGCTTACGGAACCTTTGTGGGAGATGACGGCAGCTACAAAGAATGACTTCTTCGAAGGTAATATTAGAGAGATTTAATAATAATCTATTAATATTAGTCTTAGAAGATAGTATAAATCCCCATGTAAGATTTTCTTTAAGCTTTGGGATATAACAATGGCAAAAATATCGATGATTCAATATTTTCAATTAATTCAACAAATTGAACGGTGTCGGTGACACTGTAAATAATTTTATTGAAAAATGCAATGAATAGGATTTAAGCTAAATACATATATCGAGAAGCGATAAGTAGGGTATTCATAAAGGAAACAATCCAAAAACTTAATCAAGTTGCCTAATTTTACGTTATCGAAGGAAGGGAGTTTTACTGAACAATCTATTTTTAGGGCTTAGTACACAGAAGCGAAAAGAAACTAATGTTATTTTTGCCAATAGATAAGATTCACTTCGCTTCTGTATCCTAAGACTAAATTGTTCGAGTGTACGTTTACAAGACTTAATGATACTTAGAGACACGCATCCTTAACTGTGAACTTTTCATGACTTTCAACAACGTTATCGGCAACTTTTCTTCTGTATGGTTCCTTTCCGTATTGTTTATGCATTTTTGACGTGTAAATTGAAGTTTAGAAAAAAAAATGTAATGTTCACATAAGTATTAATTTAAGTTCAGATATAAATTTTTATTTATTTGGCAAAAGTATTGGCGTGCTTTGCTATGCTGGCAAGTTATTTGATTAATTCGGAACGATCATTTCGAGAACTGATGAATTCTCACTGTTAACTGTACGAACGAGTTATGCGAGGAAAAAGAAATAATTCCAACAAGCCTTGTCTGTCCCTGTTCCAAAAAATATTTACAAATATACGCTGAAGCACTCAAAATGTGTGAAACTAAGCGGAAAGGTTACTGTCCGTCTAACGTCGTTTAAGATTTGCACTCTTTTTTTATTTGAGTAGTTTCGCAAGCCCTTAATTTTCGCGGCGAAGTTACGTTTTTAACTATTTTTGTAATTTATTATTATGTTCGGTTTCGTTTATATATGTGTTGTGCCACACGACAATTCAATCCTTCCGTAGTCGATAGTGAACTACGTGTTCTTTAAATCTAGTGTCTGTTGCGTCAAATATAGGCTTTAGCACAGTAGCAGCATGCGTTTTTTTTTTAAATTGGCGACCTTTTTAGAATGTTTTTTAGTGCATTTTGCGAACTGAAACACATGTTTCATAAAAACTTTGGATAATTTGGGAAGGGGAAGTTTTTTTTTTATAGCGTATTTCTGCCAGAATTCTTTATATTGGACTTTCTTAAGGATGCGATTAACATTCGCAGAAGAGTAATCATCATCAGTAATTCTATTTTAATAAATTCTAGTTTTGTTTTGAACTTCTATTCAAGGGGAATCTTACCAATCTGTTAATTGAAAAACTAATCGCGGCAATTTTTTTGTTTTTTTGTTGTCCATGTCCATATTTGATCGTACGGTTGACAACGGCAAGTAATTCTCAAAATGGTCGTTCCGGACTAATTAAATAACTTGTGTGATGCGGAGTGTACCAATACTTCAGTTGTCGCAGTACTACCTCACAGTCCTTGCTTTCATTATTTTGATTTATTTTATAAAAATGACACATAAATTCATTGATGTGCAAATTTTGCCAAATGTATTGAATTTAATATAGTTTGGAGGAAAATTGGGTATGGTTTGGATAAGTCTGAGGTGCCAATTCCCTTTAGCAGGGAACAAATTATACAAACAACCCTTTCCACCTGTAGAGATTTACTCCGTGCGAGATCTACAAATGTCCTCGTCAACTTCTTATTGAAAGTTTGTATCATGTGTGTAAGTTATTTGTATATACCCACAAATAAGTTCCACATATCACACGATTATTTATTTATGCAGGCTAATAAGAGCCATTACATTGGTCAACAAATTCCAACTTTTGATTTTTCCATAAAATAATTTTTACTAATTTCAATAGAAAACATATAAACATTTATTTTAATAAAAGGTAGATCAAGTTAGCTCGATAATTCAATTTATTTTTTTATATTTCAATGAAAAGGTTTTTTTAGATTAGATCATAATTTAATGTATATCTCAAATTATTATAATTAGAAATGTGAAGTAATACTGCTACGTCTCCTATAAACAATATCTACAGCATCTCCTCTTAACATCCAACAGTAATCTGCTAACATGACAGGATTCCATTTCCCCTGATACCGTTTTTCCATTCCCATGATGTCTTGGTGGAAGTGCTCACCGTGTGCATCGCTAACGTCGCCCATATTTTCCGGACAGAAATCCAAGTAAGAATGTAGAATGTGCACTTTAGGGGACATATTACAGCCAGCAGCGTGAAATGCTTGTAACATATCCGTTACTAAAGTTTTATAGTTGTCACCTTTTTTGTTTCCCAAGAAATTCGTGAAAACTTGTATCATGGAGAGGCAAGCTATTTTTTTCTTCAACAAAAATACCTTCTTTCAGTTTCCCTTGTGTTAATTTTGGAAACTTTTCACGAAGGTATTTAAAACCTGCACCTTCGAGATCAAAGCCTTTACAACGTTTTTCATGAGCCCAAGTTTCAGGTGGAGAGGTGGTATTATGATCTTTTCTTTCTCTACTATCTGTTGATCTGATCTGATCTCTTGATGAATCCACCTATTGCTCATTAGTAGAAACGACAAAGGTGGGTAGAACTGTTGCTCTTTTACGGCGACGTGTCTGCTCGTCTCATGAAAAAGGGTTCTTATGAAAGGGTCTCATGAAAAAAATTAAAAATATTAATTAATAACTTCCGACAGGTTTTGCCCTTAATTCGTTGGCGATTTAATATTCTCTTATAAACTATTTTCTATGGAATGAAACGTAATGTACAATTATTATTTCCTAATAGCAATATACAGGCTGATTCATTTCCGACCCCCACTATGCAAACCTAAATAAAGATTCTTATTGTTAGAGATAGAGGGAAGGTTTAAATTTGGCAAAACATGTGACAAAGGAAAAAACTTTTTGTTCTTTTACCTCTAGCATTTTTATTTGGATTTGCATAGGAAAGCTAAAAACATATTCTCGATGACACTTTTGACTTTCTAACTAATAGTATATTCGCAATTTTTATACGTGGTTTTGGTTCATTTTAGCCATCAACTTTGTTATTTTTTATCGGGGCCATATTGGATTTTGACACCGTTAGAGTTTTTCTTCTTGATTTCAGTTATGTATGTATAACATATCCATAAAACTTTTTGATGTTACGATTTGAGATTAAATGAGGCAACCATGAAATTTTAATCCCAATACAATTGTACCCCCTTTTCCTATTATTAATAACTAATAATTGAAATGTTTCACAGTTTGAAATTTCATACGGCTACTTTTTCTGAATCTTAAAACCTCGTATATAAATTCCTAATAGACCATTAGATCAAAAGTAACCTTGAAAATGTGTTTATAGTTTTTCTCTGCAAGGATAAATAATGGTATTAGAGGTTAAAGGAGAAAATTTGCATTTTTCGTTTTCTGGAAAAATCTGGAACATCATTTGTCACAGGTCCATTTTCTTTTCAAATTCATAATAAATACAAAATTTGGTAACATTATCATGTTTAAAGCAACCTTCTATCTTCAATAGTAAGCGACATCCGCATGGTGAGGGTTCGTCGTTGTATTTGAAAAATTCTGAAACTGCATAAAAATATATGAGAAGGCATATACATTTACAATTAGAACAACGACAATAAATTCGATAGTATTTTATTTTGTTGCTTGTATTTTTTATAGAGGCTGTTTCTAACTATACATATGACGTCATCGGTTTGGGTTTCCTTAAACAGGGTCACGTTCTTTTCAATGAGTTTTGGCAGGAACACATTGGCGACTTTACTGTGGATGAGGTACGGTTTCCTAAGTTTCAAGAAACTATAGAAATAATGCATAGAAGAGGCTTCAGAATCGTATTTACCATACAACCGTTTATATCGACGGAAAGTAAAAATTTCGCCGAAGCCGTCAAAAGACGCCTATTAATATCGGAAAGATTTAGTGATAGACGAATACCTGCACTGACGAGATATAAATCTTTACAAAGTGCTGGCGTCTTAGATATGACGAACAATAATACCGTCCCTTGGCTTCTCGACAAATTAAAAACCTTGCTATCTACCTTTAAGTTTGATGCTTACTATTTGGATTTGGGAACAGCTTATAATATGCCTCACTATTACCAATGCGAAAAATCTCTAATAAATCCGGACCAATATAAAACGTACTTCATCAACGGTTTGCAGAACAGCGTGAACATTTTTGGAGTTAACAGTGCAATTGAACGACCCAAAACGCCCACATTCGTCTCTTTGCCAATGTTCGAATCGTCTTGGAATGGATTGAGGAAAGTTATCCCAACCGTTTTAACCTATGGATTAATCGGATACCCATTCTTAGTGCCAGGAGCAGTCGGTGGAGATTATGAATCGGCAGAAGGAATTGGTGGAACCTATTTCAATTCTAGCCTTGATGCCAAACTTCCCAATAAAGAATTATACATTCGATGGCTTCAATTAGCTACATTTTTACCCGTAATTCGTTTTACCCATTCCCCCAATAGCTATGGCGATGAGAGTCTGTTAGAGATGGCAAAAATGATGACTATGTTACGTCAACAAACGGTAAGACTATTTCGTAAGATTTAATTGAATCGTTCACAGTTAATATTAAAAGTCATCCATCTGTTAAAATTTTTCAAGGAATGCAAATATTGCAAACATAAACATATTTCTTTGTTGCCTATGTATTTCGAACTAGAAATAGCAAAAGTTGCTTTATCAAGCAAATTTTAAAAATGAACTAGGAAATCAAAGATTTAATATATAGGGATTATATTTAAAATAAAGTTGACAGCTACCTACGGTATAATCGGAAGTCTTAGATAATTGAAAATATTTTAGTTTTATTTTTTTTTACAGATGATGTTTAGTAAAACATCATCTGTAACTATTTGATAGTTAAGAGCCGTGACATAATACATATTTAAGTAATGAAGGAATATTCACTCTTCTACCTCAAATATATCCAATCAAGGCAGGTGTGACCAGTGATGGGGAAGGTATGAAAAGCGACTAAATTTTTCTTGTGACTAGATATGCTTGTATTTATTCATCTTAAGAAAAGTTTCCTTGAGAGTTGATGAGTCCAGTAACTTTGAAAAGTTAGTCATTTTCCCTATCTTGCCTAACACTGTCTGCGATCAATCAGTATATCGATTGAAGCAATCGCCCGTGAAACACCTGTATAAAATGAAATTGAAATTGAAAAAATGCTTCCCTACTGGATAAACGGAAACCTATCCGTAAATAAACTTTCTTTGCAGAAAAATTGTTTAGAATAAGTGTTTCTTTATCTGGCAATATCCTGTCAGAGTTCCTTACAATCACACGAGGATTTCTGTTGAACAACCTCAGGTATCTTAGTGCTGTCGTCTTGTTTGGATAAATCAGAGTGACTTCAAGACAGGAATTGATCGGAAAATAGTTCTGCAGCATGAACTGGCATGTCCGAATCTTTTTTAGTTAATCTGTTCGTCTTTCTTGTGAGGCTGTTCGTTGTGGCCCTTTAACCATATTGCGTTTATGTTTATTTCATAGACTAAGGATAAAACTCTGTGGTAAATCATTATTGATTGATAAGACATTATTGATCGGTATAGTGCTGATACTACTTTCTTGCAATCTTGAGGTCGGTTAAACAATGCGCTGGGTCTAGATTTTTGCTTGCAAAGTGATAGCTTTATACCAGTGCTCATAATGGTAGTTAATGCTATGTGATAAGTAAGTATATCGAGAAGCGGCGGGGATGACATGCCCTCTGTTGCTGACGTCGGTATAAATCCTAATGCGCCCATGATACTTAGACAATTTTTATCATCACATTTTGGCTGCGAATATGGTTCTTACACTGAACTAATAAGCAATTGCGCACTAGTTAGCATTGGTTTCTTTATTGTAATATAAGTTCCTATCATTGCTCTGGGAGCGACCCTAGATTTTTTTCAGCTTTATACGACATGTTCAGCCCACTGAAGCTTCGATACAGATGTATTTGCTCTTCAAGTCTATTTCCTCTCCATCGTGGTTAGACCAAAGTGCATATACTTACAAAGTATGTTTACACGGCCAATCGGGCTAATGTCGTTCGAAAAGTTATGATTTTTCAAAATTATTCGTTAAATGGGGATGATCTATTTTCAGATGTTTGACATATGTATTGTTTGTTAATGTGCCGTATTATGTGTTAGCCCATAATTTAGACTTTATGGTGAGAGTTTTCCTGACGAATAAATAAATAAATTGTCATTGTTCTTCATATGATGAAATTGAATGGCTATTAGCAGGTAATTTTACTCAGCAATTGTCATTTACATGAACTATGTTTCAAATTTCAATCCTCCATGAGTCCAGTATCGTACTTAAAGAAACTAATTAAGCGCTTAATTTGTAGGTTACGCCTGCTTTAAAGAAGTACGTTGGCGTAGCTTTGGAGTATGGAATGCCGCTTGCAAGACCATTGTGGATGTTGGACGCCAACGATGTATCTTGTCATACAGCTGCTGACGAGTTTTCCATTGGCGACGATCTTATAGTAGCTCCAATATTACACCCAGGTGTTAAGGAGAGAGATGTGTATTTGCCAGCGGGTGTCTGGAAAGATGGCATTGATGGTAGTTTGAGAAAAGGAAATCGTTGGATTCACGATTACCGCGTAGAACAAGATCAGGTCGCGTATTTCATAAAAATGCCAGATGATACTCGGTTTTAAGCAATATGTTTCAGTATTTTTACTCTATATATTATTTATAAGAGCGATGTGATAATCTCCCTAATACATAATGTTAAATGTGTTTAGCCTGGTATTATTATTGTGTCTTATCTGTAGGCTTTCAATAGGTTAATACAAATTACTGCCACAACATAGCATATACATCATTATGCTATGTTATCGCAGTTTACTCTATGAATATTAGAATATAAGAATTTGAAATGTGTTTTTGAGATTTTAATAAACGACCCATACGTTACAACAGTTATTTTTGTAGCCGATCCATTAAGTGTTTTCAGTGCAAATGCAATGTGCCAATTTCACTTCGAAGATATTTCTTTTTATTTGTTAATCATATTACTCTTGTAATATGATTAACAAATATTCTCCATGATCTAGAACATACCTCCTAAAATTATTAACTACGAATAAAATTGAAAAATCGTTTTTTTCTTGATTTTATCAATGTAATTACATTTAATTAATGGTATAAGAATCAAGACACCGGGGAGAGTCGAACCTACGATTCGCGTTTGTCGAACGAATGCACTACACTACCGAATCCGGTAAGAGCGAATCCTTTTTAATACCTATATTTCTACGTATAAACATATAGATCTGTATGATGTATACGCTCGTTGATATGTGTTCATTATAATTTCAAATCAGAATCTGACAAAACTCTCAAACTTTTACGCAAGGAATTTAAATTGATCTGTTGATTATCAACGGTAATATTAATTTTGCTGCAAAATGAATTGTTATCTCGTATTTTAAAAATTAGATCAGTCTTTTTAGGAATAAAATGCAATGAGATTTCCTCTGACAAGTTCCTCAAACAATTGATATCCAAATTCACTCGAACACACGTATCCTTCACAGAGGACTCTGGAAAAGAACAATATAACTGAGTGTCGGGTATATTGGAGACTTTTACAATGACGCAGGCACTCCACTCTGTTAAAGGGGTAATTAGAAAATAAAATCGGTCCAGTAATAAATCCTTCGGCAATTCCGGAGTTAGTAGCTGCAGGCGCAGAGCGACAACCACCGACCACAATGCTCTGACTTCTCTTAGCTAGATAGCTGTAAATCAAGGTTGCTGACTGTGATTTTAAACCAATATGAGATAAAGCAGCGTATAGCATTCTATGATTAACTGTATCAAATGCTTTAGTATAATCAAGAGAACTCAGCAACGTCAAATTACCTTTATCCGTTTCTTATAACATGAGGCAGCGCCGTTTCATAGCTAAAATGTTTTCTAAATCTAGATCGTGAGGGGCAAAATATTATTTTTAGTAACATATTGTCTAAGCTGCTCCTCCATACCTCCCTCAGCAACCTTAGAAAAAACCGGGAGGATGCAGATTACCACAGTCGCCCGTCAGATTTCTTTGGAATGGGAATAACCAGAGATCGCTTTCAGAAATCAGGAAAGCAAACAAATATTAACAATTCAAAAATTAATAGGGGTAATGATACGCCACAAATTAACGGAAAGCAGCGGAGCAACTTAAAGCACGTTAATTTAGTACGTTATTCGTACTAAACATTATTGCAAAAACAATTTCCACTTGCAGCTAAAGATTTGTTTGCTCGATATAGTCTAAATTGAACCTGGATATCGGAGGTGTGCTTATTGCTTATTTTGCTAAGTTCATAACTCTTGAATGTCTTTTTAGATGCTTTCGATCACCGGTTAGAGCATTTATGATCTATCTCTTAGTGTATTAAATTTTTGTGTATCAAATTATGTGAATAACAATATGTTATCTTCAAAGTTATAATACATACCCTAATCCCTGTATTTAAACACCAAAATAGATATTGGTGGTTTTCATCCCTCCAATAGTGCATATCATGTAGCGACTTGATCTTCAACAACATTTAAGGGTCGGAAGTTTCTCGGAAAATAAAAAGTAACGTTAAATTATCAATTATTTTACTTACACTAACACCAATTTTTTGTTAGGGATTTGTCTATACGGATTTTGAGGGTTGAATACTGGAAGGTGTTGCAAGTTCCTGGGCACTACCTTCTTGAACATGGTCCGAATCTGGAATCTTGGCCTGTATTGTACTAATGTGTATCGAAGTAGATGGTACTGATATTGTTGGATGGTTGGTTCTTATATGTTTGTTCAAATTAGAATTCGTCGATTCATATGAGAAGTTGCGTTTGCAAATACTTTCCCCAGGTATGGCAGTTATACATGAACGAAGCTGGGCATAATACCACATTAGAAAAACTTCATCGCTTCCGAAAATATGTACATAAAAAGTAACACAAAAGTAGAGAGAACGGACGGTTGTCGTATTCAATTCTATTTGATTTGTCGTAGTAAGACTGCACATGTTTAACGTTTCATCTTGATAAAAGAACCTTCCGTCTCTCTTTTTGCATTTTTTCGCAGACCTAAGTTTTAGGGTATGTAGGCGGTAAAAGTAGGTAGGTATTCGTAAATAATATCTTCTCGAAAGTAGGTATAGAACAAGTACGTTAGATGTAGGGGTTTCTCATATCTTTCGGTCACCGGTCGAGAATGGACATCTCATGCATTCTCGAAAGACCCGAATAAATGAATTCATTAATCCTGTGAGGTGTCGAGTGTGCTGATACTTTTGTATTATTTGCTGTTTCTGAATAGATGTTTATTTATTTTAATCTCGAATGATTATCTACATCTGGTGTAACGCAGGCGAGCGATGAAGTAATATCATAAGTCATAAGTGCTTCATTGTTAGCATATGTATTCATAATATGCATATTCATATACATATTCTCTGTGCTTTGTGCTTTGACTATGGATTTATAATATTAATAATAACTAATTGCTAACGTTTCTATATTTGTTCCTAAGCAGTTGTCGATATTAAATAATATGTATAACGTTTCGTATCGTACCACGTTATACCATGTTGTAATGTTGTAAATAATCGGTTGTATGGTTGTAAATAATGGTTGTTTGAACAACACAGGAGCCGGTAGAGCAGTTGTTTAAAAATAAGCGTTAGTTGCAAGGATATATCCTCCATTTCCATAGGTTAATGTTTATTATGTTACAACAAAAATAAAAATAGAAACATTATGCACATCTTTCCAAGCTAACTATTTATTTTTTAATTGCAGAACGACGCGATGGTATCTGTTAGCATGTGTGTTTAAAATACCGACCCATCTCTACTTCTGTTTAAAATACCCAACCACGACCCACCTCTAATAGAATTAGCCACCTTCAAATTTATGTATTTAGGTTATGTTTTAATTAAATTAAAATTTAATTATTAATTTAGTCATTTTTATCTTAAAATAATGGTTTTTCTTTTACTATTACTTCTTATTACAATATCTAATAGTACACAGTTTGATTCTCAAGGTTATATACTTTACTGTCCATGCATGGGTAAATTACAAATTCATATATGTAAGTTTTGTAAAGCATTAGGAACTTGTTTTTTGATTTAAGGACGCTTCGGAAATCAAGCCGACCATTTCCTAGGTGCATTGGGTTTTGCACATGGTTTAAATCGCACTCTAGTCCTTCCAGCATGGGTAGAATATCGATATGGTGAATCTAAATCGCAACAAGTTCCTTTCAATACATATTTCAAAGTGAAGGCATTAGAAGAATATCATGAAGTTATAACAATCGAGAGATTTATGGGAGAAATAGCTCCTACCTTATGGCCTTCTGAAAAACGTATATCATTTTGTTATATGGCAAGAGGTAAGGAAAGCGTACCAAATTTGTTTTTGTTATTGCTATAACAAGATATTTTTTTAGGTGATGGAAATTCCTGTAATGCAAAAGATGGTAATCCTTTTGGACCATTTTGGGACACATATGGTGTAGATTTTGTTGGATCTGAGTATTACGAACCTTTAAATTATGATATTTACCATCATAATATGGCTGAAGAATGGAATAAAAAATATTCTGCCCAAATATGGCCTGTATTAGCTTTTACTGGTTCAAAACATCTTATTAATCATAAATTTTATTTTATTTTGTTATTCTTTAGGTGCTCCAGCAAGTTTCCCAGTACAATTAGAAAACCGTGATCTCCATAAGTATCTAAAGTGGTCAGATAAAATTGACAAAGAGGCCGAAGATTTCATTAAAGAAGTTCTTCCCAAAGGAGCATTCATTGGAATACATTTACGTAATGGTATTGATTGGGTTCGTGCTTGCAAACATGTTCCTACAAGTCCAAATCTCTTCTCAGCCCCACAATGTTTAGGATATCGGAATGAAAATGGGAAGGCTACTCCGGAAATGTGCCTCCCCAGTAAGGATATAATTATACGACAACTGAAGCGCGTTATAAAAAAGTATAATGATCATGTAGATAAAAATAAAGCTATAAAATCAATTTTTGTGGCTTCTGATAGCAATCATATGATTCAAGATTTGACTGAAGGATTGAAGCGCATGAAGGTGCAAGTATTTAAATACAAAAAGGATAGCCCACATGTTGACTTAGCTATTTTGGGGAAATCCAATCATTTTATTGGAAATTGTATATCTTCATATAGTGCCTTTGTTAAGCGCGAAAGGGATTCAAAAGGGTTTCCTTCATCATTTTGGGCTTTCCCTTTTGAAAAGGGATATAGTGCCCCTATACACACAGAGCTGTAGTGAAATATAGATATACATCATCACTAATATCTACAAGTGGAGAGCCAGTTTTACTTAAGAGTAGATAATTTAGAATTTTGGTATGTTATGCAAGTAGATTGTGTACATATTTTTTTTGCAATTCCTCATAGAATCACTTTGAAATTACATTGTTATTAATAGTATTTCCTCGTTGTCAGGTTGAAATTTGGCATTAGACTTTTTATAAAATTTTACAGTAGAGGCAAAAAATTAACAGTTAAGGAACTGGCTTTAAATGGTCTTATCATTCGGTAAAACTTGTGAAAGGAAAGAACTGAATAAAATAAACGATATAAGCAGTTTCTGGCTTTAATGTATTGCTGCAGTTTGGAATGAGAGCCCGTGATGGATCTTGCCTGGCTTGTTGTATTAAATTAGTTTAACTCTAAAATTAAGTTAATAAAAGTGGCAGACGTTGTATATTCTTTTTCTAATTATTATCGTAGAAAAAAAGTGACTTCGTTATCAGGCAGATTAATTATTACAATGATTTTATAAAAGGCAAGAAACGTTACTTTTGCCATCTAAATAATGCTCCGCTAAAAAGCTGCAATTGTAAATTTGAAAACAGATCACCTTTATGTTTAAGTCGTTCTCTGGAATTTAAAGTGCTGTAATAGGAGATTAGAGGTATTGTGAGAATTCGGTCAATTTATGTTGGATGGAAATTGTTTCTTAGGATTTTTGGTTAGAAATGAAATACTACTTTAGAGTACTAGAAACCTAAGTATCAAATTTCATGTTTCTAAATTAAAAAATTGCGATTCTCAAACGGACTTTCCCTTTTTTACACTTTTAAGGGCTAAACTTCCAAAAACTATTGTGCGCTTACACAAAGGATCCACTACTCAATTTTCGCGTTTGTGATCTATTTTAGCAAGTCAGACAATCGGGGCTTCTCTCTGAAAAGCATTAGTATAGGTGACGTTGAGCATTCTAATGTTTTTATAATAGCAAATGAATGAATGTATGAAACAGCAGATAGTGAAGATGAAAGTGAGAGAAAATTATAGTGTGTAATAAATAAATAATGTAACAGATTAAAAGTAAAAAATCTTAATATTTGTGTTTGGAATTAAATCTTCAAACAAAAACCTCCACGTTTGACTCCTTTTCTTTATTTTTTTAGAGATTGAAGATAAAAATGACAAGAAAAACAACAACTAAATTATTTATTAGACTGCTTTCCACATATCTGTAATCTGTACATTGCTTTTAACAACATATCAATGGCAGATACGATTAATTTTCGGCAGTCGTTTTTTTTTTGCAATTTAACCATTTAAATGAAATTTTATTTTATTTATTTTTTTTTTTTTCTAATTGCATTTCAATATCTGTCATATATTTTTTTATGTGTCATTTGGACTTATTTTTTCGTTAAATTACTTTCCATCAATTGCGTTTCTTATGTAAACCCATGTATATTTTTACCTTTTGTACAACAAAAAAAGCAATCTACACATTATAGTGAAAAATGTATTTTGTTTTTATTTAGATGCATGAATACAGAGCTACATCTAGATATATCTGTAACATAATTAATTCAAAATTTTATTTCATTGTTAGCAGTCGTGTAAATATGGTTCGATGTGTTGAATATACTTAATGCAGACGATTTTGTGTAGTTCATTTTCATTCGTTGGCTGAGTACTTTTTGTAATAGTATTTGTATTTAAAAAAAGTGCTGCAATTAGGAGAAAACATGAGAATGAGTTATGATGAGAAGCATTACGACAACAATAGAATAATTGCGCCTTCTTAACTGTGCTTTTATTTTTGTTGCCCTGGCATTTTCCCCAAACCTTCCATTTGAAAGTCGAGAATATTCTTGTATTCTGTATTCCTCAATGAAACGAACTTGAATAGTGTCCGGCATATTTCTTTAGAACCATTACTTAAACAATTAATGATTAATTTGCGTACTTCGTTGCTTATTTTGTTATTTGCATTCACTGGCGGTTATTATTATTATGCATAATGACAATACAAATAATCACGCACAAGCAACCAAATTAATAGACAAAGAGACATATTTGGGAGAAATGGAATTTACTTGATAATCATACAGAGGTGGTAGAATATTATTCACTTTACCTATGGATAAATCTTGGAATGGCGTATGACGTTTTATATTTCAATTTGCTTATAGCAAAAAGTCCGTGTATATCAGTGACAAAACGATTTTCTGTCTTTTTCCTGGTCTTAAAGTTATCCCATAAAACACTAGTGGTCAATCTTGACAGAAATTTCAAAATTTTTGGCAAACCAGAGTTGTATCGTGCATCTTTAATATTCCAATTATAAACGTATACAGCATACCTTGGATGGAGCTGACAAGAGAAAAGAACATCGTTATTATTAATTCTACGACGAAAAGTTATTCTTTGTGAAAAATTCTGCTTCTCAAAGAACAAACGGCTAAGTGTGAAAATAACCGAAATCAAATGTACAGGTATTAGCAGATTAGGAAAACGTAAGAATGCCTCAAGCGGCAAGGCCTGTTATTTATTATTTTAAACAAAATGAAGATTTTGAAGGATTGGTTGAACCTAATGTTTCCACCTCCCTTTTTCCGAAGTGATTTATCAACCACTGCTGTACCAAAAGTGTGGAATGACCAGACCTACCTTTTTCCTTTGTAAATAATTTTTACTTATTTATAATCTTTGTGAATATTTTCTTAAAGATAATTTCGGAATGTCTATTATTGAATCAATTACCAAAACTGTTGCTGCATCGTGTTCAATGTACTGTTTCACATGAATTTTAAAATGCGTAAGCGATTCAGTTTCATCAATTTTTTATGCAGTATACTTAAGAGGTGACGGCATGGACAAACGTTAACAATAATCAAAACTAAATCAATTTGACAATCGCCATTTTTAATTACATTAAATATGAATGTTCATTTTTGGCTCGGGATACTTCACCATAAAATAGGCGAGAATAAAAACTTTAAATTGAAAGTCATTGATTTTCAGTGAAAGCAACTGCAATATGAATGGTTGTCTGAATAATGAAATGAACAATCTGGATAGACATTTTTCTATGTGCTGTACGTAAAATGTTTGGTTCCGATTACTACCATGATTATCGCTGAAAAACAAATCAAATGCCCTCGCAAGAATGCGGGCATATTATTTATTGTTGATACTTTTTAGGGGGTTGTACGTATCCCTATGAAACTTGCGATATGGAAAGAAGCCGTTACAAACTGTAAAAAACTATTACTTCCTTGTTCCGACTTTCTGTCGTGTGTTAGAACTTACCCAGTCAAACTGTTTTGCTTTTTTTACATAAAGATCGTACATAAAAAGCGTATCAAACCATCTTACTATACACACTTTTTTATCATCTATTACTAGAACATCGTGGGAACGTCTTCTACTTTCTTATTTACCTCCTTAAACATAATTTCATTACGAATTCCTTTAGTTTTAATAGCGTCAGTTGATGTTATTCAGCATAATGCATAAATTTCGCCGCTTTTTGTTCGCTTCTCGGACGTCAGTGCGGGCCGGCCGTACAGTGTGACTCGTAGTATATACGCAAGATATCTTATTACATTATTAACGTGTTTGGCGGCCAGTTGGAATGCACGCGAGCCTAGCGAAGTGCTGCATATACATATACAGTAAAGTGTCATAAATGAATGGATCAATGAAACAATCATTGTCAGATAAAATTAATAAGTTTATTAAAAATTTGCCGAATTTAATGTACGATGAATAGAACGTTTAGTTTGTAATGTGCTGGTCAAAAACACATTGTCAAGATCACGTGGGAAGTGTGAAGCGCAATAATACTAAAACAAAAAATATAAATTCATAAAAGACGCTTAAAACGGTATTCTTTTTCTTTGTCGTGTCCAATTCATACAGGCAACACAACCCTGAAATCGGTGATTTTGTCTGTTCGCCGATCCTCGGTAGCTGATCACTAGCGGTGCAAAATCTCGGCAGCCACTGTTACTAAGATCCACCGAGTCGACGACGGACGCGGTATTCGGATGTTATACGCCCTCCAGAAGTTCACCAATTTGAAAATTACGTAAAAAAAGCACTAGGACGGATCTTAGATAAAATGGGCCTTCAAAAAGAACATTAAGACAGATCCCGGATAAAATACGCCATACAATAGAACAGTAAGACAGGCCCTGGATAAAATACTTTCTCCAATAGCATTCTGACACTGGATTCGAGTTCTCACGTACGCAAGGGTTGGGTCAAACGGCGAAGTTCGCACGCTAAGCCATACAAATTACGTCTACAATATACTCCGTTCGTTCGTAATTTAAAATTTTGTAACAGTGTTAACTATTCACATTCTCTGGGTGAATTTATAGCCGCAAAATAAGCGAAAGGCGAAAGACACCCAACCCGTAACCAGGCTTAACGGAAAAAAGCTTCAAATTTGTTAATTCTCACGTTCTAGAATAAAATGGTTTTTGTGATAATACACCACAGAGGCGAACCAATCGTAGAAACTATCGAAAATTACTTAAAATACAACACGGTACAATCTTTATTGCGAAGTAAGGAAAGTAGATCTCGAAAACTGTTTTTTTAATCAATTAAAAAACAAAGGCAAATGGGGACAAAGAAAATTATCTAAAATCTTCCCAAGAATTATCGAAGTTGTAAATAAAACAAAAACAATGCAAAATGCGATTAAATAGACTTGTATCGGGTCGCTTAATTCCAACGAATCCTTTCAGTATTACTCAATATACTTCGCCATCATTGCATCAACGTAAATAAGTTGATGTCGGTTTTACTCATTTCACCAAATTTCACCAAAGCCTTTGGTATTACAGATCAGAATACTCTTCTAACCAAGTTGGGTGCCATTGGATTCTGCCCAGCACTTTTTAGAATCATGTCTTCCTATCTTACGAATAGAGCGCGGTATATGTTTTCTAACGGCTTTACATTGGGTACATTCAATATATCTACATATACATATACTCTACATATATTACTTGTACTGAGCCAGCATCAAATGGGCAACAGTAATATGTATAGATAATTTTAAATAGCTACTAAAATGTGTTACAACACCTTTTATCTTTCGTTTTAGAGTAGCACCAGCGTATCACATATGCAGTTATTCTGTAAAATATTTAAAAAGGTATAAGGCATTTTATAAACCAAACTGCTCGGTTCTTGTTTTTCCCATTGCTATCACTATTAGAATCATCTTAGTAATAAACTTAGCAATGATCCGTTGATATATGTTTGAACTCCATATACATGTTACTTTAGTCTTAAAATGAAAAGAAGTCATCTTTATTATACATCGTTATTATCAAAGGAATCATTATTAGAAGAATTGTTAATTCCAGGCCCCATATCCTTGTCTTTATTAATTAATAATTGTTAATCCTTATTATCCTTATCCTATATCCCATTTTCCGTCTTTGTTTTATATATTATGGCAGGACGACCTTTGTTCCTAAAAGAACGGTCGTGTCCGCTGTTGGTACTCATATTATTACTTCACGTAAAGCATTTGAAATTCCAAATTAAACATTAAAACCATGGAAACCCATGGAACATACTTCAAAATTTGACAAATTGGAACCAGAGTGACAATGACAGGTAAATTGTAATGATCATTTAATGAATTAGGTCAAAAATTTTAACAAAATTCTACAATGGAAAAAAGAAGCCAAGATAGTCGGAGGAGTAAGCAAGCCAGCAAATCAAGATCAAAATATAGAAGAAAATTTGTCAGCCAAAATCCTTTTATCAACTTTTTATGGAATTTCAGAGAATTGGCGGAAAATCAAAATAAATCGCAAGTGGTAATTTTCAGGCTGGCGGTTGAAAGGTGGAGTGATATGGGTGATAGTGAAAAGGCGCCTTACATAAAAGTAGCACAACAGGTGTATGGGAAGAAACCGACAACTAGAAAGCCCAAGAAGAAGAGGAACGCGAGTACAAAAGTTACTACCGAAAGGAACAAAAAGAGGATGCAGAAGAGGAACCGGTCTAAATACTACAGTAAATACGGTAAATACGGAAGCACTACAAGCTCTTGCGGAAGTTCCGATTTATCCGAAAGAGAAGGATGTGACTCGGACAGTGACGAAACTACGATTTCTAGTACTGCTACCCTTAGCAGTACTAGAAGTAGAAGCGTAGCTGCAAGCAGTTCAGGTTCTTGGCGTGTTAGTTCAAATTATTTTTCAGAATCGGACTCAACGTTTTAAATCCAAATTCATGTAAAATTTTTATTATTTATTTATTATTTTTATTATTTATTGTACCCTTTTACATCTATATATTAAATTTTTAGTTTTTGTATATTAGTTATTGATCTGAGAGCTATTTGCACAACATTGCTTCAATAAATACACATTCGTTCTTCATGTAACCTATTACATCAAAAGAAATGCAGATTGCTGTAAACTATGGTTCCCGAAACAACTGGATGAGGAGCCCAACATGCTTCTGGCGATTCATTTCAGCAAGTGTCTAAAGCAGCTTCCCAAGAATCCCCAGGGAACACGCAGTAGACTGTTGACAGTCGCAACACATCGGTAAAGTGTCCACCAATTTACATCTACGAGGTAAATTTCGTACAGGAAGTTGGGAGCATTTAGGCCGTGAGGTGAGAGAAACCTACCTCCTTGATTAAAGTGGTGAAAACCGCCAGCAAGGAAGACCGAAAGTGGGTGACGACCGCGCTTAGCATGAGAGGTAAGCAGTATTATACATACACCTTGAAGAGCTATCGCCCTCTAAAGGTTGCAGTTAATTTGAATGAATTTCTAGTACAAGGTGTCTAGTACATGGTGAGGTCAGTCGCAAACGTGAAGAGACGCGAGCTCTGTATCGAGGACGCTTCTAAGGTAAAGGAGCTGAATCAAAGAAGCCGATTCTCCCGCCACATCGAAGATTTCTCGGTTCGTGTTCAACATATTAGACAAGCAGGTTTTTTGTCGGGTGAGAGCATCATACCTTCTTCTGATCTTAAAATATCGATTGACTGAATATCTGGGTTCTCTGTTTTTCGTTTCTTTGGTTCTAAAGTCAACTTGATATTGGGTTCGTCTAAAAAGCACCACGATCTGTTGCTAATATCAAAAATAAGATCAATGAAATAGAAGTCGATTAAACGACATTCCTTCAATAAATCTGAGAAAGCCGAATTTTTTCAACAACATAAATTTCGCAAAAAAGACGTAAGCGTCGACGGACTATATACAGCTCCAAGAAGATCATCAACCTGATGGAACTGGAAGAAAAAAGACAAGGCTCTAGACAACCAAGCGCACCGCTTCAACCTCTGTACTGACACAGTGTATTCGCAAAATAACCTCAGATCCATAGTCTTACAATCTATGCCACAAGAAAAGTGAAATAACAACGCACAAATTTTCTCTCCTTGAAATCTTTGAAAAGCTTATTTACATAATTAATTGTAATTAATAATGGTAGATATGAACAGTTCTGTTAGTTAATTGGTAAAATACATTGTTTGCCCACACAGAATTTGCCAATTGCGTGCACTGCCTTTACTATCACTATTCGTATCGCACCGTTATTTCAGCGTCATTGTTATGTCTCCTACGATTGCGAATTTGTAGTTCACCTACATACTTCTTGCTCCATCGTTTTCAGTAATGTTGGGTGGGATTTTGTCCCACCCAATGTCTCCGTTCATTGGTTAGGAGTTTAATATCGTTTCTATCTGAGCCAAATTTGCTATATACCAAATTCTCTTGTATTTTATTGTTTTCTAAAGTGTTAGTTATTAACATAAGATTGTTATTATACTAAATCAGGCTATAAACTAAGAGTCTCGCTTGAATCCGACTTCAGTTTACGCAAAACGCCTGACGTTACTCATAATTTGCGTTAAAATAAAAAGTAAGTACTTTATAACGTTAAATAATCTTTATTTCTTATCCTACAAGGAGTAGATCTATTATTTTGATAATAGACACTATTGAAATTACTTAAAGTATTTGTGTACACAATGTGACTAACAATGTTAGTAATGGGTATCTACGAATAGAAATATTTTAATGTTTTTGTTGCGATTTCTTCATATGTATATATCATTCATATGCTTGCATTCGAGAATATACATCTAATTTTTTTATACAATTATGAATAAAACGTTAACACAGACTGCTGGTTTCCTCTGACTAAGAGATACGGTGGCAGATCTTTGGTTAATGCTTCCAACCATGCCATATACAGGGGAGCTGATACGGTTCCCTTGCGGGGCATAGGCAGTGACCTAGAAAATTAGAGGAGAAGACATATAACATGTTGAACATTCAAAGGAATAAACAATCTTATTTCAGTAAATTTCAAAACTTTAAAAATAATGCTCTGATTTAATCAATAAATGATTGGTTAAATCACAGCATGATACACGTTTTTTTTTTTGTTGTGCACTTGATAGTTAATTTAATAAAAATATTCGTATATTGTTAAAGCTCATCCAATTCTTTTATCTATTAACTTGCTCGGTAAGTACACATTATTAATAGAGACTTAGGGCACGTACTTTGCTATGGTACACATATACATAAGCTAGATTACCACCACTACCATATGTAAAAATTCCCTTCTTTGTAACACTTGCTAATACTAATATTTATAATAATAATTACGGGGTAAGTTTCAATTTCGGAAAATAACCTTCAAAACTTACCTAGTTTGGTAATTATTGGGAGTATTACTGGTAATATGCACCGTGTGTAGAAAAAAATGTATAATAATAAAAAGGTTGTCTCAGAGGGGTTGGATCGATCAATATATGTAAAAGTATAGATTGGAGCTAGGTAGCACACTGAAACTGATATCAAATTTTTCCTTGACCGTATAGTATTATACGGTATATTATATAGTATAGAATCCAAATAAATTTGTTAAAAACAATAACAGCATGCTCGACAATCAACCTGTCAAATGGAAAACGTGTCGAAAAAACTTTTTCTTATCACATTTGTCTCACAAAAGTTCCCAAAAAGAATAATCACGCATTTAAATTTAATACTTTTCAAGATATTTCAGGTAAGATTTCCTTATAAAAACCAATGTACGGTGTAAGAATGTAGGTACTTTTTAAGAAACATCTAATTTTGGTATATATGAGTCAGTCGTGATGATTGAGAAACAAACTAGGTGAAATCTCATTTAGTTTTTGATTATGAACAACACAGGCACGTTTAAATTATATGGGACGCATATCACTTCAATTTGTTTTTTATTTCTAGAGAACGCAATAAAGTGATGGTAAGCGTATGCGGTATCTTTGCTGCTCAGTATTCATATAAACGGATGGATATTGAAAATGTCTTATCCACTAAGGCAAAAGTTGAAGAACATTAACCTATTGTTGATGACGCAAAATTGAGAATTAATTTAGCATAGTTGATAATAAGAACAAAATACATCGCAAAAAAGACAATAAAGGGTAAAAATGCAATATTTATTTCGACAAATGTTCAATTGCGTTCTTGAATTTCTAGGCCCTTTTCGGATCTTCGAATTAATTTTTCAGTTGCCTTTCTAATCGATTCTAACCTCAAACGTTCAAATGCATGCCTTATTCTGAGCATAGAGCCGTTCCATTCCATTCGCTCCAGTAATAAAAATTGATGCCGGCTAAGCAGTTCATTTCATGTAAATTTAGTTTCATCTGTCCAGATAATATTTTTCAAAAATCACAAAAGCTCGCCTATTTTTAGGAAATCAACTTCATTTAGTTGCTCAACTATGGAACACAGATATGGGCCAAACTAATGCATACGAAGTATTCTATGTATTGAGCAGCTGGATAATCCTGACTTTAGCGCAGCAGCTTGTCTTAAAAACATTGTTGGATATCCTGTGAAGTATGTCACAGTCTCTATGTTTCCGCCATCAACAATGGGTTAACAATAACTTAGACTTGCCGATATTCTTTATAACTAAAAACTAAGTGGCTTTTCATCAATGCTGGATTGTTTCCAAGTGACCGAGACTAACTTATTGTTAAGTATACCAAAGTTGGTTGATGTTTAAAAAAACTACGAAACCTGCATTCTTACTTCGTACATACATTGGCGGGTACTACAACACACATTTTCTGAAATATCTCGAAAAACATCTATTTTAGATGCTTGGTAACATTTTTGTTGTATTCTATATATATAATAATCATTTAATAAGATGAAGAAAATGGGTCGTTATATTAAAAACAAGTTTTTACACTTTTCCTATTTGAACGGGCGCACACGCTGAATAATGTTTTCGAAAAATTTGTGCGAATTTTAGTACTATCGTTCGATTAACAGTTTTACAAAATTTCGGTTTTCTGTGCTAAATACTATCATACCCGAAAAAGTTCATTTACACTCGTTCATCTATCAAAAATTAAAATTTTTTAAAATAGCAACATACTTGTTTTATGAAGTAAACCTTAAAATTGAATTAGGATTTCAAAAACGTAATAATATATAGGCTATTCTATTTAAAACAACAAAGTGCTCGGTATATCTGGAAGTATTGAATAATTGAACATATTTTAATTTAATAGTATATGAGGGCTATACTTTATCAAATTTTCCGAACTTCTGTATATTTATTAGTGGACCCAACTAATGGGTCTAGGATGGCTTAAATGCAACGTCATTCTTGGCCTTTGGCTTAGGTATTAAGAGACCGTGAGATATCAGTAACGTGAGTGAGCTATGTTCGTAAAGCATCAGACCTGTTGATGATGTTAGAATTAAGATTATTAACTCTTTATTTCCTAGGAATATTTTTTTTGTCCTTGTGACTTTTTTGCATTACGTTTGTTATATATATTACCTTAGAAAAATTATTAGAATTTTTTGTCAAAAGTATTTAAAAAAAAGGTCTATATATCTCACATTTTAAACAATTTCGCCGTTCCCGAGTTTTGCCGTATTCTGCAATATTTTCGGAAGAGAAGTGGGCTGCTTTTTCTTCCCAGTCTTCCCAGTAAGTTATGAGAAGTAACGTTCCTGACAAAACTTAGTAAGTTCCTTTTATCATTATGCCACAGTAAATATAGTCTGCATGCTGGTGAATGTTTGACAAATTAGTAATAAGCTTTTTGTTGCTCTAACTCAAAAGATAGATAAACGTCAAGCATTCTATAAAACGTAGCCCAAAAGTTGGACATGTGTTCGGCTACCTTCCTACATGTCAATAGGACAATTTTAGAACAACCGGAATCCGAGCAATGTTTTTCGAGCGGGCGTAGTAGGAGCAAAGAGCAGTTAAATCGAGAACGTTACAACTTTTTGTCGGTTTTCCTTCAGAGGTTCATAAATATTAGGTATTGATTACTACATACAAAATAATGTTGCGTAGAGAAATCAATAAAGCTTCACTTGTAAACAGGATTTTCGTAAACCGACGTACCATTGCATATTAAATATAATATTATTTTAACTTCTTTTTGGTATCTCTTATAGTTTTTACGTTATTTAGTTAAATAGTGAAAGGTGGTGCTCTACTTTGATCATCCTAGATGCGGTCAATTCTAGTTAATGCAGATCAAAAAAATTAAAACTTGCAGAACGCCAAAATGAAGTTTTAGAAATGTAATTTCAGTCTTGACTTTGTGACTAAAATAACATTTATTAATAATAAAATAATATTTATTTCTAATTTTTTTGTCTGGGTAGAGGGTCAGATAATTTGAACAGATCAAAGTTAAAAGGGAATAGCTAATAAGTAAGTGAATACTAAAAGAAAATACTTACATTACAATTAGATTCGCTTGATTTGAATGTTCCAATAATAATTCGCGCAATCTCAGTTGTCTGTATGTTTTCTCCTGTAAAGCGGCTATTTCTATTTCAGATACTTTGCACTCTGTAATATAACACAATTAATTACGTTAGAAAGACTATTCGGTTGCAAATTACCGTTTTCTTTTATTTCACATGTCGTTTTAAAGTGTTCCAAAAGCTCATCAAAAAATTGTATCGTGGAATCAGATGGTTTATCATATATATTTACCATCTGCAGGCTGGAGTATTCAAGACGGAATTTAGACAACAAATTTGCCATGCTGAGATATTGTAATTGTATTAGAAAAAGTCTCACGGCTTAGATATGTACTTACTTCTTTTCTTCTTCTATTTCACGATTATTACTTGTTAACGCAAACACTCTCAATTTACTATTAGCCCAATGGGTCCTCGTAGATATGATATATGGCAGTAGCATGGTGAGTCCACCGTCGTCGTACAACCACCAAACATCAATGGTACCTTTACTTTGTTTCTTTCTAAACATGGACATTTTATCTAAGATGGTTCTGTGCAGTTCCTGACCTGAATCTGTCCGGAAGATAACTTTATCTACGTTCAACGGCTTTTTACTTTTGTTGTTTTTTCCAGTGATATTGTAACTTTTTGTCGTGTCTGCAAAATAGGTACGCGAAGTTATAAATATTACCAGTCTACTCAAGAAAACATACTTGAGGACACGTTGGAAGAGATATTGCCTTCGGACGCAACGAGATGAGATATATTCAAGTTAGAATCTGCGTGCATTAACTGTCTGGATATGGACGAAATGGGTTCTGCCCTTGATATGGGCATGCTTACATCCGCACTTGGAATATTGTCGTCCTCTTCTAAAATTTTGCTATAGTCGAGTCCATCTGTTAGTCGTAATATTACCACGGAGAGTCGGTTATCGAAAGCGGCACTGGAAAAGATAAAGGTTTGTAGAAGGTCCATGTTGTAGGGTTCGCAAATGTACGTAAATTCCTATTTTTACCCCTTACGATTTCTTCAGTCAGTGTCTACGTTATGTCTACATACATATGTAATCCATTTGGAATGAAAGCTCCCCTTGTAAAACCTATATTTTACATTAAAATGGAATTAATTTTTTGAATATATAGTGACCTAAAAATTTACTTTCCCACAAAATTTCGAAAGTTTGTTTAAATCTTCAAGCCAAACGGTGATTATTTTTCAAGTTTGAAATTAGCAACACTTTATTTAGTGATTCTTTATTTAAAATCTATGCACATGTCCAAATCCAAAAGGTTCAAAAATTGTTTTAACCAAAACATTCATTCAAATACGTTTATTAATAATAACGTTGTGGTTTCACCGTGCATTATTTTATAAATACCCTTCTTACTACATCCACTTATCTCAAGTAGATTACAATTTATGGAGGGAAAATAATTAAAAATTACTTAGTATCGTCACATCATAAACAATCATTTTTTACGATAAAACTATAATTAAAAGAGTAAGCATAATAATATATTACCAAATTGAAAATTAGAAATAATTAATACCTAGTAGCTACATTTGCTGTTTAAATACTCTGGTTTTGCTTTTATCTACTGTATTTTTGTATTGCAGTATCTTAGAAATATGTTTCAGTTGTTATTTCATTCAAAAAGCATGTGTACTGCTGAGTAATCTATGACTATGCCAAACAAGTTAAATGCAAGCTATGTTATTGGTAGTTACTGTTAGTTACAGTACTTATTGTTGAGATTGGCAACTAGGTTTGTTTAGTTAATTTGATTAAATTTTGGGATCAGGATTTAATTTGCGTAATCGGATCTTTAATGAAACAGATTCTAATAAAATCTAGTTATTTTCAATCTTGAAAAATAAACGCAGTATGGTTTGAACATTCTAAAATTTTGTGTTAAAGTAGACTTTTCGATCCATTGTGTAATCAAAAAAAATTGGTTTCAAGTTACGAGGACTGAGAATGTTATGGGCTTGTGGGATAAGCCCTTAGCCTATACGCTTTGGCTATGCAGCATTCAGATGATGCTTACATCTCAAGAGCTACATCGCGGCGTATGTCGAACCTTGAAGAAGTGTCCCTGTTTAAAACTGAAAATGCCGAATTTAAACTTGCCAGTCGACGTGCTCCTTACCCAGCCGTCGTGTCCTGACTGACGACTTATACAGGGATTAACGGTGCCGGCGGTTTGTACTAGCTATTCAAGTTAACAGCTGCCGATATACTACACACCAGCCCGTCTGATAGATGGAGTTGCGTGGGGATATTTTCCGACCTCGGGACTAATGGAACCAATTAAACATACTTTTAAAGAATCAGATCAGTAGATCAGAAGGATCAACTCCGGAAGGTATTAACAAGAAGCGAAGGACTACTGACAGTGGCTAAACTTTAAGAGGGAGTAAAGTTCCTTGGAAGCAAACTACTTCAAGTCCTAGTTTCAAAGATGTCTTTCAAAGGAAGAAAGTTTGTATACACCACGATGATTATTTTACAACCAAAAGGATAGTATGGGCTTTAATGACATTTAAATTCTACAAATCACCTGGAGAAGATGGCATCTTCGCAATGTTACTGCAGAATGCATATACATAATCCTTCGAATACTTGTGCGTTTATACAAAGCCAGCTATAGCCACAGCTATATGTAAATGTTGTAGAGAGATGTTAATGTGGTATTTATATCAAAACGGAAGGCGACCAGCCCCCGAGGCTAAAGCGTACAGACCTACCAGTCTGTCCTCATTCCTACTCAAAGGAATGGAAAAGGTACCAGACCATCGCATGAGGAACGAAGTGCTCATAACAAATTCGCTTCAATCCAACCAACATACCTTCCAGAAAGCAAAATCAACAACAATGGTCTTTCAACATGTTACCAACAGATTGAAATCGTCGAAAATGACAACATAAATAGCTCTCGGTGTATACTGGTGCAAAGGGTGCCTTTGATAATACTTCCTTCGACAAGACAGATAAGGATTCAGAACAACCAGGAATATACGCAAGGGAAAATAATTACAAAAGAAGTAAAGGAAGGAACGCTAAAACACCTAAGAGCTGAACAAATGGAAACGCACAATCTCCAAGGATTAAACAAAGAGGAAGTAGTAAACACTTTAATACAACAAATAAAATAGTCTAAGGTATATTCTAGTAGTCTAAGAAACACGTCTAAAGGAAAAAAAGTGTATAGGAAGTGGATAGGTATGTATTGTACGACAGAGGAGGAAGAGGTATATAAGATTAGTATTAAATTTTATCTATCTTTTCCAGTATTAGGATTTGCAGTAGTGAAAAATGTTCCTAGAAAAGTGAAAAATAATTGGACCACCGTCGAATAAATTATGTTATATAACACTAAAAACAAAAAATAAAAATTATAATACCCAAACAGCAAATAAAAATGGTTATATGTGATGCGAATATCAATAAGGAGAAAAGTTGAGTTGTACGAGTTGGAGAGTAAATATCAAAACAGTAACCATAATAATCTAAAGCTAATAAGCTTTGTAATAAAAGTGAGCACTCACCTTTCCAAGAAGAAAATATATAACGGAACATGGAGAATTCTAGTTAAACTGTTGTTTGTTACAAGTTGTTAAAAATATCATTGGTGATTTAACATAATAATATTCGATAAACAGTTAAATTCTACATCTATTAGACCAGATCAGAAGATGCTCAGAAACAATAATCAAAAGAATAACGCTAAGATAGCCTCCTGGTGGTATTGATGGAATAATTCACGGCAAACGCAACGGACACATGTCCGAACAGGTCCGCGAGTTAGTATATTTTTTGTTTCCTCCTTTTGTTGGGTTTGCCGTAAATTATTCCATCAATTCAACGAGGAAACTATATAAGTATTTTTTTGTCTACATCTGTTGTTGACATAAAATGCAGGATGTTCAATTTCAATTAAACAGATTATTGAAACGTATAATTATTTGTATTTTTCTTAGTTTTCGAACACATTGTACACGTCAATAAATTTCCCGCGAGTACAACATAAAACATGATTATCATCATTAGAGATGAGCAAGGTAGAGAAATTTTACAGCGATTCAACAAACTCGTGTTTTCGTCGATTCTCGGGGAAACCAGTAGGCAACATGAAGATCCCTTCATGAGTCTGTCTAGTTGTTACAAAAAATAATAATTTTTCGTACCTTGGTTATCTCTAGTCATTATTAATCAATAGACTCTAGTCTTAATGTGGTCTAAAAAATAGAAAATATGTGTTGAGAATTTTCATATTAAAATATATACTACATTTTACTGCAATGCAAAATATTATTATGAATGTATAAATAAAAACCGATATTTTTAGGTACGTAAACCTTAATAAACTTGCTTTTATTTTGATCCTAGACTTTGAAAATTAAATAGTATATAGCGTGTTCCACTATAAAAGAAATAGGTCCTGGATATGCTTTGCATTTTTGAGCATTATGAAAATAATTTCAAAATATATTTCTAACAAAACCTCATCTCATATTTATGGAAATACATACATGTACATGTATTTACATAAATATTTTAAGATCCTTTTGGTGCGTATAATTCGGGCTCATTCATATAATTTATTTGTCGCTGTTTTCCTATGTAGATTAATGTTTTGTATTCCTACAAATTTTATGCACTATTTTATAATCTCGTACTCTACTAACTAACAAAAGCGAATTCCATCAATAAACTCCTTATAACGTAAGCAACTTACTGTAAAACATTAAAGTAGGCTATTAGTTCCTCTGAATTGCATGTTCTCCAGTTATTCTTATATCCCATCATGAGGACATTCGGCGACAACTTCCCTATGCCGCTGCTTTGCAGCAATACTTTTGCACCGGTTTCGAAATTCACGCCGTCCACTATGGTATAGAAGGCTTTGATTTTGTGGTCATTTAACCACGAATAGGCCAATCGTCGTCTGTTGGTTCTTACTTTATGTGACAACTTTTTCTATAAGACAATAGCGTATGTTTGTGGTTATAACAATATTCCCTCAGGAATAAATTTCTCAGCTTACTTCGACTATGTCACCAACAACAAGGAGCGAATTATTCTTGGTTATATAATTTGCAAAATCTAAAAGCGCAGGTCTTGCATGTGTTGCACCACATAATACCAATATTTGGGGTTCATATAATTTTACATGTTCACCTGTATTTATTAATCGGTGCGTAGTACTTAACGCAGTCTTATATGTTTGCGCTTGTGTTGTGGAGCCCCAATTTACGTCTGAATTTTTTTTAAATTACTCAGTTAATAAGTAATCACTCGAATAGATCAATATATACCTGGTTTCCTGTAGATTACTACAAGATATAGTCCTAGTGTCACTATAAAAGTAATTAAGGATGACTGCCAGTTAATCAAAAACATTATTGCAACACAAATAATAAAACCTGCTAAACTCAACCAAGTGTTGTAATACTGAAATTAAAATAAATGTAGGACGACATTAGGGAAAACTAAAATAATACATACTCTAAATGTTGGTCTCCAGCCCAACGGCTTAATAAATGCAGCGTGGAAAGTGCAAAAATTAATTAAGGCGTAGGAAGCTAAATAGAAGTTAGAGATCAATGGAGCAATGGCGTTTAAATCAGCTGCAATGTTGTAAGAGTTGGCAATGCTAATTGTAAATATATGTAAACAACAGTGTACCTATTAACACGAACGCGCTAGATACTAAAAATGTCAGCACATATCCACGGTACGGTTCACCAGCTTTTCCGTACCCTTTAGAAAAGTATATTAAGCCTGGATAAATTTTATCAATTCCTAGAGCTTGTATCAGTCGTGGCACAGAAAGGAGATTGGTAAGTGCTGTACTTAGCGTAGCAGCGAAGCAACCAGCATATATTAACAGACCCCAACTGGACATAAGTTGCATAACCTAGAATCAAAAATATTGAAAATTTTTCAAAACATCCTTATTTGTCTAACATGTTCAACTTTTCCTTGGAAGGGCGTAGTATCGGTATGAAAACAGCAGTGTAAGACAGCCACTTTTTTTTGGAAACTCTTGAACTGACGTCTGTAATAACCGTATAAGTTATGATACATCACGACAGTTTTTTCATTCATTAAACAACAATTGGTATTCTTCCATGTTCCGAAAACCATTACTTGTAAATAACAGAAATTATATTTTTGGTGTTATTCGCTGGATCACAATTCGCTTTCACAGCTGTAATTCTAGGCTTTCAATAGAAAGTTCTAAAGAAAAAAGAATATAAAGATTGTGGAGACAGTTAGTTGTTGTAGCTGATGATTCCTTGTATTGGAAATTAAAAAATAAAATGCTGATGGAAGTCTCTTTCTGCAGAAGATGGTTTTATATATATGTATATTAATTAATATATTAATTAATTATATACATATATATAATTATTTTTTTTATTTTTTTTATTTAAAAATTTATTATTTTTATTATAAATAATAAATTAATTAATAATTATATTAATTAAAGATATATATATCTTTAATTAATTAGTTAATTAACCAGTAACATTAAAGTTTTTAATGTTATGGATCAAAAAGCGGGAGGTAATAAAGAGGATAATCCACACGTTACGGTTTGATGTTATTCCAAGAAAAACTCTGTAAGTCGACTGTTTTCTAAAATGGTGTAATTACAAATAGGTCTGAAGAAGGGACAAAATTCGATCCCGAAACGTCGAATGAAATTTTGTGAAATCGTATGTGCAAAAAATATATCTTCAGTGCTATTCGTTGGCTTTGGACAGTCATATTTCTAGATCTATAGTATCGCAATTCAATGGGGTGCAAGAAATTATAAATATTTTTAAAGAATTTGAAATGTAAAAATATTTTACATTAAAAGGAAAAATTAATTAAATCTTTTTGCAACAAATATAAAAATTGAAAAGGGACGTTGTTATGTAAAAGAAATGAAATGACAAATATAATATAAACGTTCTGAATTTTAAGAATTACGAACATTTAGCAAAAGAATTAAAAGTTATTTGCCAAAATTAATAAGATCTATATTAGGACCACGAGTTTCGATAATGGAAATACATTTTTTCCATACGCCATTTTATTAAATTCCTCGAAGCCCAGGAGAAGGTATTAATATTTGGGCTAAATACTCCCAGTACAACTGCCAAAGCAAATTATAGTCCAATGTATAACTCCGGAAATAATATTTTTGCAGATTTTGCAGATGTCATTTTCTCAAATCTTGTTTTCTAGCATGTATATTATTGACAAGTAGTGATTTTCAGGGTATGGAAGATGCATCCTCCTTTCAATGTAATAATAAACGCCATTTGTTGAGTGATGAAAAAAAATGTTACGGTGTATCTTAACGGGCGTCATTAGTTCAGATGTTTTCTAAAACGGTGGCTGCTATGTTAAGCGACTGTTTGTACGCCAGTGGACGTAGTGTCATTAAACAAAAATATACGCAGTATTGGATGATAACAATAATTGTGAAGTATAAATCAACGGCCGTGCATTTTGGTGTTATGCCGTTAATGTGAATTGGACCGCGGATAAGTTTTAGAGTCATGTAGCTAATGATATCACAAAGGGAAGTTGCAAGAAATAGCTTTATTTGATTGCAGTGACTGGCGTTAGTTAATATTGAATGGGTTGTACGAGAGTTTGCCGGTATTCCTTTTCTAGATACGCGCTTTGGAAATACGGATTATTCTGGAACGACGGGGTTTGGATAGAGTCCGGAAGCAACCAAATATCTTTAAAATTGAAAAATTATATTGACCAAATCTTGCAGGTAAGTGTAGTAACGCATTTCGCATTTGATTTGTAATTCTTTGTTGTCACTATACGTGCGATTTAAACGGAAGTACTCTCAACTTTTTTATTTACTAATAGGACGCCCAGCGTATTTTGGGAAATTATAATAGTTCCTCTTTTACCGGATTCGTCTATACTGACTTTAGTACTATTGTGTGTATAAAAATTAGAAAGATAAAGTCACATTTGCTGTTTGGTTTTTGCACATTAGAGCAAAAACTAAACATAAGCAATTTGGATTTCTATTTATTAATAAAAATAAGTTTATTAATAAAAGTGAAAACTGTTGAGTTCATTTAATGCGAGTCTATTTAATTACTAATTGTGCCACTGAATGTTATGCATTTAAATGGAAAAGAATGTAAAGATGATCGGTTTTGGCGATCCTGTAGAACTCATGACACTTAATGATTTGTACTTCGCATGTTTATACATTTTTGCACGTGTTTAAATTAATTCTCAAAACATTTTTTCCAAACAAAAGCTTCTTGAGATAATAAAAATCTCTATTTATGCATTTCTCGCCAGACATTCTGGAGGAAAAACAGATCATTGGGCGATAAATCAAGTGAACACTGGTAGTGAGATATTAATTTATCGTTGTTCTTATACAAATAATCAATAATGTTTTGTTGTATGAAAGCTGGCATTATCATGAAGAAGAACGATACGAGGTTGTTTAAGGTTTTTACCGATTAATTTTTAGCAAACCGCAAACAAACAAAAGCAAACAAAGCGGGGGCTTTTAAAAACTTTAGGCGTTCACCTTGCACTTTTTCACAAACGTAAACATTATTTTAGTCAACTAACAAACTCCATTTGTAAAAGAAAAAGAAGCGAAGATATCATCTCTTAAGTTGCGGTCACTAGAGTAGAGGCACGTTTGGGCTCGCTTTAGAGGATCTTCCATAACTTTTCTTGAAACTTGTGGCGGTCTGTGGCTTGTTTGTATACCCTTGCGACTTTAAAAGATCCCAAAGGAGGAAGTTTGAAGTGAACAAATCGGGTGATCTCGCAGGCCAGTGCAAATTGCCAAAACGAGAGATTAAGCGAGAAAGGCTTTCTTCAGAATTTCCACTGTGGCTGGTGCTAGTGTATAGTTCTACCGTCTCTGAGTTCTCCAAACTCAATTTGTGAACTTTCACCAGCTAGAAGTCGAGGTCGAAGTTATTATCTTTACCTGCCATGGTAACACTGTTTCCGATCCTGTCCCCCAAAAAATAGGAGCAGAGTCACCTTTATTCCACTAAGGTCGCATCGAACATTGACTAATAGCTCTTGGTGCATTAGGTATGGATTTTCGGTGTTCCAAAAGCGATAATTTGGCTTATTTATGTATTCGTATAGGTGAAAATTAAAATTTTCAACTTATACGCAAATTAAGAATTAGTCAATGCACTGTTTGAATTATGTAGACGTAATGTAGACATTCGAAATTGGAAAACGTCGAAAATTTCTAAACTCAGATATAAAAGAGTACATAGACACACACTTCTACATAACAAATGATAATACCGTGTCATGTATTTCTCAAGTCCTTTAACTTTATCTTTAGAACTATTCCCAAAGTCTTTGAAAATTGAAAATGTTACTATTCCTAAGTCAAATACACCAATTTTAAAAATATTGAGCAATAAATTACAATAACTCTGCTATTTTTTAATCATGTAATGATATTGTACTTAATATATTCAGGTATGCGTCATCTATCACTTACCGTTTGACTCATAGTGCAGGTTGAAATAATAATCTTATTAAATCTATAGTTTATAAAATCTTACGCACTGAATAGCTATTAAACAGTCCATATTGACAGCTATAGTTTGCTGCGCAGTCTGTTAATGTGCCATTGTAAAGGTCCGTCACATTTCCACTTGCATCGCGAATAGCTGCACCTCCGGCAAATAATACGAAGATTATGTACGATACCATCGATATCAGTATAGCTAGTAATGTTCCCTTTGGTATAGCTGATGCGGGATCCTAAAGAAACTAAGATTTACAATGTCTGATCCTGCAGTTACTTATATCAATACCTTTAAGTCTCCCGATATGTTCGCTCCGGCTTGAATTCCAGTAACCGAAGGAAAGAATATGGCGAATACTTGGAAGAAATTGTACGCAACGTTATCTTGCGTACGATAAGCGTTTCCTAAGTTTTTCCGGAAAACTTCCGCTGAAAATAAAATACACATATACCCCTATCTATTAGGATGCATGGATATCTATGCATGTTGGTAGAATTTCATAAAGAAAAAAAAAAAAAAAACAGTTTCATGTGCAGTGCAGTGCAGTATTATGTTCTGATAACATTTTAAAGCGTCATGATTCATAACTCATTTAACTAAAAAAATAATGATAAGTAGAATAGCTAGGCCGTTTCTGGGCAAAAATCCCATGTATTTTCTTATGCAGATTCAAAGTCCACTTCAACTTCAATGACATCACGCGTGTAAATTCTCATATGTGGTTAGTCTTCTGCCTAATTCTCATGCATTATGCACGTCGATCTAGAACGTTATTCAAGAGCACGAAGAAAAAGAAAAACGTCGTCGTAAATAGTAACGATAATAATGGTGATGTGAAACAAAAGAACGTTGGACGTGGGACATTTCAAATTGAATTTATTGAATCAGTAAAATGCTGGACATAATTGAGAATAAAATACAACGGTTCTCCTTATTGGAATTTCTCACATATTGCATATATATAGTTCAAATACGTGAGATAGACACGTCTCTTATGTCATTTTGAGCTACATTTTTAGGAATAGCAAAATTCCTCAAAAATAGCTTAGTTTAGGTATAGGAAACAACATTAACTTGCCCTTATTTAGTTAAATCGAGTAGTATGCAGGGTATATTTCAATTTTTACAGCTTTGGTCTGTAATTTTATTTTGAGTATATATCAAAACAATTTTAAAACTTGCTTCCAATGAAAATGTTAAAAATAATTTGTCGTTTTCGTATGAAAGCCGATGCGAATGCGGTGCCTCATCCCTACATTATTCGCGTTACTTGAGTCAATGAAATATTCCATTCTGTGATACAGCTACACCGCAAACAAGTTTACTCACACGTTCGGTAAGTTAAGTAAAACACAATAAGAGTTGCATCACTTAAATAGAACATTACCGAAGTAATTATCATTATTGGTTACTTACTACTGAATCCTGCAAATCCCTTAGCTCGCTGTTCATTATTTAAGGGTCCAATAGTTGTACCAACAAGGAAATCAACCATCGCTCCTATAATTATGGCCACCAGAAAGTTTTGTGCCTTGCTCTCCCATTCCATGCCGACCGCACATATAAGGATCATGATAAAAATGGCGATGACACCGACAAGCCTTACATCGTTGACTCCACCGTCTATGATGTAGGTGCCATAACTTGCTAGTAAATCGTTAAGACTGTCGCAAAAGCCAATTGTGTTCATTGACGCTGCTACAGCGTTAGCAATGGCGAATACTATACCAACAGACGCGCCGAATTCCGGTCCGAGGGATCTTGATATGATGTAGTATATGCCTCCTGTAACGTAGATAAATCGGCATCGGAAATTGTACAATACGTAGGTTAGAAATATCTGCAATTAGTCCGAATAAACTAATTCGTATATTCATTGAACTAAATATAGTACGTACTTTTGATACAAATAGTTCCAGCATATATGAAAGAAAAAAATAATATTCACATATTCACAATATGTTACGGTTTGTGATGTATAGTAGGCGAAGTGATGAGTATTACAAAATAAAAATAACAAAGTTAGACTATAAATAAAACATGTACATATATGCATAAAATTCGTTATATTCAGTGTTACCTGACTATATGACAGTTCGATTGAACAATTGATTTATTTTAATAATATATAAAAATCGGTTATTGTTAATAATTACCAAATGAAAAGGTTAAGGCTTTGGTTTCCAAATTTAATTATTTCATGGCGTATTTATAGCTTTTTATTTTTTTTTATTTATATTTACGGCACCCTTGTCAAAGTATGTGTACAATAACATAAACCAGACACAAAAATGAAAACAACTTAAGATAGTCACAATGTTGAGCTCACATTTATTACAATAACAATCAAACTAACATATGGAAATAAAAAAATTTTGAATAAGTGGTGAAAATCTTTAACGATAAGTAAATTAATATGACGGGCTAGCTTGCCGATTACCACATATTTTTACAAATGCGAGAAAGCTTAAGGCACTGTCCTTGCCATTTCTCGCTTCACATCGATTTTTTAACGATATTTGTTTTTTATTGCCGCTACAGTTTAAAATCCAGCTTCACATCAATAAGTTGTGGCGAAAAAAGCATTCTTATAGCTTTTCAATTCAGAGATAGATGTTTTTGATTGATACGTAAAACTCCATCAAATCTGAAGATTTTGTTTTCAGGCTGTTGTTGCAAGAAAGTTCAATTAGATTTTCTTCTGTTTGTGAAACGAATTAAGGTGGAGCTTGAGCAGGTAAAGGATCCTGGATCCACGCAAATTTCTCGACATTGCCTTCTTCAAAGTATTTTGCAATCCAGGCAGTAAGCTTGGGGAGTAAGTATTATGAAACCACGGATTTTTAGAGGCTATGTATTTGTGCAATTCAGCGAAACAACGTTGACCATTGCTTTGATTCTTTTTCCTATTAAAAATGTCATTAAAATGAATTTTTGATCACATTTTTAATATCACTGAAGATATCTGAATTATTTACGAAATTCTTCTTCTGGGGCTACCGTCAACCTGAACGGTGATCTAAGTTTAGGTTCGAATGGTATCGTAAACGTGCAATCTTTGTGTGACTCTTCCTGTATAGAACCATCCTTTCATATCAACAGAAAGCTAACAACTTACAAGACAATAAACTATTTTTGAAATGTAGAAATAGAAAAATTATAAAAATAAAAATTGATAAACATTTTTTGCTACCCGTCGGCCCTGCTAACGTTGTCGGAATTTTTTTTAATAACGACGCCCATTTGTTATTCCGCATTATGTCACTCCATCTAATTGCCAACAAGGTAACAAGCTTATTACCTTACATCAGGAAATTTTTGAGAAAAATGAAAATTAAATAAAAGTAATTAGCGCCAGGAAGCGCATTTTTATTATTGTCAACAAGCAACAATTACAACAACCAAAACAAGTATTAACTAACATGTGCATCTGAAGTAATGTAATGCGATTTGCATAATTCTGTGAAGCGGAAAGTACAAAGTTACCTAAACACTTAAATCAATTAGAAAATCAAACATTTTCGCGGCATACTACCATCGCTTCTTCGGGAAACTATATGCTCCCAACGTTACTTCCACCTCTTTGAACTCCTCGAAAATTTATCGTCAAAATACATGTAGTATTCGTTCCAAAGGACATCTTTTTTACAGTAATTGTAGTGATTCATTTCATGATGTCATTATGATATCAGTACCTTGGTTAGATGACTCCTTCAGTAATTCTAAGTTTTTCCCATATTCCTACAATGTCATTAGATGTGATTACAATTTTGGTAGGATTGGTAGTGTTTTAATAACGTTAAAAAATGTATTTCCTGCAAAGTTGTAGATACATCTAATGTTACACTTCGTACACCCTTAAATAACCTCATACTGTGTAAATGTAAATAAGGATTCCTTTGTTTTTCGCAATCCTTCGATTACGTTCCTTCTTGATTTATCTCAATCAGTTAACCTATAACAGTTTAGCAACGTTTTAAATTATGACAATAGACTTTTGGATTTGGTGTTGTTAAATCTCAATTGTAGTGTTGATGTTGACTGTAAAAACAAACTTCCAGTACCAGAAGATTTATACCATCCGGCCCCATATATCATAATGGCATTTAAATCACCTCAGAAGTCTTATCAATTTTCTTCCTAATAGCATACTATCACGATATAATTTTCACAAATCTTTATGAAGATATATTGGCGACTGAATGGAATTTTCTGGATTCATGTGTTGATGGTGACAATGCGGGTGATAAATTCTACGCAATGCTTTACACCATATTTGATAAATCAGTACTCAAATTTTTGCTCATTAAGTCTCGTTTCCCACCGTGGTCTTCATTTGAAGTTTTGAAAAATTTAGACCAGAAAGATTTCTATAGACAGAAATGGACCTCTAACAAATACCCTAAATACTATCAAAAGCATTGTAGGTTAAGATCTCTAACCAAAAATCTATTCTCAAGTGCATATAAATTCTACATCACACATATACAAACTTCAATGAAATCTAATCGCAAGACTTTCGCTTAATGGAGTTGATGTGAACGGTACTCAAGAAATTGTGGACTCGTTGGCTTATTGTTTTTGCCGAAGCATATTCATTGACTTGCACGTTGGATTCGTCTAATAACCTCCAACTACAAATTTTCAACATCCCTCATTTCAGAACAGATTAACTGCAGGTAAAGGCCAAGTTTGTTAAACAAGTTTGTTGATCAGAGATACTCACTTTGTGTTAAACAAACTTATTGCCAAAGCTATTAATTTGGCAGCTAGTACATCTACCTTCCTGGAGAGATGGAAACGAGCAAGAATTGTTCCGATTTACAAGAAAGGCGACAAGGTTTAATTACTAATCATCGACTAATCTTGTCTTCTCATTTTTAATTTATCGATAAACGATATCTCACAATCGCTTACTTGCCCTGTCTTGGCATATAAACTGTTTTATGCTGTATATGGTAATAAGAATGCTGGTGAATTGCAGTGCAACATGAATCTCTTGGTTAGCCGGTCAGTGAGCAATAAGCTGCTGTTCAATACCTCCAAATGCCTTCATACGTCCTTTACAAGGAAAACCAAACCATATCAATATCTACACAATTAACAACCAAACTCCATCCAAAATAAAAGTGGTCAAAGATCTAAGTGTAACTTTTAATCCAACTTTATCCTTCTCTAACCATTTAGAACTTATTCGTTTGTCAGCTGGTATTTCTCATGAGAACTTTACGGCAATCAACGCCGTTTTTTGACGTTTTTATCATAGAAAATCAGTGCATTGGGATATATATCTCACCATGATATGCTTTGTAGGCATCAAGTGAACTCGCTACGTAATCGGAGTAAGCTCCATGGCGCTTGATGTTCAACAAAGTTGATTGTTCCTACTTGTTATCAAGGGTATGCTTTAGCATTCCTCGACTGGCATCCCCCAATGCGTACCTTCAGTATGGCAATGCTAATATATATATATATATATATATATATATATATATATTCTACTATACTATATTCTATATATATATATATATATAATATTTTTTTTTCAGGATATTTACAGGATATATTTTTATCCTATAGTTGGGCAAATGATTAACGATTATTTGAGGTGTTGTTTTGTTAACATATCCAATCATATTCAATATTTCAATTCTTTTTCCTTCGTTTAATTTAGCCATGATTGTGAACGAACAAAGTTTTTAGCGATTTTTTGCAGAAACACTTAAGAGAAGTCAAATAAACAAAAGTGATACGAGTATAGAATTTTATCAGCCCACTTGTTCAGGATATAACTGTTCTATCACGCGAGAATCGCACTCCATTCCATTTACTTTGAGATGTTATTTTAGTACATTTTTTTAGAAAGCTAGAAAGAGGATCTACGGATGATAATTTAAGTTTTATGGGTTTCGCGCGGGAAGAAATACCTGAAATTTACAAGAAAGTGCAAGAAAGTCCCCATAATTAAGCTGCGATGTCGCTGTGGACCACATTAGTCAGATATATTCCTGATGAAACAAAAACGACATCCTTACAAGCTTTAATTATGAAAAGCTTTGAATGAACAACTTTTCGAAGCAATGATAAACATGACGGAACATAATCAACTGCTGTTGATGTTGCTGCTGTAACGTTTTATCTGGACGGCGTTGTAAACTAACAAACCTGTGTGTAGGTGCTGGACGCCACAAAATCTACTCTAGTTTCACGAGAGTAAAACACATCACTTTCAGAAAGTCAATGTTTTGGCAGGAATTGTTGCCACTCAAATAATTTTTTCGATATATTTTTCCGATGGCACATTGCCAGGAGAATTGTAGTTTCATTTTTTGAAAATGAACTCCGACAACCTAAAAGATTTAAAGGAGACGATTAGCGGTACCATCAGAGCAGTTGCATCAGAAACTATTCTTAATGTTTCAGTAGAAGTTAGCTTATTGCTAGCATTTTGAGCATTTGCTTTGATAATAACGTTGTATTTGTTCCTTGTATATAATACTAACGATAATGTACTTTATTGTCTTCGTAACTATTAGTCAAAAAATCCTTATATAAGGTACCAAACTTATTACGGTGCCATATTAGCAATTGGATGGAATGTCGGAATATGAAATACTAAATAGTGATTGACGCCATTACATTGTTATTTATCGCCCCGTACATTTGAATATTATGTCAAAAAGTGAGGAATTTAAAAACAAAATTTACAACTTTGGAACGTTTTCAAAAATCAATAGATTTCCTCTTATTGAATTTACTCCTTACTTTTAATTTCAGGTAGCATGTACTATCATCTTCAATTTTTTTAACGGTTTATGCAACCGAAACTTGTTTCTTTAAAATAATTTGCTAAATGTTACATAGTCAAAATAAGCAAGACCTATTGCTTTTAAAGTCCTTTGGATATGGTTTGTGAATTAAAGAATGGCGTTGGATAGATGTTCGAGGAGGGTATATTTTCATTTAAACCGTATGCCATAAAATAATGCATGAAATGCTACGAAAATCCATAGCAACCGTCCTTTCGATTACTCAGGTATAACCACAGGCTGTGATATGGTTGTATATCTTTTCTTACATACGCCCCTTTACTTCAAATTAGTTAGTATAATAGTTTAATAGTCTCGGTTGCATAACCATGGAAAAATTACCAAGCTTCGATTAGCATTTAATTTGAAAAAGGTATATCTGAAAATATGAAAGCCCCCCTTATTTGAATTGTTTTGTCAGGTCTATATAAGTAAATATTTATCTTTGCCTAAAAATATCTTGATAGACGGCAAGAATTTGGAAAACGTTTACTCGGATCACGATATTCAACTCACCTCCTTTGACTTCACCATTTGTACTTATAGCTGATAGGGACAACGTTGTTATAACGCAGACGACGGCTGATAATCCAATTATTAGAAGTGTTTCTCCTGTAAATGCAAAAAAATAAGTATGAAATATTGCATGACACAAATGAGTACGGTTTCGCATTTTTTATCCATATATTTATTTGAATTAAAACAGAATTTGTAACAATATTCTTAAGACAATTCTCTGACCACAAACATTGGATGTAGGTTTTAGTTATATGTAAATGGGAGCGTAATATATCATTAGTCGTTAATTATCAACTTCAATTGAATGACACAAATCTAACAATAATGAAAAAGAAGAAATGAGTTTGAAATTACTTCATAATTCATTCATAATAGTTTGAAACAGACAATTATGAATGGGGATTACTCAGGAATGTATAAAAGAAGAGAAAACAAGTAAGTTAATAATAATCTTCGGAACTGTATCTACTAAACATTTGTCGTCCAGTAAAAAGTTGTTAATTTGCTATTCATTAAACTCGTTCTGTCCTTTTTCTCCGCTTCAATCATCCCGATGACATACGTGGCCTCAAATCTGTGACAAAGACTGCTATCTTGCTCGACTTTTTCGAGGATAATACCTATAAACTGTTTACCCAAATGAGAGAGAGACAATTATTCAGAAAAGAGTTGGACCGAAGCACGAATCACACTTGTAAACAAAATCAAACCTTGCCAAAAATGTTGGCTAAAGTAGATAGTTTTTGGAATGATGCAAACAGAATTTTTCAATCACCCATAGTTTTCAAGGGAATAATTTTTTAAGTTTTATTTCCCGAATTAGATTTTATCTATTACAGTAATTTCATTATTCGCAAATATAGATTTAGTTAGTATATACCTCTCACATATGCATGTATGCATATTTGTGTAATGTATACCATACATACCATAGAGGGTGCCTTTTAAAACTAGCATCCTCACTTTCGAGAAATCTATTATTTACAAATATCTACTTTTATTACATATCTTAAAACTAAGATATACGAAAATATATGGTTAGATAGACGGAAGGGTTTCTTGTAATTGTAGTGCAAAACATAAAACATCTGCAGCCTTTCTCCAATAAATCAAATAGAACTAAGCACGACAACGGTCTGTTCTCTCTATTCATTAGATTTTTGTTGCTTTTTATGTAAACCGTTATAAGAAAGTAAATATGTGTTGTGTGGAATTTTATATTGGCCCCTTTTGGATGCCCTGTGCATTCAACCAAGTTTCTTGAAAGATGGATCGGTCGTTTTGGACGTATTTATTGGCCAGCTCGTCCGATTTAACGCCGATATATTTTTATTTTTGGTTAAACAAAGAGTGCATGAAAATAATAATTTTGATGTGAAAAAAATACGAGGAGTTGTAATTAGTGAGATTGATATAAGAATATTTAGGAACGTTTACTGAGAATTTAAAATTTAGAATGTGTGTGGAAGTAGGTGGAAGTTACGTTGAATAATTTATTTATTTGTTTTTTTTTTTTTTATTGCATTCGAATTTATATACATTAGAAAATATTTTATAAAGTCTTATATTTATAATAAAGAATTTATTTTAGTTAATCGAAATATTATTAAATATTTTATATCTGAAAATATGTATAAGAAGAAAACTAAAACGTAAAATGGTTTAAAAATGTATCAACGTTCACTGCTATATAAGACTGCACCAAATCCTTGGAATAAAGGGAATATAACTAATCTATCAACTGAGAAACTAATTGCGGTCATTTTGTGTTGTCCACACTAGCTAGAATCGTTCATAATGTATCTATTATCATTTACCTCCTTTCTATAGATGTCTATTACCAGTTTCTTATTGTTTTTAATTAGTAAACTACTCAGGAACGGTTAATTTCTTTTTTACTGTAAAATTAGTAGCTTCAAATTTTGAATTAAAAGCCGCGAGGAAATCCGGAATAATACTTTTCTTAGTATCAAAAACCGCTAAAATATCGTCTATATACCATTATTAATGTAGAAGTATTATATTTAAATAAATATTTAGGAATAATTTCTAGTATAAATACATTCTATTGATAATAATTACAACAAAGGGCGATCTGAGGTATTGCGGTTTCAATCAGCTTTCAATCATAGTTTGCTAATGTTATTAATGTTTTATAGCGTGCTTGAATTTTATTAAAAAGAAATTAAATACCAGTTACTATTACTATTACTACATCTCCGCTAATGTGAAAATAAAATAGTTATAAATATTATGAAAAGGAATTCGTATACGTAATAAATAATAACGTTTGCTATTATTATATCACTTATCTTTAAACATTTCGATTGTTATATATATCTTTTTAGGCGAAACACTTTTACTGCCTTAAGACCTTGGTACAATTTAAAAACATATATTGTTGCTTGACTCTAAAATTCATTTTTAGTAGAATGCGCTTCCACAGAAATGATCATTTAGTGAATTAATAATTTGTAACTGTTTGATTAGATTAGATGGAGAATTTGCTTCAACTAATTTTAATAAAATAAAGCACCATATTAATTCTAAAATGAATTCTGTCTGTCGGTAAATTGAAACTAAAAACAGACTAGTTTATCGCTCATTAGCATGTGTTATTTCGAGCAGTTATGCAAGAGAGACCAGTGTTTTCGCTTGCAACTTAACACTTGTGTCAGTTTTGAGTTGGTTTGTTCCAGAAATAGCCAGTATCGTTGCTACGTGCTGGCAAAGCGCTACACATACAAGTGCTTCTTCGGTGATTACTCGAGTATGCACCGATCTAGCGTGTACATGCTTCCCGATGTTAAGCTATTGTGAAACATTAGTTATTAAACAGTTTTAAGTCGTATTTCCTATACATATGAACATTAATTAATTAATTAAGTTTGAATAAGATTTTAAGGGGTATCATTAACATGCACTTTAATTTAAACTTGCGAATGAGATAAAGGAGATGCTTACCGATGCCAGATTGTGCAACTACCCAGGAAAGCCGCAAAAACAACATGACACCCCATATATTGAGGAGACATGGTATCAGAGCGCCTTGAATCCATCCAAGTTTGATTCCGTGATGTCCGGACGTCGTTGTTTCCTGTACATCTGTTCCATCAGTAGGCTCCTGCAAACAAAGGAAATTGTGGCTGAATTTTAATCAACTATAGTAGTGCATTCAGGTAACATCAACACAGATTTAATTGACACTTAGTGGGCTTGAGGAGTGGAAACCTCTTTACGTGTTCGATTCGCCATTTCCGTTTTGTATAGGTCACAGTGTCACACAAACACAATGCAAATCCTGACTGTCTTGCAGAGATAAAATACTAGACTTCATTCGATGTTTTATTGATAACGATTGAGTTTAGTGATTATTAACATTATGAAAATATATTAAATCTACGATGAAATTGATGTAGGTTTCTTAGTTGTCCTTGGAATAATTTTGAATCAGTGTTCTTGGGAGTTTCGTTTATTAAATGATCAAATAAATGAAAATTAAAGCGTAAGTTCCTAGTGTAGCACTAAGGCTTCTTAAAAACCTCCATCATTTCAACACATCAGGGCATTTTGTTACAATAGCGATCAAAGGCATCTTTGCTATTCTACCATATTGTTATGATAGATTCCATCTATCATAACAATAGTTATGATAGATCCAATGTGGCGTTGGACGCAACAAGCTCAGATGCTCTGTGTAAATACCGGCGTTTCGATTGCCGATTCGATAACAAAAACCCTAAAACGAAAAGCAATTACGTACTTCTCTTTTGGTATTTTGATGCAAGAATACTGAAATACTGAAATTAATGGAAGTGATGAATTTATTATAATAATGTTAACATATGAAAATATATAATAGCATATGTTGATTGTAGGCGGGTCCACGAAAACGTCTGATCAAACCGTGGACATATGTTTTGATGCAAGATGCGAAAGCTTGGGGTATTCTAAAAGGGAAAAATTGTTCTAACATACATATCTAACTTATTTTAGACTGTTTTTAGAACTCTTACGTTCTACTTATTATTATGAATGGTCATGGACATTTTGTGGTAATTAAACAGACTCATGTTTTGTCGATTTTCGGGGAAACCTACAAGCAATACGAGCTCTCTCTAATGAGTTGAAAAAACACAAGTCTGTTTAGTCGCTGCAAAAAAGTAATCATTTTGACTACCTTGATCATCTCTACTTATGAAGATTAGCTTATTATACCCTAGTATTATAATGTTCATTTCAATAAATAAAACAGTTTGGAAATCCGAATATTAGTTATATGTACATGACATTTCATTGAGCTTTGGCTCTCTCTAGTTTCTATATTAATTAGGTTGAAATTAGATTAATTATGTATACGTAATAAAAACCGATAAGTTCTCTCAGGAATATCCGAAACAAAACTGAAGGACACAGTTTTCATAAGATTAATTGGCTTTTAGCATTTACTGAATTTTGGAAGGGACTAGCAGAATTAATAGGAAAAGGCGCTATTGCTATCTTCAGTTTTCTTTTTTCCGCTATTTTTGTATTCCGTGAGAATAATTTTTCTCGCCATGAAAGTATCATTTTTCATTTTTCCTTGTATCAAATAGTTAAACCCAAATTGTCGATCAAAATATCCTGGTTTTAAAGTATGTAGAAGTATTGATTTTTGTACAATTTTCAAACCGCTTTCAAAATCTCCGACTTCTTACTGGAGATGACAAAGGCAGGTGGAATTATTCCTATTTTGCAGCGACTAGATAAATTCGTGTCTATTCGCCTTATGAATGATCCATCAAAGACATTCCCGCCTACACACTCAGGGTGTTTATCGGATGCTTTCCTCGAACTCCAAAGTGAAAAACACGAACGGTACCCTGCTGAGAGCAAAGTGGTGAGTTTCAGGTAGCCTCCCGAAGGAGGCAACCCATTACTTCACTCAGGGGCACTCGACGAATTGGAAGTTCCTGTTGAGGTACCATGCATTGCAAGGACTACCTAGTGACCGCTGAGACATATCTGACACTACAGATCCCTCCGCCAGGTAGAGTAACCAGAAAACACAACCGCAAACTGTATTCGAGGCTTATATCGGAAACGATAGAAGCCAATCCCGGTACTGAGACGATGTCTGATCTGGAGAAGGAAGCCAACATCAGTGCTTTCAAAATCCAAGTGACTTGGAATCGGAAAAGAAGACGAACTAGGTTCTTACCGTTTAAGAAGGCGCACAGCCGACTTTGCAGAAGGTTTCAAAGGGACATTGAGACCTACAAGTTGCATATATGGGAAAATTTTGTTGAGCACAGTCAACAGAGGGGCTCTCATCGGATTTCCAGGATTTTGAAACGAGACAGGAAGCCCATACCGGAAATAAGGCATGGACAGGCGAGCTGCCTGAAAAACTCGGAAAAAGCAGAGGCATTTGCTACCATCCAGCAAGTATAGGGCCACCATAGTGGAGATCGAAGGAATGGAGGCTAGCCCTCCCATCGTTGTTTCGCCAAAGGAAGTCCTGCAGGTGATAAAGCGGATGCCAGGCGGTAAAATACTGAGAGAGGATGGAATTCCAGTCGTAGCGTTGAAGATCCTTCCGCTCAAGTTGTTAGTCAACTTGATGCATATTTTGTGGTGGAAATTACCCAGGATCATTTCAAATTTAAAACTGAAGAAAAGCCTGCACTCTCCTGACAGCTTTGGGACTGCAATCAGTTCAGATTCAGGACATAGCTCTCCACTTCCCTTCAATTGTACTGTATAGCGAACCACATCACCTCCGCCTTCAACAGAAGTCAGACGACTGCATGGTTTCCCTGAACTTGGAGAAGCCGTTTGATAAAAGTTGAAGGAGGCTAACTTTCCGCCTAGAATCCAACAGATTATCAGATCCTACCTCAAGGGACAGGACAGAAGATTTCTCACCATCGTGAACGAAGTGGAATCTTCGAAGAAGATAATGGTATCTACTGATACCATTATTTTGATGATAATGGTATCAGTATGATGATACCGCGAACCCAGCTACATCTCGAAGCGTTGAGTTAATGGTAAAACTTGCTAAAGTGCAGTTGACCAACATCTCAGAGTTCTTCGGAGCATGGATTAACGATCAAACCTGGGAAGACGCAAGCTATTACATTTTCTTGGAAATAGCACGGACAGCTCCTAAAGAACAAAGCCGTGGCAGTATCGAGTATCTCGGTGTCTTTTTGGACAGCAGATTAACTTTCAAACTTTGCAAGCAACAGTAGGTGCGTCTACGCGGTCGTAGCCCGTCCTATCCAACTTCCGACTAAACTCCAAAACTGACGTAATCCTGTTGAAGGTGTACTTTCGCCCAATCCTCACCTACGCCAGTCCTCCTTAGCTCATGGCGGCTCTGTAACACTTTCTACCTTTCTCTCGGGTACAAAACCGATGCCTCGGAACGGTGTTTCGGATTCCCAGTAACACCGAGATCGGAACAATGATACACCTGGACGAAAGCGAGAGTTCTTTACCAAGCTCAAGAAAAGCTTCTCCGAGAACACAAAGGGAAGCGATAGCTCTACCATGCAGCACGCTATCATTCAGAAGACCTCTAGAAGAACCACCTGTAAGACGACCTTCAACTACCTGAGCAGGCTATAGTATCGCGGAACTTATCTAGTCAAAATCCACTAATTTGCTTCTATTATTTCTTAGGTATAACGCTGGAGTAAGGAGTCCGCGAAGAAGATTCCAACACCCACACCAAACGGAGTGTTGGCTTTTTGGTGTTTTTCTTGAATCATCCGGTTCAAGAAGGGTTCGATTTTGTTCCGAGCAAGCAGAGATGTGCATATGACGACTCGATCATCCAAATTCTTCTGACTTAATTCGTATGGCACCAATCTTGAATATTTCCACACCAATTCTATTTTCCGAATATGGTCCGAAATGGTTTGCTGAGCTGAATTAAGCCTTTCCGCGATGTTGTCAAAAAAGGATGTTGCTCCAACATGCTTTTAACAACATCGTCGTCGATCAAAGATGAACGTGGTTTATCAGAAAGGTCGAAATCATCTGTTTCAAATTTTTCGAATCATCTTTCCTTTACCTTCACTAAACACTTTCTCTAAATTTCTACATGCTTCTGTACCATTTCTTCCTTGTTGAAATTCGTATAAGATACAGCGGCGTAAATGATCTTTATCAGTAGCTATGGCTACACTATCGCTTTACACTTAAGACTAACGTGGAGCTAGTCTTAAGTGCTAATTTGTACATGCGCCAAACAAACATGTGCTTACGCGTTCAAAATTGTTGTCGTAGAAACAGGGAGAACTATCCGGTAGACCTGATATATATTACGTCGTTCAACAGAAGTCTAGTGCTAGGGTAATAGATGATTATTGGGCGTGGATGTCAAGTTATGGTGTTAGCGATTTTGTTCCCATTAATGGAAGGTTAAAGGTACTCGGATATATTTTGAACGAATACATTTTACCACTCGCTTATGCCAATGATGGTGGGATAACCTTTGTACAAGACAATAGTATAATTCACACCGGAGCAGCAGTGCAAGAGCAGTTTCCCGAACATCCTGAAATCACCACTGTCAATTGGCCTTCAAGATTACCGAACCCCATTGAAAATCTTTAGGGCTACATGGTTTAATGTTAGGACACTATTTTGCAAAATAGGATCTTACAGAATCGACACGCCATGTACGAAAACTGTGAAGAAATATGGCGCCAAATACCAGCGCAGTATTGCCAAAACTTGGTTAATTCCATCCGTCGTAGGCTTCAACGAGTTATAGACAACAGGTGATACTACATCAAATATTAATAATATAATGTATGCATACTTACAGCCGGCACCATTGTGTTTTAGCGTTATCAACATTGCTTAAGAATTTATTTTTATTCACAGTTATGTTATTGTTTTGTATTTTATAATAGAATCTTATTATTTTTATTTTAGAATTTTTATTTTTACTTGATATTTATTGGTTGGTTCTTATTTTTTTACAGTTGTTTTTTTAGAATGTATTTATTTTATATTTTATATTAGAATTTTATTTTTTATATTTTAGAATTTTTATTTGTTATTTCTGGATTGAGATTTATTTTTACTCGCATAAAAATGTTATAATTTTTATTTTAGAATTTTTATTTTTGTTTGTTATTTATTAAATGAAAAAAGACAAATTAATATATGTATTCGACTGGCTGAAATGCTTTTATTTAAATACGTTTTTTAATAAACTACGTATTTATATTCAACACAATTTATATTCAAAACGCTATATTTATCTCAACTAAATTTTCTTTATCACTGTTAGAAAAGATAGGAATAGCCAAGTAAAGAGAACAGAGAAGTTAACAATAGTTGACCAGTTCAACTCTCAATATATTAAGAGACGCCAGTAAAGACCGGAAAAATGGGGTGATTCGACATTATTTTTCGAGAGTACATATTGAAAATAAATATCCTCATGTAGTGCCCAGCAATTGCTACTTTTTTTTTTCACAAAAAAACATTCTTTTACAAGAGTATTGAAAAATATGTGTTATCTAGTTAAAGTTTGGTCTAAAAACATCGTATATGTGTTGATAATTATTTGTAGTAGTGTTACACCTATTATGTAAGTATTCATGTATCGTATTACAAATAGCACTTTAATTACTTTTATTATTCGTGTGCATCACCGCAGTGTACAATTATTTGTGCATACGTTACGTAACAATTTGATGATGCAGGTGTTAATTATTAGCATTAGGTAACCACCCATACATACAAAGGGAAATATGTCTTGTTAAAATTTCATGCGTTTGATGGTGATTGACCGTTGAAGCATTAATAGCCATATATGTAAAATATGATCTGAAATTTATTTACAAACATTTTAGGGCAGCGGTCGTCACCACATCTCGCAGATCATCAAATACAATCCTACTTCTATGCTGAGAAAAGTTATATTGACTATATATTTTTTTTAGTGCACATATATATTATGTATTTTCACATGTCTTAGAGTGTGTAGGCTAAATTTCATTGTAAATAAAATTATTTTTTTTTCAAGAATAGGGATAGAACAGGCATGTACAATTAGAATATCTTATATCATTCAAAAAAATTGAAAATATAGATCGACACACTCGAACCAGCTGTTCCGGATTAATCGACCAAATTTGTTTGGTGCGGAGTGCGCTGATACTTTTGTGTTGCTTAATATTAAATCCAAATGGTAAAACGGACAAATTAATTAAGTGAAAATAATTTTTTTAATAATAATAAGTTTTGTAGACGCGGTAAATTGTATTCCCCCTTTTTCTTGAAATCTAAAGCGAGTTCTGCTATATAGTGCTATATGCTAGATAGGGCAGTGATTTCCCTTTTGATAATGTTTATAAAAATATACAGCGCAGGATTCGCTTGTTGTGTATATTTAGTGAGTTAGCGTAAAGGAATTACGCGATAAAACCACCAATGTACCAACTCTCATTTTATTCTGCTGCCTTAGCAAAAATTGTAAAGTTACTTAATACGAGTGTTTCGCAAACCATTTGATCCCCACCCAGTTTGATCGATGAATATAATTCTACGCATGAAAATCGCTTTGAGGGTTGAGATACATTTTTTTTAATCAAATGAGATATATTGCGACAATAATCCTGGAATGAGCTTCTACTAATTGAGATGGTGAGAATTAGTACTATAATGAGTGCCGTTAACGTAAACAAGGTATTTTCAATATTTCAATGGAGGCAAATTAGAAATACAAATATTAAAAAATGTGGAACTGGGCACTGTTTCCTAAGGAACCCGAAATACTGTTGTTATAGAAGCCGAGATATTGGCATCAATGATCACTCGATGCGACCTGTTCTTCAGGAAAATTTTGACTTTAAAAAAATTTGACACATGCCAGTGCATCTCACTATCGAAAGCAAAGAGAAGTGATGTACCGTATCGCAAGTGCGACTAAAATCAAGCAATACATTTTCAGTGGCAGAATCCGCAATTATCATTAACAATACTTGTGAGTGTAATAACCAGAACGAAAGCTAAACTGATATATTGGTAATATATAAGATTCAGCACTAAATAGGTTCACTTGTAGTGAAATACATTTTTTGAATATTTTAGCTAAAACATATAACGTAATACGTCTATTAGCTGCAGATTCCTGAAATTTTCTACTATTTTTTTTTCTACTATTATTTATACTACTATATATATATATATATATATATATATATATATATATATATATATATATATGGTGTATGTATATATATATATATATACATACACCTGCCCTCATCATCAACCGGTGACCGAAAGATGTGAGAAAACTTGTAAAACTATTATGCATATCCTATCCCTATTGCCGAGAAAAAATACTATTTACAAGTGAAAAAAAAGAAAAACACAGACAAATAGACAGAAAAGTTCTTTTTATAACTTGAAATATAAAACATCTGCAAGCCTTACCTCAAAGAATCAAATGGAACTGAGTACGAGAACAATCCGTTCTCTCAGTTCATTAGATATTTCTGACTTTTTATGTCAACCGTTTTTAAATTTAATATTATGTCCGGTACTACATTTAACGAGTCCAATCTATGTAAGGATAACACTTGATATGTACTTTAAATGAGGTGTCGATAGCTCTTTTCGTTTGACCAATACAGACTTTATTACAGTCACAGTAATTTTATAAATTTATGACTTTTCTGACGTTAACGAGAAGGTTTTTTGTGTATTACGCGAGCCGAAGTCTACCTTCATATCTTGACTCTTCGGAACTCTACTAACGCCTTTCGATATGCTGTGAAAAGGGAGTTTCACGAATTTCTTACTGTTAATTTTTTCCGAGGTTAAGGTCGTGGAATTTCTTATGTAGAACCTATGTTGGACTCTTAAGCATGCGATTGACGTCTATAGAAGAGTTTTTTTTATGAATTTAAGTTCTTTGTTGTATGTACTCCTACTTAAAGGGAATTCAACTAATCTATTAATCAAGAAACTAATCGTGGTTATCATGTGTTTTCCACAGTAGTTAGAATCGTTTATAATGTATCTATTAGTGTTGGTTTCCTTCTTATAGATGTCAACTTCGAATTAATTGTTGTTTTTTAATTACTGAACTATACAGGAATGAAAGTTGATTGTTCACTTCTTCTTCTTCTGCTGTGAATTTAATAATTTCAAATTTTGAATTAAGGATCGTGAGGAAATCCGGAATATTACTTTCCTTAGTATCAAAGACCGCGAAAATATCATCTACGTACCTAAGCCAAATTATAGCAAAAACATATCGTATCTGTTCTTAAATATGTTTCAAATTTACTGATCGCAAGTTGGTTATGAAGGAGGACAGAAGGTTGCCCATTGCCATACCTTTTAATTGTTCATAGTACCTGCCTTCTACTTGAAAGCAATTTTGATTCATGCAGAGTGATTTTAATTTTTTATATTCTGCTATTTTAACATCCTCAATATTGTTGAGCCTTAGGGCTCTCCCCCAACCAAGTACCCCGTGGTTTTACAAAATCTAAGGAATTTTCTAGTTCAAGACTCATTAAATTTTTGTATTCGTCTAGTAGTCATTTAGACAATTTGTACGTGGATGAGCCTATGCTTGGTCTCATAGATTTACCTGGTTGTGGATTTTTGATAGGCAGTACATTTTTGGAACTGTTGGGTTTAAACTTAAGGTTCGTGTTAATGAGATTTGGTAATTCTCCGTAAGGTAATGATGATAACAAATTGTTGACGCGATTAGTAGTCCGGATTATCTAGAATGACTATTTTGTTCTTTCAAATAAAAACAGTTTTTATTTTTGAGATCCTTAATAATCTCGAGATCGCCTGTACTATGGCTTAAACTTTTAATTTCGTTCGAAATTTTTGTAATAATAATTTTGCATGCATTTCGTTCATAATCTTTTGTACCATCTAAGTAACTTCTTTATGGAGTTCTTTATGGAGTTAGAAAAGTTCTTTATGGACGTGTCTACAGACTATCGAGGCCTATGAGTTGCGAATACGATATTTTAACACTTTACTTAGCAGTGCGATTTCGGTTTTACTTTTAACAGGAAACGTACACCGTTGTTCTTTTTTGGACAAATGTTGGATCTGATTGGGAACAGCGGAAAACAGCTATTGGGTGATCTGCAATATCCATTTACCAGGTACTCCATCCTAGTAACTGTAAAACTTAGAAACATATATTCTAGATATACCTGACGAGGGACGATCTCGAACACGGAATTCAAAATGTTATAAAATTTTGTCATCAAAAATATATAGGTTATCAAAAGAAACAACGTTCGATGGGTAAACAATAAACATGTTTTTGCAAAAAAGATAATGTGATTGAGACGACGAAACAGTCCTTCGTATTTGGAATCGATAATAAATATTGGCTGGTTGTAGTAGATAGTAGATCTACAGTGCTGAAAATGGTTGCAATAATGGTTGAAAGTTGGTAATAATAATAATGGAGCCCGTACGAATACCACAAATTGCACGTCATACTAAAAATACAAAATATCGTTGTTACTGGAAAGTGATGCTGGCCAAAATCCATAAATTTATTACCTGGTCAGACTCTGATGATGCTGATATGATATTGTAAACTCCAATGCAAAATAATTTGCATAATAATTGCAAATTATATAATTGCATAATAATTGCTAGCATAACAATTGCAAATAATATATATTTTTTCATATATTTAATTTTTTTCTAGTCTACCTATCATGAAGTGCAAATGTAAACTCACCTATGTATATCAACATTTTTTAGTCGGAACATAGTTAGCCTTGTTTAACTTCAATATAAAACTGTCATTCTCATCTCTTTCAACTAAATCTCCCGTCGAAAGGTTTTTTTAAGAATATAATTTCTTTTTGACGTTCTTCCAAAGTAAGATCTTCAGCTAGATATAATTTGAGATGCTCTCTTAGATGTTTTGCATTAGCAAGTACTTCTATTTTTTTCAAATCTGATTATAACTAGTTTAGACACTTTTTCTTTGTTCATGGAGTACACATCGTATACTGACAAACTTTTAAGTTTTTTATATCAATGAAGGTATTATAAATAAATGCCCAAAAAGAGCAAAAAAAAACTCTACTGTAATTTGTCAGCCTACCCTCTATTTTCAACACTAGCAGATATCCATGAGGTGGTTCAAAAATGAACAAGCCTGCTTAGGTTATAACATTTACACAGACAATGTTTGCGGTATTTTAATTGTAAATAAAATAATTACAATAATTATTTGAGAACAAGCGGCTGCTGTTTATATAAGATCCCGGAAGCAACGCAGTATTTCTGCTACATTTTGCTCAAAATTTTGGTTTGTATTTTATTGCATTTTGGCAGATTTATACAATCCATTGAGTGATTGTGAAATGCCATACAACGGCGTATTGGACATGTCAGACAATACAATAATTATATGTATGTATATGTAAAAATTAAAAATAAATATTCTACTAGATAACAGTTACAACGATAAACATTATTCCAATATATCAAGAAACTCATTCAGGGAGTAGGCGCAGTGCTGGATCAACATTTTTATGTTAGTATTTTGCGAAATATGGAGTGGAAGTAAGTTAAAAAGATTTATTTTGACTGCTGTGGGTGCCCTTTTCATTATATTTAATTTGTTAAAAAGTAGGTTATGTTTATTTGTAAAACTTAATTCGTGTGAATGAAAATCGCCGTTTTTAACAATATCCATCTATTTTGAAAAATGTCGAGTAAAGTTCGCAAAATGTGGATATTAGCTAATGGCGAGATATTACATTTTTGGAAATAGGACCGACATAAGAGTACGGATCTGATGCCTGCCGTGCACCGGATAGCACATTTCTTTGACAAAAGTACCTCGTTTCCAAGGGATAATAGTCCTCAAAAAGAAACACCGTAGTGAAGTTTATTGCGCACTTGCCCAAAGCAAAAAATCAGGAAGATACCAAAAATTAAGTACGTTTTAGATATCTTATTAGACAGTCGAATATAATAGTCTAATTAATTTCTTTTACCAGTTTTAAACAATCTTGCCATATAAGTTTTGATTAATTTTTAAAAATCTGATTGAGGTGAGACTGAATAATTATACCAGCATTATCCCCAGCTTATAAAGTATAACAAATCATTAGAAGATTTCACATGTAATTTATTGTTATCAAGACAGGCTAATTGTCCTAGCTTCCATTCCGAAATCAGTTAAAACTGATAAGCATCAGCATCAGTAGCTACAGATTAAATTGTGTCGGTATATATAACTAATAAACAAACTAAAACGAAATTCACGAAATCGTTGATATACAATAAAATAAAATTGGGTCTAATAATGAATCGTGGGGTACTCCTAGGGTAATTGCTGAATTGGCCGATACAGATGTGTTGAGAATAATTGAACTCAACCTTATGAAACCCATATTACTCGAGTTTATTCGTTAATATGCCAGATATCAGTCTATTGAATATTGCCCAAACTATTGCTCAAAGTATCAACAAAGTTATTGAACGAATGTTGTATGCCCTGTTTGGCAAAGCTATATTAACACATTGCAATCAAGAGTTGAAACGTTACAGTACCTAGAGGGGATGATTGAAAAAAATATATTGAACTGTTTTCATTTATCGAATTGCTTTTAAAACCTATAGTGCCATTTTCATAACATTTATTATACATTTCGCTTTTCAAGTACATACACACGAATACAAATCCGGGATGACGTTGTTGTTAATAGATACCTAGTATCTAAGTGTAACTCCATTCTGACGCTAACAGATTTCTAGTTGATTTGCAAAATGAACTTTGCCAAACTTCCAATCCAAATAACTTAACAATGACAACTTAATAAATAGATTACAGAGAGGATATAATTACAGATTCCTTTCAAAATATTTTTTGCTAAAATTAATGCTAATGGAAATCGTAGCAATGTGTAAAATTCAGCAATATCGGGTTTATCTATTGTGTAGGCGTCAATTACTTCTAAGTGATATTTTCTTTTAGTACATATTACACCTTTGTGGAAATTTAAATTAGCATCTTCCATTAAACGCATCAGTTCGTAAATAATTGACTATACTCTTGATAATAATTTAAGTAATGTTTTTCAGTGATAACTGGCGATAACCAAATCACACTTTTCAAGAGCGACACATTTGAAATCCAGTTATTTTATTTTGACAAGAAATTAGAAAATCACCAAAAGGAATTGCATGACCTTAGATAAATATTGCGTCAACGTATTCGTTAGTGACAACAGAATCGCAAATAGCAAATATGTTGTTGATTCCATAAAAACTCCAAACGTGGAGAATTTCTCTAGCATTGTAACGTTTCCACTAATCGCATTCTTATGTTGATTTTATTATCACTAATACTAACATGTGATTTTGTTATTAACAGTGGGGTGTATTATATTTTTCCTTTGAAAAATACCAGTTAAAAATCCTTTACTGTACCCGTGGAATGGTTATACAACTTGAACCAAGTAATAGTTTTACAAATATGGGAAGTTGGTTGTTCATATATAGCATTAATCTAAATACCTATTTATAATATTTTTCCGACTGCTAATCACAAACAAATATTAAATTTAGACAATTATAAAAAGTAACTTCAAAAGGAGCCGATTAGAAAATATTGTTATTATTATTATTTATAATTATTATTGTTATTAATTAAATTCAAAAGTTTCTTGGCAAAATCAAAATAGAAAATGAAGTAAGTGGTATCTTACAAGCGAACACCTGAAATCAGATTTAAGCTTGGCAGATCTTTTCGTTTTGGCAGAGCTACGCTTGAAATATCGACGATCTTTGGATTTTTGTAATATACCGTTATTACGAATAAAAAAAGTAAAATATTATTGTATAATTTTATTTTTTTTATATATATATTGCACATGGAGATAGAGGGTGTTAATAAATTCGCGGGCACGGACAATGGGGCGATCATATAGTAATTTTAAAAATGAACAATAAAACATCTAAATATTTTTCATATTAAGCAATCGAAAATGTATAGCGCAACACTTTATAAATTTTTCATCAAAATATCTTCCAGCAGCTAAACACGATCCAAGAGGGTTTTGTAATTATTTATACATAAAGAAGTTTTATGTATAAAGAATTAATTGTACATTTGTACTCTTGATATCCAAAGGATAGGGTTTGTATAGGTTTACATTTTCAAGTCGTGAACGTTGATAATTTTTGATACGTCAAATAATAATACAAGAGCTGAAACTTCCTTGAAAGATGTACTTTTCGCACAGAAATTACCTGGTGACTGGCAAAGGTTTGTAGTCTTATGTTCGCACTATTTTCAAAAACGTATTATCTCTCTATTGGCTAGTATCTAATTTTAGAGTTTTACTCTACGTTTTCCAGAACAGAGGGACTTTTGTGAAAATCTGCAATTTTCATTCATATGACGTTAGATTTAGGACTAAATATAGCGTAATTTTTAACAAATTAAAGACAATGATAAAAGCATCTATAGCAGTCGGAATAAAACTTTTCAACTTGCGTCCCGTTGATATTTTACAAATTACAAACAAAAATGTTCGAAATTCGTGTCCACTCTTTGTTGATCCATTGGTATATTGGGATGATGTTTACCACCTTTGTGCATGTATCGACTAATAAAAATCTATTTATTTATCCAATCTAACAATATAATCCTCTTTATCTTGAAATTTTTTTATTTTTTTCATATTTTATTCATTGTTTTTATGACCGTCAAAATCGTACGATTACCAATTAAATACGTAATTATGCATCCATTTTACGCTCTCGAGTGAATTTAATATTTTGGTGACCGAATCCGTTTCCTTCGAGGGATTTATTCGTGCAGAAGCACGTGAATCGACCTTTTTTGTCCTTTTAGGATGAGTAGCGTTTTGTAAATATTTTTCTTCTAACTTTGTAATTTGATTCTTTATGTATATTTACTGTGAAAATAATGAGAGGTATTTAAGAACTAAACTCTAGTTCGCTTTTTAGGGGTTCCAGTTTAGGACTTTCGCTCTTTTATGGTTTTGTTTTTGTATCTACATGCATTCTGGGATTTTCTTTTGCAATGTTTACTTAAAATACTTTCTTAGTTGGACTTGCTTGGAAGTAGTAATTTGAACAACCAGGTGTAATAATTTTTAGCAAGATTCAAAGTTGTTTTAGAAGCTGCGAATTTTATTTAACTACTTGCATTTACTCAGTGTTGTTTTAAAAATCTAATAATTAAGGCAACTGGAACTTTTCATAAAATCATGCGATTTTTTCAGTGGTTTTAATAAATGTAATTACACCTACTACTGAAACACCGGGGATGTGCTAAAGCTTGAGAGAATCTAAGATTTACTTAATTCCATTTAAGGAAGTAACAATAATTCCGCTATTTTGATGTTTATTATGCAATAAACGTAATAAAAAGCATTTTGATTTTTTTAATCTATACAGTGACTTGGCAATAATGTATTTGGGATTGCAGTTTTTTTAAGTTTGACAATATAAACCCAAGAACCGCAACGGTTGATTGATCCATAATTATTCCATTCCACCATAACCGGCCATATAAATCTCTCTGGAACAAATATTATCCAATGTCCAATGTATTACTGATGACCGTGGAAGAATACGTAATAGTATAACTAAACGTTTTGGGCATTCCTTCTACATTATTGTAAATTCTTTCATCTTGCTTCCTTTTACTTTGATTTATACCTTGAAGTTTATTTTCTGTTATATTGGGTACCTAGATCAGGGTAGTTAATTGTTTTGTTTTTATTGTTCTGCTACGAAACTTTCCAACTTTTGCAAGAATTTTTAATTGGTTACAAATTGTATTTCTTTTTTTCTAATTATAATTTTATTTCTTTTATCAGCTTACTTTTGTTCGATCATTAGCGCTGTAGCTATGTATTCTTTCAATTATCTTTGTATATTTGATTTTTTATCGTTTTACTTTATGTTTTAAGTTTAATCATACATACAATATATGATGACCAGAATGATCTCTGAAGATTGTAACAAATTATGGAACTAAAATTTTATTGGCTCGATTCCATTTTTCGAGTGACAAAATTTTCAATCAATAAATATTGGAATTAGTTTTGACAGGTTTACAAGTAGTTTCGAAAAGGCTGCTGTCGTATTTATATTTTACTGTGTATTGAATAATCTTCAAATTTCTTTAAATGTGTTGTTCGATTTTCTGATGGCTATCAGAAAATTGAACCTATCAACAACAAACCTATCAACTGAGCGTCAATTGTTTTATGTAATCGTGCCTTTAGTTGGTAGACAATAAGAAACATGCTTTAGCAGTGCTCTGAGAAAAAATAATTGTAGATAGTAATGCGTTGCTGACGTGTATTTTTTGGCAAAGTTTTTACAAAATCTGTACGAACGTTGTTACTACATCACATGTTTATATTGTACACGCTATTTTAATAATAACATTAACACTTATTACTTTTCCAGCAATTCTGTATCATCCTAGGCGTATAATATTTAAAGAAAATATACAACAATGGATCATAAACGTTTTGCCGCGTGTTTGAAAAAGTAATTAGGATGATACATACATACGGATTTATGAGCTAGTTATTCTTTACCATGTGTAACGAAATAACGCCACTGAACTGGTAATTACTTAATCTGGCAGATTTTGTATGCATTACAATTACATTTAATAAAATTTGCGCTTTATATCGTCAATGTGCAAATCCAAGTTATATTATATTGCTGTTACACGATTGTACTTTATACGAATGCCAAATTCGGAAAAAATAGAAAAATGATGGATTAGAATTTGAAAATATGTTTCACATATTGCGGAGAATGCAAATGAAAGTCAGTCATTTTCATATTAAGATTTAGAAAATGTTGAGAAAGAATATTAAGAAATATGTGGCTTGGGAGATGGTAACTCGATTATAAAAGAACGGTCGGTGTCTATTAAAGACTTAACATTTTCTTTTGTTCTATTTCATTTTGTAAATTTAACCATTCTTATTTATTTGTAGAAGTAACATTCTGTTTATGTCTATTTTATGATAAATTGAATGATTCGTTTTGCTTTGTGTAAATTCATGTAAATCGTATTCAGCATCATTTAAACTTTGACGTGTACTCATTCAATGTAAAAATACGTTTACTTTCTTATAAGATTTGCAAAAATGTAATACTCCTCAATGTTCTAATTAAAAAATATGTTTAATAGTCATTTGTTATATCTGTTTGATGACGCTACTGCTAATGCACGTATCGGATCGAGCGCTAGGCAAGGAATCTCCACCAGTTATCGCCGGTAACTTTGGCGACACATCCTGTTTCTGATATCCCGTAGCAAAAGATAGGGACCAACTTTTTAGAAATAAGATAGATTATTTGGTGATGGTTGGCTATTCTTGTAAATTCATTATGTTGCAGATTAACAACCTTTCCTAACTGGCAACCATATGCATCCTTGACAGCTTGAAAAAAATGAGAGTTAAATTATAGCAACTCAAGTAATTAGTGAGTCTGCAACAGCTGGAATTTCAACATAAGTACATGGCGTTCCAAGCTTTGCCTACTCCAGCAGACTTTTTTAGAATCATTTAACAAATTATTTCATCCCTTTAATTCCTTAAAAACCAGGGGTGTAGAGCAGTTTAATTTAGCGTTTAAATATAATACTAAGTCAAGTAAGATATCAGTGAAACCTTACACCTCAACAGTTTGTTACTACTTTCGAAACACTATTTGCAGTTAACGTTTTACATTGTAGCAAAACAGCAAATTCCGAATGGAATTGTGACAAACTGTTAAGAGTTGAATAATAATATTATTGCAAATTTAAGTACGGTGCCACAATTTTTTAGTGAAATACCGACCTCGATTTTGGAAAATTCGATTTGTTAAATGAAGATGTTTTGAGTTATAAGTTATGTATTGTCCAAAAATACATAAGGGTATTTGGTATCCACTAATGTTTTTCCTACTTAGTTTCCTACTTATGTCCTTCATAGGACAACAGACGAAGGAAGTTTGGCTAAGTTTTTTTCATATTCGTTTGAAAAATCAACAGTAGAATGCTATTAATGGATCAATTTGTAAATGTCACTTTTTTGTTGGCACCACTGATTGCTTGAGTTGGTTATTTATCTGTTCTTAGATTGGTAGAAAAAAAAAAACAAGCATGTTTTTTTTTTATTATTTATTTTTAAGTATCGGCAACCTTTCGCACTACACAAGTTTAATTTATTATATAGTAATATAATAATTAGTCCGGGACGGCTGTTTTATGAACACGAATGGTCCTCATCATCAATCGGCGACCGAATACCGAGTATACATTAACTAAAAGTGATCTAAATATTTCCACAACATTCACTGCAGCGTATTCTAGAACTTGTAAGTGAATTAGTTTGCTGTGCTGTATGTGGTGTAATATATTCATGGAGCATGTCTTTTGTGGATTCTAAGATGTTTTTTTAGTTCTCCCAGCGAGAACGACTTACAAAAGCATTTCATTACAATTCTTGTAATTATATGATCTTCGATGATACATAATTCGGTGTTAATTGATTTAAAAAAATCATTGACGGCATACTCTTATTTAAATGAGGTTTCTGATATGACTTGTGAAATTTCTTTTTTTGCTTTAAAAATCTTTTGGTATAAGCAAAGGCTTCTTAACATTTGATATAGTTTTCTAGTGTGTTAGACTGTTTGTACATGTTTAGAAATTCTCTTTCTCTGTTCTACGTGTTTCATGCATTCTCTGTCCTACCAAATAATTTTAAGTTTGCATAGAACATATTCTAAATTTATTCCTTTGAATACAGTAGAATGACTACTCTATTACAAAATGTTGAATTTCTTAGAAATTAATTTTAAATAAAATTAAAAAAAGGAACGTCGGAAGCTTTGTGAAGGTAATAGACAATTACTCCATAAAACTAAAACAAAGACAATACAACTTAACAAGGTTACACCTTACATTCCTTATTCTCCCCCGATAGTTACATTTTGTAAGTTACAGCATCGGTTATTCTTAACTACACGTTTAATTGTAGCTGTTTTTACTAGTTTGAATAACCATTTCTAATAACTGGACAAATGCTTTACTGCTAAATGGACGATTTAGCAGTAAATTTCGGTTTATCTGTTTATTATTTGAAACGAACAATCCCTTATGAAAACATGCTCAAATTCAGAAAGAGAACCATCAGGAACTTTTCATCATTTTATTTCTTTTGGCATGAGGTTTAACAAATGACGGTTCAAAAGAGTTCTTTTGTTGTTTTTATTATAGGTTTTATATCACTTTTGTTAGTAGCGGACCAAGAATCTGAGGTATAGCAGCTTTATTGTTAACATTATCGCAAGCCTAATAGTGACAGTCTAAATAGAACTCTACTCATTATATGACCTAGTTTCTTACAACTAGCATTTTAAATGATCAAAGTTAAAAGGTATTCAAAAAAGGTTGCCTACGAAATCTTAAAACATAACTATATTATATCGATTTAATCCTGCTCTAATAGAAGAAATAAGTGAAGAAGTCTTTAAACCCAAACGTTTCAATTCATTTTCAATTACATCGTCGTGCGGTGAAGACGGTGACATACATATAAGAGGCTGTTTGTTTAGTAGGGGATACAATTAATTCAATCTTTAACTCCCAAAGAAATCAGGTAATTAAGTAACGTAACAGCACGCCTCCTTCGCATATCTACCCGTCCAAAGGATTTCATATTTTGTACATGTCTGTTTTGTCCATATTATTTAAAAATAACGTCACTGGAGTTTTTTAATAGATTTTGTGAAAACTGAGCAGTAACAGAACATATGCCTGATAAGTGATGACAAGTTTCAGTTACTTGAAAAACCATCTACAGAAAATAAATTTAAAATGATTAAAAGAAGTGTTCCGAAACACTTTAATTAACGGAATTGATACCTTGATTGCACACTTGCTAGTAACTTGCTCAAGATTAGCTACTGTAACGAATAAGTACGAAAACAATTTCGAAGAAGATGGAAGTGGTGAAACTAGTGGTCCACAGATTCATTTCTGAAAATATTTCCTATATTGATTTATATATGGATTATGGGGTAACTTCACTTATTGATCAAAAACTGAGTAACAGTGAAGAATGTGATTGTAGAAGTGGCTATACAATGAAATTATTTTTGAGAAAACTAAAATGCAATCTACAAATCAGTTTTTGCGCACATGAGTAATAAAAAGTAACATCCAGACAACAAATTTTCCAAAAAGTGCAAGAATTCTTTTAAGCACTCCCCATTAAGTAAATACTGAATTTGAAGAAAAGTGAGAATTTTAGGCCTCTCATTATTTCATTGATTTTATTGATCTCAACATTAATGGAGTACCATTACATAACGGTATAAGGCTATCCATTTATGTAAGATTGCCGATATATATGTATATATGCCAATATATTCCAAAATATAGTTTTTGTCCCTGTTAGCTGCTATTTTTTGTGCGTCAACTATTTTTACTTTATTTAGGAATTGCGTTCTTTTTAAGAATCCGGATTAAGTACTAAACATGAAGGAGTTTTAGTTAATATTAGCAGCTTTTGTTGTGATACTCCAGCTCAATGTTTTATAAAAAATATAAAGCTATTGAATGGTTTTAGTGGACGTGACAAATAATGCTGTATAGAAGAATATAAGGACAGGAGGATACATTTTACAGACATTAACGCATTACTACGCTCGGCGTTTCACTTTCGTTTACAGATTGAAGTAAATCATCAGTGGAGAGACTTCCCTTTAAAAAATGATTAGATAAGACAGTTTTCTGTAGATATTCACTGTGTGTACCCCGATGTTATGCGAAAATTATTATTCTTCTTGGGGGATAAATTTCGTCAATTTGCCGTAACTAAGAAAAATATTGTAATATCGGACGGCAAAATGAACGAAAGGAAAGCTTCAGAATTTAGCAGAAAACCAGAGAGTTTAATTGAGCTATGTTGGATGGCCACATACTTGCACCAATTTTTGATAAACCTCGGACCACTGTTACTGAAGGATATTATGCCATCATAATTTCATATTATTATAGTTATTATAGTTATATTAAATTCTACTAAGCAGAAAACTGAATACGATTCGATCAAGGCGCCATGATTTTTTAAAATGTTGAACATTCCTAAATAAATTTTAACAAAATTCTATAAAATTAATATCCGTTACCGAGCTCATTAATATCATATTCGGTAATGATTTGTTTAACGAACTTAATTTAATTAAACAACGTATTTAATAATAAATCAATTTATTTCGAACCATATGCAAACGTTCAAAGTAAGTTGAATAACGAAAAAAAAAGAGATCTTGGTTAAGTATTAAGCATCAATTAATCATGTATTGTAATAGTTAATAACTAGCAAATAGCATTTTAGATCACCTACATACGTTAATTTTTGGGCACTTTAAAACATACGACTTTTTACTACATATAAAGTTTTACAGATTAACGTGCGTTTCTACAAGCAGTATATGAGTAACGAGTGGGTAGCAAATGTTAGTGATTAGGATTATTTCTATTGTAAGTAAAAACGAACAAAAGTACCTCCAAAGAGTTTACATATTATGAATTCCATATTCACATTTTATGATCTGTTCAGCTCTTTTTGATATACCCTTACAGAAATCTCTCTATTTACTAACCAAAAATTGCCAGAATACTCTTGCTTTATAACTTTTTTCAAATTGAATTTAAAACCGAGCAAAAGAAAACAGTTTACCTCATCTTACCTCCGTAAAAGTCAAATTCAATTTTACTTTGATACAAGGTGAAAAATCATGTCAAGATTCGCTTAAGTAAACTGTAATTATGGAATTTTTTTGCGTAGTAAACGTAGAAGAAAAGTGCTAATTGTGGAACAATGTGTTAAAAATTGGAGATGTGTCATTTAAAGCTAAGATTCAGCAAAGCAAAGTTCAGATGAATGTAAGAGACCTATCGATCAAAATTTTTGCAATCAAAACAACAAATGAAAAACAAATAAAATGGAGAATGTAAATGTATGCTAACCGAACCCGATTTATATAAAGCTTGCACCAAATGTTTATTTACTATTTTTAATATTTTTTTTAAAACGACGTGTGTCGTAAAACATATATAGGATAAAAATAATCAAGCTTTTCTCGGAATGTACTCGTTTTTCATCCAACCAACTTCATGGAAATAAATTTAAGATTTTACTAGTATAGAAGAGACCATCCCAACATCTACATATGCATACTCATTAAAATGTAAACAATTATTAACTTGGGTTTTATTCGTATCACATTTGCATTTATTTTTCTTTACCTTGACTCAGATTTATTTATCTTTAAAAGATGTGCACCTCTTTTTAGTTATTTTGTTCTGCAATGGGATGCAAAAAGTTTTTTATCATTATTATTATTGTTCGCAATTAAAGGATCGATAAACACGGTTGCTGACCTAAATTTGTATATGGATATATTTAAACTTTTCTGCCAATATTCAATTTTGAAAAGGAACTTTCAAAATAATTGATCCTTGAAATAGAATACACTTATCTTAATTCGAATCACGATTTTAAACGCGGTGAACCTGAAAACAATCTTTTATCAAAAGACTATTGAAATATTACTATCATTCCTAATAAAATGAATCAAAGAAGACATCGATGTAATTAAAATAAGCGCCTTGGTAAAGAAATGATATGTATGAATGTATGTATATTTAGCAGTATTTTACTCAAGTGCATCCATATTTTTAAGATTTTCACGAAACACATATTTTGTCACGTGTTTCCTATATTCACTCAACTGTTCAACTGTAAAATATATTTTTAAATTACTACATAAAAATTGACTAAGCTGCAGTAGAACAATCGATTCCTACGAAATTTTCACGGTTGACAGGAATTAATTAAATTGCTTACCTTATTAGTGTCTTCTCCTCCATGTAATTCACCCAATGATGGTCTCTTTAATGCCCTTCTCGAATTCCTATAGTTTTCCAGGCGTGGTAGGGCCTCCCTAGTCATTTGCACCAAAGATTTCTTTCTCTTTTGAGTAGGAAGATCGTCGTAAAGGCATGTCGTCGATGTGGTACTTAGGAGATTTCCGCCATTAACAGTATCTGGAACGGGTAGTACACCACCGTTTTCTTGTAGTTGAAGTCCACCGTTGTCAATACCTTCAGTACTTAAGCACTTAATGGAAAATCTTCTTTTCATTGTCAGTCGGTCATATAAGTTCGTATTATCTTGAAAGTTGTAGAATATTGCGAGAACTATTTCTGTCAGATATCAGATAAAGAATAAGGAGCAATAAAAATTCTCTCACGTATATGATCTATATGTGAGTATATTTCTTAGACGTTCGTCACCGGCTGCAAACTGAAAATCAGTCAATGTTGTAGCGGCTTAAGTATCCGCTGTCGATTGACAAGCAACGTAGATGTGTTTACTCGAACAGTATGCCGTGAAAAAACACCGAAATAATTGATTTTATTACAATTCATTAGCGCTCACGCGAATCGGTCCTGTGTGTATTTTTCTCGGACTTCGCATACAGCAAATTCGTATGTATATACGTATGCGACGATCTAGATTCGCAACCCTATTTCAGCCGTTTACTTTTTCGATTAATTTCGACTCAATCTTTAAGATAACGCTACACCGCGGGGATGGTTTGCTACAATTAACATATGGACCAGGCAGACGGTTATTTTCTGTTTTGTTGCACCCTATATCGCGAAGACGAAGTGAACGATTAAATATTTACCTTACCAAATATTAAAATTAGATTCAAGAATTTTATATAAGGTGAAAAATGGAAATCGATAAACTTATTACTATTAAAATGACTGACATCATAAGCACCGGATTTTCAAAATCCACATGGAGGCAAGTGGCTGTTACTAGTTAGTTAAACGTTGGATTAAGGATTTGGAAGAAGTATTTAAAACAGCTGCAGAATTGAAAGTACCGTTTTACATTATACTGCACATGTTATCTGCGATAAAACAGCACCGAAAGATCTGTACCAAGGAAAGTATGATGAACTAATGGGCGCACTGGAACAATTATATTTGCCCGAACCATTTGAAATTGCCTAAAATTTCCGATTTCACCAGCGAAGGGGAAAGGATGGTGAAGCACTACAAGATATTGCAGGTCTATATAATCTAAGTATAATTAAATTCGTTTTTGATATTGGAAGCAACAGAATTCAATGGATTTTTCCGGAAGTACAAGATTTTGAATTGGCAATGTTGTAAAGATGGCAATTCTCAAGAAAGATGCTTCACAATTTCAAGGAGTTAGAAAGAAGAAGGTAATATATACTATGTTGAAGAATGAAGACAAGATATTATTATTCGAAGCAACGTTCAAATGGACAAAAAAACTTCAAAGATAACTTTGCTCCAGATGTGTTTTAAGATCATTGTGCAAATAAATGTACGATCGATAGGAATATTACGTGATGGTAAGGCACATGCATATACAATAAACTAAGAAGCAACTAACAACAGCACAAAAAAATTAAAAGTAAGTAATTTCGGTTAATAGCCTAAGACCTTAAGTCTAACACGTAAGGAAATTTTCTGTATTTTTGAATTGGTTAATAGTGTTATATGTTTTATGACGTAAATGTCGTAGATGTTTTGTTGACCTTCGGAGAAACCAGTAGACAACACGAACCCCTCTCATAAAACAAATAAACACGAGTACGTCTAGTCTAGGAAATATGAAAGTATATTGAAGGGGGATACCTTTTTATTGCGATCTGCAATTGATACAGATTCGGCGAATATCAGTTTACGTCGCGTCGTCTTACATTGGTGCATCGCTACCTTGCCGGGCGAGGTTCACGTTATGAGACGCAAAGGCAAATGAATTAGCCCGAGCAGGCTCTGCTGCAACTGCTGAAAACCTGCCAAAGCATTCAGTGGAAATGGAATATACGATAGTAAAAGCAACCACTAAACAATGGAAAGGTAAGAAATTTTAAGGCACATGAATAGTCTGTCCCTGGCAGAGGAAACGGCGTGTAGATTTTTACAGGTGCAAGAAGAAACTTCCGTCCATGTGCTGTACGAATGTATAGCAACGGCAAGAATAGGACTCTCAGAAATGGGCTCAGAATACCCAAAAGCCGAAACCTATGTAGAGGGATCACCCACAAGACAATTTGAAGATATCCTTCCCATTTCGTACTTCTCCCTTCAGCTTGTCAAGCGATGTGTAGTATGCCATGGTTATGGTTTTTTACTCTTTCAAATGCTCTTAATCACTGTGGTAGATCTATTGTAATAGGTGCAGGCTCTCGATAAACCTCAATACTACTGTACGATCTTCTCCCTGCCGACAGAAATGGTTTACTGGAATGTTGTTGTTGAGTGTAGCTGATGGCAACACATTTATATAGAATGTACTCTACCGTCTCCAGATCTTCTTGGCTTAGACAACAGATTTGATCTTCAGCTTTTCCTAGACTAAATAGGTCATAATTTAGAGCTGCTTGTCCTGTCAGAAATTTCGCCAGTAATCTAAGATCCCTTTTGCTGAAGGATAGCATTGGTGCCTTAGGCGAGACTAATATGAATGCTTTCGCCTGTTTTTGTCTCGGAGCATTTTTCCAGAACGAGGTTTTTGATTGTCTTTCCATGTTTTAATTACTTGTTTTATGTGGCTCAGTTGCAGGCCACGGAAAGGGTTAGGATCGATCAAGAGCAAATTCACTGCTTCTATGGCTAGTTGGTCTGCTTATTCATTACCTTCTTCCCTTTATGGCTTTGGATTCACGCCAAAGAAACGTGCCTTTTCTGTCGTAATTGCCCTAAATTGTATACACATTCGTGAATCAGACCACATTTGTATGTGTAGGCTTTAGAACAGGCCCGACTATCACTGAATATAGTTGTGGTTGCCTCCAAATCTCTATCGCGAGATTCTGTAGGGCACACAACTTCGAAGCAGAGATCTCTGCTTGAAATATGTTGGTGTGGAGTCCTGTAGGCATTTTAAAGTAGTAATTGGGCCCACTAATGCCTATACTTGTTCCGAAACCTTCTATTCTTGAAGCCTCCGTATATCATCCCAATAGTATAATCACCTTATAAGGCTGATCAAAATTGTGTTATGTCCTTTGTAATATGTATCAGATAATTTATGCTGGGATCTTCAAGGATTCTGAGGCATCCTAAAGATCCTGAGAGAAGGGTATACAAACAAATAAAACATTATTACAATTAAGCCATTTTACATTATTATTAAGAAATTAAGCAATAAAGTCTAAAAGAAGTATTTATTTTAAGCATTTGCATTAAGCAGTTGATTTTAATTACCGCTGATATTAACACTACTTAATTCATTTGTTTGTTTGCTTTCAGGTTATCCATTTTATGCAACCAAGCTAACGACAGGGATATGATTTCATTCGAATCCTTCTAATGAAAGCATATTTTATTGTATTGTATGTATCTCTGATATAAAGTATTTTACAAATGTGATATAATATTAAAGTACAATGTGCTTTATTTTTTCACAGCCACGTTGTATCAAGATAATGAAATTTATGAAATTTTAAATCTTGATCTTTTGTTTTACGTTGTAAATATTAATGTATTAAATGCTGTATATATGTAATTTAACAGATAGTAGAAATTATGTATGTATATGTAATACTCTAGAATAAATTTGATGCTTTCTAAAAATTTATTGTCGTATATAATAAAAGTCTAATGTTAATACTTGGCGTTTCATTTAAAATAAAATGTTGAAGGAAGCAGATTACAGTACAAACAAATGACGAAACAATTTATATCCTTTGGTTGCACTCATGAAAAGCAAATATATCTAAATCCCAACATTTTAACACTAGAACGGAATATGCAGCTCCAGCTAATACAAAATACTGAAAATACAAGAAACAGTTACACTAGGTAGAGGCAGTTTACCCAATCCAATAAAATTTTATTCAAATCCGAACGCTGTGATAGCGCCGTGTAATACTCAAATGGTCGAATGTGATGTGTCTAATAATGCTACTATGCCTAGTATTAAGTCAACCTTCTAAAAACATTACTCAATGCGTTTCCCCAAACTTCATTCATCCGTCTTTTTTGATTAGCCAAAATCGTGTTCCTTTAAAAATTCCCATTGCCAGCAAGGTTCTACATGGTTCTACAATCAAATGAATTCGTGATTATTTAATACTATGTAGCTGTGAATATGTTATGTATTAGGCAACACAGCAGTTGGCAACGCCGACGGTTTTTCCCCATCGACAGTTAGCAACTGAGCAGAGTAGTTTCTTAGGCGTAACCAAAGCGGCAAGGCACTAAAACGTATGAAGGATTGAATTTCCTTTCCCTCATCCTTTTCCTTCATCCCCTTTCATCCAAGACTGCACCCACAATTTCAAGTAATCAAAGAACGTATGCTACGGTTTGCAATCTCTCCGAGGTGCTTTCAAATACAAATATTGGCTTCTGAGGTTTTCATCCAAATTTCAATATCCAAATCGCTTTCAATATCACAATTATAAGTTACGGTATCTTCCATAAACCAATTTCTCATGATGATGAATCTGCATCATAATCTAAGGGTCGAACTAAAAAAATTAATTTCTCTCCGCACATTTGTCGATAGTTTTTTTCCTAAAATGTATTTTTACCATGCATCATTATGGATCGATGATGAATGAAAAATTATAACAACTTACAATTTTTGGAGATATTTGAAGAGAAGGATAAGCATCTATTCTTCTTGTAGATTTTTCAATTTTAAATGAGCAAGTTTAAAACACAGTCATATATTATATTCCAGTTGCAGTCAATAAATATTTATCCTTATAAATGTTGACTCAATTATTTAAGGGGCTTTCGAAATTTGTCTATTGATTTAAGTTACAGGAAACGTAGCTATTAAGCTAATATAATATTAAAGTTTAAATAAGTCTAAAATTTAAGATTCAATCCATAATTGAATTTTGCGCTAATCCCTTAAAAATTGCTTTTTAACTTAAATAAATATTACTGCATTCACACCACATACAGTGTCAGAAGTGAAGCAGCGCTTGCAGTTCTTTCTTTTAATGTTGATTCACAAAACCAAAACACCTGAAGATACACATAAAAACAATACAAAATATCGTGTTTTGCAATGGTATGTTTATCGTATTGCCCAACACTGCTATGGACAATTATTCATCAATTGGATATTTTCTCCAGTGAAAGTAAATACACTTCTTCCAAACATAACATCGTTAATAGTGATAGCAAGGACTGTGGCGTAGTATGGTAAACAACAAATAAGTATAGGCAACCTCCGCACCACACAAGTTTAATTTAAGAGTATTCGTAGTGGGATATGATATAATAAAAATAAAATCAGAACATTAAGCGAAAAACAATGCGGTTTCCATATACTTTGCTATAATATAATGTCAATAACAAAGTAAAAATATAATATTACACTGGAGTGAAAAAGCTATTCTCTCTTTGCATTAAAATTGATAAGCCCATATATAAATTCTACTGTAAGTTAGGCAACCTATTTAAGATTAACAATTAATTTAAATTTAAGAGTAATTGTAGAGAAATAATAATAAAGATATAATAAAAAATAGAACAACAGAAAAGAAATAACATCAACCGAAAAACAACGCTGTTTCCATAAACAAACTGGCACTTTGGCAAGTTACACCCAAATTTTCATGCGGGGTAAATTTTAATGCTATTTCGCTTGAAGCCATTTCTAATTCTAAAAAATTCAAGTGCTTACGTGAATAATGGGCTCTTCTACGAAAACAGTAGATACCGCTAACTTTGTATTGGCCGCGATCAGTGAATTACGGGATCATGGCGCCTCTAAGGATGACATCGCCCAGTTTATCGAAAACGAGTTCTAGTACCCGGCCAAGGTCTGAGCAAGCACATCAATGAGGCACTTGAGAGCGGAGTAGCCTTCGGTGCCTTAGAAAGATATCAGGGCCGCTACTCTTGGTAATATCATGGAAGGTATCCGAGAACATCGTTGCAGAAGACGAAAGAGGCATAGGAGACATCGCCGCAGGAGGAGAAGGAGCCGCCATTAAAAAATGTAATTGAAATTCAAATTGTTTAGTTAAATGTTTGTGATTAAATACACGCATATCTTTGGGATAGTAGGTTCTTCTTAGATTCTTAGATTTTTTTCCCTAATAGTTAAAAAGATCTAAGTTCAGTTGTGTGCATGAAGAGATGGAACAATATGTAAATAGAGCTTGCATTACTTTGTTATTTGATAATAATTATCAATATCAAAGTACCTACCTAAAAGTTTCAATGTCATAACTACAGGTACTTAAATAAACCGACTGCATCCTCTAGGTGTAGATTGCGGTAGCTTTGATATTATACCCAGCAACCAGTAATATAATCCTTGCTCACGATCCACGGGGATTAAAACGTTCCTCAAATAATTAAAGAAATTCTGGCGTCTACATACATTCGGACCTCACTATCAGGTCCCAGAGAGGTTGCGAATAGTTGAATTTTACAGCCAGCAACCAAAAACAAAATCTCTTGCGGACAGTTCACAGAGATTAAAATGTTACCCAAAGTATTAAAACTACACATACCCTTACACCCCATAGAGATTGCGGTTGTTTCGATTTCGGGACTTTTTTACTAACTGCTGTATATAATAAGGAAATCTCTGCAATCTCTATGGTGTATGAAAGTGATACCCAATCGCGGGTAGACCTATGATGTTTTTCTTCGGGAGGCCTGCCTTTTAACTCTCGTGGACAGCGGGTACATAATCAAAAATGAAAGAAGAAAAATAAATATATTTATTTTACGCAGACGATATAGGTTTAGCATTATTTTTGTAAGTATGTTTATAAAACGACCTAAATATGTTAGCTTTAGTAGTAACTAATTCATAAAACTGTGTGTTGCTCAGGATACTTTATAAATCCCTCTAAATAAATTTCGTTTTACTAACAGCAACTCTCGTTCGTTAACTAAAAAAAGTCCACCGTAGTAAAGTACCTTATTATCACCCTGATAAATTAGTTAAATTTTCTTTGTTGCATTTATTTCAATACACCCTGCTATACCCACCAATACAGAAATTGATATTTTTACACAAACATTACTGTACACACAAAGAACTATATCTATTGCATATTTCTCCATTTATGTTTATGTTGTGTGTATATTTATGTGTATTTATATTCATGTTATTATCATATTAATTTAGTTACAAAATTAATAATAGATTGTCCATAATTCTCCTCAAAAAGGAAATAAATTAAATTCCAAGAATTATTTCGCGGGTATTATAAGACACCTAATGCATCTCTTATGTAAAAACGGATTGTTTGTGGATAACAGATTTCGGAGCTGTTTATGAAACTTTAAAACTAGGCAGCGTAGGCAACTTATTATACACGTTCGAAGGTAAGGCAGTGTGCACTATCTTTCATCGAAGTTTGGCCGAGTTATAAAAGTTTAAAAAGTCAAACAATAAAAAGCAACAAATGAATTTACTACTCTAAAGGATTGGTTTGTTGCGTTTGGTTATATTGCTATTAAACAATGTGGTGTACACAAATTAAACGCAAAATGTGTTATTATTCATTATTAAAGAAATTCTTAAATATTGTTCTCGTTAAAAGATCCATCCTTTGCATTTAAGATCTGTCTGAACAATTCCCAAGATAATTTTGATTAATTTTTTTAGTGTATGTACGTAGGATGTTGCTCCTTGGTGAATATTCCAAAGTTGTGCCTTGGAAGTAGGATCGACGATTCGGACTTTTCTCTTCGGGTTAAGACCGGGAATCTGCCACGCCATGATAATTTGCTTCTTTTTATTCGTTCAGGTACCGGGTGCATATCCTAGCGGTATTCTTGGAGTCGTCGTTGTCGTCTGTCCCAATTCCTTTCGCGATGTTATTAAGCTTCCAACATAAGAGGAATTAGAACTTCTTTTCGCATCCATTACCTTTCCTAGATATTTGTTTTTAGTCTCCCGCTACTACTCCTAGAATTTTCCTCGATTTTTCTAACCTTCACTAGGACTATCTAAGCATCAAGGGTTCTTTTTTTAATTTCATCAGTGATTTTGTAACTAATTTATTAGTTTGTTTCGTAGCAACTTATTAATATTACCTGTTCTAGTATTTTCTGTTATACCGATGAAAAATCTGTATTGAAATTAATTATTTGTCATTTACCAACCATTTTTAGCCGGCAGAATTTGTTGACGGCGTTACATTTTATTAAATACGGAACTATGGAGATACACTAAAAAGCATAGCGCTGTGACTAAATAATATAAACTTTTGTTTAAAGAAATGGCTTAACACCAATTTGTAAACGTTACCTCTTTTGGTACAAGCTCAGTATCAGTAGAATAATTTCCATCACTTTCGACTGTTGAACGATGGAGTGGAAGAGTTTCTGCGCAACTGTCTATTCACACAATTCACAACAGAAGATTATATTGAAATTTGGTTTTTTATTCTTGCAAATAAAAAATAAATAAATAAATGAAAATTACGTACTTTAAAAGTAAATATCTGTAAGAATTATAACAACATGGCCCACCCCGCCCTTCATAATGTTGACCAAAAAAAGTTTAATGAGGAAAATGTAGGAAAAGCAATTCAATTTTCAAGCCCTTGGTGGCCTTGATACGCATGTTTCAACCTTTATTCTATGAATAATATTACATGCGCTGAAACGTAGATTATTATTAAACATATAAGTAATAATGTTCACGTTTCGGGCAATTTATTCGTGTTGTTGTACTAATTATAATTAGTTTACAGTTCAACAAAAATAAATTTAAAACTACCAGAAGTCACGTTAGCAATTATTATTGCTAAAGCAATAATGAAACAAATTGGTTTTAATTTTCGTATTCACTAGAGCGTAATTTTTAGAAAATGTGTGTGTTTTCCGTGTTCTAGTTGGTAAAAAGGCGTGCTATACTCGGAAATAATATTCCGGCAATAAAAAAGCTTAAGTACAACGACTCATTTGCAAAAGAAAGATACATAATAGGGTGCGGTGGAGTAGTTGTAAACGATTTTTCATAAGTTAAATTTATATAATAACTTCTTTATTAATAATCGTGGAAAATTTTAATCAATTATTTATTTCCTTATACAGTTAGATATAATGTGTTACATATTTTATTTATCTAAACGTAACCACCTAATATTTTTTCGCTGTTTACCATTTCCCGTCTCTGTTTAAACATCTAACAAATTTACAGAGGAAAATATAATAAAGATAAAGAATGCAACTTCGATATTCAAAAAAAGTGCATCTTATTAAAGATTACAAAAATCCAAACTCCATATCTTTCTTGTCTGTAAGTCCGGCTTTGATTTTCCGCGTCTCTAACTACTTGGTCAATTATCTTCAATGCAACTGGACAGTTGCATTTTCAAACGTAATGTCTTAGCCTGTAAATAAAAAGTACTGTTTGCACACACCTTTAGACTTTGTTGGCAATTTTTATAGGAATAATTATTTATTGTGAACGCAGTAGCTATATGTTATCTAATGCTATATATATATCTGCATTACATAACATATACTACACAGAACCCGTCCATTAAAAGCTATTTAAATGTGTAATGATATTTCAATTTTGAAACTTCGGGGTTAAGCATATTTAGCTGTGATCTATTCAGAAAACATAACTTTATCAAGATCGCACTTCCAATTACATCGAAAGTCATGGGTAGCTTTGATAAAATTATGAACTTTGATAAAATTATATTCCACTCGTCATTTTAAAGCCAATTTTATAAAACATCTTCTTATCTATCGGTTACCGTTTTAGAGTTATTTTAATCTTTGTGAAAAAGAAAGCTTTTATTTGAATTGTGGAGGGTACAGGTACTCTACTATTTAACTAAGGCACAAAAAGCAAACAAAACCAAACAGGCTGTCCCATAACCTAGAGTTGATTTTGTGTACTAAAAGTACTTTTTTTCCAAAAAGGAATGCTCTGTATATTTTTATACCTCTGTTCTGTCTGTACCACGTAATGTACTCATCCGGTGCCTATCGCTCTTTTCGTTTGACGAATATAGGCTTTATTACACTCTCTACTGCAATTTTATAAATTCCCAACATGCCCTTCTCTTTCCAATTGTCAAGTAGGCTTTTCAGTGTATTTCGCGAACTGAAACATACGTATATAGCTCTTACCCCTAGAAACTTTACCGTTTCATATGTTGCGGAAGCAAAGTTTCACAAATTCCTTACCGCAGGTTTCTGCCATAATTATGCTCGTGAAATTTTTTACATTATATTTATGTTGACCTTTCTTAAGAATACGATCGACATCAATAGAAGAATAATCATTGTAAATAGCTATATTTCGTATAAATGTAAGTTCTTTATTGTACCTACTTACTCGGGGGAACTTTACCGATCTATTAATTGAGAAACTAATTTCGGCTTTTTATGTTGTCCACGGTGGCTAGAATGGGTCAGATTAATGTTTGTTTGAGATAAAGGAAAATATTGAAATGGGACTGTAATAAAACAAGATTATGTACTGTCAACAGTACTTTTCAACATTACACTAAAAACAGTTGGCCACCTACTGCGAAGCGAACGCCTACTGTGCATAGAAAACTAGAATCGGGAAGGAGAAAAAGATCTTTCGATAGAAACTTTGGTGACCAATTAAACAAGGTTTCGGAAAAATCGTCGAGGGATGTGGCTGATAAAGTAATCGTTTCAAAATCTCTAGTAAAAGGGGTAGAAAGAAGATCAATTTACATAATTTTAAAGTACAAAGTGCTTCAGATTGATCTAGAGAGCTGCAATTAAGAGCTTAACAAAATTTGATTGTATGTTCATGGATATTAAGAATATTACGTTGTCTAAGTCGAGAAGAGATTCTAATACAATCTAGGACCTGCTGTATGACTAAATTTTCTACCAAATATTTATTAAAAAATCAATACAATATTTGTATAAAAAATGTTTAAGGAAACGCATACTCACATTTGTTATAGCATACAGCACCCGTATTGTTTTTTTTAGCCGGTTTTACTGCAAACCGTTGCAGTTTAGAAGCTTTAAAATTCTTCTAGTAAACGACATCACGAACGAATCTACGAAATTGTCCAGAATTACCGTTGATCGAACTGGACTGGACACAGGTTAAAAAAAAAAAACAAAACAAATTGCTTGAAATGGTATGCATAAAGGTGCAGTAATAACGTTAATGTTAAATATAACATATATTATGGAAAATAGGATTAATATCACCACTTACAAATTAATTCACGTAAAAAATTTTGTTAAATAAAAAATAATAAAATAAAAAATAAATTAATTGGTATTCACTTCAGTTGATTGTATTTTGCTGACCGTTAACTACATAGTTTTGAAAATTCAAACTTGAAGTTTGTGCCCGCAAAAAATGGAAATAACAAGGTTTAAGTGCTTTGGAATCGAAGGAATCATGAAAATCTGCTGGATTGACGAACTCATATTGAATGTGTAAAACAGAAAGCCTTCCCAGGAATAAAGATTTGAGTAAGAAGCGCGGAGAAAGATACGGTGTTTCTGGAATGAAATTTCCGCAATATGCTGGTCTATTCCAACGCAATCTTAATTTCAAGTGTTCCACGATAGCTTGATAATGTTTACTGATACATGTGATTGTCTAAGTGTGCACTTACTTTGATAGCATTTTTAGAAAGATTACTAGGAATGTGAAGTTTAGTTAAATATGTGTACGTATGCATTTGCTTTGTAACATTTATTATACTTTTATAACCTTTTGTATTATTAATGATGAAGTTTTATGGACATCATAGTAAGCAAATGATCTGATAGCAGACAATATTTTAATTAAAACACAGATGTAATCAACTTTTTCAGTTATTGATGTATTAGTTTAGTTCCCAACGGGGTTTATGAGCTAAATTTAATTTTCTTAATTGGATTCTCTATTTTTGTTGACATATTCCACTCAAAAAATTATTATGATTAATCGAAAAAAAAGTGAGATTGGCTATTTCCTAATAAAAAAGCGCGTGAAGCAATAATATTAACTTCACTTTGTTTACGGTAATAGATTATAACGTAAAATTTTAGACTCTATTGAAAACGTTTTACAGGCGCAACCCCTAACAAACATTTCATTTGTGTTTAGCATTATTGTCAACGTATGTCATTGTATACATACACCTTCGGTTCAACCGGAAGCAGTCACCAACTCTTATTTTCAATTCAATGGTGTACTGTTTATCAGCTTAATCGATTGTATACATCGCCTATAAATACTTTGTATCTTGCCCCTAAAGTCAACCGTTTTTGAGATATTTATGATCTTGTTGAAATTTTAAGATTTACACCGCTCTTGTAGAAATTAAATATTTGTGAATATAATGGGGATCTTTTGTGGAGCGAAATTGAATATAACGTTTCTAAGTATTATACAGCGTGTTTATAAACTATTTCCAAATATAGATATTTTCAAACTGAGAAAACTTCTTATCAAATCCACTCTTATATCTAAATTGACGCATTTGGTTTCTCTAGCACTTATTTTCAATTTATATCTTCATTCTGAATTAATTGCTTCAAGCGCATAGTAAAACTTACTACATTAGTAGATTAACGAATTCGAATAACAGAAGCAAAGAAATATGGAATGTTGTTCAAGAAATATGTGGCGATGTAGAAGAACCAATACTACTGGAGACACACTCCATAAGTGTGGTACTTCTTTTAATTTACTATTCTATTTTACTACAATTGCTCCAAATCTAAAAAGTTAAATAACCAAATATAAAATAAATATAAATAAAATAACCAAAAGGTAAGATATTTAGTAGTTTCAAATCTAACTCTGATTCGTTTTTTTTTGCTCCTATTGACGCAAATGAAACTAAAAATCAAATTATAAGCTTTAAAAATACCACACTTAAATTATAAAAATGACTATAAGATTTAACACGGTGTTAATTCTATTTAGCGAGATCCTTGTGTCCGAAACGTATCAACAAGTTTAATTGGAGTATTAGTGATAATCAAAGATAACCCGTTCTCGATATAAAGACGGCTGCGAATACTTGATAATAAATGAAGAATTTGACTGAAACTAGATTCCACCAGATACATATGAGGTATGAAATGCGATACAAAAAAACCGATTTCGCCTATTCGCAATGCAGTGGAAGTTTATTAGCAATTTCGTTGCGCATCCAGAAATTCTGTTCACTTACTTTGCACTTGGCTTAACTTTGCACATATCTTAACTTTGCGGCATCCCTAAACGGGTATAATCATTGCGCGAAGAAAGGGAGCAGTAGAGCCGGAAACGTTAGTTACGAAGGTTGTACAGTTGTCGCGTTCCATAATAAAATGATCATAAACTCTCAATCATCACTCTTAATATTCTTAAAATGTATGTTAAAAGTAAACGTGATCTGGTTCAGACCGTGTCATGGTGAAACAAAACTCAAGGAACACATAAGCTCACAGAAAAAGCTCCGCAAGGAGCTTTTTCAGGGCACGGTAGCTCAACGTGTAAACCACGCCAGAGACGAAACCAACTGATTGCAATTGATCATGGTGAGCATGTGAACCATGGCAAAGATGAAAATCAACTACGTTAAGTTGACGAAATTACATGTATTGAAAATAAATTGTGTGAAAAACTGAAATTAAACGGCGGAATTGCTTCTTTATTTGAGTATATATCTATTTTAATATTGTGATCATTTATTTAGGTTAGAAAGAAGTGTAACACATATATATACTTGTAGATACTACCGCTAATGAGCGCTGGAACGTTGCCAAACCTCCCGTTTGTATTTCTTTTTTATATGATCACTATTGCTGAGTAATATAAAAAGATAAAATAAGGAAAAACAACTGGCTTTGTTTTTATATAGAATGAAATAGAAAATAATGATTTACTGTTAGTTTATTACTTAAAAAAGGGTGACATGTCACCCTTATTATCTAATAACACCCATAATCTGGTCTGGTTTTTGTATCGCTTCGTAGTTTTTCCTGACATTATTTTTAACTTTTCATTGCTCGCCATGCGTACGCGCATCGTTCGTAATAAATCTCTGTCTTTACTCTTTGTACATGTTCTGGCTTGTTTCTTAACTTACAGCGTTCTTTAGACCGTTTTCTTCTATCCTTTCTCCGTTCTCCTTCCAGTCTTGATCTATTTAACCATTTTTTTCAGCTTGGTTTGCTATTGCTCTTAAACTTCATATTTTGATATGATCCTTTTATTCAAATATCGATTTCAATTTACTTTCTTTATTTTTGCCTGTTTTTTAACTACAATGCTTGTTTTTATAAATTCGTTTTTGATGTGTTTCTGTGGCAGTCTCGGTCTCAACTTCTCCGAATCGACATAGATACTGTTTCCTCCTTCGTCAATATGTACGTTCGCATCATTTCAGGACTAACGCCATTTCACTTGCTATTTTAAATTCCTCTTTATCTTTGCCCTTTTCTCTTTTCTTCTCTGTTAACCACTTACTTGCCTTTCTCATTAAACTGTGACCTACGACGCTTCATCTGTAATCGAGTAAAGCAACAAAGTTCTTTATAATGAAAATAGCTAGTTAAAACAAAAGGTTGAGTACTACAAAAATAAGTAGTATCGTCAGGAAGACTCCACCAAGGTCTTACAGAGAAAGAGTAAAAACATACTTTCATGCCATTTTTAATTTTCCATATAATTGTAAAGTCGACATTTTTATATATATTCTGTAATATACGCTGTAATAGACGAAGAATCCATTTTATTATTAAATAAGCATTTACTATCAGTACCACATGAAGGAACATCTGCTTTTCCAAATTGTGGATATACATGTGCTTCCAGAAAGTTAAACCCATTTTTTTTATGAAACCAATATAGCTCACGTTTGCATCCTAACAGTACACTGAGAATATTTAAGCTACCCTGAAAGTATATCACATGTTGTTAATAGAAAATGCAGCACGTTCATTAGATTACTTTAATTTTTAATTTCCAATCGTCAACTAAGTTAATTTGTTGTCAAATGATGATTATGGTCATAATATCTGTGGAATTGACGCCAAAATGCGGGAAAACGGCTTTTTGGCGTTAAACGGTTATTTAACTTTATGTGGTAGTTAACTTAATTCAAAAATAAAAAGTATTCTGCAAATCGTAAAATCTAATATCTCCAATCTCGCAACAAAAAGAACCATGAAAACGGGTTCCTCTATTTCGACTGAACTCAAAAATTTATTTATCTCTGCGTAGGTAAACTAAATTTCCGCTTGATACTTTCCATCAATCAATTGCTTGACGAAATTTTCTGATTAGTAATAATAGTCGTGCATCATTCAAAAAAAGGAGACGTGTTAAATATTTTTTAATCATCTTGCCGAAATATAACAATAGCAGGTGCAAGATATTTATAAGTAACAATAGCCACAATGTACCATTTTTGTACGTTCTGATGGTGAGCTTGGTCGAGAATGCTGTGTCAAGCTATGCGACGTTTATATTAATAGAAATGTGAATTAAACAACTACACATTTCGCAAATGATAAATCCACCTTTACATTTATGAGTGCTCGCATGCAACAATTCGTATATTCTATTTAAAGGGTTTAAGAATTGCTCAAACTGAGTAACAATATGCAGCTCTATTTTTACTTTTGTTGGCAATAATAATGAAACGACCACGAAATGTCGCAAACATATCCTCTACAAGACTGCAATAGAGAGAAGAATTTGCATAAAAAAAAAACACTACAAAGATGACAAATCGAAAACTATTTTTTTTTCTTCATCGTATCCACTGCTACATTCATATTGGGATACTTTGATATGCCTTATTTCTTCTGTTAATACAACAACAGATGAGGTACGTGATTACATCAAGACTCTCACGCCACCACTTGTTTCTTTGTCAAAATAGAAATGAGCTACTTAGGTTATACAGCTGTTAATTCATCAAAATCGCATTTACTGCTAATGTTAATGATGACTCTTTCAAAAATAGGACACATTAATAATGCTAGGAGTGTAAACAATAAAAAACTGCCTTATCCTTCTATTTCGATATGTCATGCTATTTCTATGAAAGAAATTTACGAAAATCTGAAAATTTTATTAGAAAAGATAAAGTACAAAGACTATTCCTGGAATATTTGTGCAGATTTTAAAGTAATTGCAATTATTTTGGGTGCGCAATCTGGTTACGCCAAATACTGTTGCTTTTTATGTCTTTGGGACAGTCGTGACAGGGAAAAACATTACCATAAGCAAGAGTGGCCACTACGACAACAGTTTATACAAGGAAAAGACAAAGTACATCAGCCTCTAGTAGAAAAAGGAAAGACCATAATACCACCTCTCCACGTGAAACTTGGGCTCATTAAAAACTTTGTAAAGGCAACCTTTTCATTGAAATATAAAAAAATCGAACTAACTTGACCTTTCATTAAAATAAATGTTTATATGTTTCCTATGGAAATTAGTATAAATTATTTTATGGTAAAATCAACAGTTGAAATTTGTTGACCAGTGTTATAGAAAGACAAGGTTTTTTTGCGCATATGTATCTAACTTATTAGATTGTTATTAAATTAAATTAAAAGCTACAGCATTTATGGTGGTAACAATACGACGCATCGGCTCATAATGCGGACATTGCCAGGAATTCTCGAATTGCCGGCGAAATCTGAATTAAGTCTTTTGAATTATATCTTACGGGGAGTTGTTAACAATAATATTTATAAAGTTGATATCCCACAAAACGTTGAAGCACTTCAAGATAAATTACAGATGCCTTCGATATGGCAGCTCGAAATGCCGAAGAACGTACGCAATTGTGCGTCAATAAAAATGGCTAGTTATTTAAACAAATATTTTAATCGTTAGTTTATTATCTTGTTTTCTCTTATTGTTACAGTTATTGTAATTTTCAATTGTTGTTACAAATAATGTGCAACATTTATGTAAACTTTGTTCTGCACGACGCAGATATTTAACGAGCACAGAAAAACAATTAAGGGTTTCTAATTAGATTAGATTAATTCCTTTTGTTTAGAATTAAAAAATATATTTCACACTTAGTGTATTGACTTTTGTAGCAGTTGCGATGCCAAGGTAATCATTTACTGAAACATCAAAGATAACGATTACGTATATCTCGAATTTGGATACATCCAGTATATCCAGACCAAAGCGGTCTTTACGATACTGTCAATTACACCTAATATTACACGCGATCACATAGAAACAAGGTAATTGCAATAATACAATAACTGTGACTATACAAACATTAACTTACGTTCGTAGAGTTTAAGACACATTTTAATATTTTTGTTTAACAACGACGTTGGTATATAGGTCAACATAAACCAAATTTGTCGACCAACAAAAACAAAGTAGAATTTGGAAATATTATAGAATGTACAGAGTATAAATAATAATTTTCAATCAGCAAAAAAATCCGAGAGCTTTGTCGGCGTTAATACAATGTTATCATAAAAAAAATTGTAATCGAGATGATATGTGTTTTTAATTATTTTTTGTTTGTTGGTTGCAACAATATCTGAGAGCTAAATCTTGCTTAAATCATGAATAATCAAAATTGTTTCTTCAAATTACATTTGACATATTTGACAGCAATGATGCAAAGAAACTGTTTAATGAGGTAGTATAATTCAATAAATAATAAAGTTAGCATAGCAAAATATTATTTCCAAATTAGGAAAAAAGGATTGTAAATGTTCAAAGTGATCTCTTTTAAAACAAATTTTTACTCATTGTTTCATGTTCCTTGAACATTTTGACGAGGTGTTATGGCGTTATTGCGTCACAAACATTCTTGTAATTTGTGCTTTTAAAAACAGTTGTGGCGTGGAGAAATAATATACAGTAGTTAGATCAGGAGAACGTAGAGAAAAATCTACAACACGGTTATCAAAATATTCATGTAAGATATTCATTGTTTGTAGTGCTTCATGAATTCTAGTAATGTCTTATTGGAAGTATCCATCCCATGCAACCGGTTCAGAAACGTTACGATAAGTTACTGCGATATCATTCCGGGTGTACCATTCTATGAAAAAATGATGGATCTACAGATCTTCAGCGTGAAGCTGCTATCCAACACTAACTTATTCTGCAAAAGTTTCTGTATCATAATGTACGTACGTGCATGGTTTGCTCACTAATAAGATTATTATCGTGATACCAAACTTCGGTTGAAAAGAAGGATTTGTTAGGATTTGTTGCACTCTCAGTATTTGAAAAATGGATTCGAGTTCTTTCGCAACACTAGTTTCACATGGATGTTCGTGGTATTTTCCACGAATATACGGACAAATGCCATGTGACAAATAGCTCCCCGTGAAAGTTTCTTAATTGGCTTTTTATGCGTAGTTCGTTGCTTGTGTCCTACTAGCAACGGGTTTTTGACTCATTGCAGAAGTTTACAATGCAGCAGATAATTTTTCGATATAAATAAGAATATGATACTACAAAATGTGGAGATTCAACATGAAATTCATTCATATATAGTTGTATAGAACAAAATCATTTCTTATTACGTTGCTTCTGTCCAATACGAAAATAACTTTCAATAATAAATGTATTGTCATCTATAATAAGCATAATTTAAAATTTATAAGATACAATAAACATCAACAAATCAAATTAATTCAAATAAATCCAAAAAACAATTCATTTATTTAGAAAAATTACACGAAAAAAATTCAATAATGCTTTGATGATGTACACAAACATAAATTAATTGTCATGTAATGAAAAATGTTAATGGCTCTACTGAATAATTGTAATAATTACAATTTTATTGTAATAATGAACACATGTCACTTTGCTATCAATGGAGAGAAATATGTAAGCTATTCCAATGATTTTATAAAAAGATACAGTTGTATTTAAAATTTGATTAAATTGATTAAAATTTCAGACTTGATGGTTCTTATTTTTTCATAAGACTGAACGCCAATCACATACAAATACAAAAACTGTTTTCGTTTTGTGAGCGGTGTATGGGTATGTGAACCGATCCGCAATTGATTTGTACTAAATATCCTGCAACCAGAATGAACAGAACAGTCACTAGCAGCCGATATGCGCTTTATTGACAAAGTGGCAAATAGCAAAGGAGTACCATAAAACTGATGGTGCTTTGAGAGGAGATGGAAACAACTTCCGATGTCGCCTAGTATAGTCTATCTTTGAAAATTGCATGTATGACTCAATTTTAATAATCTAATAAGCACGGAGGGCAGTATCAATTATATTAACATTGTGAACAGTCTCCCCACTGTATACATGTATGTGTGCTTAAAACTTCTTTTGAGGAGTGCTCGGTTTACGTTTATCACACATAAAAGATAAATCATAAAATTTATCACGAATATGGGCACTTGTATTTGATAGGGGATCACATTATACATCAAATGTCTGCCTCTCTCAATGGCTTAATTCTTCTTATTAGCATATACATAAAATGTAAATGTTTGCTTGCATACTTTTTCATCTTACAACCTTGCACATTGAAATTAATTAGTAACACATAATTTGAGGTAATATAAATAAGCATCTAGTGTTTAATAGACCGTTATTAAGTAAAGTACTCATGCCTAGTTAGTAGCATTCTCTGAATTGTAATACACAGACTTACTGATTTTTGAATCGGTAACAGTATTGATAAAAAGCAAAGTACGACAAAATGTCATATTATATCTATCACAAAATACATAATAATGACACCAAGGTCTAACAAACACATCCTCTACATCACATAAATTGTTTAATAAATTTGAAACAGTTGCTTCAAGAATTCAGATTTTCATTGTCAATCTTTCGATTTGCTGACGTGACGAAAAATTTTTAATATTGAAATTGATTGTATAGTCATATATACGGCAAAGTTACGAGATTTTCAGCGTCATGAAGGTGTCGGTTTCGTAAATCCGCAGAGATGATGGATGCTATATTACTTACTGCTACAGCAGCTGTAGATTATAATATGTGAATTGTGTGGTTGAAACAGCTTTAGTCTGCCGACGTTTTGTTCTCAGTTTCATGAAGAATCTTCAGAGCTACTGCAGGTTTTATTGTTGCAGTGGGAAGATTTTTTTCGGTGGACTCATGCAATTACGGCGCGAGTTCGACCCAGAAACCTAAACCGTGCAATTGTACACTGGAATACCGAGGTGGGTGTTGTAACGGTAGAACACCGTAATTTTACAGGAATTTACTATAGTTTCTTGTTGCCGTTTTCGTTTTAACATGTATGTAGATATATGCACATTATTGTATTCAATATCTTTATTTGTTAAAAAGGTAGCAATTTGATACATAGGAATCACGTTATTAAACATTGTCATTGAAGTGTAAATTATTCAATAATTTTGAGTTCGTTTACTGAAAACCTCGTATATTAAATAGTCTATTCATTCTGTTGCAATTTAAAGCATTTTAATTTGAGTTATTGCATGGTTTGTTTGGTAAAAGGCCAATTTTATATTTTCTCCGTATTAGTCACATTATAAAATTACAAATATTTTAGTTAATTACGTAAAATTAAGATTAGAATAATTTTTTTGATACCGGAAACGCTCCGTTAACGGCGCAAACATTTTCAATGTGACCCGATTTAGTTGTCTTTTCAATTGCTTTGTCTATCTACACACGGTCATTCGTTAAATTGCTTATTAAACGTAATATCTAGAAATTTTGGTGAACCATCTGTTTTCTAAAAATATTTTCAATCTCTCTTTTCGTTTCCTACGGCTACTGCGTAGATTTTATTTTTAAGCTTTCTCATGCCAAGTTAAGCGTAGTCGCACCCCACACTCTGAACTTTTCACAGACATTACCAAAACTTTTTACGAATGGGCTGTAATTTGCACCCCGCTCAGCCTGTTTTTTTATTATGTTTTGTATAAGAATTATAAGAATAATTAAGATTACCTTAGAGGAATTACAGTTTCATTTTAAGTATTTAGTGTAGTTGTAAATGTGATACTTTAAGTCGGCGCCAGGGACTCATATTTTTACCTTGGGGAAATTACCTTTTCAATATTGTTTCAATGCCTACCACTTGAATTGCATTTTTAAAACTATCTGTAAATTTTCGGACAATTTTTGTTGTAGTTAAGTACGTTAAGTAATTTCTGCATATAACATATACCTTCTCCCAGACAATGTTACGTTTGCTATATTAATAAATCAATTATAGCATATTATTTTTTATTTTATTTCTTTTTTATTAACTCAGAGGTTTTCAGTCAAAATATGATATTTCTTTATATATTGTCAGTGATTGCAAGCAAAATATTTTTGTACTTGTTCAGTTATATGGGTGTATAAGTTATATCTTTAATAACTGGCAATTTCTAAAATACTCAACAAAGAAAATGCTTTGAATGGGAGAGAATTTGTATTCAATGATGTGATCGTTCATGTCAGTTAGTAACTGACTATATTCCAAGTAATTATCGGATAAAATCCAGCATTAACCTAAAACATAACACAACCTAGCCAACAACATGCATACTTTTCTCGTTGTTCATTTAAATTAAAATAGAAATGAACTAAAATATACATGCTTTGTTTCTTAGGATGAGTAAGAGACTAAATACTTGATTGCTAAACAACTTGACTTTTTATGAATTTTTCAACATAATATTCGTTTAACTCTATACACTTTCTCAAGCGTTTCTCCAACTTTTTTTAACCTTTCCGAAAAGTGGGATTTCGGAAGGTCCTCAAAATAGGCATCCATTTGGGCAATGACTTCTTCGTTCGACGTGATCTGTTATCCGCCGATATATTTTCTTTTCAAATTTTGATATCAAAAGAAGTCACTGGGGGCCAAATCCGCTAAAAACGGTGAATGTGGCAATCGAAACTGCCAAGGCGTGCATCCGTGCATTGTCTCGATGAAAGAGGATCCTTTTTTTTCAAAAAATCAGCATAAATAAAATTATAAAAGGTTTTGTTGGTAAAATTAACTCTCTTTTGGTTGCGCGCCTCTTATTCATTCACCCAATTATAACTAATTGATACTTATTTTCATTGAAATTATTCTCGTACATATGCTATGCTATTAATTATATGACGACAACCAATTATCCTCCACTACAAATTTGCTAAAAATATTTTCGATTGCGCTACAATCTTGATTAAATCGGAACCGGAAGTTTCTAATTTCAAATAGAATAGCTTACATGTTATCTTTAGTCTTTTAAATGCAGGTTAAGTGGTACAGCATACAATAGGTCTGGGATGTGCCAAGATCGGGAAATTACTTTTTTTCAGAAAATTTTGACCAACACAAAAAATAATTCATTTAAACATTAATATTTCTACTGTGGCACCGCGCAAATTGGTTTTGGGATTGTTATCAACGATATAAACAGGTAAATAAATTAGTTTGCAGTTATTAAACAGTATGAAACCGATTATTTGAATCAATCGTTTGGAACCTTTCCTGAAGTCATTTCATAAATGTTATTGTTTTGTCATGTGCCACTTTTAGTGTATTGTAACAGTGATATAGGGTTTATTTTCAAGTTGGCACATTATTTTGTTAGAAGGTACGACACACTTATTCCAATTTAGGATATGCAAATATGGTGTTTACTTATGGTCTCTGTAATGAATGCCACTATCGTCAACAGCTTCCACACCAGAAAAATCCTGGTAAAGGCGAATATAAATAGGTTTTATTTGCTTAAACGATCGTACACACACATGCGCATGTAAATAATTTGTGACAGGGCGTCTTGGCTTTAAAGTCATTTGCTTTCGAGGTATTTACGATTTTGTTGAAGTGAAATATTTGAGAATGTAATACAGACTATAGTATTTACTTTTGTGGAACGAAGACGAAAGTCCTGCGTACCATACGGTATTGTTATTGTTATTAAATATTACACATGGTTTTCATTAACTATTTACGAACATAAATATCTTCAAACTGAAAAAACTCATTTTGTCCCAAATGGAACATGTCTTTTTTGATGATGGCTTTTTTTGTCTTTTTTTATGATGTCATTTTTGGATTAGATTTTTACATCGGTTTATATCACGGTTTCATATACCTATTTTTAATGTTTTTCAAGATATTAATGATTCTTCCCTTAAACTGCACATAATGAGTTGATGCTTTACAGTAGTGTATCATAAAATTAAACGCCATTCAAGCATCAATAATTCCCAAGTATTTGATAAAAAGTGCACCCTTTAGGTAGGGATGACGAAATGGTTGTTGTATAACTCATTACATGGTACACTATTTTAAAACATTAACAATTTAAAGAAAGAATTGTTAACATCTTGAAAACTATTAAAAGTAGAAATATCAAGCCCAAATGTAAACTTATGTGATGTTGTATTTTCATTCCGATCCAATAATTATCCAATAATAATAACAATAATAATAATAATAATAATAATAATAATAATAATCCAATAATAGTTAAAAATACCATGGTCCATTTGGAAAGTTTTTTCAGTATGAAAATATCTAGTGTAACAATTTATGAATACGCTATATAAAATTGAGTAGCGACAACGATAAGATAACCTTCCATTCCATTCCACACAGGTAAATACCTTAATCTTCATGATATTCTCAAATATTTTGTTTCAACAGAAGAGGTGCAAATGCTAACATTTCTGCATTATTATAAATAGAGCTCCCCAAAGTGCGTGGCAAGTCAGAAGGCGTACCGCCGGGCGTGGCCGGGGGGATATGTAATGTAATATATAAGCAAATAACTCGCATCGCATTTTGGTAGTTTATTACCGTATGCGATCGGGTTGTGACGGTATGGCGGACGCGCGTAGTAAGAAACGCCCACAGGCCGACAAAGTGAAAAAGTTCTGTGGAGAATTTCCTGACTTAATATATAATGGAAGTAAGATTATATGTAAAATTTGTAATATACCTCTGATGTGCAATGATAAATATGGCTGTAGAAGACATGTAAATAGTCAGCAACACAAAAATAAAAAACTGGGTGTATCACCGACTGAGGCAACTCAATTTATAATTGATTTATTTTATATGCTGACTGCGTGTAATTTACCGTTTTCCTTACTCAGGAAGAAACCATTCCGTGAATTTTGGAATAAATATAATCCAGACTTTGAGTTACCGTCGGAAACAAGCTTAAGGAGATGTGTGCCAAGTGTACGTACCGAAATTGAAAACAGGATCAGATCTGCAATAAACAATATACTACTGTGGTTATGTATTGACGAAACGACAGACCGTAAAAAACATTCTATTTTGAATGTGATTGTACGTATACTGGAACCTCGTCAACCTACAAAGGGAATTTTATTAGCTAGTAAAAGACTAAAATCGTGTACTGCCGACGCTATCGAGAGCGTAGTCGTTGATACTTTACAAACATTTGAAATTGCCACTACTCAAGTATTAATTTTCATGACCGATGGTGCCGCGACAATGCGTTGTGTAGGTCGTTCTCTTCAAGGACATTATGGGATGATGTTACATATTACTTGTAAACTTCATGCTCTGCATATTGCGGCTGAAACTATTCGTGCAAATTTCCCTGAGGTAAATGCATTAATAACAAATACGAAACGAGTGTTTCTCAAATCTCCCAAACGTACCAGTGAATTTCATAAACAGTGTCCCGGTATTCCCGAACCACCACAGCCGATTCTTACGCGTTGGGGGACATGGCTGAAGGCAGCGTTTTATTATTTTAAATACTTCCGGCAAATAAAATCAGTCGTCTTACAATTCAATCCCAACGAATCTGCGGCTATTAAGGAAAGCCAGGATAAATTCCAACATATTTCCGTTGAAGCAGATTTACAAACCGTTTACAACAATTATAGAGAAGTACTTGAGGCAATAAATAAATTACAAAATAGTGCACTGTCCCTGACGGAGTCAGTACAAATATTAGATGACGTTAATACACTCCTACACTGTATAAATAACAAAAAAAAAATGATATCGTTACAAGAAATTTTGAAAGTGTTATGAAGAAAGATACAAATTTTAGCAGGTTAAGACAAGTTTGGGAAGGTAACTCTACTGATCCGGTGACTAAATTCAAAGATTATTTTAATTACGCGTGTATTACATCATTAGACGTCGAGCGTTCATTTTCAAGATATAAAAACATTTTTTCAGAACGACGAAAATACTTGAAAGAAACGACTGTGGAAACATTCCTAATGCTTCAGATGTTTGAGAAATCGGATTGCGCTTACGGTAACAGTTTTAATGTGCCCACCTCCTCGTGTGCTGACTAATACTATTTTCCTTGTGCATTAACACCCACTATATTGGATACGGCTAATTACAAAAGTAAGCGTTTTAAAATTCTTTATTTCTTTTGTTTTTATGTACTTTACTTATGTTCCTTATCGACGCCTATGGTGCGCCACGCAGTTGGGGAGCTCTAATTATAAATGTCTCGAAAACAATCGACTTTAGAAGTAAGATACCCTAATGCAAAGTATTTACATAACAATTTACATGCGATATGTAAAATCGATTAGACTGATAAAAGCTATACCATTTTGACCATTGCCGGTTCGTGCATCGTAGGAGAAAATATTTTAAATGAATAGGTCACATGCTGTAATTATTTATTCCAACATGTCAGGCTTCCATTTATAATACCACCATTAAAACTTCTAACTAATAAGTTTCCAGAAATATCCTATATATTTTTAAGTACTTCAGTCTGCACAAAATTTTGTAAATTGTAGATAGTGTAATAAACCGAATTTAATTTACCAATTACAGACTCGGTAGGACCAGTTAAGAGAATTATCGAGCATAATGTCACGGAATCAATGGTCCCGTTTCGTAAAATACCTGTATACGTAATTGTTAATATTTTTATTTCACCCATAAGGGACATATTGCTCGTGTTGTAGTAGATAAGGATAATTGTCATCTATTTTCTTTAGGATGTAAATGCAACGCTGTCCTACCACATCCTAAAACTGACTGTACCCAAAATTGTATCACGCTGATCCACTCTTCCCAATTATATTAAATTATATTAGCAACATTGTTGCACAAAACAAACCATATATTATAAATTAGTATTAAATTAATCACAAAGTACAATAAAGCGAGAAGCAGTACGCCACCAATACAAAAGCATTCGACTAAATAATATTTGCGTGATTCGACGCCAAAATATTTCCAAATGCAATTGGAACGTATCTTCTTCCTACTGTAATTGCGCCATTCCTAAGTATTATAGAAATAGCAGCATTACACATATAGGTATTTCTTGTTAAATATTTTAGAACTGTTTTACTCGGTCTATTCTCTGTACGTCGAATTCTACATTAATAAAAAAAAAACTGAAATGCCTTTGATATATTGTGATGACTCCGAGTACAAAGTGTAAATTTGTGAGAAGGTTTAATACAGTTAAAAGGAATATTAAATACGAAGTAAAAGAACATCAACGCTTTACGTAGTACATGCAAATACTTGCAATTCGCATGGATCTGTGTCAAAGCCACGGCTAGTACGCCAATGAAAATCAATGAAAGGTCGTGTTCCACGAGAACAATTTTTTTTGTTCCAAATATAACGCTTCTTAAAATGCAAAAAGCGACGCACAGTTTCTGGAGGATTGAATATTAATGGTACGTCTAATATTTACGCAAGCTTCAGCGTCAAAAAATCTAGTACGTTTGCATTTTTACGATTTTATCAGATCAAGGCAAATATGTTCATTATTTGCTGATTCGCTGATACTCCTGATTTAATTGAAAGTTGGAGTTTTTAGAGCGCTAGATGATAACACAAACTTTTTCTTTGTCGAAATATACTTTGCCATATTTTCCTTGCTGCTTTTTTTAATTGCATTTTGTTTTAATTTTTGTCATTACGTTAGCTTAACATCTGATATCTTTGTTTAGTTTTATTTTCAATCGTAAAAAATAAGCCTTTCATTTAATCCCGTATACGATTTTGAAAAAGCTCAATATCTTATTTATGTCAACACATTCATGTAATGTACAATTTGACAATCTTAATATCGTCAAAAAATAGCCCTTTGCACACTAGACACTATTTTTTACAGGAAAACGTTTCCTGCAAAATATGATTTTTATTATGGAAATATATGTAAATCTACATTTAATGACGCAAATCTCCCGCCAAACTAATAATTTTGATTTCCCACCGATTGAATTGCGGTGGTATTAATACAAATACATACGCCCGTTTGACAGAACACATCATTTTGGGGAAAATTGTGAAGATAAAAGTTAAGATTGGAATACAATGGTTTGTTTTTGTAACTATTTCATATCAGTTGAGATCGTTAGGGACATGCCCAAAGTGTTTGTTAATGCTTGTGCCAGTTTGAAGGTTATCGCCCAATGGCCCATTGATATATTAGAGATGTGAAAAATTGAAAGTTTTGAAATTGGCATAATTCTTATGAAGTTTCCTCATAACGGGTGCAATAAGCGAAAAAAAAATACTGCTCGATAAATTAAATATGACGTTTTCGCAATTACATGCATTGAAAATTTGTATGCACAATGTTATTGTTGAACTACGAGTTCCCGGGCTTGGTTCCTTTCGTTTCGGCATTTTTACTCCTTATTTTTATTGTTATTTCCAACCAATACCACCTGTTTCAACAATTTCTAAAGGGAGACAAATATTACTGGGATAATAACTTTTCTTACCGCATTTTAAATTCATAAACAAGTGGTTCTTAGAAGTACTGAAACAAGGAAATCTATTATATTATGTACCATTAAAAGGTAATATGTTAAGGGAACTACAAATTTTCTAATAACGGGATAGTCCGACGATGGTTTACAAACTTCCCAATGTAGTGTACATAAACTTTTCTATGATATAAAATTCATATTTACAAGCGCACATGTCGTCAACTCGTAGACAAATATTTAATTCAAGTGTCAAGCCACCAAGATTATCAAGAAGAAAGAAGAGATTCTCAAAAAATTGTGAAAATGGGAACAAAAGACGAAAAAATAATTTTCCTAAAATTATAAGTAGTACATTGGATCAGATTGTATTCGACTATATTGTCAAAAGGCTTTGGTCTTCGATAAAATATTTGCAAAATACAGTCGAACTGGAAAATTTATCAATATATTGAGTCCTTTGATTTGGATATTAACAGCGTGGAAAATTGTCAAGACAAAAAAAAATAACTACTTTTTAAACGCAGGATTTGATCAAATGATAGAGAAAGCTTATCTCAGACATACAATAGTGAAAATGAAGTGCTACTGTCGGCAATAACTGAAAAAATTCGAATATGTTCGGATTGTTTCGGATTATGTAGAAAAGTGTACAGAAGAGTTTCTCGAAGAATTTAATGGTAACAAAGGTGATAGTAACAATACGTACAGCCGTGATTAGCATTAAAGACGGTTATAAGAATTTAAAAGAATTGCATTTTTTTTTTTGTATTTCGGTGGATATAATGGGAACAAAAAAATAATCGACGCAGTATCTCAGATTATTCTGTTTTCTATAATAATAATACGTAATTATATGTTTTACTGTGTAGTTTATACATAAATTCTATTTTTACACTGATTTTTACTTTGCTCAAGCTTTAATTGTTTAGGTTTACAGTTTCGTTTCCTAAGAAAAAAAAAAAACTTGCTGAAATATTCATTAATTTTATTACATGCGTTCTTATTATATTTTATTAGTATGTTAAAAAACTACGATTTTTAAATATAAACTCTCTGTTAATGGGCATCTCCATATAATGGACAGTTTCAATTTCCCCATAGCCGCCCGTTGTCGAGAGGTTTCACTGCATTTATTTTTACAATTATAAAAATGATTACAATTACAACTGAATTATCAATCAGCCCCAATAATTTCCCAGTTGGTATTTTTTTAATTTCAGGGATGATTCAAGATAGTAGTTCTAGCAGCAAAGGGAGCTCGCTCATTTCTTAGTATAATACATACTAATATGTCGCTTATTTACGGAACTACCAACTTAAATCATTGTGAAATTAAAGATTCCCCGTGTTTTCTTTCCAAAGACTGAATATTATTATACATCTACTACCATTTAGTTAAACATGATTTAATTACTTAATTTCGTGTTGGTATTTAAATATAAAATTAATTTTTTTAAGTCGAGAGGGAAGCGAAAAATATTTTATCGAAGATGAGATCAACATTATAAAACGCTACCTATTCAGTATTCAATATTATGTTCAACAATTATGTTCCATATTCCCCGGTTTCAATAAATATGTTCTGTACTTCTTTTACCAATTCGAACCAGACACTTACTGTGACCTACATGATCTTCCTTTTTACCACATAGTGAGTTGTATTAAGATGACATCTATCTGTTTAGCGTACTACACTATTTACCCAATTCATCCTTTTTTTACTTTTACCTTATATGCTTTGTTAACTGAGTGCTGTATCTTAGTTTAGCGTTTTCTAGAGATGGAAGTGAAAAGGAACTCTCAATTCCGCTTTACTTCATCTTTAAAAAATTGTGCCCGATTTCAATCTTGTTATTAAAAAACTTTTCTGGTAAAAAGTATACAGTAAACTACCCAAAAACGACCATTATTCATCTGGCAACAGATTGAGTGTTTCCCAGTGTAACGTTCCACGTTTATTCCTTACAATGATACATCTTTTTAATTTAGTTATTTGGCACATGTTTTCAAGTAAAAACTTATCAAAAGGTTCATAAAAGCAATTTAATTGTAAAGGAAAAGAAAAAATAAGTAACAGCATTCCAAAAATAAAATGAAACAAAGCAAGGGAGAAAAAGAAGGTTTCGTCTAATGCAATATGAAAGCAAGAAAAAGCCGACATTGTATAATTTATATTTGAAATTAACTTGCTAATACAAAATCCACTAAACCAATGACAGAATTGATGGAATTAAAGCAGCTAGAATTATTTTTTATAGTAGTATCGAAAGCGCATACTCATCAAATGGAAACGAATCCGCAGTATCGTAAAAGTCTTTTAAATGTCATTGCAATACCAATCGATGCCATATAATTCCACTGCAATACTAAATAATGCTACACAATTCTTTCACGATGCAATTAACTTCCTTACTAGAAATAATACCCGATATATTATCTCATTTTTGGACTTCTGAAAAAATTTTATGTGTTCCATTTGGTTCCCTATATCTATTTTCATTTGTTTCTTACATATCTCAATTATTTTGAAAATGCTGAAATATGTTGTCTTATTTTTAATACTACTCCTAGGGTAGGCGAAAGCACAGGAACGATATTTTCCAATTCTACATTGCCAGTTGATTTATTTCATATAGAATGACCACCAGGGTGATAATCAGTTCTTCTAAGTATCTACATCTTCAAAGCAGAAAAAGTTCGGTTTTTCAAACGTAACACGCCGTATATTATTAGATGGTCAATTATAGAATTAAATTCTGCATCAATTCGCTATTTCCCTATACTTATTTAATATCATGTCTACGATGAAAATTTGAATACTGCTACATATCTGGGGATACTCAGAGGGTGTGTTAGTAATTCCTAAATGCTCTACCGGTTTTATGCAAGATACCGTGTGTGTCTGTGCATTACTATTTTTTTTATATTTTTACTATTAAAAGTTAGCTGATTCTATTTCTGGCTTTTAGTTTTTGAGTTTTGGTTTTTAGTTTTTGGTATGCTTGGCGCATCGGGATTTGGTGAGTTCGCTCCTTTCTTTCTTTTATTGATAATCTTAAACGTACAATTCAAAAGTAAAAATCACAAACACAGTTGATCGGAAAAAACCTATGCACGTTTTTCCGAATGTGACGATTTTGCACAAAGAAGAGCCATTCCACTAGCACCGGTTATAGTAACAGTAACACTACGAATAATGTTGCTGTAATAGAAAACTTGAAGTCATCCTAATGACGGGTGCAGTTATATTTTTAATGATATCTATAATCTTAAGTTAGCACATTTATGCAAATTGTCCTTCTATGTTTATGTAGAGCACTTCGATAAAAATGTGTAAGATGACTATTGGACATGTATTAAATAGAGAACTTGGAATTAATAACGCTATTCCTGAAATAGAGTATTTGGGTAATAACAGGATTAAGATACAGCTACATTCATTACACGATTATAGATGCTATGCTCTTTTACATTTAACAGAACGTAGAGGGGCTATTAGAAAAGTCCATATTAGTTATTTCGAAAAATATTTCCTTGATAATATTGAGACTTCAAATAAGACCTTGTAAAAGAATGTGTCACAAGGAGAGAAAAAGATGGGATTAGTATTTTGTTGCCGATGCAAGCTATAATTATAGCTTTTTCTGATAGCTACTTACCTAATCACGTTGTCATCAATAGCTGCAGAAGGTCAGTTGATTGTTATGTTTGGATATATTCCTGCGCAGTGAAGAAGTAGAGATTCGAGATGTAAGAACTGTGGGGAAAAGCATGGTGGCGATAATTGTCTTATTAGCCTTAAATGCCTCTGACACCAACTGCTAATATTGTCTAAGTTATGTTGTATTTTTAGGCAGTCGTCTATAATTTTTATACTACCAAATATTTTCATGTCATCTGCGAATAATAGTGAGTGGCAATCCAGGGAATCCACAATGTCGCTAGTAAAAATTAGGAAAAACAGTGGGCCCAAATTAGATCCTTGGGGGACGCCAGATGTCGGGGCAAATACTTCCGATTACTCCCGGTACTTGACAAGCTGGGTCCTTCCAATTCTCCAGTCCTTCGACGACAGAATTAAACGAAGAAGTGACATCTACCTGACCGTGTTCATCCAAAACTTCCGACGCCTATTGAGTAAAACAACACAAATTAGAAATAACCGAACGTCTCTCCACAAAACCATGTTGCTGATAAGATATGATAAACTTAATAGAACTATTATTATATTATTAATATTAATAGAACTAATAGAATATCTTCGAAAAATTGCATAAGATGGAAATCGGTCTATAATTCTTGACATCCGATGAATCGCCACTTTTATATATTGGGCAGATGTTAGACATTTTCTAGATTTCCGGAAACTTACCTTCCTTTAATATTAGATTAAAAATGAAGTGTAGCGGATTAACAAAGGCAGCAGAGCAATCACGAGTTAGAAAGCTTGGGACTGAATCAACACCACTAAGTAAACTGTCCTTGGTTCTCTTGAGTGTATTAAATATCTCCTCTTTACTGATGTTGCGGATGTTTATATTAAGAAATAAGTCAGCATTATAATCAGATAAATTTAGATTAGATGCACTAAAGTAAATATACACGCTCTTAAAGTTGTCGCTACACATATTATAGCTACAGGAGAATCCAATTGACATGAGTTATAGGACATTCTACCAGGTATTCTGGTACCACCTCTCCTAGAGTCAATATACGACCATAATTTCCTAGGGTCCTCCTGTATAATAGAAGACTGAATATTGCAAATATATTCTTTATAAGACATACTTAATAATGATAAAGTACCTTCCATTAAACGCCAAGCACTTTTTATTGTAAATATTGTTATTGTAAATGAGACGAATTAAACCATATCTTCTTAGCGTGTAACAAAACCAGAAAACGACGATCTCTACAAGGATTTGATTGCATTGAGGGTGTATGCAACTTTGATCATTAACCATGTATGGTTATGGTCATTTCTTGGTAACAATTAGGCTACAAGTATAGATGTCGTTCCTTTTGTTTCTTTAACCTGTTTTTCTCTCAAGGGGTCTACGCATATTTTTTGTTGTTAGTCATCCAATCGACCCCGAGTGCGAAGTTTGGTATTTGTTGATCCTTTCGGGCTATTGGGTGAAAAAACTTGTGTAAATGGCCAATGGTTTGTGCCAATGCCAGTTAAAAGAATGCTTTACCTCCACATAACAGAGCAAACAGTTGACGTCAACTGGATGATGCTCCAGCACACTCCACTATAACTGTATATCAGCAATTGACTTTGATGTTCGAGAATTTGTGGATTGGCCCATACATATTCTGGGACTGGTCACCCAGATCATCCGATTTGACGCTCTAAGATTTTCACCTTGAAAAATTATTATTGAAATTATTGAACCATGTTTACGATGCCTTTACAAATCTAAGTCCAGGCGAATTTTCGAAGTCTGTTCTACAAGGAGTCATTCTGTGATTGGACCAAAATGGCGGTCATATACAACAATTATTGTAATAATATCGTTTACATTAATTTATTATTTCTTGTCGCTGTTTCAAGTCTTTTATGTTTTTCATTTACGTTCTAAACTTATATATAATAAGAATAACAAGAAAACCCTTGCAAATAAATACAGGGAAAGGTATAGCCATTTAATAATGTACAGGGCGTCACATTTGAAAAATCGAACTTTTTCAAGATGTTGTAGCTGGTCATCATCCAGGTGGTCACTGGGTATGTATGATAAATCAATCGGCACTGTAGAATTCGAAAGTAGCACTTTGTGCTTCTGCCTATCTCAGAAGCGCTTATAGGCAGTCGAAAACACATAAAAGGGGCAGTACTTAAAATAAGGCTACATATTTCAACATTTTCAAAGTAATCAAGATATTTAAGAAAAACATGAAAATAGGTATAGGGAAATCAGATGGAAAACATCATAACTTTAACTTGAAGTAGAACTTAAAGTTAAAGCTGATTGCTGTAGAAGATATTTTTGTCAATTTTGTGCAAGGAAAGATAGAACAAATATTAGTTTTTACAGAAAGGCAGAGCTAGCACCCCAATAGAACATAGGAAATACGTCACGGCTTTATCTATATTCTTTAACCCATGTTCAATTAAGGGAATATCTGAACAGACTGGGCTGCAGAATCAAGTTTCCTCTGTTCGATAGCTTTTGATAAAACTTTGAGGAAAACCTAAAACTTATCAGTCAATAATAAGCGGCTTATTGGCTAATAAACTGTAACAGGATATAAAAAGAAAACTGAAATTAAACAGAAATTGCGAAAATGCTCAGGATCAGCCACTTGTAAAGCAAGCTGCTATTATTCCCCCTGAACATCACAATCATGTTAACTAAACACAAAGCGAAAAAAAATAATAAGAACATAGCCAACTTAAGTATCGAATTATGTGTGCCAACGCACGATCATCAAAACTAAATTGCTCACGTAGTCGACATGCCAGTGCCGGCGGAGACAAAATATGTAACGCACCGGGGATGGCGTTCAATTAGCGAACAACATTATATGAAAAAGACCTTTTGAATATCTCAAGGTTATGCATTGGAGACGTCAATAACCCTTTAGATTTAATGTTAATCGCGAGCCCATCAGTTCTAAACACTAATTTCCGATACAGATATCTCGGCTTCTTGTTATAAATGATCTTATAATAAAAAATGGCGGAAAGATAATCCGATCTGCATGAGATGGTCATCCAATTAGTCCTTTTAAGGGCAGAGGGGACATGATTAAATCTACGGATAGCATATATAAATCTTAGACATGCATTTTGTGTCCGTTGTAAACGCATTCTATCAACGCTATTAAGGCAATGATAGCAAATAGTTTGGCAAAAGTTAAGGTGAGAGAGCACAAATGACTCGCACAATATTTTTCTTAGGTTTAACTTTAAATTATAAAATACCTTTTTAATAACAGGTGACACGTGCTCCTTAAAACGCAACCCAGTATCCAAAATTAATCCCAAATTACGGGCACTTTTAGAATGAAGTAAACTAACATTATTAATTACTATTTTAATGTCATCTAGAATAGCCGCCCTAGCCTTCTTCCGACCAAAAACCAGTACACAACACTTTGTCGGATTAATAGATGTTATGGAAGAGTGTCGTGCAGACTCAGTCACAATCGAGGCCAGATCAGAGTTGATTTTCAAGATGCCGTCGTGCGCACTAATGGTTGAAAAAGAGCGTATCGTAAGCATATAATTGCAAATAATTGTAATATCTTAAACTTTCCATAATATTAGATGGTGTATAAAAGAGGTCCCAGTATACTACCCTGTGCAACGCCCGATTTAACCAGATGTACAGCTGAAATGTCACTATCATAATGAACCTGTTGGAGGCGATTAGTTAAGTAATTATGGATGAAATTTATTGTTTCAGGCGTAAATTCGATATTATGCATAATAGCCAAGAGGATAGAATGATTTAAAGTGTCAAAGACCTTAGAGTAATCAAGCAGAACCAATATCGTAACTATCGTCAGTGCCCTTGAAAATATCATCCGCTACTTTAGCCAACGTTGTAGCACAGCTGAAACCACTTTTAAACCGTAACTGTTCATTCGGTAATACGTGGTTTTTATCCAAGTGACAACGGATTTTTATTGTACTGAATGTAGATAAATGGGTGGATTAAGCTACCCACCTGGATTTTCTATTGCAAATGTAAGAAATTATTGTTTGTATTAACTTAATTTTTGTAGTATCTCATAAACTATTTACACAAAACTGTGTACGGTAAGTAGTAAACAGTTTATTTAATGGCCTCTCTGAATCTATAAAGATTGCTTAGCATTTAGTAAATTCATTTGTCGACGTATTCTCTTTGCCGCTCAATATACTTAATCCAGCGATGTTTTAACCTTTGTAAGCCATTCAAATAATGAGATAAATAAGATTTGCTGAACTGTGAAATAGACGTCTATTTCGGCAATGCCTTCTTCATTCCACGTGAAACGCATTTGCTAAACTATTCTTCAAGTTTGAGAAAAAAAAGAAGTTACCGAAGCCAAATCTAACGAATATGGTGGATAGAGCACTAACGACTCTTGGTTTCTGGTGTGTGGTGATATTATCTACACTCATTAAACTCCGCAAAAACTCATATTGCGCTTAAACATTGCTTCGAATCATGCGATTCCATTTTCTGTTGATCAATCGTCGGCAGACGCTGCACCTAACCCGCTGATAACATTCATATACTCAATAAAAAAAAGCCGATTCTCTACCTTCGGTAAGCGCCCATTCTTTTCTGGATGGTGTTTAATATGCGAACTGTGCGTATTTTTTTCTCTGGACTCCACAAGCCACCTAAAATCGTTCGAAGCGCCCGCGCCCGATCATCCAATCGGCGAACGGACGACCAGCTTTTCAATCAGAGGCCGCCAACACGAAGCGAACGATGGCCATTTTTCAAATGATTCTCCAATATAATATCCAAACGACAATAAAAAATAGTGTTCTGGTTATTTTAGCGATTAGTCATGTATAGAACTGTATTTAAATTAGGTAAACACATTATTTCCGTTTTATTGTTGATATCCGCTTAGGCCTAAGTTTTATTTCTGGGTTTCCGGAATTTATGACATCTTGTCTTAAACCAATTCAGCAAGCAGATAAATTGTAAACCGAAATTAGCTGAATTGTTTGAGCATTTGCTACAACTGTCAATAGAAACTACATTGTCCGTTCTTTAATCTGGAATTTCCAAGGGCAGTTAAACTTCAGGTAATTTCGGTAACGAACAAACATGCCTACATTTCGTCCCTACTAATGATGGCAAGTAGTGGGGACACTTGTATATAAGAATTAGATTAGGTTTTCAAAATATAGTTCTCTGTACATACAATATTCAAAGAAGTAATCTATGTCAGATAGACCTTCACAAAGAATCTATAGTTGTTAATAAACGTATGAAGCGTTAAGTACGAAAGTGTTCTCATTTCGCGAGTGTCCACCCCTTTTCATTTTCACATTATAACTGATAGTTATATGGTTCCTTGAACCTCGGAATAAGAGACGAGCTACCGATAAACGCATCGGAACCGTCACGACATCCAGTCGCAAACAAATAGGAAGAAGAAATTTAATAACTATTATTGAAATAACGGACGTCAGTTTAGTTGTCCGCAAGATAATCGAATTTAAGCAGAAGATACTATTAACGCCAAACAGTAAATAATTAGATGGATGAATATATAGTACAGAAAAATCATGATTTCTATTTGTAAGTAAAACGCATTTACATGATCTAAATATATTATTGTCGGATCCATGTATGGTCTACAATCACAATAATGTAGAAGTTCTAATTTTACAGGTTACTAATTACGGAGAAGATAAAGGAATTTATGGGAAAGAAAAGATATCATTAATCCCAAAAGTGAACAATTTGGAAAAATATGTAAAGCGAGAACAGAAGAGAGGTAAATAAGCAGGAGTATCACCTATTTTGTAAGATTTGAAACAACCTAAAGCATGTACAGTGACCTATACCATTAAAATTTTGTTAATAGCATTTTTAAACCAATCCAAGCACAGAGAATATAGAACCTATCTGAAAGAGAAAACATTATTAACTTTAAAGTAATCCATCAGAATAGGAAGAAATAACTAACTATGTATACGACCTAAATATAAAATGCGAAAAAAAAATGGAAATAAACTTAACATGAAAACGACTATTGCAAGATATATATCTAGCATTTGTAATCTATCCATAGTCACACTATAGTAAACATATTAAATGTCCGTCTAATTACGGAGAAGATAAAGAAATTCTTGTGAAAGAAAGATAACGTTAATCCAAAAACGGAGAGATACAGAAAGAAATACAAAACCAGAGCACAAGAGAAATAAATAAGCACGAATACCTCACGATCTACTTTGTCAGATTTGAAATAACCTAAAATACAAAGTTTATCAAATTGTGGGAAAGATAATGGAGCCTATTCGAAAGAGATGTTTTAATCTTGAAATAATCGAATAGAATAGGAAGAAATAATTTACACAAGAGAACGAATAATATGCGCAGTAGATTGCATAATCAACTATTGTAAATATCACAAGTACTCCGATCGCTGGAAACAAGATAAAAAAATGCTATGGACAAAAACATTTCATTTCATTTCATAACACCTATTGATGTTGAATCAAATCCAGACGATAACAGATGCTTTTCAAAATAAATACAAAACCTCACTTGACTAGCTAAAATAAAAAAAAAATACTATAAACAATTAGATATGTCACTAAAGGTGACACATAAAACAAAGTGAATGTTGAAATTAAACAATTGAAACAGTTGTCATAATTCAACTCAGCGAAGTGTTAAAGGGAAACAAATTTTCCAATTTAGTAAAACAAAAAAAAAAAACTAATGAAAGAAATTAATATGGTCATTGTTTACATAGAGGTGTCATATAAAATAAAGCGAATTTTAAGATTAAACAATTTAAACAGTTGTAATAATTCAAATCCGCGAAGTGTTAAAGGGAAACAAATTTTCCAATTTAGTAAAATAAAAAAAGAATTAATGAAAAAAATTAATGTGGTCATTGCTTACATAGAGGTATCATATAAAAATAAAGTGAATTTTAAGATTAAATAATTCAAACAATTGTAATAATTTAAATATGGGGGAAGTTAAAGGAAAAAAGTCTAACTTTCAGATTATTCCGGTAGCCTAAAATTAACACACGACAAAAAAATTAATCTCGCTTGTTTTCCCAAATTTTTTTCACGTTTTAGATTTTGGCATTCTTAAAGAAAGTCTATAATTAAACACCATGCGGTATGTCCTTCAGGAGATGAACAGTGCACCCATTACCCTGGTTCTCTTGAAGTTAAATATAGAAATCTTTCCCATTGGAACACTACTTTGTGACGGTCATTGTATAAGGTGAGATGCGCCTAATGTGCAGAGTGACTTATCAATAAAAAAGGAATATTATCCTTCAAAGTAACTTGACTGTATCTACATATGAGATTTCGATTGTAAATAGCTGTTGGTTTGGGTTTCACTAATACCCAAGCTAACATTCATTGATATTGATCTCTAATGTTACTAGTGGCGTGCGAGGGGCAAGTAAGACGTCTTCGAGACTGTTTACATTTGAGAAGGGCACTGCTGTACCTTTGTATAGAATGAATGTATGTTGTCATTTAAAATATACAGGTTTGAGCGTTAGAATTCAGCAATTTTGATTTTGAATTTTTTTGAGTTTGCGATGCCGCACAGAATAGGAACTGAATTTTATCATCCTTTTAACAGTGTTACTATGTGACACATTTTGACGTATATTGTTAGATATATAGATTAATCAATAAGTAGTAATTCTAACCTTATTTAAATACAAAAATTAAAATTCAATAACATCTATATTATTGAATTTAAAAGTTTATAGTTAGTTTTATAATGTGAAATTTTTGCTTACGTTACTTATTCTTTCTATGAAATGTTCCTAGGCTACAACTATCTATTCATACAATACTTTCTTCTAATTTCTGTCAGTAGAAGGAAAGTCACCAGTTTCCATTCAGTAGGTTCTGGGTAGCTCATTTGATGGTGACACATAAATAATGTTTGTTTGATAAAATAACTATTTCTAACCGTAGTTGAATTATTTGACCTTTTTCAAGTGAACGAGTTCATGCGATCTTTTATAACTGTATACATAAGTGTTTAACATGGAAAATTGAAGTTTCGTAGAAAGAAGATTATCTAAATTTGCTTATTATTTATGGAAAATGCAATAAATTAATATCAAGACCATGCTCTTCGATATCCACAAAAATAGAAATCATCGCCGAACGCGGTCAAACGAATAATATAGAATTTGAAAAACGCATCGGTCAGGCAAAAATTCAAAAACATATTTCTTAGGAATTCATTTTAATATGACTCTAAGAGCACGAATTATTTTTGGACAATAATGAAGACGAATTTATAAGAAATGGACTGGATATCTTTAAAGTTGAACGACATTCTAAATGACTACGGAAGGTACATTCTCGCTGCTAGGTACTCTTTTGTTTTAGAACAAAATTATGTTAGAATACACAATTTCCTGAATATCTTGAAAACAATCGGTTTTAGATGCACGATGAATACATTTTTTCTCTGTGTTTCTATAAAAGCAATTTACTACGGTTTAACGTTGATAAATTGCTATGAAATAGAATAGTAATCAGAATCAGTCAGTAGCAGTATTGTTTCGTCTATTAGTTTGGTCACATTGTTGCATTATGTTTATAGCAATCGAATAACTCTTATCACAGCTAACGTACAGATCAGTTAGAACAGTATTAAGTACATACATTCTTTATAATAATTTTGGGGTATAGATGTCACTCAGGATTATAATTTGGTGAATAAATTGGGAACTAATGTGTTACAAATATTTCTGGTTATAAATTTCTTTCAAAGTATATTTTAAGTTTGAATATTTTTTCTAGAAATCTAATAAAACATAATCTATTACCTTTTCTAAGAATCTATTGCTTTTCTAATAAAACTATACCAATACTAATTAGAAATAAATTAAACTTAAGAATTGGTCAGTAGTGATGATACATTTAGTGAGTTACGGTGCTAGAAGTAGTACTGTGGTACTGAATGGTCAGATATCTTTCAATAGGAAGTGAAATTTACTTTCTAGGGTAATTTTAGAATTATCAGAAGTATTTTACGTGTATTATGTTAAGTCGATGTTAATATATACAATTATATTATGCATTTGTAATTAGTGTATAGCTGATTTTTGTTTCTTTATAAAAACAAATAATTCAGGAGTAACGTATAGTACGATATAATATTAAATATTAGATATTCATATTTCCAAAATAAAAATTATATTTTGTTACCAAACGCTTTCCTGTTCTGGTGTACGAAGGGCTATCTTTTATCGATATTATTAAGATTGTCAAATTATACATTGTTGAGCTTTTTGAAAATCGAATACGGGATTAAAAGAAGGTTTCATCTTCTGAAAATAAAACGATACAGAAAAAAAATCAAGTAATTAAGAAATATTAAACTAAGGTGATGATTCGTGAATTGCAATTGTAGAGTGCAAGTATTAAATAAAAAAAAATGAACAATTAGATTGCAAAATTTATTCGGGATTGTTTGGCTTCAGTTTTATATACTAATCATTTAATATTTCTACTTAATGTATAATGCAGTTTTCTTAGATTGGATTTTGCGCGTTATTATGTCTTTAGTTTATCGAATAATAAAAGAAAACATTCACATTACCGTATTCCAATTCTTATGGAAATATAAGATCTTCTTAAATGTATGCTTACATTGTGCATTACCATTCTGTGTAAACTTCGATGAAATGCTTACAGTTCACAACGATCTATTAATGCAGCACTTCTTTCTATCTCAGTAAAAAGAATGAAACAAAGAATGAAATTTAACTTCATAGCTTCTAGACGAAATACATATCTCTCTATTTAGGTAACTGAGGGCAAAATTATGAATATTGCGAAATCTACATTACACTGGTTTATCTAGCACGAAGAAACAAAAAGCAAAATATTATGCAAGACGTTCCATTTAAAATAATATAATAATGCCCAAGTCGCTACATGCCGATCACTTCTTTTAACATTTTCAAGCACAGAATTTTTAGGAGAAAGGGGTTCTAGATGCACAGATTTTTGTTATGGATTTTGTTTTAGGAAATATAAAAATTTTTCTCCGATCCAATTGTTGTCGCGAGAACGTCTCATTATACTATTTATTGAAAAATGTTATAAATTTTACAAAGGTATCTCATATTTCACGTGGAATACAGTATGGAAAATAAATAAGATATTTTATGAAATAGATCTCTTTTCGTTAATTTTCCCTTTAGAGTTTAAGCTGAAGGAAAGTTAACGATATGGAATAAATTAATTAACGGACTAACTATTAGTTGGCGATCTGATTGATATCTAATGTTGATATCACGGAGAGACAGGCGAAATTTAGAAATATCATTAACAAAGTAGACTCATTTCCAAAAAAAAAACGATTAATGTTATATACACTAAACATTATTTAGAAATTCTAGTTATGTTTTGATATCCATCTTTAAAAAAAATGATATTAAAGGGGTTCGTTTTTATAGTAGGTACATACCTACATATGTTGTTTTTAGGTGTGTGTACACTCTAGTTACTTTCGAGTATTTACTATACTTTAAAATAGTTATTTATCCATCGTGGTAATCTCAAAGGGGATGACCTGGCTCACCTTCATTAAAGACAGATATTTGTGCATGCTTCTTACCATTATCTGGCGATAATCATCGAAAGTGCATGGTTCTTATAAACTGCATTCAATTTCTGCTTGATTTGTGCACACGTTTTCCTATCCAAAAAAGAAATCGAATCATTCACCTATGTTATCCTTTTTCCATGATTTTACAAATACACAAACTTGCTCACTTTTGGCAGCTCTTAAAACAACAGACAGAGAATAATATCCCGATTTTGATACAAAGTACAATCATTCTCCAAACACGCGTACTTCTTACGTTGTCCTCGTATATGGTGTCTTGTCTTGTCTCGTGTATGTATCATTATTCCTCTTTCAATAAATATACTCTTTAAGTTAGTTGTTAATTTCTTTTGTATTAGTAATTATATTTTAATGTACATGTCTACGTCTTCCATTTCATGTGTACCTACTACATGGCAAACTATGTATCATCAATCATTTGTTTCTTATGACATTTCGAATTAGGCTTTTCTATTATTCAGATGTATACGTGCTTTTTGCCCGTAAAATTCATTTTCTATGTAAAGCTAAAGCTATCAAATTAAAATTGATAACATTGGTTGGCACGAAATTCATAATTTATGTTTTGTTTATACAAGCTTTAGCAGAGTTACGCAGAGACAGTTACTTACTAGAATAGCATACACATGTTTGTGTATATTTGGGAATAAGTAAACAATTTATAATCAAAAATTAAGCGAAACATAAAGCGTGTTTTCGGTTTACCAGAAACTAGAATACATGTAAATTGGTGCAGACCGGGAGCACAAATCATAAATACATCGAAATATTTGCGAATTTTTATAAAAAAAGGTTTCCTAGGATTCTATCCAATATATTCGTATTATCATGAAACCTTAATGTCTGTGCAAATACTAACAATAAGCAGTTGTAGAATAACGTATCTTAAAACAAATAAAAGAGAGGGACAAACGACATATACGAATAGGCGAACTCTCTACGCAACTGTATGTAGTGATAAATGTGATAAAATTGTTGAATACAATATAACATATAAATTAAATCAGGCATAATATTAAATTAGAAAACCTGGAATTGATTATGGCGTTTGCAAAGCTATTTACGTAAAAAGGAACATAAATTTGACGAATAAAGGCAATGGACCGCTATTTGATTCTCTTTATTCTCTTCCGTCTACCTTTATGTATTTTCTGCATCTTAGTTTTAGGATGTAAAGTAGACACTTGTAAATATTTTTTTCTTGATGGTAGATATAGAACGGGTATGTTGACATTTTTTTGGAGATTTTTCTCACATAATTCTGTCATACCGTTGATAATGGATAATACCGTTAATGAAACTTGTGTGGCGCAGTGTGCCGTTGCTTTAGTGTTGTTTGCTACAGTCTTTTATTACTACTATTATTATTAAAACAAAACCGATGTAATGATAGAAAAGAATCACAATCTTTTCTCTGTTTATATTAATGTGCATATAGATATCTACATTAAGATTGAGATCAGAGTAAACAAATACTTGAAAACTGTTTCCATATTTGATTATCTTCTAAATGCATAGTTCTTGGCCTACGTACTGATAAGCTGACAAAAAGCGTGTAATGAAAGTCTCGTTTTCGAATTAAGATGTACGGCTAGAAAACACTTAAAGATATACATTCATTCCTGCTGTGAAGGCCATGACATTCGAAAAGGGTTCTATGTTATTTGAATGCTGATTGTAAGATAAAAGGATCAAAGTACATTAAAGACAATCACTTATTAATATCTAGTTGAGTGTGTTTTTCAAATGCACTTTATAATAAAATTCTTAGCAAATAATAAAAAAAAAGATTTACAACGTTGAAGCAATCCGTCAAATATAAGTTAGAGTGGGTTACTTGAATGCATGTCACAATATTTCAAGCAAATTATTGAGTAGAATTAGTATTGATAGCAATAAGAAAAAATGTTGAAGCTGATGTAAATTGAAGCTCCAATTTGAGTAGTTCAAGTTCGTGTTCAAATCTACTAGCTACTTGGTAGAATCTGAAAAAGGTACTCAAACAACTAAATGGGCTTGAACAATTTTAAAACAGAGCTCAATTTCACTCGATCTAAATAAAAAACGCATTTGTGTTGTTCAATTCGATTGAAGGCTTTTAGTTATTAAAGAACATTCTCTCGTTAATATTCTAATGTCAGTGCTGTTATCTCATATAGCTGTCTAGCAAATTGAAATGGTCCGGGTTTTAAACTTTTACTTACGTATTTTTTTCTTGTGAAAATAGAACATTGTATCTTATCAGTAAATATTGTGTATTTTATAATAATTACTTATAATTAGTTGGAGGAAAGGTTTTATTTTACATTTAGTTCGATTTTACCACGGAGCAAAGCCGTGTTGATGATTTCTTCCTTCCAATTTCCCCCAAGTCAGCTGTGCCTTAAGAAATCATATATGTACTGTACACATATGTAGATAAGAAATTTGCCTACGAAAAGTACAAAGTAATTGAGGAAGTTTAATGTATTTTTTTTATCTCAGAGATTCCATAAAACGAGGATGAGTTATGGTAAATAACAAAATAAAATAATAAGAAAGAAATAAAAATATATATATTTAACATAAGTACCTCGCTTTATTCTAGAAAGTCTAATTATTTATTTTTTATATTAAAATTATGTTATTTATATTTGGACAAGCATTTTGCTATTCACATGGAGTCATTAAATTTGAACCATTTTCAGAGCAACCATTCTACTTGATTGTAGCTAACATTACCGTATTTGAAAATTTGGACATTACCATGGAAGCGAAAGCTATTTTCAATAGATTTCGAAGTATCAAGAGAGTTATTTGAATTAGTTGCGAGAGTATATTCCGAGATGGGATAAAAAAGTTTCTACAACAAGACTTGTTTTCAAAATTCCTTGTGAAAAGTTTCAAGTTCACATGAAATTATTTTAACAAAACTTAAAGACCTCATCAAGCAAACTCAATTTTAGGTTTTAACATTGAAATTTGCTAAAGAACATCAGGTGTGCAGGTACAAAATTTCACTATTCGACAAATAAAACAGAAAATTCATTCAGATCACTGTTCAAAGTATTCAATATTTTGTGAAAAGAAATATAGTATTTAAATTCAAAATAAAATTCTGTACCTCGTGATTGCTAATAACTGTTCGTTTCAATTAGCAAAAGCAAATGTAGATCACTTATAAGAGCTTTAACCCTGAGCTACTAATTCAAATATATTTTTTATTTGTAAAGGTGATCTGATTTGTATTGCAGTTTAGGGTGACTTAGATCAACCTTACAACTTCTTTTAGAATGGATGCGCCAGTAAACTTTTCAAATATACGTGGAGAAATCTAAGTGTATGAAAACTAACCCAATAGGTTCACTTATTTTAAAGAAATCAAACCTGTTCTGTCTGTCTGTTCTGTGTAAGGCTTAGTGGTAATGATTAGCTTTATATACCAAATAACAGGAAACACAGGACACAATCAAGAACGGTTTGGTAAATTTATTATGGATTCAAGAGGATATTAAATTAATCGATGATATTTCAAGCTTTACCAACCACTATACCAAAAAATTCAATGAAGAAACCAGGCTGACATCGAGCAAATTTTATAAATTCAAAGAGGGTTTGTTCAACAACTCTTTGAAGCTGTTGTTAGCTGGCAAAATACAAAAACAGAAAGGGGGGGAACCAGATTAAAAAGATTTCTAATCCATCATCTATCAGAGGCACGATAATAAAATAAAAACAGAATTACCATGCAGAAACCAACACATCAATATCTCTATCATGCACAGTCCATTATGGTTGTTATATACGCACACATCTTTATCTATTCAAGGAATCGTAATGACATACTATAGCAGCGAAAGCGGAATTGCTTATATCTATCGGAGTAACACCAGAATACGCGTTAATGTATGTGCAAGTACGCAAAATGGCTGAAAACTATACAAATGAATTATCTCCAAATTTTAAGTGAAAAGAATGTTAAAGTGCTATGAAAAGTTACATGTATTTTTTCTAATTTTATCACCCTTAAGGCTGAAATTTTATTTTGTTACGCAATGTTAATAAACTCCGGTTTGTGCTAATTGTGAATAAAAAATTTTCATTGTGCCATCTTATGCAATTGAGATAGGACTTCGTTGTAAAAAGTTTTTAAAAATGTATAAAGTCTTTAAAATGACACATAATCCGACTTTTAATATTTGATGATGATTAGCGGAAAGTTTTAAAATTGATTAAAATTTATCCTTAAAATTCAAATTGCCTTCTCTCAACATTTTCCTTATGATGACTTACTGAATCTAAGGATAATTTGTTTGTCATATTTTCGTTGACCTGTTCTGTATGTTTGTATAATGTACATATACAAACTGATGTTAAATTAATCCAACTACATAGGTACATACCTAGCAAAATATTGATAACGATTGATAATAAAATGTTTAAAATATTTTTCCTTTTAAGAATTTCTGGTTTTGGTTCTTTAAAATAAAACTACTATAAATTACGTTCATTTATATAGAATATACATTTTATTCTATTTTTATGTGTACATAGTTTGGATGAATTTTGAATTAATTTTATTTTCCTTGGAATTACATAGTTCAAATCTTTGCATGTCGTTCTGTAGCTAGAGCTTTATGCATATGTAGTTATTTAATTAATAATCGGTGGATCAAACAGTCGTAAATACTATATGTTTACCTTCTTACCAAACAAGAGCTTGTGCTTGTCTTCCTTTTTTGACCTTTGCTTGTCTACGATTTCGGATCGAATCATTTTTCGTCTTGTCGATTGTTTCTATCTACAAAGGTCTGCCATGTGTATTGTTAGGACCCCTAGGTGGGAAGAGTACGTTTACATCTCTGTTTTATTTAGAATTTTACTTAATGAAAATCTACAATAACAGAGCAATAAAAATCATTAATACCCAGCACCAGTTATGTTACTACTAAGTAAAAAAAATGAAAGAAAAAATACAGAGATTAATTATTATAATTGATCTTAATTATAATTATATAGCAAAACACAAGAACCAAGGAGTAACAAGTGAAAACCTACGTAAGTTGGTAAACGAGCTTTCAAGTTAGTAAAAAGTGTTAAGGTATTAGATATACATACTAGTACACTGCGTTTCAATCTACATATGCGCAAGGCAGGCGAGGTTAAGCATATATGCGAAATAGAAAACTGACAATTTGGGACTCGGTGAAGCTACCGACGATTCCATATGGAGATCTCATCTCGGTCATAATTCCACCAAGATATGATTAATAAATTCTGCTATTCCTACAATGGCAGTTGCTGATCAAAAAAATGATCCAAGGAAAATTATGGCTCGCAAAAGTGACTGCTTAAAGAGAAATGAATATAAAGAAAATGAACCTGTTTCTGAAAGGTAATAATGAATAACGAAAATGTATATAACTTTCGGTGCGAGAAACGAAATTTACTAACGCATCTAATTGAGGACGCTTGATACATTTTTTTTGTTATAATTCCAGAATAATTCGAAGATGACAGTAATTTGGTAAATGAAAAAATAATATAACAATTAAGAAACAAAGGGTCGATATTTATTATAACTGCCAACCTCGTTTTATTCTGGAAAGTCCAATTATTTATTCTTTGTATCAAAACTATGTATTTGGACATATGTTCTGCTATTCATACGCAGTCATCAAATTAGAACCCTTTTCAATGCAGCTTTCTATTTTACCGTATCTGACATTTCCATATCACAATGGTAATAACTACCTTAATCAGCAGATATATCATTTCAACTATAACTTGTTAAATGTAGTAAAAGTTTGGATAATGAAGGTGTAACCTATTTAGATGTAAATTACAGTTTGGATGGTGAGGATTTAGCAAGGCACGTATCTTACTTATTAGACCGTGGGAGGTCCGGCTTGTTTGATATTAATTTGGCAGTGTGTCCAATATATTCAATGCGATATTACTCTGCGACTTGAGCGACCCCAATTCAAATATGTATGTGAATTCTGAACACTTAATTTATTGTAATTGACGCTACCCGTTCACCGATAATAAGATAAATAGATGTATTTATTCATTTCAAGCTGTATACAAATGTGATATGTACATATGTGAAAAGGTCAAATATGAATTTAAATGACTAAATCATAAAAATAACATTTAGCTACAATCTATAAAAGTTTAGGGTGATTAAATACGTAAAGAGCCTTCTTCTTAACAATGCGAATGTTTCGGTTGATTTCGACCAAAACAGTTAATTTATTATAAAGTTTTAAGCAAAAATAATGGAGACCCTTTTCAGTGAGGGATAATCTATGTAATTTAGGTGTATTCCGCGTATTGTAGCCACGATCAACTCATTATATCTTGGTAAGAACATTATACATTCGCAAACGTAAAAGCTATATTTAAATTATTGAATGACTATAATGTTTGAAGACATTTCTACATGATTCCTTATAATTAATTCTGTACATTGTTCGATTAACCCGTTTTTGGACAACAAATACCTTAAAAATAATACATTACCACATCTAAGATGACTGCCGACACTAGCGTTATACATATGTACATGCATAGCTCTTAGAGCAAAGATATCAACAGTGTTCTTTAGTTTACGAATACCATAGCAGATTGAATATAGTTTACAATAAGGGTTATCTATCTGTTTGTTCCATTTTAGATGCTTATCGAGATGAACTTCAAGAAATTTATTAGAAATTATAGGACTATAAGTTTAGAGATGCGATGGTTTTATTGGAATTAGTAGTTTTGAATGCAATTTTGTCAACATTTAGTGTTAGTTTATTCACTTCAAACCATTGCGCTAAGCCAAACAGCCTATTGCTGTTATAACATTCAGAAATTAACCTTTAAGAATTATCACCAAGCCCAAGGAGTGTATCAAGCACCTTGGAGAAAATACTTGACAGACTGATATGTCTATAATGCTTTAAGTTGTTGTTGTCACCCTTTTTAAAACCTTCAATGTCAATTCAATTTGAAGACGCTTATTATTATTATCATTATTTTATTATCATCCAATATGTTAATCTGCTACGAAGAATAAACATTTGTATGACAATAGTTCAAGCAAGCTCCCTCAAAAGCCAGTTGTATTAGCCGCAGGTGGTCTGTATATGCACACTACTACGATTTTGGTTTCATTCAGAATCAACTGTATAATACTTAAAGATGAACTGACGAGAGTACATCACGATGTTGTTTAATCGCTTGGAACAATGTTTGCTGGCTACACAGATTACACAGCTTCTATGACTATGTAAATTACGGCAGAAGATCCTTGTGCATAACCATCTTTTCATTTGATGATAGACAAGTTGATCATCGGAACAAATGTGTTGCATAACTACGCATGAAGTTCGTTGATATATGTACGTAATCACTGTATGTTAAGATGAAATACCAAAAAGAAGTTAGCCTTAACAGGGGCACGTTCAGTTATTTTGATCTGATGTTCTGGTGACGGTGGAAGAAGAAACGGTCTTTCGACATATTAATGCTTTAAAAATTACATGATACTCAAAAAGAAGGGTAATCGTTCGATTTTGTTGCTTGAAGTTTTTCACGTAGAATATTGCGTAAGCTAAGGGACAACAAGCAACTTTTCAGGTCAGTTTCAGTGGTTTCAGTCGCGAATCCATAAATATGCATACCGCGTTTTCCTCTTTGATTTATCATTAATTTGTAAACTATTATACGTTTATTAAACAAGTAAGCGTAAAATCCGTTTTTAAGGAAATCTGATATAGATTTCTGTTCACTGGTAATTGACTTATGTTCTGCTATTTGCTTAGTGAGACTCTTATTTTGAATTTGTTATACTCTCAAATTCCAGTTGAAAAACAGTTATTACGGTACTTGTAATATTTCTTACAGCCTCGTTTACATTCGTAGATACAAAAAATTCAAATAGGGATGATGAGTACTATACTAATTCTCACAGACTCACTATCGGATACAGATATTTACTTAATATGAAACTTTTGTTACAGTTACCTCTGCAACAAATACATTCATCATATTTAGGCATCCTTCGAAAATACGACGCCCATGCAATCACTATGTTTAGAATATTGGTTGGCAGTAAATCCAACATTGGTTTTTTTAAATAGATCACCTCCTTCTTTTTATTCTGCATGCATCATTTAAGAAAACAAAAAAAAACTCTAGACAACGATATTTTTGTACGAAGTACGGCAATAGAATAGTACAGAGGTACTTCGTCATACTACAGCCACATTCCTGCACTGATTTTAGGAAGAACATTTGCCAATAATTGTGGTAGCTAAGAACTCCAAGTAGTTAGGTCAATTTAAATTATTTAGAAGAATGAGGTTTTACGACATACTCGGCGATTATTTTTCCCCGAACTTTAGTACTTCACCGACATTGCTGATCCATTTGTGTCAAAATACTAGAATGTTCATCTACATGATAACAAAACTTATGGTTATTTACCGATCCATTTTTATAAAGGATTGCTTCTGAAACCCTCTTCGGTAAGCTGCTGATGTAACTTAATATGATAAGGATATATACATTTTTTTTTGTAATATTTGCAGAACAGATCGTCCACTTATGTATGTGTTTTCACTTTTTTTTGGTTTGTATTTAGATCTTGAGTAACAATGGCAACAGAACGTTTAACTTATTTTCTACATTCTTTGCTGTTTTTGTTCTTTCGCATTTTTTGATTTTCCATTTCAATAAATGTCTTTATTGGTATTTCAAGAACTCTCGTGCTGAAAGTCTCCTGTCGAGATATCTTTCACTGTAAGTTCTACAGACTAAATAAAGATTTCTTTTTGCTTGATGCAATAGGCAAATCATATTTACGGTATCACTTTAGAGTATTTTTTTTTAGTGTTGTGGCAGCGTAAAGAAATGCAGAAGCTTTTCAGAGCTTGTCATAACCTCAGGGACCTCTTTTTTGTGAATTGTGCATAAAGGGTTTCATGGTAATTGAAGAGTGTAGTAAACCCACTAAGAAAGTTTGACCCAGAAGACATTCGAACACACAACGTCCACTCAATCACAGGCTTACTATTGAACAACGTAGTCTTTAATTAATTAATTTATTAAATGCCCAGTAGCAACACAAAAATTCATAGAGAAAAAAATAAATGTATAATGTAAAACATGAAAAACTAACAATATATCAGAAATTAAGACAAATCTAAACTTAGAGCATAAAATTCGATACGATATCAACTTAGAGCAATGTACATTATGTTAGCTATTCTAAATCACTTCTTAGTCTAGGTATCCAGTCTAATGCGTACCTCCGGAGAGATAATAACCTTTATTTTTAGGGCATTATATTTTGCTTCGTATTTTAAACAGGATTCCAAAGATATAATATACGCTCTCTCATCAAAAATCGCATGCAACCATATGTGAAAAAAAGTACATTGGTAAATTCTGATAAATTGGAAGTATACTAAAGCTTAGATACGTGTACCATTGATATGAAATATATTCAATAATCTAAAACTTCAGATTACTATAAGTAGCTGCATACAAAATTTGGCAAAGTATTCTATGTATTCACAACATCAAATAGTACAGCGGTAGATTTATTAATTCATTAAGTCTTAAGCTTCATTTGGTTTTTATTTACATTTTTTACGTGAAGTATTCATAAAAATATTGTTTGTTTCTTATTTTGATATTTCTTTATTACTAGATAAAATAAAGAAACCCTCTTCATCGTTCAGTTTAGAATAAGCACTGTTTGTATGTGTAACACTACTATCTTCTACATTAGTTCGACAACTATTTTTTTGGAACTCACAAACACAATTCGTTTCTGTCTTCCGTATTTTTGGAAATACAAACTGATCATCAGGAGTAAATTCATTTACACTATTTCACTCACTAAAACCAACTTTTAGGAGGCGCTGGTCCCCAACTTCACATTTCCCCAACCGGCTACAAACAAAATTTTACATTTACCATTATAATTGCTATGCTTTTTTCTAGTTGCTCACTTGGATCTGAATCGCTAGTATACGGCAAAAGATTGACAACGTGCACATTTGGCGGTAGGAATATTAATTTTATATTTTGTAGATGCAAGATAATAAAATGTGATGTGGCGTTATTTAAAAACAAAATTATTTTCCACTTCAGTTTTTTCATGTTTTTTATCAAACCTTTCTAGCCGTTTCACAATTTCCCTAATCAAACTTTTAATATTATTTCACCGGTAATTTATCTATATGCGAACCTCTAAAATATCGAGAATTCTTGTGTTTCCTTCTGTTTCATTTGCCATATTTGCTCAAAACAAACCTGCCAGGTGCTGACTTGCCTGTGAATTTTTATTTTTCAACTGAAAATTCTTATTTGGAACGAAATCATAAAAAAGGCTTGTATCGTCGGAATTACACATGTTTTTTGAAAAATAACTGCTTATTATAATCCTAATTTTTTTATATACCCGCTTACTTCGTTCCGATACTTGCTGTTTCCCCACAAACAGAATTAAGTATGGTGTGACTCTGACAGAACTTTTCGAGCATCCATTCGATGCTGTAAATTCTATACTCAAGTCTTTGCGGCTTCCAAGGCCGCATTTCTTTAATAATTGCTCCAGACAGTAGAATGCTTTTGTCTTTCCGAACTTTGCAAAACCAGTCGTATATATGTGTATATATATATCATTTTATGAAATTTTCCTTATTAGAGTGGATATCCACTTTAATATAATAATAATAATCAACGTATAATTTTAGAATATCCATTTTATTATTCAGTCCACTTGCCTTGTCTTTCCCACTTGACTTTTTTGGCTAACTCCCGAAGAATATTTTGGTTTCTTTAATTGCTCAGTTGCTGCTGCTTATAGTGTTAAAAATTATCTTATTTTGAGGCTTTTTTTTTTCTTGGACGAATGCACAAATAAATGATACTTGAAACAAATAGGTATTTATACAAAAATGTTCAGTACCTCCTAAGAAGAGAACTAAAAATAATACGTAAATTCTAATTCCATTATGAAATGTAATGTTTGAAATTGTACTAAGTAAGCTCGTTTAGTTAATTAAATCATTATTATCAATTATGATTTATGGAAGGGGTTGCTTAAATGTCTCTCACTCTAACACTGTTGAAAAATCTTACGAATTTTTTAATAGCAAGTTGCAAAATTTACAAAAGGAGAAAAGTATTTTTAACTTATACAAGCCTCATTATAGCATATAGAGTTACGAAATGCTGTCTGTTTTTGACATGGATAATATGCTGAGAGAATCGGCGAGAAATGAATTTCAAAGGTATATTTGTTCAACAGCATTTTTAGTTGAAGAATCTATCTTATAGCCCAGGACCTCAATGATTAGTTAATAAAGAAAATGTAAGCTTCGGAATTTGATAACTGCATAACAACATCGCACATCTCATTTATTACATATACTTACTAGGTCGTTGGAAACCTTCCGTTCTACAGAAGCATTATTGTAAGCGCAAAAACTCGAGTTATTTGACACGCTTGACAAGTTTATAACCAAAAATGAACAACTTCTGGTTACTATGATGAACTGCAGGCGCCACTGCAACAATGGTCTTCACGTGGCGACGTATCATGGAAACTTCAGGTACTTTGCCAAATCCGACATTTTGTTGAGACTAACGTATTTTTCCGATATATTTGACAAACAAAATGACTTGAATATGACTGCAAAGCAGTAATATGCACGTTATGAAGACGACTTAAGAAGGTTGCGGGCCTTGGAAAAAAGCTGCAGTGGTGGATAATAAAAATCAATGAGGATGGCAGTTAACGTTGTTTTCTTGAATCGAACAAGTACGTGGCTTCTAATAAACAAGGTACAAGGCTTGTTAAGGAATACCTTTCAAGACTCACTGACAGGTTTGCAATATACTTTGAGAAAGACAATGTCGAGAAATCCAAGATCCCATCTTGCACTTCGTAGGATGAAAGAACTCTAATTGAATTCTCCAAGAGCCAAAAAACATAATCCGCTTCTTCTGATTTAGCGAGTTAGTAGACTCTTGGATATCAATCGAAGACGAATATCTACCTCAGAGTCCAAAATTGTAAGGATCCTCATTTTCTTTTGCAAGGTATTTATGCAAAGCTTGATTTTCAGCTGTAGCTGTAATAAAAAGCAAATATCGATGTGGAGCAATGAAAGTAACAGCATCAGCGCATTGAAAAAATATATGGCGATCATTCACTTTCACTTATTTGTCGTTAAAGGTTTTCATCATTTATTTATTTTTGTGTTTTTATATTTTAGTGTGGTTTTGGCGATCCAATTTCAATAAATATGAGCTTTACATTATAAGATTTATCATAAGGGCTATTTTCGTTTTTGCTGTATTTGTTATGCACAGATAAGTTTTAAAGCAAATTAATTATATAAATTTGTTAATTTCAATATTCGCATCGTTCTAGAGAACCTTCGTACTACCTTAGTACGTAATGGGTTTAAGGAATTAGAAGTTGTTCTTTAAGAAAAGATATTCGTTGTTGAGAATTAATAATTTAATTATTATGTATATATGTATACACATACATAATAAATATGTATATATGCATATATATTTTTTGTTTCTTGTCAAATTGTTCTTAGAAGGCAGCGTGTTTGAAGATAATTAGAAAAATGTGTATTGTAATATAACTTTATTAAAAAAAAGAGTACCTAGCAATGAGAATACAGCTTATGTAGTTTTTTAAAACGTCATCCAATTCTGAAAGCAATAGTAGAAGCCGTCATTAAACACAGTTAAGCGAATAATACAGAATATGAAAACTGAGGTTCGGCAAAAATTTAATAATAATAGTTTTTGGGAATTTACTTTAATATGATTTCAGGAGAACGAATTTTCTTTGACATTCTCTGGACGAATGAAGTCAACTGGTGAAAAGGCATATTTGGGTGTTAGTACTTAAAATACTAAAGTTGAGCTAAATAACCGGAAGTCTTAGATTTTCTAATGTTGTTTTCATACAACTTTCGGTAGCTATAAACTTGCGAAACACTCTGTATCTTTCAAATTAATCGGATCTCACGATGATCAGATCTGGAAAAAAATAGCGTTTTGAAAAATCCGTTTCGGGACAGCATCCTGTATCATAATGTTCATTATTAGCAAATAATCGATTAATTATTAACAAATAAAAAGAGCATAGCCAAATATTTTATATCGCATATCAAAGGTTTTAAGGCGAATTGTTTATTAAAACGCATTTTATATATTATTGCTATTAAGAAAAGGGAAATTTCGAACGGATTTATTACAACTTCAAAGGCTTCACTGTATAACAATTGAGAGAAATCAAGGTTAGTATACGTATCATATTTATATATTAAGGTTTATACTTTTTTAATGTGTAAATACTGTAGTTATAGGCAACGAGTTTATTATTGTAAAACAATCAATAATTATAAGGAAGCAATATAACTTTCATTGCTCTTATTTTTAAATTTGATATTGTTTCTTTATATAAAATTATCCTTTAAAAGCTCACACTTTACAATAGTTACTGATGTAAACTAGAGCTTTTGTTTAGAATTGTCGAATTACCCACCACTCCACCGCATAATTAGCACAACATAATGACATTTCAAAAATAATATGAATTCTTTATGAAGACTGGTCGTTTCTTCGACCTCTGCTAATGCTATAATATGATTTGAGTTACTCTATTATCTTGTCATTGCCTCATAGAAGATTGGCAAAATTTAGCCAGGATAATATGCAGAATAGTAAAGTGCATATCTATTGTTTTCGTCCTAGTCGTTCTTTGATTTGATATATCCCTTTATTTTGATTTCTGGTAACGATCCTTGTTTCAAAACTGAAGAATTAGAAACTTTGTGCGTATGGTGGGATCAAACATGAGACTTCGGGTCCTCTATACGCAAAATTTAATGGAATGATAGAACATAGTGTACAAACGATTAAAAGCTGTTAAAAAATTGCAATTCTGATTTAAATTTGGACTCCAATCACAAAAATATTAAATCACTGTCAGAACTTTTATTCTCGAGATGAATTAGAGGTATCTTACCAGTTGAACCAGTTCCCTTAAAGCCTAAATTTATTAATTTCAAAGAGCAGAAACAACATCATTTAGATATACAACATTCACAAAAGAATAACCACGGTAGAAGTCCAAGAAATCTGGGTACCAGATATAAATGTTCATATACTGAAGAATATACAGTAGAACTGGTAAAATGAAACGACGAGATCGACGGCCTTATTTGTGCCAGACAGACAACAAAAGTATAATAATTGAACACAAAACATTTGAAGATGTAAAATTTGAAAGGGAAAATGATGATGCAAATGTGAACTCTAAAGAAAACGATAGCTTTGAATAAAACAGACATACAGAAAGATTTATGACTAGAGAGGACAAAGCCGGATGAAATTATTTTTTTTGCAGAGACTAGACAGACTCGTGTTTTGTCGACTCTCGGGGACATTAGTACACGACAACACGAATCCGTTCTCATGAGGCGAGTAGACACGAGTCTACCTAGTCGCTGCAAGAAAGGAATAATTCTATCTGCCTTTGTCATCACTATTGATGATGGTACTATTATTTGCTTTCATCTACTAATTCTGATAAGTCAAGAACGTTGAAGACTTGTAATTTATACATTAAGATCTAGTAATGAGTATCACTTTAAGTATTTCTATATCTATGTAACAAACGTTTTTCTGATTACTCTGAATAATAATATTATACTTACTTAAGCAGTCCATTACTGGGATATTAACATTTTTGGGTTTTACAAATGTATGATATCTAAAGTGGGACATAATTTGTTTTATTTGAATTTTATATTACTTTTACAAAATGACTAACGAAACATATCTAGCATATTTCTTGATTTCTTTTTTCTTTGATGATTTCTTGATTTTCTTTTATTGGCATAAAACACCCCTCCAAAAATTGATTGATTTTCATTTTTCTAATATAATTCTCAAAAAATTAGTTATCGGTGACGCTTAAATCTAAGAGTTATTTGATAATAGAAGCTCGTTCATATCATTGTATTTCGGAATATACAGAGTGTTGAACATAAACGTGATGGGCATATTAATATATGGCTGTTTAAATCTACTTAAAATCACACATGCATTTCCACCTATACGGCGTATTTCGGAAGTAAATAACACCAAAGAAAAGACAAGATGCACTCAAACATCATCTTTTTAGTTAAAACATTTTTCCCATGATACAAATACGAACATAGTTAAAGAATTGGATGAAACTCCCTGTACATCTCACACTTGCATTTAGTACCATTAGGTTATTCGAAGCGATTTTAGTAAAAGGGATTTTTGATCGCACTTTGTGTCTTATTTGGCGTTGCTTACTTCTGAAACACTCTGCGTCGTTGGTAGTCTATATACGATTTTAAGTAGATTTACATAGCATAACATTTATGTAAAACTTTTTTCCATATTATTACAAATATGGTCATCACACAAGTGTTGTGATTAACTGCAATACTCCGTAATGTTAAGAAGTAACTTCCGATACCGAGTAACTCTTACATTTAAACATTCCCTCTAACTCATACCATTCGAGAATTCCATCGAAAAAATTGAACAATAATCAATAATAAAAATAAGTAAGATATTTCTAAATTATAATAAATCCGTTGCCTACATTATTTTAAGGATTTTTTTTTTGAAAAATCTTTATCCCGCTTTCTAGCAATAAATAAATAAATAAATAAATCAACTCCAGGATAAGTAGTAGATTCATACGTACGTGACTTTAAAGCATCCATATATCTTCCTATATTTCAATGTTTAAGCAAATTTAATAACATCATAAGTTAAATATAATAAAACAATTAAACATTTACTCTGTATTACACCTCATTAGTAGGTATTAAAACATACTAGTACCTAGGTCATTAGAAAATATATGTCGGTAGGCAATGAATAAATGTGTTACCATTAGAATTTGTAGAGATTAAAAAGCATTCATTTTCTTAAGTATATGACAATTATTTGGTGGATTTTGGTAGATTTTATCAATGTCGTTTAATTTCGTTTGGTGTGATACCACTAGTTGATCCCTACTACCTTCACAGAATGTTGATATGGCAATTAATTTCGACATTTTCAATGATTATAGTATGTTTAATTAGGTACTTTCATCCATTTATATAACCAGTATCTTGTAAAACGGCAAAACGCGCGGCTATGCATAGTGAATGTTGGTAGTTTGAATTATTATTATAGTAGGTAATCTCTCCTTCCCTTGCGTTCAAAATATTAAGCCAAACGTACATGGTAATAATAACAGTATTTATTTTCGCATAACATTCGCGTTGTTATTTGGAAAAAAGTTTACAAACAATAAACTCGACTTGTAACTGTCGATGAATATGGTCCTACATTACACAAATACTGAAAACTTTCTCTTTTAAATAATTTTACACAATTGTTAAAGAGTACCCTGCTGGAGTAGGGGTAATTAATAAATAGCCACATTAAATAAATAAATCAAATAACAAACAATACATCAATTAATAATGGGGTAAACACAAAAGTGAAAGTGTCTTAAAGACATTTCTAGTTTTGTAGAAACACAATAAACATTTGTAAGGTCCGTCAAGTTGACAACCGCATTTGGAACATTTAAAATTTGACTTTGCTTTTCGTGCTGCAGTCCCCGAATTTTATTTTCTTGTTTTCACGGTATTCACAATCGAATTGTGGATGCCAGTTTTATGCTGGCAGCGGCATCTTGGCCTTGCCTGATATTCGCAATTAAAATTGTTGCCAACGTAAATTTGGCAGCCGAATTTTCCGTATTGTATTATACCATCTTGTGGCGTTTTGTGCTGCATATAAAACATTTTATGCTGGAACCCTACGCTCATAGAGAATTAGAACGATGTCTACTGTGTCGCCGGACGGTGAGAGGCATTGAAGTTGCTAGTAACTTTTGGGTTGGAGCACTACAATGTATTACTTATAAAGAATTTTGTTCCGTATATAACGAATTTTGTTCTCCTACCCAGATTACGTAAAAAAATAAACAATATATGCAACTTCTTCGCGTATAATGTCCAGTATGTTGGAGGCTGAGGTGAGGCTACTTTAGATTAGGAGTGTTGGGGGATTTTTTGACAGGCATCGCTTTTTACTGCTCATGGGGAGTTTTGTACCATAAAAAAATATGGCATATGATACGCAATACTCCAGGGCTTTGGCTACAATTCAATTAGGAGTATTAAAACACTATGTCAAGTATCTCTTGCGAGGTATAGTTAGTATTAGTGAAAGCAATCGACTTGTGCACACTTATATTGAATGTTATATTTTTTACAAATTAAAATCGAACCAGTTGTGGGAAGTGTTTAATGATTTACAAACCACAAGAAAAGAAGCAGCGTATTTTACAAACATTATACCACGTATACAGTATATCACATAAATGTTTCATAACCAAACTGTAAGATGGTTACTAAATTTATTCTATTTTAACGTAGTCAGCACAAATAGAATGTTGGTTTTGGGTAAATAAATTATAACTAAATAAACAAATAATAACCTAATAATGCTGTCAAACACAAAACTCGTTTTAGACCCCATAAAATCTTCTATAGGCAAGTAAACTAACTCTAGTAAAAGACCCTGCATACACTTAGTTCAACACTAGTCGCGTCCATTACTTATACATTGGACCACAGTCAATTTTATGACATATTTGTTACTACTTTGTTTTAACTTGTGCCACTGAGTCCAGCTTGCAAGGTGATCATTGAAAGCCATCAAAGCAAAAGATATGTAGCTATATTCAGTGACAGTTCTAAAGAATATCAAAGCCTTACATACAAAGCAGACAGGCTGATTAGGGAAGCAGCCAACATGCCCTTTATTGGTCGTAAGTCCTTTTGTGGCCTACAAGAGAGCCACATAAAACAAGTAATTGTAGCATGGGAAGACCTTGTGCTGGGAAAATATTCTAGCACAAAAACAGGTAAAAGCATTCTTATTAGGGTCGCATAAGACAGCATAAATAATGCTATTGTTCAGCGGGATTCCTGACAGGCCATGCGGCCATAAAATATCACTAGGAAAACTTGAAGATTAAATAAGTCTATGCCTGGAAGATCTGAAGATGGTAAAACACATTTTATGCAATTGTGTTGCCATCAGTCGCACTTGACAACACTTCAGTAAACTGTTCATGACATCTACTGAACCGAGGGACGAAGATCCTACAATAATTTTAAGGTTTATTAAGAGCCTCCATCTTCGCTAACGCATATAAGGGCATTTTGCTGCAATAGATCTATTAAAATCGCAGTGATTAAAGGCATCTGCGCCTCTGCCCAATTAGGAAGGATAAGAATAAAGAAAAGCAATAACGGGAACGTATTACGGACCATTACTTGACAAATTGCAGGCGAAAATTGTAGAAAAACGGCGACATTTAAAAAAAAAGGGAGTTTTATTCCACCAAGACAACTTCCACACTTAAGTCGTCGCCGTGGCAAAAATTCGCGAATTGGGGTTTTCCTTCGCTCGAAGGACAGAGATTTCCATCAAATAAGACCATGATATTCGTAACCCTCTATTTTACAGAACAAAATGCCAACTATTGTTTGGACGCTAGAAAAAGTGTACAGACTTACAAGAATACTGGGTTGATAAATTGAACTGAATTTAGCAAAGAAATACTTGTTTCTGTGCTAGACTGATAATTTTTCAGCATACCCTCGTATTATAATATTAAATAAATGAGAAATCTAGAATTAGGGAATTGTTGCAAGTTCAGGAGATAAAAGTTTATCCAATAATGGGTATTAGAAATGAAGTTAGTATTTTAGAATGTTACAGTAAATATCATTTAATTGAAGGCTTAAACGGAACGATGACTGCTCCTCGTGAAATATTTCTTACAATCAATTATATGAAGATGCACTTGGTACTGTTTATATTTTCTAACAAGCGAAAAATTTCCCCTTACTAATAAGTCTCTTAAGTTTTAAGGACGGTTACCCTTAAACTAAATTAAGTATAGCGTTTTGTCCTTCTACTTACCATTAAGTTATAACACTGTATTTATACTTATATCTTCTATTGATATCTTAATTCCAGTTTTAGTCTTTCATGATGACGGACCACGAAAGACATATATGAAGGTGGATCAAGAACATAATCTCCTTTTGATAGGATACACTTTTCTCCGTGCTATTTCTTAACCCCATCAAAAATTCTTCAAAATAAGAATCTGCATCAGTAATGACCTATTTTGAGGAAAATTTTCTCCTTACCAAGGTAACAAAAAGAAGTTGTAGAGATCCAGGTCGAACGAATAAGGCGGATGGTGGAGTAAGTAATAAAGCAATTCATGCGATTTGGGCGAACAACTCCAGATATGTGAGCTGGTACATTGTTGCGGTTGAACAAAATCTTTTCTTTGATGAATGAGGATGTTTTCTGTTCAGTTTCTCGTCGAATCGGTTCTGTAATTTCCTCAAACCGTCAATAAAAATCATTTCGTTCGAATTCCAATAAATTGTGACCATAACTTTTCCGATCGATGGGCAGATTCATCATGAAGAGTCCATAATTTTGATTACCGTATCGTCTCAGGCCTATAGTAATATATATAGGTTTCATCAACAATAACCATTCAACACAAAAATATTTGCGGATTTCGTTTATAGAATTGTTTAGCTGTTAGCGATTACCGCAGTAATTGCGCCGTTAGCTTAATCCTATTGCTGTAAAATTGAATAATTGTTGACTTCTACTACGTCGTGTATTTTTATTCGGTGATCAGAGAGAATCATGTAGCGGACTTTTTCAATGGTATCATCAGCATTAACGCCTGCCGAGCGACCATTCTCCTCATCAAAAACCGATATATTGTCAGTTTGAATTCTTAAGCCAATACCCAACAGTTGCCATAGATGACGAGGGTTCCCCTGACGAGCGTCCGACTTCACTTTAATTTCTTCGTACGTTTTTCCATCCAAAACAGAAAACGAATATTGTTCTTCTTCTACCTTATACAAAAATTCTTATACAAGTGGTTGTCAAATCAGAACTAACCCATGAACTCTATGAATCTGCGTGAAATTTTAAACGGCGCCGTTAGGAAGATGACAGTGCGCGATAGTAACGTAAGAATACCTCAGTAACACTACTCATCTTCAAACACGTGTATTTATTGATCCATGTTGGTAGAATGCCAACAAAATACTGTAAACACAATAACAAGAGTAATTCCCATTGATTGTGAATCATGGACGACGACCAAACCTATTACGTATTGTAATGGATAAGCCCTGCAGAAACGAATGCTTTCGCAGTAGCGTAGGGATCGGTTATTATGAATGTTATGTAATTACTTACTATTTTGGATTGATTATGTTGTTAATGCAGACCGACGCAAAAATTCGTTGTAGTATTGTATCATTAGCATGGTTACCATTGATACTCCTCCGGCGACGTGAAAATATGTTGGTATATTTGTAAAATGAGCGTTTTGCGTCTAATAGTCTGATGTTTGCGAATTTAAAAGAGTTGTTCGCATTACATCCTCATTCTTGGTATTCATTTGAACTCTTGATTATATGCACTATAGTTCGAAAATCGAGATTCTTATTTATAACCGCACATAGTTTATCAGTTGTTAACCTTCCTATATCAGATTTTCCAACGAAGCTTTGAGGTCAACTACTATACTTAGCAACTTCATGTAATGAAAGTTTGGTGTTCTCTAATTTGGAAATAGTACCTAAGAGTTGAATAATTTTCGGAAATTAGCTCTATTTGAGTATGGATTTTTTTATCTGAAATCAGTCGCTAGCTTACTGAAATTGCTTCTGCTTCTTGTGAATTTAAATTAAGATACAAGGTTTAATAACGTGCAAAAATTTCTCACAATATAAAACATTTTTGAGCTATGTTTCCCAAAATTCTTTTTGGTAGAAAGTATTAATTGATCCACCTTCAGATAATTGTTTCTAATACATTTAGCTACAAAATGACATGCATGGAGCACACAGCTTACTTGAAGCTTGAAGCAGTTAAGGATGAGATTGTTTTAATAACTTTCCAGCTTTAACCATGTTTGAACCCCCATCTGTAACCAACACTACAAGTTGAGTTACCGATATATTGAACTTCCCAAAGCATTGTGTTATTTCTACTATCGTTTCCGCGTTTGTTTCCTGTAATATTATACTACGTATCAACATTTGCCGAACATAACAAAGCACGCCGTCGATTCGTCATCAACAATTCAACCCTTTATACATACACATATTAACCGTACACTTACAACAACAAGTACTCAGTCACCCAAGAAAGAGAGAACAATACGGGGCGCTCTCCCCATACACCAAACGACCAAGGACATCATTTTCTTTCTTTTGTCCGGATACGTTTTATTCCAAGTGTACGCGTATGAATCCCGACTTCGGGTATGTTCAACCGCTTTTAAAATATATCATCGCCCAATAAATGCGCACTCGTTTCTGTATGCTTAATAATGGATCATTGGATTGAAGTACGCGTACTTGGAACATTCATTCATTAATTTTATTATATAATTTAAAAATGCACAAAATAGCAAAATATAATTGACCATTTGTAGATTGGAATTAATTTTAACTATTATTCGAATTTCGGTTTTGATAATATATGTTTGTTATAAACATTTTTATATTAAGGAAAGGACTCCATTAACATTGTTTTGTGGGGATAATCAATTATTTTCAATAATTTATATTTTAAATACATTTTTTTTTGTAAAATCACATAAAACTCACATAACACACGCTATTTGAAATACAGCAATCTACATGCATAATTTCAATTCACAACGTCACGTGACATCCCGTGTCAAATAGGTATAAATATTAACAGTTTTAGACAGTAGACGTATTTTTCGAAAAACCATCTGAAAATTTAATTTTAACAAACAGGAAAGTGTTATATTCTACTAAGAGAACAAAGCAAAACATAAACTCAAACAAAAAGAAAGACTACCAGATTGGATTTGAATAGAAAGGAATGTGGAATATTAATGGACAAAGGGAAGAGACGGAATTTTAAGAGAGGATTTCAAGAACGAACCTACACAACAAGTATAACAACACACCGACTCTGTAAGTAATTTTCAGTAACATTTTTGTAAAAATAATTGTAAATAAATAGAAGAACTTTTGATTACCATCCAATTTGATTTTTTATTTATTAGAACATATGGTTTAGAACATTTATGATTTACAGAGTTCGGTAAAACTAACGCACCTCTGTATATATAAACTTTTAGAAAAAATGTTATTAATGTAATTTAACGAGTTCTATTATTTCTCACAATTTGTGAGATTTCTTCGAATGACTTTATGCTCACATCTCTTAAAAGATTTTAAATCCTTATGAATTGTTTTCATGGGGTTAAATTAAAAAGAGATGCTCCCGTGATGCTAAGTTTTGGCGCTTCTGCCTGAATACTTCTGTTATGAAATGATCCCACAGAAATAAATTCAAACAGTTTAATACATCAGATAATCCATTCAATAAAATCCTGATGTCCAATTTAACGAACGAAAAAAATTATGTCTGAGTGCTATGGAAAATTAATTGCATATGATGGAGTTCTATTTTGTTGAAATCCTAGATCATGGTTTGGTTAGGAAAGTTATTGGGAAAGATTTAGAAAGTTTGGTGCACTCTGGTTACGGAGTAGGTTCAAGTAATTGAGCCCTGTTAAGTTGTTTGCCAAGAAACAAGGATACAATAACGGCTACCACTACTATACCACTGCTATAAGCTGTTTAAAGGAAATAACAAACAGTGCAAAACAATGGAAAATAACTCGTTAAACAATTTTAGTTAGTAATATATTTTTTAAGATTATATTTACAGAGGTATTACGTTATACATGCAGCATAATACGTTACTGCTGCCAGAAGCTGTATATACCAGATATGAAAAATTTCAATGCGATGAGCTTTCTATACTTACAATTAGTAAATATTAAAAACCGCATTTAGCATGTGATTTAGAGGAAACCTTTTTTTTTATTTTTTGAATAACAGCATTTACCTTTCCCTTTTATTACTAATAGAATTTATATAACGATAGCTAGGGCTGTGGGGCAGTATGAAAAGTATTAGCAGACGGTCCCGGATTAATCAATTAAACTTGTGTGGTGTGGAAAGTGCCACTTTTTTGTTGTTTGCAGCACAATGTTTCGAGCGTAGTTGACATTGGCGCCAAGCACAATAAATTGACTGCGTCAACTCGTCCAACATCTATCCAGGTAGCGCGGGAATTAAGAGCTTACATGAAGTCCAGTCAGGACGGTAGTGGTGGAGCGGATAAATAACTTGTCTTCTGTTTAATTTCATCACTTCTTAAATCTTCCAATTTAAAGCGATCTTTTCCTACAACAGTTTTCAAAATAATTTCAGTAGCATCTCACGTATTTCGCAAGTTGGCAAAAATCATCGTGTTTCAGTAAAATTTAATATTGCGTAGTTGTAGGTGGCGTCATATGCGCTATTCCTAAAAATAAGAGTATCCAGTGGAATTTGGTTATCAAATTATTTCTCGAAAGGCAGTATCATCAAAATTAGCTGTGTCTAAGCAATCCCTTTCGCAATTTAATAAGAAAGAAAACACTTTCTGACTTTGAATTCATTCAGGCTTAGCTGTGTTTTCATTTTCATTTCATTGATTAAGTTCCACTATTAATTCGAAGTGACAGTAAAAAGAGATGGTTTGAGAAGAGGCTGGGTTCAAGCACGGAACATAGTGTTTATGTATGTCGGACCGGTGGCAATTTCAGGTTGGTTTTTCTTCCCAAATTTTTATACTGCTTAAATTTTATTCATTGTTATTTATTTGAATATAACTTATCGAAAGAGTGTTCTAGAAATACTCTAGATCTCTGAAGACCTTGAATTTAATTAACTAATTTCCAAAAATCATCTACTTTTTAATTTTTCCCTCGTGTAGAACATTACAGTATATAAACATGGAAAGGAAGATCAATTCAAACAGACTGTATATATCCACGTGTATCGACTTCCATTTCTCAGTTTATATGAAATTCTTGAATCTAATTTTAATATCTGGTAACGTAAATATTTAATCGTTCACTTCTTTTCGCGATATAGGGTACAACGACAAAAAAATAGCCGTCCGTTTGGTCCGCTCGTTAGTGGAAGCCAACCGTCCTCAACGGTGTAGCGTTCCCCCTTATTTTGAAAATTGAGTCGAAAGTAAGCGCATAAGTACGAACGGCTGAAATAGGAACTGGCTGCGAACAATCGAAAGCGTGTCGGCTTCTAGATCCTCGCATACGTATATATGTGAAGTCGGAGAAAAATACACATGGGACCGATTCGCGTGAGCGCTAATGAATTGTAATAAAATCGATTATTTCTGTGTGTTTTCACGGCGGGTAAACGCATCGACGCTGCTTGTCCATCGACAGCGGATACTTAAGCCGCTACAACGCTGACTGATTTTCAGTCCGCAGTCGGTGACGAACGCCTAAAAAATATACACTCTCATATAGATCATATACGTGAGCGATTTTATTCCTTATTCTCCAACTGGTATTCGGCACTAATAGTTCTCACGGTACTCTACTACAATAAAGATAATACAAAGTTTTAGAAACTGTGCGGATTTCGCGAATACGCCACTGCATATGACTGATTGATAATGGAAAGAAGATTTTCCATCAAGTGCTTACGTACTGAAGGCGTTGATAACGGTGGACTTCAACTACAAGAAAACGGTGGTGTGCTACCCGTTCCAGATACTATTAATAACGGAAATCTCCTAAGTACCACATCAACGACATGCCTTTACGACGATCCGCCTATTCAAAAAAGAAAGAAATCTTTGGTGCAAATGACTAAGGAAGCCTTGCCACGTCTGGAAAACTATAGGAATTCAAGAAAGGCCCTAAAAAGACCGTCATTAGGTGAATTACATGGAGGAGAGGATACTAACAAGGTAAGCTACTTAATTAATTCGTCAATCGTGAAAATCTTGTAAAATTCAATTTTTTTTTATTGCGCTCTAAAGTCGGCATTTGTATGGTGCTTTCGCAATATGTTCTACAATTGAGCGGTTGCATGAATAAAGAAGACAAGTGACAAAATTAGTTAAACTCTTAGTAATCTTAAACAAAGAGAAAACTACAGATTATGATCAAATTTTTTTTAAATGTATATGCCATTACTTTCTTTATCCAAAAAATATATTACTAAATATACAAAAACATTTTCTTAATTATTTATTGATAATGATAAACTTGAACCGTACCTTGATTTCATCAACCTTTTCCTTGGACGACTCGTTTTGCTATTTAATCTTAGTGCAACGTAATCTTTCGCGGCATTTAAAGGGCTATTACGAACTAGGTATTTATAGGGATCGTTAGCATAATCATTTTCCTTGCCATATTCTTCAACACGTATTCGTTTTCTTCCATCCTTGGACAGAACCATTTAAAATATTTCTTTTATAAATCAAATTAAATTCTGTTATTAAATCGCCAAATTGTCTAAAATGCATAGTCTGCTACATGATTGATTTTATTGAAGGTGGTAATGGTAGTTTGATATTCTTCTGATAAAAAAAATGCCGTCATGTTTCCTTTAAGATCTCGAAATTGAATATTAAGAGATTAAAAGATATAATTTTAAAATTTGTTGCGCTTTAATTCTAATACCACAAGTAATCAATATAAACATAAATATTTCCATATAGACATTTAGTGTCAGTTACCCTGTTTATCCACACTTCAATTGTCAATAATAATAATGTAAAAATCCAAGGGAAGTATATCGACCATATTACGTCAGGAAGTAGACAAAAATCGAGAAAGCGGTCTACATGGGTGGTCAAATAATAAACTCTTTTATTTTAATTCTCAATACTTTGTGGGTATTTCCAGACTTCCTCAGGAGATTAGCGAACGAATTAACAATAAACGCAATATTTCAAAAGAATTTACAACTTCAGTTCCATTCAATTATAGCACATCGTCATAATATTTAGGGCATTTGTTATATCGATGATAGAACAGCCTCATAAAATCATTAAAAATAATTGTAACAGAGACTGGAAATGAATTAGCAAGAACTTACGATTATTTATATGAGTAAATCACATTGAAAAGCATTAACAAATTTCGTTTTTAAGTAGTCTTCAAACAGGCGAGTTCAAAATAATCGAGGTGTATTGGCTAAATGGCACATTTGACAACGGATGGATGAATTTTTTTTCAAACCAACGTGAATTTCATCCTATTCTAAGAAGAAATTCACGATGTTACAGCGGATGGTACCGAGGTTGTTAGTATCCGCTTTATAACTTATACTGTTCTTTTCTTTGTGGACACCACAATCATCGCTTTTGTAATGATCTGTGGTGTCCAAGACCTGTGTACACTCAAGATTGAAGGTACATATGTATAAGCTCTCTAGCAGTGTTTTAACCACTCTGAACCCTATGCAAACCCAACACGAAATTTTCTTAATATTTTCTTAATATATCAAAAAATATTTTTTATTGCCATAAAATGATACTTGGCAATACAAACATATTTGAAAGGTTCAAAGAATTTTACTATTTTATTTGTTAAACTCGGGTTAAAAGGGAGACATATTTAAATACAACATTAGTGTTAGGATCGTCGACCGTCCAGCAAAGGTATTCGATTTGTAAATTAATTTATTAAGGAGTAATGTAGGGTAACCATTATTAGCAAATCCAAATCCAAAAAAATCTAAATCCAAAAACTTTTTAAGATTTTTTTTGTGAAATTGTGGATTTAGTATGTGTAAGACTCTTCTTCATAGCAATTGCGATATTCAGTTTTTGATTTGTTGGATGGTTGGAAAAGGGTCTAAACATCTCCCCGATGCTGTTGGTTTTTGGTACCAATCTAATATAATAACATTGTTATGATTTCTTGTCATCAGATTGGTGCCAAGAAACGGTAAGCTATTATTGATTTCAATATAACAAATAAATTGTAAGTATGGATTGAGAGCTTGTAAAATTTCAGGTACTGAACGTTGGGAGACAGCTCAAACAATGTCATCAACATAATTAAATATGAACAACTGGACAACTTAGACTCGGAGTCATTCCAGTAAATTCTGCTTTCAATATTATTATAAATGCCCAATTTTTAGCATGAATTTTACAATGCTATAGATAATTAAAAAGATAATATATTGTCACCCAGATGAAACGTAAAAGTGTATAAAAAAAAGAAAATACTAACATCGATTTCAAATGTATTGCAATCACATTTTGTAAACGAGATCAGTTCAGAAATTATTCCAACAGAGTCTAGAACTGATAGTATTGCTATCAAGCGTGCTGCCGTAAATATTATTTGTTTTGACAACGTTCATCACATTTTAACCAAAATTTCTTTCCACTGTCATATTGAGTAATGTTCGAACATCGTTCTAGTAAAATATAAAAAATATAAAATTTGGCTTCGCGCTGCCTTTCTTGATGTAATTTTACAAGGTTTAGTTATTCTTTAGTAAAAATAATAACATTCCTACCTGATAGATATAGAGTGAATTTAGCTCTTGCATCCTAGTTAGATCGAGTATGTTGTTGTTGTGATAATCATTAATAGAGGATATTTTTGAATTGGTCGTTCGGTAAACATTGTCAGACTTCGCCTTATGCAAAAATTTTATCACCATAGAGAGAGACTTAACATCACGCAAATATATTTTCAGAGCGCTGTGTTGTTTATGTCTGTTACCCAGCAGAATTCTTTCGACACCTTTAACATGTCTTGCTAATTGTTCCCGTGACTAATGTTTAACGATGCACCTCAATCGTAAGTATATATTTTCGTTTACATTTTAATGGATACGGTAAGTAGAAATTTATATTTTATGATTAATTTATATTTTATGATTTGATTTAGAATTCATATGTTGTTAACCGTTTTTTCTCTCAAAATAAAATTATAATATCCTGCAACTAGTTGTCTACTTTCATTATTCCAAATTTAATTCATCTCTGAATTTGAAATGTTGAACGTACCTTCAAACACGGGACATGAAAATGTTATTTGCTTTTCTTCCTTTGGGTAAACATTTTTGGACCCTTTTGGAAGAATAACTTCGTATATTACAGGTTTATCGTATAAACTTTCCACAACGATATTAGCGTCAGAAACGTCAAGTATTTTGTTTAGAAAAGTTCTTTAGGAAAATTCTCGAAGTTATTACTAGCAACACATAAACTTTCTTCTTCATAACCTACGTAATCAGAAGTGTTTTCTAGCAAGTTAACAGTAATTCAAGTATCATTATCATTACTATACGTGCTTTGATGTTGTCGGTTGTAACCAGTTTCCTTCATACGTCCACCTCATTCAATTTTCTCTTTTATTCTGCTTTTATTTCGTTTTATAGCACTTAATATACTGAGACAATTAGATTTTTGTCATTTCAAAATATTAAGTTGGCTACATCTTTAATTACTCTGTGTTTATAATTTAAACATCTGATGACTAACTGTTATTTAAAAAGTCGATAAGCTGCTGCAAATCTATTTTTACTTTAGTTAGTTAGTTATTTAGAGTTAGAATATTTAACATCCTATATAAGGCAATTGCATCACAAACTTACTTAGACATTGATATGAATTGAACAATATAAAACTGATACATAATAAATACCTAATTAAATAATAACTACTTAATAAGTGCACAAACAAGATGTAAATTGAATGGATTACAAGAGCAAAGCGTATAATTTATAAAAACCTAATGCTAAGGTAGCTTCCCATGATATTGATGGAATAATTCACGGCAAACGCAATGCAAGGAGAGAAAAACACACTACCCACGGACATGTTTCTGCCTACTCCGCATTTTAACTGTACCTTGTATGGTTATTGCCTCACAATTAATACCGATAAACAAAACAGATCCCTTCTCGGGAGACAAATGAATAGAAGTAAGGAATCTTTGCAAAAATCGCGGATACATTCTTGCATTTTCTTCTCCCATCACTGATTTCAATTGCTTCTTAAAAGTGGTTCTACATATTTACTTTCAGTAAGTAAAGTATTTTTAATTCGATCATCCATACAAGTTGCCACTAATCTTTTGTATTTACGACAATTTCTGTTACAACTACCACTTTTCACAAAAGTACACTGATGACCCGCATACGGCGAATGTGTGTGTCTATGCATGGTAAAGTTCGGTAGCATGTGTTACTATTAATAGGTAAGTGGGGGCAGTCAATTCTGATCAGAAGTCTATTGAAGCGCGCTTAATTACTAAGAACTATCAGAAAGGGTTGAAAGTTTTGATTGTTTATAACAATATCGTTAGTTATAGACTCTGCTGGAATGATATTAGAACTGATTTCGTTTATATAACGAGATTGTAAAAAATCTGTTGTTGAACTATTAGTAACTTCACACCGATTTTGTGGAGTCAGTTCACGGTGATAACTTTTAATAGCTGGTAAAATACTATTAATTTGTGTTCCAAATATTTGGGCATAGAATTTGTTTTTGAAGGAGAGGTATTAGTAAAACAAAACAAAAAAAAACTGACTAACTCCAAAAAGAAATGTGTCCGTATAAAGATGGAAAGTTAACAAAAGAAAAAATATCTTGGATGTTGTACTGTACGTAGGTGTAATTCGTATCCTTGGTGAAATATAATAGCAAGAGACTTGAAGACATTGTAAGTTACTGAATTAATTGAGCTAAGAATGGGGTGAAGAGGTATGCTCGGTTTGTGAACCTTTGGAGGGCAATTTGGTCTAGGAGAGGTGGAATTGCAAACTGTTAAAAATTGGGGGTCATCTTCAGCAATTTCTCCGGTACACTTTAAGTCCTTAATGAATAAATTATATAAGCGTTGTGTGGCTTCTGTTAAGTCAGGCGGCAAGGGTTTATAGGTCGATATATCCGATAATAGCCTCTTTGCCTTAAGTGTTTATTGTAACAGTACAACCCTTATCTGCTTGGAGAATTGTTAGTGAGGGATTGTTTCTAAGATAACGTTTAGTTTTGACGAATTGTTCGCGAAATTGTGATTTGTATGTATTTTAACTTTGAGGAAGGAAATTGGTAATTGGATTTGTGATTTTTATTCGCATTATATATTTAGAATCTATACGGCCTCGTCAGTAAAACTTTCGTTGTTATCTAAAAAATAGTCAAATTTCGGCCCAAATGAGAGGAAATCCTAAATATCTAGAGGTATGTTAACATTGCAGATGTTGAACCTTCTTTGGTTACTCGAAAAGGACTTGTCAGGTTAGAGAACAAAGATTTGAAAATTTCTTTTAATTTGATCGTTTAACTTTTTTAAATTGTGATTTGAAAATGGGTGGAATTCTAAACTCAAATCATTATATTGTTTTTTTTTTTTAAGCTTTAGTAACATTATTGCCAGTAATTTTCATTTCTAAGCTAAGTGTCGCACTTCCCACCCTGCTAATGAGTATAAATATATAATGCTAAGATAGCTTAGCTCTCTCATGGTATTGGTGGAATAATTCATGGCTAACGCAACAAAAGGAGAGAAAAAAGCACACTAGCATGCGGACATGTTTCTGCCTACCCGGCGTCATCAGCGCGGTTACGAGCGTACTCTCAGCTCTACCTTTCAGCGCTGTTGTCTCACAGTTAATGCCACAACTTCCAAAAACGATAAACTCGACATTTCTTGGTACACTCTACTGCCATAGAGACGACCGTAGAGCTAAGCTATCTTAGCATTATATATTCTTGGTTATTGTTTCAAGGCGTTTTCTGATGTGTTCTATGCTAATAATGAGTATGTCCACTGAGTAGCCGCCCCTTGTCAATAACATGCAAGATATGGATATGTCTGCTTTCATCGTTTACTATTCATGAAAACATTTCTGCACGTCTACATTGTAACAAGAAGGCTGTGTGGCAAGAAGGTATTGAAAAAGTTAACCAAACGGATATTGTCCTTCGAACATTTTGATGATTACGTAGAATATAAAATCTTCATAGTTGAAATACTAATAAAATCTTAAATTTGTTTCCATGAAGTTAGCTCGATGAGGAAAAAGTAAATTCTCAGAAACGCTGGATTATTTACATTATCTCTAAACGAAGTTATATAAATATTTTTGCCCTACATATGTTTCAACGACACATTTACGAAAAGCAATTGCTAAACCGAAATGCCAATTTAATTTTTATAAAATATCAAAGATAGTTAAAATATTTTAGTGTGAGTTTTGTAATAACTAAAATTACATTGCTACCTCCTTTGAGCCTATTTCGGTAAACATATTTCTACCTTGCTTATTTATTTATTTTTCATTTGATCTTCTGATCGTGTAAAATTTATTGTCTTTCTGATTCATAGGATTATTTGCTCTTATTAATAATGATTATTTCGACTTATTCTAATATTTATAACTTTAACTTTAATGTAATTAGTATTTTATAAAACTAATCAACTACTAAACTACTACAAAATTATTGTTAATCATTGAAGTATAAGTAATAGACATAAGTAGTAATAATAATACTTTTCTGAATAACAAAAATTGTGCGTATTCGTTAGAATATGGCATCTATTTAGGTCACTGGCTCCAATGCCAAGGACCGTTTCTGCAATGATAATAATAATAATAATAAAATAATAATAATAATAATAATAATAATAATAATAATAATAATTCAGGTTGTCAAATAATTAAAACGGATTAATAAATTGGAAGATATAAAAAAGTTATTCAGATAAATCAACAAATAATAAAATATAAAAAGCCTATAAATAAAAAGCGTTCGCAGTGTTCGTCATTGACTGGCCTGCAATCATTTTGGGAGAAGTTTAAGTCGGCAAAAAAGTAAGTGGATATTTAAAGGCGTATAGTAGCCGAATTCATAAAACAAAGCTAGGACGTCAGTAGTTTTGGGTCTTCTCATCCTAAAAAAGTTTTCTTTATTTTCCAAGATTTCCAAAGTTGGGAATTTTGAAGGATCGTGTAATCCAGTCCAATAATTTTGGCTTCAGTTAATTTTTTATACAGGAACTTGAATGTTGGCCCATCGTTATTCATGGCTTTACCGAAGCCGAGTTTATAAGGTAAGAATGATCAACTTTTTTCGAAGCGACATTCGCGTTCGGCACACTTAATTTATTGGATGCTTCCACCTAAGAAACAATTTCATTATTGTTCAGTATAGTCAAGTCTGTGCCTTCTACGCGCTATCGAGAGATTAAAACCACCGTTGCGACCATGTAATTTCATTAAAAGTAATCTACCTCGTATATGTACCTTTATACATTTATCAAAATCTTTTAATCTTCCGAATAATAAATTTTACTGTGTACATTACAGTATTATGATGTGATTGGCATTTTCTTGGCTTTGTTTCGGTCACTGCTTTCAAATAGACAACAAACCACAAAAATAGATGATTTCCAATAGTCTGAATTTATAAATATAAATATAAACTTATAGGTTCTTTTGATACAGTTGACAGTGACAAAAATTTCACCAATAAATGTTAAGAGTGATAGATGAAATGTTGGCTCATCAATACAGTCAATGAAATTTGGAGCGTATAATCAAGTATGTTGTGTTAAGGAACTTATAGTGTGGGTACACTAAAAACGGATTATTATGTCAATTTTGGAGACCACATATGTCACAGCAGACGTGCATACATGAGACACTTTAGTTAATCTTTGTACAAATTGGTACGCATGTTTGTTAGGGTTGCAGTAAGCTGGACGCTATTAATCGTCGTTTGACGCTGACTCAAAGCAAAAAATTATATTGTTTGTTATAAAATGTTTATGAAATTACGATATTTATAAGTATAGCAAAATTATTCATTTATATTGGAATACAGTTATGTATTTATAAGATAATCTAGAATATTCTCTCATCTAGGGGCTGATTTTTGGGGAATAAGAAACAATCGCCGATATCGGTGTTTTTAAGCCACATACCTATCTCACTTTGCATTTTTTGAAGCTATACCTGTTCAAAATAAAAGCAATATCTAGTTAATTGAAAATATTACCATACTGTCTGCATAGCATTATGGATTACTTTTCGAAAGTCTGTCAATTTTTTTTGATTCAAGTAAATATCACAAGATTTACATACATTTTTCATTAATCAAAACGCGCCTATATAAGCTTGCCACATATTAGAAAGCAAATAAAATTATAGTGGAACGCAGTATCTGTTTTCAAGAATGTGGATAATGAGCAATTCTAAAAATGTTGTGCGTTGTAAATGTGATGCAACATATTATGTGTGGCCACCGTGAATGTATTTTTTTAGAAGGCCTCTTCTGCCGCCTTTCTTATTGCACTATTGCTTATTATTTGAGGATTTAATTCTTAGTGTCCTTGGGGTAATCGTGTTACACGTCACAACATTAGATCTTGTATGTTGTGTCACATAAATTTCACAATCTTTTAGCACTCTGTCTGCAGTAGACACCACAATTAACAGTTTCCTTCCATGTTTATTCATAATTGCAGTTCACTAAGCGAATTTCGGCACAATTTGTTACCTTGCATCCCTAACAAGGAAAGGTGGGCAAATGTGTCTCACCGATTAAAATGAAACTTGGTGGGTTTATAGACCAATCTAGTGTAAGATCAACGGCAACTATTTTAGCGGCCCAATCGCCCGTTAACGGGGTATCAGCCGCCTTAACCTCAAGACCAGCCTTCGCTGTTTCACTTAATAACTCAGAAACTATGAGAGATATCGACAAAAAGTTAAGATGAGATTTTATCTGTTTTATATGCCCTAATCGATAGTGTAACTGTTTTCCCGATATCAAGTATCTGTTTACAAAAACAACCCCCAAACCTCTCATTTTTCTATACATTCTATATATTCTACATAGCCTCTGTATTCGTGTAGTAATAAACAATTCTGAAATGTATAGAGATATCAGGAGGTGGAGGGTTGTTTTCGTAAGCAAATACTTAATATCGGGAAAACAGTAACACCATCGTTTAGGGCATATAAAACAGATAAAATCTCGTAACTTTTTTTCGATATCTCTCCTAGTTTCTGAGTTATTGAGTGAAACAGCGAAGGGTAGTTTTGTGGTTAGGGTGGCTGACACCCCTTAACGGGCAATTGGACCGCTAAGATAGTTGCTGTTGGTCTTACACTAGATTAATCTATAAACCCACCAAGTTTCATTTAAATCGGTGAGACACATTTGCCTACCTTTCCTTGTGAGTTTTTCACTCACTGAGTGAAATATGATAGAGAGAAAGTCAAATTGGATATAAAATGATAAGGTGAGGGAAACTGTTTTGCTTTGCTCATTCCAAGAAACTTTAAACGGTCTAAAGTTGAGAAACTTTCGAAATTGAAATGTGTGAAATTGTGAAAATAATTTAAATTAAAAATCAAAAGAAGACTATTCGAACAATTATTGGTTAGCACACACAGGGACTCGTGTATTAAAATAAATGTAAATATGGAGTTCACTATTTTAAAATACTTTTACTTCCTTTTAATTGCAGGCGCTGTATAAATACTTCAATTATCTCATGGTGAGGATTATAACGATAAAAATAATTTATGCTTTTGCGTCCACCAATAGCATCAACTGGATATAAGTTATTACTGCCTGCACCTGTGGACCGTTTTAAAATGTGCACATTTTCTTCAATTCTGAAAGCGGTGCTTACAAAATATGGTTTTTGAAAGCACGAACTTCTGAGCAACCTCCTCAAGGGATAAACAATCAACGCAGTTTTTGTTTGAAATTCGGGAATGAGATGTTAATTCAATGTTTTTCTCTTTCAAATAGTCAATTGTTTGACGTACTGTATGGGAGCTGATATTATCATGATGAAGGATGATGCTACGGGTGTCGATTGTTTTTCCTGAGTTCATAGAAGATTTCGGGTAAATATATTCCCCTATATTACTCAGCAACTATTCTTATTTCGTCACTTGTTACGCTGTTATATACGTATTCTTCTTCTTCTTCTTTAAGTTCTTTTGTTAAATGTACTGAGTATTTCCTTATACCAATTGATATGAGTACGTTTCTGTGTTTTCACCATTACAACAGTGCCACTAGCGAGATATTTATCAACTTTTATCTTTTTTATTTATTTATCATCTGTTTCTATACTAGATCTCCCATAATTTGTTACCTACTTCTTTTAATCGGACTTCTAAAAATTGAACGTTGTTGGAGCAAATGCATATCCTAGAACCACATGATTAGAGTTATGTACCTGTAGAAAGCTCCACAATTCTTCGTATATCTTCGCCTTGCCTGTTTAATTCTACTTTAAACCTGTGGTGGATCGCATCGATTTTTCTACTCTTTTCTTTTAAACGTTTGACACAAAGTACTACTCTAGTAGTATGCTGCAATGAACCGTTGTATGTCACGATTTTATATTATCTAAAACAACAAAAAAATTATTAATTTCATTTTACGAAGATTTCTTTTTAAGATTTCTTTTTGTAATACTAATGGTGGATAACGCCGTTCGAGTTGATCTATTCGGAGTTTTGCGGTGCTGACGCAAGGCTGATGGGGTATAACGCTGTTGGAGGTAACTCGTATTTGTAAGAGTTTATTAATTAAGGGTGCAAATTATTTGAATTAAATCCGCGTCTATCGTCCGGAAGTTGGTCTGTCGAATTTGGATTCAACTCATTGGAGAAAAACTATCATTTGTTTCTTTGATATAACTAAACGTTACTGTAAGTTGAAGGCATTTCTCCTTTTCATATTGCAAATACTTTTTTATCTCCAAAATTAAATGTATTATCAAATGTAAAAGAGGTTTAATTTAGTTTTTCGAGAAATTATTAATATATATTAATAATTTCTCGAAGCCAGATTAAGTACTGGCGCCATTCTAGCGTTATTTATATATAATTATTATATTTTTATCAAATATTGAAACAATTAATTAATTACAAGTTCCATAAAAGTAGCTAATAGTAATCATCCGCATTTTAAAAGTATTCGAGGGTGCAGATAAACCCTATGCGTATCCTTTTTCTATCCCTGGATTGCAGACATGTCTACTGGAAATCCTATGTTATCGAGAAACATGATTATTGGAAGTTCTAAATCAATGGTTAAGAGGAGAATGTTTTTCGGAATTCAATACTCGCAGTAAATCTTGTTGAAAAAAAGAAAGTTTACCGATTTCAAATTTTTTCAGTAACTATATATATGGATCTCTTTTAAAGTTTTCCAATGTTCAGTCATTTCTTTAATTTTTTATTAACACATATACATTTATTTTTAATAATACGAAATTAGTAGATTATAAAATCAAATCTCAATGACGAGAAGAAATTCCTCAATACGGTGCGCGTTCTTTTGACACTCTATTTTAACAGTTACAAACTCCACAAGGTGTGCCTGCGTTTAATGATCTTAGCAGATCCAGCACTTTGTTCTAAAATACCTCGACCTTCTGGCTATTGCAAACTGAATGCCTTGTTTTTAGTGGTACCCCATAAACGAAAGTTAATGGGAATAAATCAATTATTTAAAAGCAATATCTCATTAAAGTAGTAAAAGCTCCCAAAAAGGTGTTACAGGTGACGAGTGTTATATTAATAACTCCAAGACAAAAGGACCTATTGGGTGATTATCTAAAATGAAAATAAAGTCAGTATACAAATAAAAATGTAAACAACATTTCATGCCAATTATATCACGCAACAAATTAAAACCAATTGTTGGTTTCTAAGGGTAATATTTGTTTTCCTTCAATACCATGTAAACAATGGAATTAATATTCTGGGATTCTTGTAACGTTTTTCAAAATAACATTTCAATGTATATCAGCATTGTTAACTTTGTAATTAGCTCTATTTGTTTGAAGCCTTTAAGGTTCAGTAAAGTGCGAATTATCCTGCTAAAAATTGTTCCGCGTGGTTTCTATCTTTCCAAATGCAAACAGTAACATAGTAAATATACTAACATAGTAAGTAATACTAACGGTAATGACTTATATTTACTATGAGTACCCAATAATTTCTTCGGAATCCCAGAATATAGTAAGCATTACCTTTCCAACAGACGGAACTGCACGCGCCTTAAACAGGTTCTTTTTCCGGTTTACGCCATTCTTTGGATTGACTTTTCATCTCAAGATTGAAATAAGGAACCCATGCTTCGTCAGTGATTATTATCCGTTGCCAAAATTCATCACCCTAACGGGCTAGCAGCTCTTGAGACAAGTATCGGACCTATTGAGTTTCTGTTCCGGTCCCAGCGGTATTAATTAAACAATCACGTAAGAAGTAGTCATTCGCCTATCGTCATTTACTGACCTACTGGATTTTTTTAAACGATCGATCTACCGATATACACCACATTTAGATTGTGCAGACTCACCAAGCACTCATTGCAGACGTTGAATGATTTCTAAAGTTTTCCCGCGCTCTTTCCGCAAAAAGAAAATTAAATTCTTTCATATTTAACCGCATGTTCTATGTTTACAAAAACAGTGCTACGAAAATGCGTTTACATCAGTCAAACACCTAACTCACAATCAACCTGAACTATTGCACTGGGTAGGTACATAAACATGTCAAGACTTTTCGGTCAGCAATAGCTTACAAGTTCTACGTAATTCCCAGAGCATAATTCCCAGAACTTTAGAAACATCCCTCGTAGAATAAAAAAATAGACGTTTGGTTGTCCAATATTATGAAATTTATTTTAGCTTTTCTTAATACTTTAGTTTGGCAAAAATTATGTTTGTGAAAATAAAAAACCATCCATTATCCACGAGCCATATATTTGTTATATATAAGTTTCTACAAAAAAAGAATAAAAGAAAAACCACTTTCTGGTACAAAGTAGCATTTTGTTGTTTTTCGAAATCATTATACATTTTTCTGCGCATTCGAACCAACTTTCTTTGACATTTGGAAACAAAAAGGCGATAAATCAGATGAATACGGGCAATGAAATATTAATTCTATGTTTTTTGCCTTCAAATAATTAATTGTTTAAGCTTGCTGTGTGGGAGTCGGCATGGTCATGATGAAGGGTGACATGATGTTATCGATTGTTTTGCTTAATTTCATCAATGATTTCTCGTGTATACCATTTAACATTAACTGTTCTTCAATACTCCAAAGCAATACTTGCATGTCCAGTACAACGAAAGAAATAAACTATCATTTCCTTGGAAGTGCTTTACGTATGAATCGAATCCACCTTTTGTTTTGAAATTCTTTAGAAACAGCTCTTTCTCAAGCCTAAATATTCACGTTAAATCGAATGTACTACGGTGTTCGATATGCTTACAGGTGCCTTTATTCTCTTGATAAACCACATGGCAATCTTCTTCAACTATATATATCGATATTTTTTGGAACAACCGATTTTGACGGATACATAGGCACGACGAAATTCTGCGAATTAGCTATAGATAGTCTTTCTCGATGGTGGGTTATTACCTCAGCTAAAATCGTAAAAAGCAATATCCAACAAATACCCTTACGTAAAATTTGACAATATAATTTAGTGATTGTTTGTAATGACTTAGAACGCTACTCTGATGTAATTATTGATAATATGTTTTTAAAATCTTTATAGGTGCTACTTCATTATACTAGAACTCATTCAAAATTGATTTTATTCTTGGCTACCACTTTTCAAATTTTATAGCGTTCGTGAAAATATTATTTCATGCACACGATAATTTCTATATCATGCCAATTATTGCGGTTTTATTTGCATTCCATTTTGAAGTATTTATGTATGTACATATTCGCTGCTTATCTCTCTGTAAACTGTACAATGCTACATAAAGAATGTTAATTAATTTTAAGTTTATATCGTTTTCGAATAGTCTCTACGTAGTACATGTGTTATGAAAATGAATAGACATGTACAATATCTTAAAATATTTACATTATGACATATTTACTTTCTATATTTACTTTAAAAAGTGTTGTCGATAGAGAAGATAGTATCTTGTAAATATGAATCATATTAACAGAAATTCTGATTAGTTATCGGCTCTCATAGTTTGAGATAGTTATGAATGGTGATTTCCCAAACTTAAAAAGTGTAAACAACACTTGTATAATAGTACAGCGTGTGTTGTTTTAACTTACAGGAATAATAATTATTATATTTTTCTACTTGGCGTATCCAATGGTTATAATAGTAAAAATGTAATAGAATTATGTCTATTTCTAGTAAAAAAAAAGATTTTATATAAATACCAACCAATCCCAATAGATTTAAAGTTAATTCATACAATACACTGCTTGTTTACAGCTAACTTCTAGTGAATATCATGTCACTTTTACTTACAATTGGTACAGTTTTTTTTTGCCGATATTACTTAAAAATTTGTTCTACAGGGTCTGTGCTGCAACTACGTTATTGCTATACGTATGTTGAATTAATATATTTTGTTTAACACAGGTGTAGATAAGGGAAAATTTAAAAATTGCTTGCAATTTTCTTTAATCTTATGAATAACAACCGCATTTACTGTTATTTAACAACTAACACGCCTGTGTATTTATGAGAAAGAGGAATGTTGAGTTTTTCTTCTGATAATAGAAATTATATGTTTGAAAATGTAAATTTGTATGGAAGCTAAGGAAATGCTCTCGATTTTTTATTTGAATGTCTGAATATTTTAATAATTAATACAAGAAGAAGACATTGAAGTATTTTACAAATCGCTGTATTTTGTATTGTATCTATCTAAAAATATATGTTGTTTCTTAATTTGTTTTTACTAAAGTGTATACTTTCTAATATGGAATCATATGCATTTATGATAAAAAGTTGATACAAAAATAAAACAGTAAAAATACGACGATAACTTAATTTAGCTATAATTGCTAAATTTGTCAATACATATGTTAAACAAAAGTAAACTCAGGAGTACAAAGATCATTCCTCGATATAATAAAGCGGAACCTAGACCTTCTTTTTCTTATATATTTTCGTTATTTTTTTAGTATTTTTTCACCTTTCTTATTGTCACTGAGATACCAGTGATGAACATCGAAGTGTGAACAGAGTGTTTGTATAAATACAGTATTATACAATTAAATTAGAGCCAAAGGCATTTCTAGTGTGTATTACCACTCTTTTTATAACAGATGCTTTAATCGAGAATTTATCAGAACAGCGTTTGTACATCTTACACTATACATTTTTAACAGAATTTAGATCCCTTTTTGTCTTTTGTCTAATAGTAGAAAGTTCGTAAAACTCCTCTTTGACAGTAGAAAGGCGTGAGCAAGGTTTTGAGAGTCAAAGAGTCAAAATTGAACATATGCTTCGGTTCGCGCAATACACTTAGAAACCTCCTCGGTAATCCTAAAGATAAATCGAAAATGGGAGAAAAGTAGGACATTTATAAAATTGTATTGTATTGTATTGTATTGTAAGCGTCGAGTGTAGCACAACATATAAATGAGACCGGGCATAGTATTAAATAGGATAACTTAAAGTTGATTAAAAGTGTAACGTCGTCGCGAGAACTAGGTGCGTACGAGACGGTTTACATAAAAGGTAATAAAAATCTGATGGACAAGGAAACGGACCGTTGACGTACTCTGTCTTTTTTGACCTTTTGCGGTACTTGTTTATATTTTGGGTTATTAAAGAGATCTTTTCCGTGTATCTGGCTGTGTTTCTCACATGTCGTAGTCTTAAGACGTGTAGGGGGTAGAATAGGCACTAAACAATATTTCTCCTCGGAAGAAGCAATAGTACATGCAGGTTATTTTTTCGCACGTCGTAGTTTCAAAGCGTGTAGGAGGTAGAAATAGGCAGTTGTAAAGAATACTTTTTGTAGGAAGTAAGTATATGCATGTTTAGTACATGCATGTTTTTGTTTTAGAAAAATTTTTTCTCATATCATTCGACCACCAGTTGATGATGAGGACCATATGCGTCTTCGAAACGGCTCTCCCGGAATAATTATTATATTACTAAATAATAAATTAAACTTGTGTGGTGTGGAGGTTACCGGTAGTTATGTGTTGTTTATAATAAACAGATGACAAATACAAAGAAAACTAGGATATAACTAAAGTAGTACCTAAACAACGTAACTAAAGCATTTAAATATCTTCAAAAGGCCCACCATTATGATTGATGCAGAGATTCCTGGTTTTTAATGCTGTATTTTTTCTTTTTTAACAGAACATCTAGCAACATTAGAAAAACTTCCGGTACGGTGATTCTAAGATCTACTACGTCGTATTATTTTCAGTACACTCTATCTTTCACCAGATTGTCTTTCCTTTTTTTGTAACATTTAAATAGATATTCTTCCGCAGTTAATTCTTTCCTGGATTAATAAAGAAGCAAGAAGCGATTAGCAAGAAGCAATTCTGATTTCTCGATTCGATCTCGAAAAATGCCTGTTGTAAATTTACAAGACCTCAATTAATATTATTTGTACTAACAATACTTTTGGGTTTCTGGGCTTGTATGCCACGGTCTTAAATTCGTATTTTTGACGGTTCACTAGTTGTTTGAGGATTAGGAACTGCCATCCAATTAGCGCTGTCCCCTCAACATAGTGATAGTACAACCAGCGTACAGCACGACTACTTATCGCAGAGCGACCCCAGTCCAAACACTCCATTCATCAAATGATCAATGAACCGTCAAGATCGATTTGAAGATACCACCCGCACAGTTTAGCAAAACTTAAAACCAGGGGCTGTATGTCCGGAAACACGTCCTGTTAGTACATATTCAGACTCTGGCAGTGAAAGCCTACAGTTACTTAATTGTCGTTAAATAAATACTAAGGTTACTTGCACTTGCCGTTTGCATATGTTAATTGTTTCCATATGTAACTATGTGAACAGTTAGGAAATTAAAAAGAACAAATTGCCGTAATGTAAAAAGAAAAACGATTACATGCTAAGATTAGCCAATAGGAAAGTATACAATTCAAGAAAGTGGAAAGCTTTATATATGTACATATTTAAGAATATTAGTTAATGCAAATATATTATATAACATATTAAGGTCGAAAGAAGTTTCTATAAAAACAAAAATAAGAATATATGCTCTTCTGAGGCTAACTTTATTAAACGCACCAAAAACGTGGGCCATGAATACAAAAGCAATAACAAAAATAGAAACAGGAGAGAAAAGTATTACGCCGAATTTTTGGTGGGAGATACTGATGGGAAAGACGAACAAATTATTTGTTGAAATATCATAGACATGACATTTAGAGAAAAAGAAGAAAGCATAATGAAAACAATAGTTTGCAGAGAATTAGAAGAGAAAAGGAAGAAACGAAAAGCTAGAAGGAAATAAAGGAAGCCATCTCAGATGATTTATAGCTGTGTGCTTGAAGCGCCTGCTTAAAGCTTATATATACAGTTGTTACGTATTAATTTTGATATCTGAAACCAGTTTTTTAAACGTAGAAACCAATTCTTCAGTTTCACAATAAAGCCCAGTTTTTGGAAACCAATAAACCTTAGCCAATGCAGTAATATTTGCAAATAAAACGCCATTTTAATATAATTTTGTTTTTCTCTTAATTCAAAACGATTTTACATGTAACTTAGTAAAATTCCTCAAACCATGATAATAATCATAACAGTATACTCCTTTGCTTACAATAATGGTTTGAGTCAATACGTGAGCAATATTGTTTGTTTACTGCGTATTTTAGTAGATCTTGACGCTGAACTGTATGATTAAATGGTTTCATTTGGATTGCTAGTATGTATCCAATGACACACTTTTACCACCAGAAAAATTATATTATTCGAAACGTTGCAAAGAAGTACGTAGGTAATATGCTTCTTCCATGTAAAAAATAATTGGCGTCAAACTAGTTAAAGAGAAGACGTGTCCAATATCATTATCGATTAAGAGCGACCTGTTGATTGTTTTCCATGTCGATTAACGCCTGAATAATTAGACAAACATATTTTGCTTACAAACTGCTATTACCCTTAACTAGGGTGTACGATGAATATAATTAATGCTTGATTAAAAATCAGTTTTATTTCTACTCAATGTATAATAACAGGCGTTGTTGTTGATAGGCGCATACAGTAAACTAAACAATCCGGTAAAATTAACGCGCCGGTTTCCATTATTCTCTACAGCAGTGGCCTCCAACTTTTGATAGATGGTGGATCACTAAAGCAAAATTTGGACTCTTTAGAAAGCATTTGTTGTACAATTATAAAAACACGATTTCGTAGAAAAATTTTACTGCCGAACAGAAATTCCTAACATTCCTATTATTAGGTTCTGAAAACAATTCCTAATGAAATTTCTGAGCTTGTATTTGCTTCTCTCTGATATATCATCGTCTGCATCCGATATTATTTTTTATTAAAAGTAATGCCGACATTCCTTGTTAACAAACAAAAGTTATAGAAAACACCACCAGACATGTTTAAGCATACGTCCAAAATGGGTAAAAAGCGCAGTATTATAAATAAGTTAAAAATAATAAAGATATTTAAGACACAAATAAAAATAGGTAGAGGGAAACCAGATGGAATACATCATAAAAATTTTCTCAGAAATCCAAAAATGAGACAATGTATCGGGTATTCCATTTAAAATAGGGAAATTAATGGTGACTTCCGGGATAACCGAAAGTGGTAACACCTTGAAAATATTTAAACATGGAAAAATCTTGACAAAAATTTAGGATTCTGTTTTCTTTTCGAACCACGGAAACTTCTAACGAACGACTACTGTGACAAACCTGGTATACGATGTATCTAAACCTGAACCTGCTTTCAACTTTGCAAGAGACGATTGTTGAACTTTGAATACACAGTTTTCAACTTAACGCAGGATTCTTCGCATCATTGCTCAGAACAGCTGCGCAAAGAATACATCAAAGTATAGATTTCCAGTTGATTTCGATTGAGATGAATTCAAATTCAAATTAGTCGTAAAAGAAGAAACAAACAAACAAGCAATAAGGTATTGTCGATGAAGTAGAGTACAACACCCTATACTTACCGCTACCTTACCTCACCCTACCTCTACATATATACATACCCTATTAATTTTTATGCTAAATGGCTGTATTGCATATTTGAATATAACTTATAATTCAAAATAACTTTACTTCACAACATTCCTCTGTATTGTAAAAAATAAAGGTACTTTACTCTTGAGTAAAATTGATATTTTTTGACAAACCTCGTATACGGTTTCAAAATTGATATCTGATGATTGCATTTCAAGTTTTGGACCATGCACAACTTTTTATCAAGAATAATTTTTTTCACAAAACTAATAATAAAAAAGTTATATATATATATATATCGTTCTTATTTAATACATTACCTTTATTATCTTGCCCCGACCAGCTGTCTCCATGCATAAGTATATCTTATGCGTCCTTCTGATGTTACTTAGTTATCAAAGTAAGAAAATCAAAAGGAATCAAATCATCGGAAAATCGGAAAATCAAAAATATTCGTGGTCACTATACCCAATCGGCGACGGTCGTAGATCGCGATGGATAAAATCTGGCTTTCGCAACAGGAGTCACCTAAACAAGAATGCGCCACCCACTTGGAAATACGAATGTCCTACGTAGACCTTGGTCGTGGGAACCGAGGTACGTCGCTAGAAAAGACGGTTGGAAAATTTCCGACTAAGTTTCAGATCTATACTCGATAAAGTAGTAGACTGGTAATTAAAATTTCGGAGAGTAGTTCGTACAACAAAAAAAAAGAAAGACTAACTCAAAAGCAGATTTAGTTCATTCAGTCTTTCGTCCAACTTGTAGAATGGTATGTTTTAATCTATGGAACTATTTTGACTACCCGGCAAGATCTTGTACAGAAAAGTGTATATCTATCCACGGACCCCATTGTAATCTGTAAAATTTTAACAATACTCCAAATTTTATAAGCAAAATATATATTGACATCATCCTCGAATTATAAAATTCTAATAAACATATAACTATTTCTTTATAAAAAGACAACTGTACAATTTGAATTATATACAAAGGAAAAGAGATAATAGAATATTTAAGTAGTTTAGAGTTGTCTACAATTAAAAAAAGAAATATACCTACCACGGTTTGTATTTCTGATACCCTTTGGGTTGCGAATTTATTTATATGATCGTCGTATCGAGTAGAGAGGTCACACGGTCGGTAGTTGAACGCCCTAGCGAGACATAATTTCGGCCGTCACTACTGCAAGGATCTACCAAGTCTACGACAGACGTATTCCGAAATCGGTACTTAGATATTATTTGCCCTCCAAGAGATTTCCAATACTGTACTTGGATAAAATATGATCTCCAAAAGAACTTTAATACCGGACTTGGATAAAATATGCGCCTACAGAGTTCTAGGAACGGAGAAATTAAATGTAGGACGAAAATTTTCACAAAGATAGGAAAAGCTCAAGTACATACCTAATACTGGATTAAAGTTTTCACGCACGGAAAGAAAACGTTTTCACCACGTTGGGTCAAACGGCGAAATTCGATACGTTAAGCCGTATAAATTTACGTCTTGCGATACCCTGTGTTCGTAACTATCTATAATTTCGTAACTAAAAAAACTATATGCTTTCTCTGGGTGAATTTATAGTCGGCAAAAAATTAACTTCTACATGAGAGTGAACTTCGGTACGCACCCAACTCGTAAGAAGGCTTAACGGAAAGATAAGTTAAAAGAGCTGCAATATCCGACATATAAAAACTTAATATAGATAATGTGGACTGTGCGAATCATCTTGTAAACACTTCGGAGAAAAAGTTCGTATTACAAGATGGTCACAAAAATTTGCGCATAACAAAGTGTGGAAGAGAGACTGTCGGTGGTGGATGGTTAGACACATTAATGTACTTCCACATCCTTCCTACAACCTGATATGATTCTTAACAAATCCTTTCTATCTGTAGATAGAGAAAAAAGAAAAGAACTAGACGAAACCAAATATTTAGGAACAACTATCTATGAAAATTCAAATTGCGAAACATTAATATACAGTATGAACGTGACATCTACGAGGAACAATAGTTCACTTTTTAAATAGATAATATTGAAATATGATTTTTACACTTAAAATCATCTTAAACGTACTATTCATTCACAATTATTTACAGGTTAAATCGAAAGTCTCTATCAGGTTCAATTAAAAGATTAGATTTAGTGGATGATATTTATTATGTAAACTCTTATTAAAATACTCAAGGATTCAGAAATGTTTTCGCAAATAGCAAAATATATTATGTAATTTTTAAATATATGAAATAACGAAATGTCTAAGTGCAATTATATTGCACAGCAAACTATATTTTTGGAGATATATAGGTATATCATAAGTACATGACTAGTTTGTTCGTAGCATATTTTCCTTTATTGTTATCTATTCGTTCTCCAATTAAGTTGCAAAGTTAGAAAGAAAAGATTTCAATTTAAACTCAAGCTTAAAGTGCATATCATTCTAGACAGATGTTGTTTGCGTACTCCATAACACTTTCTTTGAAGTTTTGTACAATATAACATCCTCATAGTTAAGTTGGAGAGGACGGACGTTAGAGATATTACTCTTGTCAGATAGATTTAAATTGATGCGAACATTTGTTTGTGATGGTAACACCATACAGGAAAAAATATCAATATGTTGAATCAACCTAACAATTTGTTTGTATCTATTGACTATGTATTTCTCAATGTAGACGAAACAAATTAGGTTACCTTCGATCATTACATCTATGAGGAATATCATCATAAGCAAAGTAACTTCGATTAAGATGCCATGTCAAGGGTTCCCAAACTTAATCAGTCCATGGCGCACCTTCAGGTGAACTAACTTGTTCTGGTGCTCTCGTCAAAATATGTATACATTAACATAAGTTATGCATAAAAATAAAAACAATTTTTAAAACAAGCCTGGCAATGTGAAGCTCATCTTTATGAAAAATGAATCACAGCAACATCCAACCAAAATATAAGAATACAAAAAAAAAAATGAAATAAACAGTGAAAACCAGGAACGACGAATAAACTAATGTAATGGGTGAGCTTGCTTATCGGTGCACAATCTTTCAAACAGGGAATAAGGCTTAATACTGCTTTTATTTCTCGCTCCGCATCGACTTTTGAGTGATATTTCCTTTTTATTACAGCTACAATTAAAAACCCTGCTTCGCATAAACAAATTGTAGTAAAGGGAATGAGGATCCTTACAGCTTTTAAACTCAGAGTTGAGTATTCATTTTTAAATTGACATCCAAAACTCTTCAAATAACTAAATCGGGAGAAGCAAACTCTGCTTTCAGGCTTTTGAGGGTTTTTGCAAGAGAGACTCTCTTCTTCCTGAGAAGTGAATTCCGATCGTACGAATTCGCTAATTGCAGCAAAAAGTCGCCTTCGTCAAAGTACTTGGACTTCTTCTTGTAGAAAAACGTGAATTTCTTGATGTTTTTGATGTTCCCGTGCTTAAATGCACGGGACAAAGACGTTGCCGCGTGAAAGCCATTGTAAACTGCAATAACAGCTCGCATATCCATTCGTAGTTTTTATATAGTGTAATGTTACAAATAGAGGTCTAAGATGTTATATGTCATCAGCGCTACCTTCACGTTTCTTCTTGTTATTTTACATTGACCACCTATCAAGGGGTCCATCTAGTGATAGAAAGCCCGATCCCTAAAAGAACTCCTTTTTTAGTCAAATATCTTTGAGGGGTAGAAACAAGTCCACCCAACGACAACTGTGGGAAAGTTAATTTTTCTTTCATTTTTGTTTTGTTTAATCGATGTAAAATTTTTTTATTGCAAGTTTCAGTGTAAATTTGAGTTTACAAACAGTTAATTTCTCAATCTTTCAACCTTCCAATCGGTTTCATCAAAATGTTCATTGTCATTTAACGTTGTAATGTTACGTGTGTTCAGGAAGATCATCAGAGATCACGGAATTTCATTAGTTGCGTCCTCACATCATGCTAGAGCAAAAATCATTAGTTTTAGCATCTATTTCGTTACCAATATATTTTAAATGGGAAAAACTATCATAGGTAACAATGGAATGAAAACAATTGCCAACGTAAATAGACAATGATTTTAGACAACGCGAATTTTATTTGTGACTTTATGTTTAACTGTCGTCCAGGTGCCTTGATATCAGCCAGTTTAAAAGTGTTTATTTAAATATTGCACATCAAAAGTTAGAAGGTTAGTAGCCATCTTCATCTTTATATCTCCTTCAGAGTTTGACCTATCACGTTAAATTGTCGAAAGAGTGTCTATGGAGGCTGCTGAAAATTTTCTAAATCTTCTTAAAATTTTCGTAATGAAAAACATTACAGTAGTTTACCACGTCTACCACATGTTTTAATTTTAAAAACGATTAAGACCTCATAGACAGACATGAAATGAATCTACATAGCATTCGCTTTGTTCCTAATAAGCGCTTGCAATCACATACTGATGTACTTTTTCCAGTCCAAATCAGTTTCGATTATCTAGGAAGTTCCATTAGCTCTGGAACCGTTTCGAAATTTTCGCCCTAGAGTATTCCAGACAGCTGCCCGCTGCTCTAGGGTTTTCCTTTCCGCAGAGATAAAATGGTACCTCTAATCCCTAATACACTGATTGAATCCATCATGGCTTAGTAAATTATTATTATCATAAAAAATATGATTACATTGTACGATGGCAATGCCTTAAATTTGAATATCAACGAAACAATTCTCCTTGTGTACAGTAAAACAAAAAATCTCTTTAATGTCTTTATGAATTACCCACAGATGAGTTCTTGAATTGAAAAAATTGAGCATTTATGCCGTATATTGTTTACAAAACGACCTTGACTTGCCTGTCTACTCATATTTGCTCTCCAGAAAAAATCCTACGTTCATGTGTTATTTTTTCCAGGCAACATCAGAGATTATTTTAAAGATCCAAGTATTGTAACTTTACCATCGCTATATATATGAATTTATAGTGTTTTTATTAAAAACTTGATGAATTTTAAATCCAACAAAAAATGGTCAATATTTAAAGAGTATAGAGAAGAATTCAGTAGCTATCAAAACAAGTCAGAAAACAGTTGAAGATAGACTTATAAACTATTCACAACAATTACATCACAGTAGCAATAGGAAAATTACAAAATTCTTCCCTGTCGTTAGAAGAATCACTGCAAATTGTGAAAGATGTACGTACACGCACAGCTTTGTTCGATAGAAGATGCAAAAAATTAGTGTGCTATGTTGTTTATGTTATAATAATAATATAGTTTATAAAAATATTCCTTGCCTCTCCTATTTTTTAATACATGGAGGACGCTTAAGACGGTAAGTTTTTTTTTTTAACATTGAATTACGAACACTCTCGATTTCATATTTTTATACATATGACTAGAGATGACTAGAGAGACAGTTTCTCATGTTCATACAGCAACATAGAGATAATTTAACGAGATCGGTTCATAATCTACAAAAACCATCTAGCACCGGAACGGCACCGTTCGCGATAATATATCTCTGCATACTGACTCCTTTCGCATGCAAGAGTCCATTCGTTAGTTACGCCGATGGTGCGTACCCGAATTTGCATACTCTACTTATTAGGTAAATAGTTGTAATTTTGTATGTTAAACAGTTTCACAGTTATAAAAGTTGATATAATATACTAGCCCTTCTCTCAAAAAATGTTGGAAAAACGTAAATATTTCAAGTATAATTAGAAATAGTACTATTTTGTTTTATCAAAAATTAAAATTAAACTAGTAATCCAAAAATGTTGTAATATACTGGGTATTTCATAGGCTCGTTATTTACTTTAAGTTAGTTGATAAGTTTTAATGATATTATGATTGAAATTTTGGAATAGTTATAACATCGCATTAAATGCAGTTCCTCGTGAGCAAACCTAAAGCTTACCACATACTGCCCTGTAAACTAAAATATTATTTTTGGTTAATAACCATGTACACGATTAGTTTGTTTGTTTTAACTTACATATTTTTCAATTTAATTATGGAAGTTCTGCATCTTAATATTTATTATTATAAACGACCGATTTATTACTGAAGATAAACAGAGGGTGCAGACACGAGACAGATAGATCACGAGCAACTTGACCGTGAATAGAAAAGTCATTCGGCTTTGGGCAATCTTTGTAACGTTTACTATCCTCATCATTACACGCTAAGAAGGCTCATGGCATTATAAAACTTTTCTAGCTTTACATACTCAGTACGGCTGCCACCCTACGTAAGCCAATGTATGCTTAAGACAAAGCACTGTTAACTTAGAAAACCTAGTTTTTTTAATTGTCCATTCTATGTGGATCGGAGGTTAGATAAAATGTAATTGTTTTATTTTACATCTTATATCAAAATGTAATGAAATATTTGTAAGTATTGGTACATGTAATAATAGATGTATAATAAGCAAGATTTCTGAAAAGGTACTACGATTACCAACAATCATAGGCTTACGTCGGAGTGAAAAATCCATTGAAAATTCTTTTTCTGAACACGAAAATAATCTCAGGCTGGAGGATATTTTCATTTTCGGACATTATCAATCAACAGAACGAAATTATATGATTACAAATTTATTCGATGTTTATTTATCGAAATTTCATCTAATCCATGTTTCTAGAACGAAAGCATTCGTTAACTGTTTCTGACAGGAAACACGTCGTACTATTGATTACTAATTTTATAAATTCTGATATATTTCGCAGTAAATTCTTTTTCATTATAGAACACGTTAAATTTAACCTAACCACCATTTGTAAAGTACTAAAATATTGACCATCGTTAATAATGTATGCGTGCGTATATGAGTTCTCCGAAACACAGCACAACAGTAAAACATTGTTAAAGTTAGAATGTTATGCAAAAATAAACAGATATTTCTTGAACTTAGAATATAGAATTGCTTAAGAACAGTCTACGTTAACATAAACCTTTTTTTATAAATGATATCTCGGGATCACCGCCACCTTTTCACGGCCTTTAACCTAATAAAACTTCGTATTTATATTTTCTTTATCTAGCACTCACTCAATTGGGAATCTAGGGGAACAAAATTATAAATTGAATTAAACTACTAGTATCGTCAGAACCTGGGTTAATAGGTGTTGCCGTAACTTTTTCTCATAGATTATGTATTTATTGTGACCAGGGATATACTACGATCTAATTTGTTTAGACTACATTTTTTTCTTGATTGTTCCAATCGTATTATTCGGAATTCTTTACATCAAGATTCAAGATGCATATATCACTTCTGGGCCATACAAAAGTATTTGGTACAGAATAAGTGACATTGGGTACACATTATAAAGAGTTAAAAAGATATATGAATTTGCAATTTCGCCATAATATTGCTTAAAGGCAGTACCGTTTACCTCATAGCTGCATGTTAATGTGCACTATCGTCCATAATTATTTGCCCGCCTTTAATAAAACGTAGTTTTTGAGTGAAGCACCAATACCAAAATGAAACTATTTATTCTAATGGTTAAATAACTGGTTAAATTAAACAAATGATTAAATAAAAACTCTTGCAAACCTTAAGCGAGCCACTCGGTGGCTGGTACTAACTCTGTACGACCTGTTAAACAGATGCCTCGCCAAACCATAATAGAGCCACCAGCGAAATTAGGTCTAGGTCTGATATTACACTGCTAATAGCGCTCACCGTCTCGTCTGTACACTGAGATACGCCTATGTAAAGACCAAAGGTGTAAAGACCACCAGAGGTGTAAAGACCAAATCTTGACTCATCTGTGAAGAGTATATCGGCCCAGTCATTAATGTTCTAATTTACATGTTCTCTGGCAAACCTTAAGCGAGCCACTCGGTGGTTCCTAGTGAGACGAGGGGCTGTTACAGCTACTCTAGTTCTTAATCCACTCTGTCGTAACCTATTCCGAATAGTTTGGGTACTCACACGAGTATTTCTGACTCTAGCCAAGTCGTTCTGCAATTGTCTCGCAGTTACATGTCTTCGACGTAATGCTTGTAGTAGTAAATAGCGCTCATCTTGGCGAGTAGAACATCTTGGACGACCTGGTACAGGTCTTCTACTGTAATTGCCTGTTTCCCTATATCTGGCTACGGCTCTAGAATGACTTGACTGATTGATGTTCATCAAATTAGCAACGTATGCTTGAGATCGTCCATCTTCGATTAAAGCAACTATAGCAGCCACTTATTCTGAAGTTAAATTGCTCATTTTAGTTAAAAGCGTTGGTACAGAACTCTGACTTCGCACTTTAAAATTTGTCCGTATAGGAAGACTTTCAATAAACAACTGAACAAACCTTACACATATGCATTTTTCTAAATGTGTTTTTTTAGAAAAAAAAAGTAAAAAAGCTATGTTCCATGATTTTGTTAGTATTTTTTGTAGTTCACATACACGAGGCAAACTTTTTGTGAACGTATAAAAATATCTTGGTTTATAAATGCCCTTTTTTAGTTTATGCGATACTTTTTCGGCGGAGTGTATAAGAAAACAAGGAAAATAATTAAACATTGCTCTCGTCTATGTGACGTCCTTTCTGCCGAATGCTTTCTTGACACAATCTGGGCATTCTTTCTATTCGTTTGGATAATGTTAACACGTCTATCCGTCTCTATGCTGTTTGTAGTTGATCCTACAATGTTGTTGTAGATGTTGGAGCCGATTGTCGAATTTGTTGATCGAGATGGTCCCATAAAAGCTCGATGGGATAGATGTCTGGACTCTGTGCGGGCCATTTCATAATTGTCAACCTCCCATCAAGTTCCGTTGGGTTGAGGCTATAACGGCATAATTTCGAGGTGTGTTTCACATCATTATCCTGCTGAAACACGAAGTTTTCGCCGGTAAGGCGTGTTCCCGGTGGAATGGCGTGCTTCTTCAAAATATGTTGGTAGCGCTCTTTCTTTAATATCCCGTCGATTCGCACTAAATCCCCTACAGTGGTCCCGGCAAAACACCCCCAAATCATGACTGAACCTTCCCCATGTTTAACTGTAGCCACTACACAGGGTTCAGTTAATCGTTCTCCAGCTGATCTCCGAACAAATACCCTTCTTCTCGAATCAAAAACTTTAAATTTGGATTCATCGGTTCACAACATATTTTTCTACTGTTCGATGGACCAATCTTTATGTTCTCATGCCTAATTTAACCGTTTAGTTTTATTTTGCTTGCGTAACAAGGGCTTTATTATAGCAATTCTTCCATGTAAACCAGCTTTCTTTAAGCGTCTTTTAACCGTGGCCAGACTGATTACTTTCTGGCGATTGACGTTCGCTTCGGCGGTAATTTCTGGCGCAGCTTTGCGGCGATTTCTTCTACTGATTAAAACGATGTTACGATCTTCTGCCGGGATTGGAACTTTAAGACGTTCAATCGTTTTTTGTTTAAAATACTGCCAGTACTTTTAATTGTTTTTTAATATTGTAGTCTACTGTCCTCCACGATAGTTTAAGTAGTCTGGCAATCTCGCGATTACTTTTACCGGTTTTGAGGTAACTAAATATCAGAGCACTGGTCTCTGTCTATAATTCTTTCGTTTTCAGCATAATTTCAAGTTTACCCCTTTTATACACTTCAATACACGCACTCCGATATTAACGCTTCTGGTGATAAAACTAAACTAACAATTCTTCGCTTTAGTGAACCAATAATAGTTATAAACAGTCCATATTTCATTATTTGTATTACGTGCTGCGATAGCACGCACAATTTCCGAGAAATAATTCCTTACTTCGCTCATCTACTTTAAATCTTAAAAGGATATTATTCCGTTTATGGGATTTAACATATAACATATTCATTTTTAGTTTCCGCTAGGAGGGTACGTGTAGTATGGCATTTCCTTAATAAGAGATGCACTTCAACCACGAAATAATATATTAAGATTAAGCTATACGCAAATATCCAGATGGGCAAATAATTATGGACGGTAGTGTATGTGATATTACATAATATCGGTAATTTACTGTTTATATATTCCTATTATGTCGGAAGCCACAGCGGTGTTTTCAAAAAATCTTCCCTTCGCGGTATCTAACAATAATTTAATTTCCAACCTAAATCTTTCTAATATGCGTCTTTTCTAATGGCGACATTTTGTTTCTTTTCTGATTTACGGCGTTTTCATCTCTGTTCTTTTAATATGTAGCGTAGATGAAGATAACACGCGCCATTTTTACATGTTTGGGTAATTTCTAAACGATTCATTTCTTTGGAATAGGCTTTTCTATGTATTAACATGTAAAGTACGTACCTTTTCACACAATACCCATAATAAAAAATCTCTATGAGGAAACACCTTAATAATAATACCTTCCTAAGTGAACGCGATATCTCTTTTCGAAAAGCAAGATTCACTCACTTAACATGTACGAACATACTGTTTAATCTATTGGCTCTTTTCTTAGATGATCGAGTGAATATAGAGGATAGTGCTTTTTGGACTTTTGTTTGGCGAAATTCGTCATATCTATACGTCAATGCGGAAGTATCTGCAACTATAGGGTTAGTAGTGGGCGCCAGTGTATAACTGGGGAGCGATTCCAGCACAATAACTGAATTATAGAATATAGGATTTCGTTTCAGCATCGTAGCATAGTACTTCAAGTGTTGCAGTTGCCACAGCAATAAAGACGGAGGGATCAGCATCTAGTTTATGAACAACTTTCGATATTCGTCATTAACTGAGCAGATAGCACATCCGCAGCGATCACTACTTTTGAATCCTTCATCTACAAATCCGGCTATCATAACCTTGTAATCCAATTTAATGTGGTGAGTTAATATTACAGGGTTGTAGGGGTTTAAAAAATACTCTATTTATATTTGTAGCATTATTATATGAACGTTGAACAAATTTGGCTATATATATTCCTTTATCTTCAATATATTAATTATTAAGTCTAGCAAGGATAATCTGCTAAAGTTGTGTAAAGTAAACAACGACATGTTTAACTGAAAGAAAGCATCCTTTCAATTTTAGCGGTAGCCATTTCGATTCAATTTGCAATAAGTTGATGGACGTCGATAGCACCTACATACATTCGGAGTGCTTTATTTTGTGTAACATCCGATCTACGTAGATATGTCGCAATACAACGTACTTCCATAATCCATCCATAATAATGATATGTTTTGCACTAGAACTCTGCGTACCTTTAAACCTCGAAATCTGTCTTTTACTTCGTATTTATGATGGAAGAATCTGTACACTTAGAAACGGGAAGGTAGCCAAACAGGTGTTTGCTGGATAAAAGTGATAGATTCCCTGTATTGATCTTCATTCGCGATACCGATAGATATTTTGAAATATAATTAGATATTAAATTCTAATAGAATATCCTTTATTCTAAAAATAATATAATGCATACCATTCAAGAACCCGACTAAAAAACTGACTATATGACATTCTGTAACTTTTGACGTTACAGGCAACCTCCAAACGTTGACCTTTCCTAACGTATACGACAATTTCTTCACCGAAAATGTTTAATTTTAGACATTACGATAGAGATACGACTGAATTTATTCTTTAAATTGTTGTAGGGAAATATTCTATCGAAATTCAAGATTTATAATTTGGAAGAAAATGAACATAAAGCGTCGTGAACTTATATTAATTTTCTAACATACCAACCACTTCGATAGTATAAATTTCACCAACTTAGTATATGCTATTTTAACAGACAGCCTCCGTTTAATATTAGCACATCGTTCCATTACCTTACCTTTTCTTAGAATTATTAGCCGCTTTATTCAATTTCTTATTTTTCTTTTTAAAGGAAAGGTAGGCTGCCCTTGTTTGGTGGTCTCATCAGTCCGTCTATTGCTAAAATCGTGAAGAGTACTTTATAACACCGCATTAAGCATTCAATTGATTTCGATTTTACCGTTTATCTTCCAATGGGTTAACGATCTCTTAGTTGCTTTACCCTTTAACAAAATCTAAACTATTTTTGATGCATTTAATAGCTTTAATAATAACTTAAAATTTGCAGTAGACGTTGAGAGTTAACAAGGTGTTCCTTTTCTACTGAAAATCCGCATTTGGCGAATCAAAGAAGTTCAAAAAGTTCCAAGTTGATTTCGTTTAAATGTCTAGTATGTAACTGATTTGCTAATTTAATTTAAAGAAAAACTGGAAGCACATTCTTATCAATCTTTGTTATAAACCCTATGTTGCCCACGCTTTCCAGCATTTGTTGCCGCCATAAGTATCGCATAAATATTGTTATCTAAAGAGTCCGGCACGTATGCGCGAAGAAAGCATCTTTGCCGGTTTAATGTTTCTTCGTACACAACCAGACCGATAAGACGGTGCCCCAAATGTACATGCAAATGTTTAATCTGAAACGACTTTGTGTTCTTCTTGTCCTATTCTGTTCGAGAATCTGTACTGCCCAGTAGTATTCCGTATTTCTATGAAAGATTCCAAAATTGATAAATTTTGATTCATCTGAACAAATGATTTTCCGAATAAAACGTCTTCCTTTCCAGTAACCAGTTGGTGTACTCTTGCTAACATAAATTATTACTAACTAGTATACTGGGATAGCAGGGATCTTATACGTCTTTAAACTTATTTTGATGAAGTTCTCCATACACACGTCTGGAACAAATGTAAATTCGACACCACTTCGTGGGCATGTATTGACGGATTATTATTTATCCAAAAATATAAGATTTATACAAATCTTATATTTTTATCTTGTAGTTTGCTTGCGAAAGAAAGTAAATACATCTTTAGATTAAATATGTTGTATGAACTTTAGATGAATCATATACAAAGAATATTTATTGTATAACGTAAACATAAAGTTTTATTTTCCCAACAAAACTAGAGCTGTTCCGGCACAGTAAGTCCTCCTTCATATTGATTGAAAGCACCTTTTGTGATGATATTTACAGAAAAATTAAAATAAAATATAAGTCCTGTCTTTGTTGTACTATATGTGTTACATTGAGAGCAACGATATGTGAAAACAAGAATTTGACTGTTCAAGTTGTAGTCTCCCAACGTGTTATTTATATATTGCCCTGATCATGTAAATATGTACATACATCTAGGATAATGTCTCAAGAGGAGCAAAAAGGCTGAAAACGACTACAATCTACAGGTCTATAGAAGATTGTTTGAAAAGGAAAAGATCGAAAGATGAAGTAGAGTACCGCGAAAGTTAATAGTCACAAAAAGGAAAAAAAAAACAGGTTTAGATATCTCCGATAAAAATAAGTAATCGGTATTAAAGGTGTAATATGTATTTGCAATGACGGAAGAGCTGAAAAGCGATATAAAAAATAACTGCGAACAGCTGATGAAAAATAACATAATAAAAGGTTTAACGAAAAAAAAATGGTCCGAAGAGAGGAAAAACGAAGGAAGGGAACGGAAATTTAGCAGGAGGAAAAGAAACCATTAAACAAAAAGATTAGTAGGTTAGAAAACGAATTCGAACCGCAGAAGAAAAACGAGAAAAGGAACAATGTGATTATTGCGGTAACAAAGAACAGTCCTTGAAGTAAGCTGTTACGGAATTCATAAACCATAGACGTCAAATATACCCCGATGTTTTGAACATCTATAAATTAGGAAAAAGCGGAGCAGTACTGGTTAAATTAAAAACGTTTCAGAACAAAATTAATATTTTTAGAAAGAAAACGTAATTATACGGTAAAAATGCATGCATAAATAATCATTCTATAGGTAAGAAGCTGACAATTCAATCTCAGATATCAGAAGTTAAATGATCAATTATACGTACAGGACTGCGAACAAAATAATTTAATATGTAAAGGACTCAAAAACACATAGACGCATTCGAATTACGCAACGATTGAAAACTAGGAATGTTAGTCATTTCTTTCAGGAATGTGATATTAAAAATTTGTTTAATTTAAATATATTGTCGAGAATAAGTCCTTTGCTTTTATTTGTACTTCCCAAAAAGACGCTAACGGGACTACCGCTGGTTTTTTATTGTCTATGTTATTGTTACGTAATTATTCTTCGATCGGTGATGTAAGATTATATTCTCTCTATCAATTCGAGGACGTCAAACTTTAATGCTTCTAATCAGACACCGGAAGGACAATTAGTAGTAGTGATTAAGTAGGTTATAAATATTGGTACTTTTGCTAGAATAAGCGATTTCTTGAAGTTCTTCGACTTAAACCTGTTTTTATCTATTGTTAATAATTAATATTATAATTAATTAATTAATAAAGCCGTACAGTCAAGTTAGGAGTTTCATTGCTTTAGAGTGGGTATCTAAACTGCGAATCTAACAGGTGGGTGGATGTTCATGTATGTATGTTTCTTTAGGTGAGTACCTACCCCGAGCTGTTCCCATCACGGTAGTCCGTGATAATACAACAGCGACGGCAAATTCATGAAACTGACATATTGTACGTGCTATTAATTTACCGTCATATTTGCAAGAATACATCGGGCGCCATGAAAGATATGAGCCCGAGAAAATCAAGTGGCGGTCTCGTTATTAAGCATACAAAATATATTCATATTACTGTTGTGGAAAATACAAACTTATTAATCATCAGCTATGTGAATTATTGGAAACCTACCGCAGATATTGCCGTTTGTGTCTCCATACGATTCGTTAAACGAATTTATGGAACCCGGATACGCGAGGGTAAGGAATTTTAATCAAATAGTACGGAATTCATTTCAATTTCTAAACGTCCAGCAGAAAGAACTTTCCAGAGATATCATAGCGAACAGCAGAAAAAAGAAATTCTTTCAGGCAATGGAAAAGTGCTATAAATGGACGAACAAAGCGGATTTACCAGTAGAATATGCATACATTGCTAGCACGGGTAAAAGTGTAATCAACCTTGTATTTATAAATGATAACTGGGCTAATATTATAAGATATATGAACATTTCTGATTTTTTACACATATTCAGTTATCCTGGGCAGTATAATTGCTAGGAAATACCCAACACTAAGTAAATAGCGACAGAATGCAAAACAAACGTTATTCTCATGGAAAGAAGAAAAATCAGATGAATTCAAAGGGTCACTGCTTTTACACTGCCTAAATAAATACTAGAAGAAAAAAGAAATACTACAATGTTACATATGTCCAAACGACAATATAACCTGCTAATAAAAACGAAAAACTTTTCCAACTAGGAGATAGTTCATAAAAAACTTGCGAAGGTAAAGAATTCAAAAATCTTTTGGAAAACTATTAAATGGTTCACTAAAGCAACAAAAACTTGATTGGTGTCAAGGAATGGGACATATTCATGAGAGTTTGGTATGGCGACATAATCGAGAACATCTTGATGCAAACTGAATAAAACTTCGGGGCGCGGTCAGTTTCCCGACGAATATTACAAGAATTTATACGAATATTACAAGAAATTATATTTTTTTTCCAGAAACTAGACAGACTTTTTTGTCGACTCTCGGTTACACCAGTAGGCAGCAGGAATCCATTCTCATGAGACGAATAGACACGAATCTACCTATTCGCTGCAAACAGAGAATAATTCCACCTTTGTCATCTCTATTCATTACTATTTGGTAGCGAAATGTGGTCCTTGAAATACATTCATATCATCGAAAGGATCTTTTTTAAACGCCTGTTCCGCTGACTGAGTAACACCACGAAATATAGAGTCCGTCTAGAAACTAGACAACTACATCTATATAATATATAATATGCATGCGCAATTAATTATATAAAAAAGTATTAGTAGTAGCGCTTTAATATAATTGGCTGAAAATATGCGATATGCGAGAACGCTAAATTCAATCAATCAAGTAAAAAATGGTTTTTCAATCATGTGGCATAGTGAACCACATGTTACATACTTCATGCTAAGAAAACGAAGGAAAAATACAATAAAGACGCTAAAAATTAGCGAACTAAGCGACGATGTCTTGGCAGCAATAAGAAGTAACTATTTAGTACAGTACGGGCAAAATTAGCTGGTTAACTGAGTCAGAATCATATATGGATCTCCGAACATCTTTACAGAAATTACGTCTAATTAGCCAAATGAGGCTTGCCAATAAGGAAAATATTAAATCGAATATTAAAGGACAAGCGATCGAAATTGATGACAACAGTATATGTACATTATGTAGTTTACAAGAAAAGGACTTGGGGCATATTTTTCTGCCACGGTTCGACTTGCCGCGAACAGTATTTGTTACTATATGCAAGGTATTATTATGTTACGATCTGATATTATCAATTAAATGAGTTCTTTTCTTTTTCTAAAATGTTGTTTTCGCCAATTATTATGTATAGTAGCTAAGCATAAAAATAATGATAAGATAGCTTTCTCAGGGTGTTGATAGAATCATTTATAGAAGAGCAATCAATGTAAGGAGAGAAAAATGCAATACCTCATCTTTCTACCTACCTGGCGTTCTATCAGCGTAGAGGTAAAAGCAATACAAAGAAGAGTTAAAATACTCTCAGAGACATGTCCGTGTTTGTTGTGGATTTTTTGTCGCCTTGCATTGCTTTTGCCATAAATGATTCCGTCAATACCACGAGGAAGCAATTTTAGCATTATCTTTCTAGTTATTGTTAATACGCATTTTTGGATGTGTTCTAATGGTAGCTAAGTAATTTATATTACTCACTTTGTAACTTCTTACTCTTATTATCTGCATAGATATGCTTTTGAATAGATTGCACGCGGCCCAGAATACCCAAAGTCCGCTGTACAAAACCCCATATTGATATTTGTACGTTCCGGAAGGGGAGACACATTTTGTTAACGTCCGGTCAGGGAATTCACTTCCGAACGAAAGGAGGTGAGGTGAGCAAGATATCTGTACCTATTCTCTGTAAGTATCGATACTCTCTCTTATTCAGTGTTCCCAAAACAACAATATTACGAATTTCGAATAGGCGTTCGTGTGGTAAAGTACGAGGTATCGTGTCCGTAGTACACTAACTAATAAGTGTTCAATACACATCATAACTAATGCCGCTACATCGCTTATGTTTACAAAATTCTGGAGAAATACTACATATACAATTAGTTTAACAATTTAACATCTCGCATATTTGGATGTTTTCAAATATAACAATTATATATTAATAACAAAACAATATACGGCACAATGAACATATTAGCAGTAAGAGAACATGTAAAATGAAACCAAATAAGTTGTAAAAAGCGCAATAACACGTATTCAAATATCATAAAGCACTGGCATTTTGCAATAAAAATAGAAATAAATTGCATAGTATGCCCTTACATCTAGTACTGTGTAATTTAAGTGTGTTTGATACATAAACGTATTTGATATAAATATGAAACGAAAATGATCTTTTATAAAGTATGTGTATTGCCGGTAATATTTTATGACGAAATGTTCTGAATCTCCACTCTGAATTTAACTTGTGTGTGGTACAGATACTGCGGCGATTTAAGGATTATATAATGTTGCACGTTTAGTTCACACAAGTTCACCTCTACGGTCCTTGTTTAGCCACATGTGTGTGAGAGATATGCTCAAATGTGCACATATGTGTGTATATGAATTACTAACAAGAATTCTAAACTTTATGAAAACGCAAAATAGCACCTAGCGCGATATGATAAAGCCAACAAACATCAGTATATACGTAAACTGCGTCGTAATTGCATAAGAATGGCAATGTTTCGCTCTTAATGTCATGGAGCTTCCTCTGGGGTGCTGTGTGACGGCATACGCCAGTGGCGTGAGTTGATTAGTCATAAATTGTATTATTTTTTTTAGAATGTTGAAAGAGATTTTTTTTCAATACAATCAGCAAGATTTTCAAATACAATCCTGTTTTCCGAAACGAATAATATGCTAAAGAAAGAGAGGTACTTATTGTAAACAGAAATGTTAAATTAAACGCAATTCGTTTACAGTAAATTATTAACAACATTAAAAAGAAGATAATGCAACTTAGTTAAAGCTTCATTAATTTAAAATTTGCTTAAAACTAACTTTTTTTCAAATGCAATGACATAATTTATGACATATCTGTAGGCTATTGTTTCTTCCTTTAGGTGCAGATGTTTTCACACATGACTTTTAGTCCAAAAATATGTTGTCAAATAATTCCTTCCCAAATACTATTAAATTTAATAAACGTTATGTGGATGACATTTTTTGATTTCGTCCGGCGATTTAGAAGAGTTACTTCTTAGATTGCATAACGATTTGCATAATAATTTATAATTTATTTTGGAAATACAGACTGAATCTATTTATTTCATTAACTTCCTACAACTTCATCGTAACAACAAATAACATTAACCAAATATATATAACGCTAAGATAGCTTAGCTACCTCATGGTATTGATGGAATAGTTCACAGCAAACGCAACAAAAGGAGAGAAAGAAAGTACACTAACATACGGACATGTTTTTGTCTACCCGGTGTCATCAGCGAGAGTGGTTTCGAGAGTACTCTTTTATCCCTACCTTCTGTCGCTGTTGCCTCACAGTTGATGTCACAACTTTCAAAACGACAAACTCGACATTTCTACAGCAAATGTAGCAAAGCAAATGTGTGCAAAAAGTGTAAATGAGTGTGGTATCTGATTACTTAATTTTGTGGACTGTAACAATAGATATCTTAGGATTTACCGATTTTTTTATGTTAGGCTAAAAGCACACCCATTGTCTACGGCCTTCAACTACCGATTTTTCACACTTTGCATCTTACTTGTTGCAATTCAATCATTGCATGAATAGTTTAGAAAATATGGAAATTATGGGGCAATAACTGAATAGGCAGAACTCATTAAATTCACAAATTTCATTCGACCCATCGCCCATTCTTCAGATCCTATTTTAACGTGCTAATGGTTCCCTCCCTGTCATGCACAATTATAATAAAATTGTTTACATTAAGCTGTTTGATGTTTGAGTCAGATAAACAATGTTAATAAGATACAAATAATTTTCGAAATATTCACACATATATTTGCTTCACCATTTGTTGCATCAAAAATAATCTTGTCTTGTTTTACTAGACCATATTGTAAGGAACCACGTACCATCTGTATAAATTTAAAGGAATTTTAAGCTACGAAATTGCTGAAATTATAAAAAGGTCATAATTATTATTTGTAATAATTTTTTCTACCGTAAATCGTGCCAATCAAACAAATCGCAATCTGTGTAAAGGAAAGTCATGAAATTGTTTTGTTGATACAAGATCATATTACATTAGAAAGAAAGACACACAAACGTCATGAGAAACTAGCTATATAAACCGTTCAAATCTTCGTCTCAACAGACTCCTCTAAGGTCTCGAGAAGTATACCGCCATATATCCGCCTTACGGTCCAATGTGGAACATTTCCCAGGTCTTGAGAAATATCGCCGTCGGTCTGTCTTCTAGATTCGACTTCTAGGTCGTTCAATATTGAATATTCCTAACCGTTATCGCACTAACAACTTTCAGCTGTGCGAATCCAAATCCACACGTATGTTGATATCTGCTCTCAAACATACATCGTACTACCGATTCCCGTACAAATCCTACTGAGGATACTATCAAAGATACATTCCATGACGCCGTTGAGTTTTTTTCAAATGAATTTGTAAATAAAATTGTAATCTTGATTTCGCACGTTGTAAATATGACATCGAATTAGAAGTTATTTGGATTTTCCGTTCAACTGTTATTGGGAGACGTTGATGGACGCAATACTCAACGCCTTAGTAAACCACTAATCTTACTAAACTTTTGCTAAGAGGATATTTTAAGAATAAAATAGGGAAACGAATAATGAGTATTTTATTTTCATCTGTCGCACAAGTACATATTAGACATAAAATATTGAACAAAAATAGTGATAGGAATAGGAAAACAAAGAAATTTAATTCCCATTTTGTGACTAGTGAAGTTCCGAAAATAGCCCAGAGAGAATACGCATCGCAATAAATAATCATTCAATTGTTGTGCTATTTAGTGTTTGTGTAATGGTCATTATGTTTACTTCTGCTTCTTTGAACAATTTTTGGATTCGTTTCTTGTAACCGTTTATTTAGAAGCAAATAAAGCAATATGTGTTTATCTAATGGTTTCTGTAATTTAATTATACAAAAAATCTTAATTATTCTCTATTAGTCTCTGCCCTCAGAGTATATAAGTACATCAAACCGGTTGCTTTACCTTGCTTAATGAGGGTATTATGAAAACATTGTTTCTTCTACTATCTCTTCACATTTAAATAAGAACTCATAACGAGTCTTCGGCGACAACTCAACTTTTATTAGTTGATTGAATCAGCGCAGTATTTTCACTTAGACCAAGCTCTTACTGATTTTAATTTGTTTCAAACCACTTTAAATGTTACGTCAACTTTATTTTCAGGTGCTCTAAATTTTAAGTGAATGGGAGACCAGGGGCAACGCTTTAACTGCCTTCCGTAGCATGCTACATACAATTTAACGGGAATACACGAGCAAATCGAAGCCTTATCTTTAAACTTCCGTTTACGTAACTACTAGCCGGTACTGCTCTTCGTAATGTTCATCGAACGGTTAATACTTTATTGGAGTAAGAAAATGTTGTTGATTAAAAGCTAAATATTGAATTAAATTTTGGTTTAATGTTTTTAAGATACCCAAAATTTAGTTGATAGCTCATTGATGTATTTCGCATTGATTCAATCGTACTTAGTGATGAGTTGAGAAATAAATAAATTTTCTACAGAAAACTACTTTGACTTGATTTTCATACAAGAGTGGTACGATGTACTATGTAAATTATACGTTTACGCAATTTAATTGTTGTACAATCGTCTATATTCTGATATATCTTGATTTATTATGATAATCAAGATATCAAGAATTAGATTATATAGAAGATATATAATCTAATATATATCTATAATATATCTATAATATAGAATTATAGATCAAGAATTATGATAATTCTTGATTTATCTAGAAGAAAACAATACCTACACATCTAAGTTTTCCAACTAGCCGAAGCTTGGTAGTACAAATGTTTAATACTTACTTGTGTTCTATTTTGTAGTGGTCGATATAGCATTAATATCGGGAAATTTACTTGATTAGAATTCCTAGGTTTAGATATTCTCATCAGTACTCAATATGTCATTTCGTATACTGGGTGCTTTCTCTGGCGGGGAATTCCTCTATAACTCGTAAACAGTGAAAGGTTTATACAAATTGTTTTTATAAAGTTATTGGGGTATTTCGTAAGGATATAGGACTATATTTACTAAATTGACATAGACAGGCGATACGTAGTTGTGTCAGGGATAGAAATACACTTACACTTCTTTGATAATTTAAGCAACATTGTCGGTCCGGCAGAAGCAAGACTAACAACAACAGTCAGCAATTCTTGATGTCTGCATACGTATTGAACGCGTTTAATTTTAATTAGATCCCTCTTTTAAACCTTTTTAAGTGCTAAACAAATATGTTCAATCATATACCAGGTATGCACAATAACAGACAACATGGAAAATTGTTAGAAGAAGGAAGTTTGATCTGCGATTTTTTTTGATGTGATACAAGCTCTTGATAAAGTACAGCACGAAAAAAAGACTTTTACCCAAACATTGGTTACAGTTATTGAAATCATATATCACAGATGGAGCCCATAATATCAAGCAATAAAATACTTATTTCGACTTAAAGAAATTTATGCAGTGTACATCACAAGCAAGTTTATTATGATTCTTTACTTACTGTACATTTCTATACTAGCACACAACCTTTGCAGGTAATACTGCAATTTCGCAGGATTAACAACTGGCAGTAACTTGAAATGACATTTTAACAACTATTTATTCTATAGAAGGAAATAATTAAAAATGTTTGGTACAAATGGTTCTTCATAGCAAAATGCTCCAAAGTTATGTTAATTTCATCAAATTTTTAGGTCACAAATGTTTCAGCGATGGAGAATCGTCTACAGACTAACATAATAAATATAATAAAGGTAAAGAAAAGTTAAAAAAAAAGTGTAACAGTTAGGGAACGTCATTGGAGATATTAAGACATAAGCTACCCGAATATATTCTCTATTAATGTTCGAGTTACTTCATATTTTGTCGAGAAAACGTTTGTAATATTATCAAATATGATAATAACCTAAATTTATATACCCTACGTATATTAGTTAGATGCACATCCACGTAGTGTTTTAATGCAAAATAGGCAAACTAGTGTTATAAAATTGCGCTGTCGAATGGAATCGATATTGTATAAAAATAATGGTGGATAAAGCGGTGTATCAATCCATTATACATATATGATGTACTATCATGCTCAGCCAAAAGTGCTAATGCGATGTCTTGGCGGTCGGTTTTGTTGCTCTTTTAAAGTATGTAATGTAATATATTATCAAAATTGCGAGAAATATTGAGATTATTAGTAGAGAGGACAAAGACGGATGAAATGATTACTTTTTTGCAGAGACTAGACAGACTCGTGTTTTGTCGACTCTCGGGGAAACCAGTAGGCAACACGAATCCCATTCTTACGATTCTATCTAGTCGCTGTAAAAAAGGAATCATTCCACCTGCTTTTGTCATCTATAATTATTAATTACCACATTAACACGTTAAAATGTATAACTTCTAAGTTCTAAATGTATGATGTATATTTTAATAAACTAACTGAATTTCATATACACATACATATATACAAGGAAAATGTTATTTCTTTACCTATCTTGTATGTAAGTAAAGAGATTTATACTATTAATAATAAAGGAACTGTTGGGAAGGCTTCTTTGATAAGTTCTTAAAAATTAAGGTTGATAATTAAAAGACAAGTAAGTCAATTTAATTAACAAACAGATTAACAAGGTCTATATATTAGTTTTTGTAAATTCATAAGAAAAATACAGTAAAGGAATCAAACGAACGGTAAATGTGTGATTAAGATCATCCTTTATTCCTTAGAAACTCCGGAAAGAAGTTGTTTACTTTTTTCTGTATTTTTGAGTGTTGCAAAATAAGGATTACTAATATTTAAATTTTTATAAATATAACGATATTTTCAATTGTGTGATGGAAGGCTACTGCTCAGCTTGAGTAGAATAGCTTACCATTCAAATACTTGCAAACTTATAGCATATCATATATCCTATCTACATACACATTTTTATAAAGTTTACTTTAGATAAGAAATCAAATATTTATTCTTTTGTTTTTGTTTGCCCAACAACGACTATAGGGCAACTTAACAAAACGAAATAGATATGCAATAATGATAGCAAGGACTGTGGGGTAGTATGGTAAACAACACATGAGTATCGGAACCCTCCGAACCACACAAATTTAATTTATTATATGACTATATAATAAATTAAACTTATGTGGTGCGGAAGGTGCCGATACTTATGTGTTGTTTAATTATGCAATACCTTATAACAGAAAATAAATTAAAAAAAAGAAACAAAATGATTACAAAATACAAACAGAAAGAATCATATCTATATTTTTTTCATACACTAAAACGAAAGTATAGCGTACAACACATATAAACATAACCCAAAAGTAATGGCGCAATAAAAAGACAACTTTACAACGTTTACGCAGTTAGGAACAAAGAAGTGTCTGTCCTACGAAGTATTCGTGAAAATCTGGCATCGTGAATAAAGTATAACAATAAATAGTCAGCCTAATACACAAACTAACATTTTGAAAAGCTTATAATCATGTCTATACAACTAAATTAAAACCATGCTGTCTGTATACAATCGTCAATATCACATTCATTTTAACTAGTTTTAGCCGGGATTACCAACCTTTCCCTTACATCGATCCCCTTTTAAAAAACCGGTTTTTACTCTTTAATACAGATTGAGTCGGAGACAACCAAACTCCAGCAGGACACCCTACACGTAAAGAGGACCATGCTCTTACCCGCTTTCATTTGTTATGATGTAATTAAGAGATTTTAACAAGCGTTCTTGTACATGGTCGAAATGTTTGCTTTGTGTTCGAGCTAATATGTTTTAAATAAAAGATATCTTTGTACTAACCACTCATGTAAAACTAAGTCCGATACGTTCTACATTAAAAGTTTTTTTTAGTCAGCTATAAAGCGTACGTTGCATAGAAATACAATCAAGATTGGCATACGGAATTTTACTTTGGGATTCATCTCCTTGGGCGAAAATGATCTTCTTGGCACAGTTAAATTCAACTGAACCCTGTAATCTGATCTATGGGGCACTAAGAATCCTAAGTGACCCATCCTTACATACATTAAAGAAGTAATAATAATAATGAATATTTCCCAATCCCGCTTGTCGAATCACCACTTCTCTTGATTGCGTCAACGCCTCACATTTACCTCTGGATCGACTACCGCCTCCATGTATTTCAGCGCCCATTAGGGGGCGGTATGGCGGATTCTCAACGGGCGCCCCCGTTGAGAATCTATGTTTTAGAATATGCCGGTGCTAAAAGTTAGAAATTATAAATATCATTTAGAGTAGGAATAGGTATGATAGGATTGGAAACTCTTCCTTCCTTCTTAACTTATGGTATGATAAAGAGTGTGGCGATACTTTACTATTTGCCAATCAAATATTGATTCGAAACTTTGCTTGCAATATTTCACGAACTTACTACTTCGAAGCAGTGATATGTTTGTTTCGTATGTAGATAGTTCAAGTAGGTAGCCGATACTTAGGAAGTATTTTTAGATAGAACACGGAATAAACATATTTGCCTCTTCATGAAATATGTTGATTTTTACATGTTTGTAGTTTTTTTTCTATCGAGCATATTCTGTTTTATTAACAAACAGTCATTTTAATTATGAAAGCTTTTATAACATGCTAAATAAATAAAAGTGCGAAATGAACGTGAATCATTCGTTATTTTCAAGGAGCATGATATCTTCCGACCGGATGGCTCGTAAAAAGTTACAAATCCAATATGGCTCCATCTTAAAGATGTAGATACATACATACACACATACTAAGTGCGGTCTATGTACACAAATTCTCTTTGTAGTTATTTAAAGCGTGTAAGTGAACTATATTTTGTATTACGTATCCCGCTCATTGCTTGGCGTATTACTTTCTGAAATAAACAGCGGCATTATTTTCATTGTTAAACTAAAACTATTACTAAAACGTGAACTTCTATTAGTACAATACACCAACAGCAATAAAAACTTTAAGTGCAATATTTTGATTCGTGCACTAGAAATGATTTTATAATACTTTTCGTAGCTGTGTTAAAATAGAAATGTGTGTAATGATAGCAGCTCGCATGTGTAGGTACTTTAATAAAATGCGTATTAGTGTTTTGGTAAACCAATTTAATTCGTCCAGAAAACGAGGATATGATTTCATTAGCGAGGATTTAACATAATGCGTTGAATTTTTGAATTCCTTCTAATGTTTCTAACAATAATACTATTCACATAATAATAGTTCTATTTAGTTAATAGTTTTATTATATTATCCTATTTTCGAGGACTGAAAGCAATATTTAAAACAACCAACTGTATTAAACCTTTTCGCGTCGTCTTCTAAAAAGATCATGATGGACTGGAACAACCCTCAAATATTGTGCTATTGTTATTCGCAAAAGGAATACCACACATAATTGGCGAGGAATTAATTTTGCTGGCAGTCAACTGCTTCTTCTCAGTAATAATTCGGTGCAAAAAAGAATAAATGAAATGGCAAAAGACTTTGAAATGTCATTCTGTAATTACTTAAAGATTTGCGAATTTTCGATTCAACTCGATTCATGAATCAATTCTACCAAATAACGAAAGAACCCATATTTAATACCATGTAAGGGTGTTTTCAATTTGCAATATTTTATCAATTGCGACCGATGGTACTCTAGCAATGACAAGGTGTCTTAAAGGTTTCCTGATCCATTTGAAATAAGCAGTACCAAACGCACTCGCTTTACATTGTGTTATTCGTCCTTAGTACCTGGTTGCCTAAAAATTTAAATGCCTCGATTACGTTATTACAGCAATAAATAAGATTAGAAGCAATTCATTGAATGACCTATTATCTAGTTATCTTTGGAGTGAAAATAATGAAAATCGTTTGCTGCTACACACAGAACTATGTTGGCGCTCTAAAGGTGTTTGCCTGAATCTTTTTTCTTAATCTGTTTGACATAGTACTGAGCATTCACAAAGACAGAGACAAAAAATTACGTAAAAATCTGATTTCATACCTTTCGCAAGTGCAGATACTAAAGAATCGTCAAAATTGGAAGACGAACTCGTAGAACTCAGAACTAACGAAAAACTCAAAGTAAAATACAAACGGCAATAGCGAGTTTTGGTATCAGACCTCTACTCTGGATTGTGGGCAATAGTGCAGAAGTTTTTAATCATATTTCGTTCGTCCTATATGGCTCCGCATGGATTCAATGCAGTAGCTAGTCGAAAAAGAGGAACATACTACATCAATGTACATGATGATCTGCGATTGATGTTAGCGAGATTGGAACTTAATGTTAATAAATTGTTGAAATGACACCAGCCTCAACCATCTTATCTTTTTATGTATTTATTACTAATTTTGTCATTTCTTTAATTCTCATTGATATTGTGTTTATTTTTTAAATATTTTTTCTTTTCTTCTGTTACACTCCTAACGTTTTCAGTTGGTATTCGATAACCGCGCATCAGACGATCGGATCATAGGCCACCACCAATCTCAGCGTGCAGGTATAATTAATAAGGACTTTATTTCGTAGATGCGTTGCGTTGCACTTGCCCAAAGTAAAGTAGAGAATGTTCTTCGCGATGGTCAACTTTCGGTCCTCAACCTTTTGTCGAGTACGTGGGTGAGAACTTTCTTTTCCTAGAGCCAACGAATTCCCTCAACTGTGACATATCTGATAGCTTTCTTATTCGTAGATCCGATCGCTACACACTTCGCTGGATTTACTATATGTCTCCAGGTCTGACACCAACTGATGAACAGATATATAGTAGCCTGGGGTTTTCGTGCCAGCATCTTCTCGTTTGTAAAAGTGGAATGGCGACATAGTCTATATCGGTTTCCGAGTGCATATGTGCATAAAAGCTATAGTATATCCTTGCCGCAGACCCAACCTGATTGATCTTGACAAAAAAAATGTGTTCCTTACAAAGCGAGCCGATTCCGATTTTATTCATTTTTTCATATTAAACCATCGTATGGAACAGTGTCGAAGGCGACGGACATGCCCACAAATGCAAAGTTTTACAGTCCTCCTGCGCATTCCCTATTTCCTCTGCAACTCAGAGCAGTTGAAAGTCTATTGATAGACCAACCCTGAATTCAAATTATCCGATTGGAATTGGACTTATCTCGCCAGTTCATCTCGGAGACAGCACAGAACTACGGCGCCTGCGACTTTTGGCTTAACAGTACTATGCTAGCCGTGGTATAATACAATTAATATCTGAGAACTGGAACACGTGTATTTATTCTAAGCCATTATCTGTTAATTAAACTCATTGTAAAAAAATCTACGGTCTATTATTAAACAATGAACAACATGAACAATGCTTTAAAGCGCTTTCAAAAAGCAGGACATGCTAAGATTCTTGTAGTAATCTATAGCGGTAACATAACAGCTTTCTTGCATTTGAATTTTCTAGTTATATTCACCGTATCGTAGAATAACCCCTCAAATCAGAAAGTAAAGTGGCGCCAATTATCGACTAGCGCGGCTATGTACTTCTCAATGTTCAAGTTCAACAGATCTTTTTATCACTCAATGTATTCTAGGTTATTGGCAGTTAATGGTACGGATTTAATAGTTACGATTGATAACATCAAACAAAAACATCCACTGGGTAGATACTTGCGTGTTACTTATAAAACCTCCTCCAAAATGAATAAAAAGTTAAGTTCATCTAAAGTTGTTCTGTAATATTTAAGCTTTCATTATTCCAGCAGATTTAACACCTCGTTACAGAATAAAATAACATATAATCTATGTACAGTAAACTATGTTTATGTATGAAATTTAATTCTAATTAAATTAAACAAAAACAGAAAAAAATGTAGATTTACAAACCTAACAGAATTTCAATCTGAAAGCTTATTAGATAATGTTTAATGAGTGGCGCATTACTTTATCAGGGTATTTACGGCGGAGAAGAGAACGATAGTGGAAGAATTTACTAACAAATTATATGTGCTACATATTCCATGTACTGACTACATTGGCATCATATTTGTTTTAAATTTTGGAGTATGAAAAGTAAGCAAGACGAAGTTAATGCACGTGATATGACATAATCAAGATAGCTCAATAACTCAGAGGCATCAATGCTGCAATTGATCATATTATACAAACATTGGATATCTCCTCTGCTATCTAGTAAATTTAAAGAATTCAAAGCATCCAAAGCATCCAAAGCATCCAAAGCATCCAAAGCATCCAAAGCATCCAAAGCATCCAAAGCATCTGAAGAACGTGAAGAACGTGAAGAACCTGAAGAACCTGAAGAATCTGAAGAATGTGTAGAATCTAAAGAATCTAAAAAATCGGAGAAATCCGAGGAGTCTGAGGAATCTGAAGAATCTGGGGAACCTCAGAAGTCTAAGGAGTCTAAGGAATCTAAGGAATCTAATGAATCTAAAGAATTTAGAGAAGCAAGATGCTAAATCGCTAACAGAAAAGTCAAAAATACTATCCCTTCCGATCTACAAGAGTTATTCGGTGGCCATAATTTAAAAAGGGACCAACTCTTGGTTTCCACATTTGTGCGTGTTTAATTTATTGACGCAAAAAAAGTTCATAGTTAGGAATTCTATAATTAGAAAACAAAAAGGATTGTTGCTCTTGTTAATTAATAAATTATTATCATTAATATCATTAATGAATAATGGAAAAAAAATGGGAAAATGGAAAAAATTGAAAAAATTGAAAAAGAAGTTTCGGAAGCAGAAGAACAGCAATTCAAGCAAAATAGGATGGGGTCGTATAATATTGATATTTTAGATCCTTTGTTAACTAGCTTTTCTAAAGATTGTTTGAAGATGCTTTTGTCTCCAGAACATCCATTACACTCTAAAGAATTGTCAGAGGAAGTGAACATGGTCCTGACGAATGAATATTGTAGCCGCCTATAATTTTTTTCTTGATTTGTTAAGTGTACCTTAACAAAATTTTATAGTTGCACAATCTTTTTATCATATCTTTAACATAACTTATTTACCTTACCAATTAACTCAAAAAGTATTGAAAACTTAAAGAAATATTTATAGTCAGATATTAGATGTTATTCCGTCTTTTGCGATAGCGAGGTGTTGAATTTTGCGAATTGATGATGGACAAAATTAACAAGGACGTGAATTTAACAGGATTACGGTATAGCAATTCAATAATAAAAATTACTTAAATGCAATTATCTCAAATTGTTGGATAGAAAGAAAATTGTAGAGTGGACGCCACGATTTTCGCTATACCAATCGAGATGACGAGACAACAAAATGGAACGGAATATAATAGTACTTACCGTATTTAATTAAATTGCATGTATGTAATGTAATTCTTTTATAAGCAATCTTACAAAACATAATTTTATTACTGAACATTAGTTTACATCTCATAATTGCTACACCACTATTCAACAATTTTAATTTCAATCCTAAGCTGTTTACTGTTTTCATTAAATTTAACATTTATTATTGTTGCGACAATGATAGCACAGAAATCGGCTGAGAAGTTTGTTTACAGTGAGCGTTTAAAGAAAACTATTTCGTGGAAAAATGAAAATTCTACGTGATGGCTTTCCGTTCCCGTTCCGTTCCGTAAAGGGGAGCTTTAACGATTTCAGTAAGAAGCACAACAACAATTGCTCAAATTGCTTAGTTCAGCCTTCGGTAATGGACCACCATCAGAAGCAATTGTTTATAACTGGTTTACAGAATTTCGTCGTGGTCGTTCCGTCAGTGATGAGTTTCTTAAATATCGACTAGAATCAGTTGTTGTATCTAAGCTAATTGAAGAGCATTACCGTAAGGTAGAAGTACCCTTAGACAATATATTCGAAGATTGCACTGTATTCGATCTTGCATGAAAGTTAAAAGTTAAAAAGTTAACTTTGAAAGTTAAAAAAATCAAGCCAATTGGTGTAAGAAAATATTCAAAAAAATTCAAGGAACTTTAAAATCCATATACAGTATCGTAATGGGGCCGAAATTTGGATATATCTGTACGAGCCGGAACAATCAATTATTTGGGTATTCCCAGATGAACACAATCCAAACAAAATCTGTTCATTCACGAACCATTCCCAAGAAAATTGTTGCTTGTTCCATTCGTTGTGGTTTAGCAACCATAGCTTTAGAGGATTGAAAAACAGTTAACATTGAATGATATACTACAATTTGTTTGTCAGAACTCACCGATAAAATCAGGAAAAACAACCGACAACGTCGCATGATCCTTTTTCAATGCCAGCTCTCACACAGCGTGACAAACGATTGGTTATTTGAAAGAGAAAAACATGGAATTAATATTTCATTGCCCGTGTTAACCCGATTTTGTCGTCTAGTGATCATTACCTTTTGTTTCCAAACATTAAACAGAAAATGCGTGGACAATGATTTTTATCACCTCAAGAAACCTTCAAAAACCATATTTTGGAGATACTACTTTCGGAATGGAAAGAATGTTTCTGAATTTTTCTGTAAATATTTAAAAGATATCTCCCGCATGTTGTATGAACGAAATATCATTTAGTAGGTGGGCTCCTTAACGCGCGATAAAAGAAAAGCAATCAATATTTATTTCAAACATTCCAAAATTTCCCCGTGACCAAAAACTCAAAAACAATATTTTATTACTGTTGAACTCGTTAAACAATATAGTAGCGAAAGAAAAAAATATGGTCTTGTTTTTCCTACGTTATTACTCTGCACGTATCTATGATGACAAGAAATCAATAACCTCGCCTTTTCTTTGTTAATAAAAAATATATAAACAGGAAACAATTCTTGAACCACTACTACAAAAGCGGGCGGCAAATGCATGGAAATTTTATTAAAAAATCTATAACTTAATATACTCTGTATTGTTTGCCAATTAGTGGATTAGGTACAAGCTGGGTATCGCATTTCATGGTTATACACACAGATAGTATTTCAGACAAATTGACTTGCCAGAGTGTTTATCTTTTCAAGACGGTTCAATTACGTGACGACAATTTCTTCGAAAATCAATTGGGCCTTTAAATCGCAAACGGGTTGTGTGATTTACATGGATTATTACGATAAAGTTATAAATTTATATTAGACTATTAGCTCAGGGCATTTTAACTTTTGAACGTAATATGCAGTGACATGAGTCAATCATGTCATTTTTTGTACCACATGAATCTTATAATAATTAATATATCCCCTTAAGAGAAAATCTAGTGAGGATAAATTCCGTGATCATAATGAATTACTTAAAAAGAGCATTTTTAGACGTCAAAGATATCAGTAAGAATAGTCAATACGCCCTTGCTTTTGGTCGAAAATGTAATGATTCGCGAACAACATTATGTAAAATTTCCGCATAACGCATTCTATTTAAATTGTTTTTATATATATAAGTAAAAAAGCAGAATTGGTAAACAACATATAAGTATCGCCACCCTCAGCACCACGCAAGTTTAATTTATTATATAGATATATAATAATTAGTTTCGAGGACACGAATGGTCCTCATCATCAACCGGTGACCGAATGAATTATTATATTATTATTAAAAAGGAACAATTGTTACACAAAACGTAGAGTACGTTAAATGCTCAAGAATCTTAAACATTTCGTTTTCGCAACACGTGCGGGACTTCTAAAGCCCAAAAATGAAAATTTCTAAGGTTAAGCATCCCGTTTCTGCAAAATTTGGCTTCATCACTCACAACTGTATTATCCAAAAATGAATAATCTTTTGTGTTCCAACTATTCACATGTGCAGTTTTCCAAAGCGCTACCAGCGTCGCCATCTTGTTGTTAAGGAGTCAAAGAACTGCTCGAGGGATGGTTCCCAGACCATCGCTCGAGCGGATGCGGGTGCGGTTCCCCAGAACCGCACCCGGTTTATGCCGCTGCTTCCTGAACGACAGGCATGCGTTTCTTTGGCACTAGAATGCGCTAAGAAATGTGGAGTTTGTCGTTTTGAAAACTGTGGTATTAACTGTGAAGCAACAGCGATAGAAGATAGAGACAAAAAAATATTCTCGAAACCCCGCTGATGACGCCGAGGAGGCTGAAGCATATCCGTGTATTTGACTACTTTTTCTCTCCTTCTGTAGCGTTTGCCGTGAATTATTCCATTAATAGCATGAGGAAGCTAAACTAACTCAGCATTATATATATTTGGCCATCGTCGACAAGTAACCAACAAGATAACCTTCCTTTCTTGTCCGAATTCGACAATAAACAATTTTTGTCTAAAACTTTTGTTCCATCTTACTTACTATCAATGAGTTCATTATCAATACGTAGATATAGTGCAAAATTTCCAAGTTTCAAAAATTAATTTCTCCTACTTAGTGCAAATATTAGCGAAGAATGATATTGCTCAGAACACAACATGTACATAAAATGCTCTTCCAGAAGCAACTTTTTCGTTTTCAGTTACTTCATCAGTATGTCTGTAGAAGAAAATGAACTATATACGGATCCTCTTCTAGTTAAATATAAAAAATAAAATAAAGCCCCCTAGTTAAATAGGAAAAATGCGAAAATATTATGCATGTCGTCACAAATGATGGCGAATATGACGATGTAGAAGAGTATTAAGTGTCTATCTAAAGTATTCCAAAAAAAAAATGAATTTTGAAGAAAACATGTAATGCATTTAATTGCCTATTTGCTGTAAAAAGGAAATATTTGCAGGTTTTATATTTTAATTCTTTAATAACTTTTAACTTAATTTTAGCTTAAAATAATTGACTGTATTAATTTACTATAGTTTTTCAAAAGTGTTTGACTTTTCAAATATAAGTTAACGTACGGAATTTCTTCGGTAATTTCTTCGGTACTAAAAAAAGTTATTTGAGGTTCGATAGACAGAGAATGTTACAAAATATATTGAGTATAACTAACAGAGATTAAGTTGAACACTAACTACGACTATAACTATGACTGACAAAGATTAGGTCGAACTAACGCTAACAATGTTGCGTTAATACTGATTCCAACATAATTTTTGTTCCCTTTTATATGAATAAACAATGCTTACTTTAGATATTATTATCTTTTGCAAAACGTTCCTATTGTTTGCCGAAATAATGCAAGACGTATATCATTAATGCAAAATAAATGCAAGGCGTATATTGTTAGCAGTTATTACTAGAGAGGATAAAGGCGGATGAAAAAATCACTTTTTCGCAAAGACTAGACAGACTCGTGTCTTGTCGACTTTCGGAGACACCAGTAGGCAACATGAATCGATTCTCATGAGTCGAATGGACAAGACTTTATCTAGTCGCTGCAAGCAGGAATAATTCCACCTGCCTTTAACATCTCTACTTACTATTTATTACTAGAGAGGACAAAGGCGGATCATATGATTATTTTTTGTAGAGACTAGACAGACTCGTATTTTGTCGTCTCTCGGGGACACCAATAGGCAACACGAATGCATTCTCATGAGCCGAATAATCAAGACTTTATCTAGTCGCTGTAAACAGGAATAATTCCACCTGCCTTTGTCATATCTAATTATTACTTATTACTAGAGAGGACAAACGCGAATGAAATTATTACTTTTTTGAAGGGACACCAGGAGGCAACACGAATCCATTCTTATGAGGCGAACAGACACGAGTCTATTTAGTCGTTGCAAACAGGAATAATTCCACCTGCCTTTGTCATCTCTACTTATTACTTACCAGCGGATTATATTGTATCTCTTGGAAAATTGACAAAAACACGGATACCTTTTTTTTTCGTATCGCAATAAAAGTAATAAATGGAGCACAACGAGTCGATTGCCTAGCAATAGCGTCACTGCACTGGGTTAACAGAAATAAACCTGTTCGTTATTTATAACAAAAGAAAAAACAAAAGAAGATATATGAAAACATAGACGTAGGGTACGTTTCTACAGCGGTCTCTTTGAGACCCGTCGTTGCCAAGCATATATTTATTTATACGTCGAAAAACGTAGTTCTACATCTAATTATGTAATATTCGCGTACATAATTTGAATTTGTACAACGGATCTTCTGCAACACTATTGTTAAAAAGATGGCGTAATCTAGAAAAATCTACATTTTTACGTAATATAGTATTAAATTTTTCTCTGGGTGTAACAATCACAATTCCGGTACTTACACATAGAAGGTCGGGAAATGCCGACCTGTAATTAATCAGCTCTATATACTGTCTTATTCGGATATAGTACGAAAAAAAAATTAGGTGAAAGAAACGCATGAGTAATGCCTAAATACAAAATATTATGGTTCTATGTGCACGTAGTAACGAGAAAATGATTTTTCTTTATTCGAGTCCGACTCTGTCTTAGTTAACATATGGGAATCACCGGCAGTCGCTGAAGCAGCGTTCGGATATCCATTTAGTATGCACATAGCATTCACCGTCATTACACGCAATTGCAATGGCATCCTATACGAATATTGAATACACCGATATGATTTTGATTTATGGCGAAACAGGACAAAATAGTCTTGCGGCAGAAAATTTGTACGCGGAACGGTTTCCCAATCGGCGGCATCCATCATCCGAGACAATTGTGAGAACCGTGTATCGACTTCGAGAAACAGGAACAGTAATTCCACGTTTCGAAGGTCGTGGCCGTCATATATCACATAGAGTTCAGCAAGCAGAAGAGCATGTTTTAAACATCGAAGTTCGTCAACCACGTCTTGCGTCAGTAATTCTCTTTACCGACGAATTCACGTTTACAAGAGATGGTATTTTGAATTACCATAATATTCACCACTGGGCAGACGAAAACCCACACGAGATACACCAAGGCGCCTCGCAAGTTAGGATATCTGTCAATGTTTGGGCGGGTTTAGTAGGCGATTACCTACTTGGACCACATGTGCTCCCACAACGATTAAATACAGAATCCTATTTACAGTTCCTCCGAGATGAATTACCCGAGTATTTGGATGAGATACCACTAGCGATACGGCAACAATTGTGGTTTATGGATGACGGAGCACCCGCGCATAGTAGTCGAGTAATTCAAGCATTTTTGAACCAAAGATTTCCACAATGGATTGGACGTGGAAGTCGTACTCCATGGCCACCTCGTAGTCCCGATCTAAATCCATTAGACTTTTTTCTGTGGGGATACATGAAAAGCTTGGTATATGATCGTCGCCCTGATATTGAAAATGTCGAAGATCTGCGAAATCGCATTTATGTTGCAGCTCAACGCATTCGCGAAGACATGGTAAATTTTACTCGTGTGCATAATAACTTTCGTCGCCTAATTGATGCCTGTATTAGAGCTCACGGTGGACATTTCGAACATTTTTTACATTAATAAATTATTTTGTCCTGTTTCGCCTAGATCGGTCCTTGTTAGGACCACCACAAATTTCATAAAAAGAAGAAGAATGTATAACTACAAATAACTCAAAACCCGACATTTCGGATGCATTAACTTTAAACATTAAGAACGCAAATCATATGGTTATCGGCATATTCAATGTAAACACATAAACACTTCGACATCAGCTGTACGACAGACTAATGCATTTCAATAGACTATTCACTATTCATAGCATCTACAATGCTTTATCGATTTTTATTTGCATCTGGATCATCTGCATCATCTGCATCATCATCTGCATCAACTTTGATTCATCAGCGGTATTTGTATAATATAGGAGAAACAAAGATATGGACCGGTTTTACCTGCATTTTGGGCCCTAAAATTTGAACAAAATGTATATGTTACAAATAAATTTCTTTTTAAATTTTCAGTAACACATTGATAGGTAGTCTTCAGATTTCGGTAGCTTACGTGCTATTTACAGGTAACCCTGTATATATAAGCTATAATGTCGATGATTATAATGATTCATTATGTTTATTTTTTACACTAAAAAAATGTTTGTCAAATGTAAACCTTATAGAGTTCGGAATAATTGCTACAATGGTTAACCTTACGATTATTTATTATTAGAGATGACGAAGGCATGTGGAATTATTCCTCTTTTGCAGCGACTAGATAGACTCGTGTCTATTCGGTTAATGAGAATGGATTCGTGTTGCCTATTGGTGTCTTCGAGAGTCGACAGAACACAAGTCTGTCTAGTCTCTGCAAAAAAGTAATCATTTCATCCACCTTTGTCTTCTCTATTTATTATGTGCTGTCACATGAAAATAAACAAATTCCTAAGATAATACAAAATAGAAGTACCTCACAATTTACGTCATTAATAAAAACAATCTACATTTTGAATAGATGCGCCCATTACACATGTCCGCATATTTTTAGCACCTAATTAAAACGTTACAATGGAAAAACTCAAATAAGCGGATCCCGTGAAAACTACAATGTTTACTCCATCCATTCAATCTGACAGTAACTATAACAAAGAATTTATAACGTATATCCTTAGCCCTTATCCCTAAAGCGAAGACAATTACGTGTTAGCATGTTTATGTTGTAATGTTCCCTGTCCTTTCTCTCCCTACATTCTTTTTTAAGCTCTTTCTTCCACAGTTCATATATGTATAACGGGTGGATAAAATATTTTTTTATTCAGTAGATCTCTGAATTCACGTAAATCTTTCGTGCAGGCCTTTTCTGATCGAAATAGTTTTCAATTTTGTCAATTTATTCATCGATGGAGTCCCAGTTACTCATAATAAAGTTAAATATCTGTGCCTAATTATTGGTCACAACTTGAAGATTAATAGACAAGTTTAAATGTATTAGGAGCGCATAAATTTCTTTAAAATTAATTTAGTTCTAGCGTCACTATTTAACTTATAAAATAAAAACGGAGCTCTGCGAGAAACACTTCTGATTTTTTTAGGCAGGCGTTAGGGATGTTTTTTCTGTAGATTCAGATTATGGATGCGCAAGTTCTTATTCAGCAATCAGCAGTGATTCACGTGTTTATGTTCTCTTATATAGAACTTAATTATTATCATATGAATTATATACTTCTCGCATTTTTCCTCCTGTTTGTATGGATGACAGAATTTAGTTTTCAGTTAGATATAAGTATCTTTTATTTATCTCTTTTTTCTGATATATAAAGGTTGGATGAAAGATCAAAACCAGCTTTGTTGCCATTTGAATCCAACCTTTTCATTTTCACACTGTGGTTTCACACAGTGTACTAGTGAAACACTGAGTATTACACTGAGGATACTATATTGTTAGAACTATAAGAATCTATATGTTTGTTTTAAAATTCGTTTGTTCTGTATTTCTTGATGTATTGGAAAATGATTATTATTATGTATCCATGGTATATTGAAGCCATCGGGTCAGTATAAAGCAAATGAGTGGACAACAAACAGTACCTATACCTCAATATTTCTTTTATCTAGAAATCCAAATTTGTTCGATGTCGTTAGAGGTTTGTAACAGAGAACATTTCAAGTAGCGTTGGACATAAACAGCTGTCCCTCCACCAATATCGACACTGTCATTACATCCGCCCATGTCAATAACATCGCCGTTTATAGTTAAATTTCGGAAATGCACAAGATGCACAATATACTATTTCTCTTAACAAAAAATCGTAAACAATTAAGTCTATTGACTAATGACCCGACACCTTAATAAATTTAGAACACATGAGGATAACCTACTAAATATTAAATAAATAAATATTAGTAAAAATAATAGATCTAATAATCGAGAAATAAATAAGAAAAATCATTCAACACTGCAAAGCTACAGACATCGTTATAATTCTACAAATATAACAAATATTATCGATAACGGGAAAATATCTACAACAACGTATAAGAACTAAACCAAGAGAAAATATTGATTATTCAAAAATTTTCGTAAAATATAAATACGAAAAATTCAATGGAAGATACAGCCAGGTTTACGCGTTCAGTTTCCGCATTCTACTTATTTTACTACGGTAATCATAAATACTTGAAATTTTAGTAATTTCTCCGAAAATTTTGACAAAAATGATTTCATTATTAATAGAAACAGGTTATTACGACCAAAAAATTGCACTATTCATTTCACCAAACCCTCCCTTTTTGCACCATTTCCCAAAATGGTGCAAAATTGCTCTCTGACGTCAAATCCTGTTTTGCGATGACTTTAGTATTTTTCAGTTCAGCCTTCGAAGAAAATATTTTGTTTTTAATCGATCGGCTGCAAAATGTAATAATAATAAACGGATATTGATTCCCTTTATCTAACTTCTTCATCCGAAGAATTACTATACTCTGTGCTCTTATTATTAGTGCTACATAAGAGGTACTTCAAACAAACGCAAGCTATTTTATCTAGACTATTGTTCTTTATCTAGACTACATTGATCTTGATATTTTGTTTCTTTACATTTTTCGGTAATAGAGACAGCTAGTTTTCCAGGAAGGCTTATCAACACATTTTCGGTAATTTTTGTAGGAATTCCATCTTTGTTATTAGCATTTTATCGAGTGTTGCGCTCAGAATTACTGCCGGCCATTCTAACAGATAATTATTATGATACAGGTAAAGGAAAGAATAGAGCGACGAAAAGACGCCTAGCTTTGATAGGTGCACATTATAAAATTTATCGCCTCTTATTTTTACAGTTCGAGAAATACATAAAAAAAGACGAAATGGATTAGTTTTCGAAGCGATGTTTCGCTCCTTCAAAGCGAATTTCTTACAAAAAAGTAAGATTCCTCTTGCATACCTGTAGATACCCTACATCCCTACCAAGTTCTATCGGATTATAAATTTAATATTTGGACTGTTTTCCTTGTAAGTACCTTTATAAAATTCACTATTAAGAAAACCATAACTATGTAAAACTAACTTACTTATTCATAGATGAGGTGGACTATGTCCGATATAGTCATTGATAATTTCCCCATGAATGTATTCGGAAATTGCTTTGTAATTGCACCACCGTGCAACTGATGTCACCTGAATGTATTACTACAGCCAATTGAAATTCAGCTACAATTTCCTATTTTATTTGCAGGAGCCTAACGGTGGAACAGAGGTACAGGAAACAACTGCGTCCGGCCATCATGGAGTCAAACTTGGCTGGATTCAAGGCGTTCTTATACCATGTCTCCTCAATATATGGGGTGTCATGTTATTTCTACGACTTTCCTGGGTAGTAGCACAATCCGGCATAGGTAAACATTTCCTTTATTTTACCCGTAACTTTAAATTTAAGTGGATGTTTCATTGATAATACCGGCCAACAGTCATCTTATTGTTTCCGTTATTAGAGCATTGTTGATTCTATATTTGCCAATAATTTTATCATATTGTTTCTAAAGTGATTTTTTTGAAAGAACATGCAGAAAAAAAATAAATTAAATCAATTAATTTATTGGCAGACAGACAAAAAATACCTCAAATTATAATAATGTATAATTATACAGAACAAGATGAATATAAAATGAAAAAATATGTTTCTAGTATAAACATATCATTACAAACGCTAGGTGATTTGCCATTGCTTCATTTTCTGTTGTTTTAAATAAGTTCCAACAATTTGCTATTATGTGTGTATCCCACCTTCCTTGATATCGTTGCTCCATTGACTTTACGTTTTGAAGGAATCGCTTTCCTTCTATACTAAATTCACCGAAGCTTTCCAAAAACTTTACTTAACTTAACTATTAGCACTCATTCCTTTAAAATTAAAGCATATTTCGTACGAATTCCACATAATGTTCTGCAATATTGTTACACAAGAATTTCTTAAGCATAGTAACAAAAGGACACTAAAGTTTAAGCATTTTCCTTTCCTATTGTCCATTGCCGTAAAGATTCTATACATGCTTCAGATATTTTATGGAGAACCCGAAACTTATCCTGTTTTCCAATTGCAAACTCATAATGAGAAAAATACAAAATGGGTGATATTTCGCTTTTGTTTTTCCTTAGTATATTCACCACAAATGCAGCAGAATCCGTCTGGATGGTTAAGATGAACTCATATTCATACATACATATCCCTTTTTCTACAGTATCCTCGAAGCAACTAAACAAATAAACACCATCAATGATACATGTCCAAGATAGTTCTACCTTCGGCCTCGACAACTAACACTTACTCTATGCTAATGAGTGAGCACACCTTACGATCCTACGCCATTTTGACCGTACCAGCGCAATACATATTGGTAAACTGCGCGTGAAAACATTCTGACATGTCGGAAAATCCCGACAAACTCTCGTTTGTCGTGATATTAATAATTACAATTGTCGGAAACGATAAAACTCAAAACTTAGTTCTTGTACATTATTTCGAAAACTATTATTATATGGCGTTATTTTTATTTTGAAAGAGCTACAATGTTTGATATATCAGTATCATCTTTTAATTCTCCCGGCAACAAAATTGAGAGGATTCCAAGGAGATATCGTGCTTTGAAGAATAATAAATTATTTTGAGATGGACGGATGCGGAATAATAAAAAAATTAAAACAAAATTTCGTTTTTCCAGGGTAATGTTGTGTGTATTATATTACCTGAATCATCAATCAAACAGTTTGAGTAACACAAACGCGCATTTTACGATAGGAGCTGCATTTGATAATTATTCCAACCAAACATTTTCCAATGATAATAGGCTGTGTACTTTTCCCTTGAAAATTCTAAATTGGTATATGCGTCATTAATGTGGTAGCTATGCGACGAAGTTGAACCTAATTCGGAACAGTAAATTGCAGAAAATCTAACTTTAGTTAAATAAAAGAAATATTAATAACTGTAAGATACTTGATAATAGGTACGTTTCAGCAATTGGTGGATGACACTATTGCTGCGTATAAATCAAGAGTAACAATTACATATTTTGTATAAAAAAAAAACAGTAGGTGAAGAGCTGCAATTAAAAGAATACCTCCTTGCGCCATATGCTAGGTTATCATCAATATAGTTTTTTAATCAATTAAACATTTTATCTTATTATTTCTTCTTTTACAAAAAATTATTATTTTAGCTTTGGTTCGGGTAACTATTTGACCTTTACGTTAAACATACTCACTGGCTTGTTGATGCTTCTTAAAAAATTTTGAGGATTTGCGAATATATTTGCACTTTTAATAAAACTTCTACAAAAATGTGTATCACGATTTTCCTGTACTTTACCGTTACGCCTTCGTTTAATTAAATACAGTAACGCCGACACTTCATTTTATTTCTTCCATCTTAGACAATTTATGTTAAGCGACTTATTCTTAATCAATTCATTTTGGATCAATTTATACTGGATTGAAAGAAAATTTGTATCATTTTCAGAACATATCATCCAATAAAACATTTGAACTTTTACCTTCACCATTTATCCATTTTTCATAAGGATTTTTGAATCTATTTCCAACAGAACCGCTGTTTACATTTTCAAAATTCTTGCTATGGTTGCATGAATAACTGGCCATGTCAAGATGTCTCTCGTTAAGAATACTTCTCTCACAAAGTAAAATAATTTCAAAATTGCACAAAATTATGCACAAACAACACGCAAATCAGTACAAATAAAAAGCCTGCTGTATTGTTTTTAAAAAATACCTTCCAAACGTAATAAGCAAAGTAACTGGCTATTATTCTCACAAAAATTACATCCTTTAACAAAGAAAGATTTTATATTTGGAATGTCACCTATCCTAAAGCATAATTTCCAGTTTAAATTTCCATTTATGGCCTTTACTTACTGAGGCGATTAACAAGTTATACCATTTTCCACGTAACTTTCAATAACTTGATAACAACTCAAAACCCATAAGGAATACTATTAACTCCAGATGTTGAAATGTGGAATGCCCAAAGGAGATCTAGATTTTTTTTATGTTATGTTATGTTACGAGGTAAGAGTCTCATATTCAATTTTAGCTGTTGACAGTGAACAACTTTTCTTAATAACATTTTCCTCTATTTTAACGAGTAACGAGTACTTTATCCTTCAGCCTCTTTCAATCTTAAACGATCACTTATGTACGGTAAAGGATAAATCAAGCCAATTTAGTTTTAAGATACGCTTTGTTTTCTATATTATCACAATTTTATAAACGTCTGTAACAAAACAAAAAAAAACCTATATGAAATATTTTGACACACATATCCTCTTCTTGTTACATAGTAAAATAATTCCTTAACAATTACTGTAATAATGATATTTTGCAATATCTGAATTTCAATCAAATTAATAAAGTGTAATATTTCCATAATGTATCAATGTTATGTAGTAGTTTTTGAAGAACTAAAGATGTAACATTTTTATGAAAGAAAAATAGAGAAAAGAACTTTGCATTGCCAAAGAACATATATATATATTATCGAAATGGTAATTTTATTTTTAATGCCTAATCATTGTAATTCATACAGTCGCTATCACCAGGAAATATTAATCATCTTCATTCCAATACGGCTAAAACCATTCATCAATTGCACGATAAATACGTTTCCAAAATTATAAAGCTAGCAAGTTTAAAAACAACATATGTTTCTGCAATAAAAATGCTGTAAGTACCGTCACCGAAGAATCGCTCGCATCTCCTTCACCAACAGGTAGTAGATCTATTCAAAACAAGTAAATACTGGGTATTTCTGAAAGAAACCAACTCAAACCGACTAGCAAGTGTAAGTTGCAAGCGAAACACCGGTCAATGTTGCATAACTGCTCGAAATAACATTTCTCAATGCTAATTAGCCATAAACCTGTTTGTTTATAGTGTCAATTTACTGGCTTGTTTTAAATTGTTATTTTACTTTGTTTTGAAATTTACCATCTAATCTAACCAAACTTGCGAAAATTATTAATTTACTAAAAATAACAATTTTTGTAGAAGGGCATTTACTAAAAATTATACAAATTTGTAAATTTTAGACTCAAAGAACAATATCTGTCTTTAAATTATAGTCAAATATTAAGGCTTTTAAAATCTTTCTCTCAAAAAATGTTATATTTTGGCAAAATATCAAAAGGTGAGTAATAATAATTTATTTCGTATGCGAATTGCTTTTCAAATCATTTTTAATTGTTTTATTTTCACATTAGCGGAGGTATTAGTAACTGCCGTTACATAAATATATATTCATATATATGTATAGCGAATATGAATAACAAGAAAATTATGATTAAATACAAACTACAATACTTCAGATCGCTTTTACTTGTTCTCCTCTTCAATCGTCATCATTATGAATGTTGCAAAAATATGTTTATTTGAATTTTTTCAAAGCTAAACAAGAGCTGTACTGATTTCTAAGGTGTGAACGGACTATAGATATTTGCACAAATATCAGAGCAATACATAAGTTTAGACAGAAACCATATTTGATGGAATTCACAAATTCCCATGATAAGAACTAAATAATGAAGAACAAACAAACTGCATAAACTAACGAAAAATATACACATTAATAACGATTTACTAAAGAAGGTCGAAGAATGCTAATAGCAAACGAGATTAAAAGTACAGGAAGCAAGAAAACTGCGAAAACACGCAAAACCTGGGAACCGTATGATACAGATAAGAAACGAAACTTTAACATATACTTACAGATGTAAAATAGTCAAGAAACTAGAAAATCTTTCTTGACTGTACATAATATTGAAGACCGAGCAATTAACAATGTAAAGGATGTATTAGACAAAAGTGTAATAAAATTTTCCTAGAAAATTGATATGTAGAATACAGAAACATGATAGCAAAAACTCAATTTGTAGAAGAAATGGAAAAAATCAATGCAGATATATTGGGTATTATTGAAATGACAAAGAAAGGAAAAGGAGAAATAGTACCACCTGGAGGACTTGTATTTATATAAAGAATAATTTAGAGCCAAGAAAGGAGTTAGATTTTTCATCAAGAAAGAAAATGTTACATCCATATGGAGTATTGGAAGAATTTTAAAGATAAAACTTAAATAGGTGAAATCGGTGAAACTGTGAAAACATATTTTATAAAAATATAATTACTCAACAAGGATGAGAAAACTGTAAAAAAAAATTTTGGGACCAATTAAATGAAACAACAGAAGAATGCGAAACGAGATTAATAATATTAGAAGATCTAAATTTAAGAGTGGAAAGAAAGATGAAGAGGAAGGATGAAGAAACAGGAGATACAACAGATATCCTTGGGGAAACTACAAGAAACAACAATGGTCGAAGATTGAAAAACAACAAATATCTTCTTCGAGCACAAAGAGACAACTACGTTATATAAAAAAGAGTAGAAGGGAAAATATAACGTAGGCTTCCCAGAATCAATTAAAATCAAACATGTTCCGAGTTTGAATCGAGTCATGGTAGTTAATCGAAAACCCGACGTTTCGATTACAATCCTATGGGAGCTTTTTCCGGAAAAGAAAAGATGGTAGGCCACAGTTAACACGGCAACGCAACTAACTAACCCGGACACAATTGATAACGGTAACTCAGCATGTGAGCCACGTCAGAGGCGAAAACCCTTCTCATTTAGTTTTACCTCTACCATGGTTTATATGGTGAGTTACTGTGCTAGCTGTGATCTACAACCTTTCCTTCTCTTAAAAAAACTCCGTATGAGAAGATATGTGGGAAACGATCAAAGATATGATCCAAATCCACCTGTGGATGTATTAAAATAAATTAAACTGAGAAACAAGGTTTCTTAGTTTCATTTGTCCACATAATCTTTATTAATACATTGTTGCCTCAGAATCTCTAAACATTCAAGGTTGTACTATAAATATAGTTGCATTTTGAAGTAACATCTACTTTTTAAATACTTCTCTAAGGTCCGCGGTATATGATTTTATAACTTTTAACGTGTTGGTGTAATGTTCTTGATTACAAATTTTATATATACAATGTTTTTAATGCTTTTCAAAGTAAAGCAATCTAATATTTTAAGTACTACAATCTTAATGTTAATTTCAACAATTTAACAAGTACACTCTTACTTAAAATAAAAATAAAGCTATTACATAGATAACTAATTAAGGCACAATTTTCATTAGCTGATAGTTTTGTTTGGTTGTAGCTTTGCCTAATGTTGAATTTGCGAAACGGGTAGCAGTATTTTTGATTAATGACTTGTGAGATATTTGAACCAGTTTTTTCTTTCCGTTTGGTTAAATCCAGCTCACATGATGTCAACATAGGTTATTTAAATTTTAATTAGCGAGACTTGAGAAAGACGGAACTGTGCTGTAATGTATCTAGTGCTCGGGGCAGGGTTGTTCGACACTGCATTAACTACATTTTCTTCCCTATGTACGTTATTTTCTCTAACGTGATAAGTGAACCACTTTCTCTGAAAGATACGACCGAAAACTTTGTGAAAATGTTAGCGTCTATCAGAAAATCTACGGCGATTCCTGAAGACCGTTACCATTGCAGCACCCATGCACATAAATAATATCTGCATATTTAAGCTCATATCTAAGCATATCTATCTCATATATAAGCAGCATATCTAAGTTCATTCCTTTTGAAAGCCGCCCATTGATTTCTTTTCGAAATTATGTTGTTCAGCTTTTAAATATAAACTACTACATTACCTAATCTAAACTAAAAACTGCATCAAACTCATTCATTTTCAGAACTGTTAATTCCATATTTCTCAAATTATGTCGTTCAACTTTTAAACATAAAATTTAAATCTGTTGTAGCTCTGTAAATAAAAGTCATTTCCAAAATGGATTTTGGGTGAATGTTTGGAGTAGCATTATTAATTACCTTTTACATCAGCCAAATTATAATAGAAGACTCTTTCATCAGAGTTTAATAATTACGTTTCGTGGAAAATTTCCTTTAAAATTGACGTTCTCCTTGACGTAAAATTTGTGGATGCAACATGATAGCGCATCTTTTCACTTTGGTAGACAAGTAGTAACAGATTTTCTTAATCAAAACTATACATACCGCTAACCTAACTCCCCTCGATTATATTATTTGGCGATGGTTGAAAATCTTGTTAATGCCGTAGATTCTGAAAACAGAGAACAACTTATTGCTAGGATTCTCGATATTGCTGTAAATATTCGTACTGATCCTGAAACTATTGACGTTTGCAATATACAAGTTGTTTCATTTAAAAAGCCAAACGTTCATGGTTGGTTGGGTGCCCGAAACTAAACATCCTGTGTCCTTGTGTAGGATTTATTCTCTAAATTACTCCTCCACATACCATACTACCCCACTCTTTTTACTATCGATAATGTTTATTTGTGGATGACAAATAATTTATGCTATGCTCCAGGGCGTTTCTGAATAATCGTATCTCGTTTGGATAAAGGGTTCAAAGGGAACTACCGTCCAAAAACACGACAGCTTTTCATCATAGACTTATTTAAAACATATCACGTGTTTCATGCAAACGGATAAAACGTAACGAAATGTTTTAATAAACAACAAATTACTTTTTATTATACAACAAACATTTAATACATATATACAGTTCCAAAGACTATATTGCTTTGGTTATAGACTCTTTTGAATAATCTCCGTTCTTTATCGTTTATTTCAAAGGAAATTAAATAGTAAAGACTATTTAATTATTTATTTTTTCCTTCTAAAATATAAATACAAACACGAATACTGAAATGATTTTGTCTACTGAATTTCTAAGAAACGCTCATTATTATCAGATGCATGTAATCCAATTTAAATTAATAATTAATGACTAATGATACATCACATTCTAGTGAAATCATGTCATTTCTACGCATTTAAAACGTATGTCCAATGTTTGTGATCATAGAAGTGCCTGAAGCATATTACAAATTGTATTTTAATCCAAATAAATATATGAATAAAAAATGCGAGGCCATACTCATTTATGTCATGCAATAATTCCTACTTATTTTTTTTGTATTTGCAGGAGAGACACTTCTAATAATTGGATTATCAGCAATCGTCTGCGTTATAACAACGTTGTCCCTGTCGGCTATAAGCACAAATGGTGAAGTTAAGGGAGGTGAGTTGCATATCTACAGATAGACAGCTAGCAGGTGATCCGAGCAAGCGTTTTTCTAATTTACATTTTTTTAGTTTAAGATAAATCTTTACTTGTAGAAATATAGACACGACAAAAAAATTCAGATAATACAGACTAACATTTTTAAAGATGCGTACACTTATCTGCCATTCAGAAGTAAGCAAAAAGGGAAGGCATGGTTTTTTAGAAAAAAGGCAAAAATAAGTGTCCTTATCCCTATTTATCTTTACTTTTCTAAAATTTCTTAAGGAAATAACTTTTCGCGGTCTATTTTCACTATTTCATTATAGAGGCCGTACCATGTTTTTTCGATAGTTTCCGCCTGTGTGATGTTTTATCACTAGAGAGGATAAAGGCGGATGGAATTATTTTTTTTTTTGTAGAGACTAGACAGAGTCGTGTTTTGTCGACTCTCGGGAACACCATTAGGCAACACTATCTAGTCGCTGCAAAAAAGGAATAGTTCTACCTGCCTTTGTCATCTCTATTTATCACAAAAAAAAATTATTCTAAAACGTGAGGGTTAACAATTGCGTAGCTCTCTTTTTCGTTAGGTTCTTCTACGAGTAGGATGTGTCCCGATGTTCATTCTGGTGTGGAATTGAAATTTTGCTACGCCTTTCACTTAATATTGTTGTAGTAGAAAGCTATTGAAGAAGCTGGCAATATGTACAACGAAACTTAAACTATATTAATAAAAAAAAAAAAAACAGAAAATCCTGAAAAAAAATACTTCTGTAAAAATTGGAATTATATTATATTCAGAATTTTAATAAACAGAATATAGGTAAATAATATGGATACTAATATAAAGGAAATACGTTAATAACCTATGTATTTCGGTGGACCAATTCCACCGAAGTGTGAAAGTTAAATAGCCTGTATATATGCAACCAATATTACTGGTCGTATGCCGTGAATGCGCAAAAGCGGTAATCTTTTAAATTCACTAGTATACATGATGAATGGACGTACTGGCGTAAAGTCCACTTGTCCTCCGTAAGAAGAAAACATTTTAATTTTGCATACAATGTGTCCACGGAAGGAGGTTACGATAGGTATCGACACATCAAGATTTTGAATTGGAATAACTCTTGTTTTTTTTTAAGTTATTTTTTGCTTTGATAAAATTCATTATTTGCCAATTTCATTTCAAGTAAAGTACTTTTCGCGTTTACAGTACGCCAATGTGCTGCTAAAAAAAGTGAGCCAAATGACTTAGCGGGATAATGGATTCTACCAAATCTACCCATCCACTTTTCAGGAAAATCATGGTCTGACTATTATTTGATCAACACAGAACAGGTTGTTACGCAAGTTTCAAATTTTTTTTTTTGATTATAAAACAAATGTTCACAATATGCGAAAATACGCGTGCCGATTTAAATTTTCGTCTACAAAATCCCATCAAACAAAATTTAGCACCATACATTACCTTTTCTAGAACGTTGACTTGTTTTATCAATTACATAATTGATTACCCCATGTCCAACGACCATTTGGGATAGGTATGTAGTTAAACAATTTCCTGGATAAAGAAAAAAAAGAAACAGGTTTTCGTGCCGGAACTAATACTAAACTTTGTCAAAGTTAGAACATTATTACAAAAATCAATTTGGTCTTACTGATTACTTAGAACTCAACAGGAACAGATCGGTGGAGTGGAACAGGTGCATTGGAAGGTGAAGTGGCTTAGGGTGATGTTTAGGGATGAATCTTGATTTGGTATAAAGAAATTTTTATCGACTAAAAACATCGACCACCTACTGGAACGAAGAGCCGCATTATTTACAAAAATAAAATTCAATTGTGTTAGTGTTTTGTTTTTTTTTTTTTTCATCGAATAATTAATTGTAACAGGTCAAAAAATTCGCAATTCTTCTTGTTGCAATTTCCATGTTATATAGAGCGATACTTTCTATACGTAACTTTTCTTCACGTTAGTGTAAAATATTGGATTATCGGTGCAAAAAATAAATTTGAAATCTTCTGTTTTCTAAGTAATTTGCCCCTACCCATAAACAAACTTCTAAACGTCTCTTTTCATATACTCGTCGACTATAGTTTGACATCTTTAAAAACCTTTTTATATCCACTTGTGTGGATATAAATCATCACACTTTCTTAAAAAGACTTTAGGAATAATCTGATGGTTAATAATGTAGATAAGTCATTTTCACCATACGTTTATTTCGTTTCTTTCACATCTTCTACTGAACCAGCTTCAATGAATTTATTATTTTTCGCAATGCCTCCTTCGAGGCAACTGTATTAAAAAATTTCTGATGGAAGAGATCAATTGCAGATTGATCGGATACATATTCAATTTCTCTTTTTTCAAAAATGTAACCGTTGACGTTTACTAAAGTAACTACTTTTATTTTTTATTCAACGCTGCTGGTAATCGAATAAAATAGCAAGATATACAGGACGCAAGTAATGAATGGATGAAAATTAATAAGATTTCTTTCTTGATGATAATATGATAAACTATGATAAACTCCACCGTGTTTATCATAGTTCATAACTCCATAACTTTTCGTTTTAAGCAACATTTCTTAATCACAGATTAATACAATGTGAATGAAAAGAGTACTTTACTTGAAGCAAAAATTACAAATAATGGAGCTTATCAAAGTAGACCGATCATTCAGAAAATTTACATGACATCAGAACATTTCCTAGTAGCACTTTGCCATACTTTGAAAAATGAGATACCTGAAAATCTACTTGCGAAAGAAAAGTAAAAATAAGTTTCAGGCTTAACAGGAATTACTTCCCAAATATTAAATCCCAACTCAAAAACTTTTTGACGTAACCTAAAAAATATTACAGCACAACAAAATTGCTTTTTGTTTACAAAACTGAACATTCTATATATTACACCCATTTTATATTGTGATTATTAAATCACCGAGGCATTAAAATTGTCTTTTTTTTTGTATTTATCAATGAGCGTTATTTTATTGCTTCTCGAAAATATTTACGGATAGGGGTCTAATTTGTCTCTTCTCTTATAAGCCTCGAACATATTGGAAATTATCATGTTTATCGTTGGCGTTACAAATTACGAGACTTAAGTTACTCTTAAGTTTTGGCTTAACGTTTTGAGATCTCTTTAGAATAAGAACCGCTGTTCACACGCTTTTTGTTTGACATTCGAGTGTAAACGGAGTCGTTAGGCGATACACGAGGTGAATACAGGCAATGAAACATTAATTCAAAGTTCTTCTATTTCAAATAACTGCTTGACGTGCTATGTGAGAGCTGGCGTGATGATGATAAAGGATAATGCAATGTCAATTGTTTTTCTTGATTTTATCGATGACTATAACTGTTCTTTGATCCCCCAACGATATGTCGAACGAAAGAAACAAGCAATAATTCTCTTGGAAATGCTTTGTGAAAGAACAGCTTTTGTTTGATTCGGTTTATCTGAGAACACCTAGGAAGAAGCAATTCGTGCGAATATATACAAGGCATATTCAAGTTTAGTCACTTGTTACGATATTATTACGATACGATATTATATAATAAGTGACTAAACTTCTGCTTGGGTCAAATTGTGGCATTCATTAGGAACAGACCTTTTTCGCAAATAAATATTTATCCAAATTGAATGTATCGCAGTCTTCGATATGCCTAAAGATGCCACAATCTCGCGGCCGATCCTTTCTGATCTCATCAATGATGAGATGATGAGTCATCATGCACAGCATCGATATTTTTTAGAACAACAATCAATTTTAGTCGACTTGAACAAAATCCACCATTGCCTTCTGGCGTATATAACATTTTAAGGTGGTCGTGTTTCTGTCCAACCACGCTGAAATTTTGTTCAAATAACGTACCTGTAAAATTAATTATGGTTTCTGCCTATGCATGAAATAGGGACTATTCCCTAATAAATTGGAAAAGTTGACTGTTAACCTCATTTTGAAAATGGAGAAAAGTCAGAAATCAGTAATTATAAGCCAATATCAATTTTGCCCGACATCTAGAAGTTTTCTAAGTGAGCACTGTACGACAAAATATGTAGATACTTACTTAAAACAAGTAGTATTATACAAAACGGGTTCAAGGAAAGAAATAATACTATTGACCGTTTAGAAAGTATCCGGAATTTATTATTTTCCTTAATTTTAATATACTTCTTTTTTATGACATCATCAGATAAAAGTAATGCGTCAAGTAGGTTGTGCGAACTGTAGACCATGGCAAAAATCATACAACATCACCAGCTGTCAAATATGGTTGATTATCAACAGGCTTAATATTTCTGAAATAATCTCGCAAGTAGAAAGAACAAAGCTGGTGGAATATTTGTATAGAAAAGGTATTCAACACGTTAAAAAATGAATGTAATTGACTGAACTCGGAAAAAGTGCAGTGTATGAGATAAAAAAACTCCCTGCAATGACACCTCTAAGCAGATAAAAGCAACGAAGAATAGATTTTTACCAACGATTTCGAGACGATGATTTTAGTGATGTTTTTATATCTGACGAAAGTTGTTTCCAGCTTGGTGGCATTTTCGACAAGATAATGCAAGATGCCATACTTCTGCTTACACTAAAGCTTGGATGCTAGAACAAAACTTGGCAACAGTTCCATGGCCAGCAACTTCCACAGATCTTAGTCCTATCGAAAACATATGGGGACTAATAGTAATTGAAGTAGAACCAGCCGCACCACGAAATAAAGAAGAGTTGATTCGGTCAGTTTTACAAGCCTGGACCACTATCACCGAAAAGTATAGCGTTGACCTTGTTTCGGGATTACCTGAAGGTTTGGTTAAGTGTTTACAGTTAAATGTATAAATGAAATTAATTATTTGTTGTGATTTTATTATGCAAATAATAAAGATATATACCGTAAAATTATAACTGTGCTTTTCGTTTTCCGGATACTTTCGAGACGGACTACAATAGAACAATTTATCAAACGCGGCTGGTGATTTCACTTTCAAAATGAAATTACAACTGGGCTTAACACAAGAGAACATACTGCTGCTTTACGCAAGGACTTCGAGTAAAGATTTTGACAGTATTACGTACGCCGCAACGTTCTTGGTTTGATCAAATACTATTTGACAAAACATTTGCAGTGTGGAAAGGTATGTCTGCGTCAGAAACAGAAAAACATACTCTAATTGCCAGGTTGTGCATTTTTGATATGTATCAATGTAAATTGAATGCACAAGATTTTGTACGCTGGTCCTGCGTTTCTTATTTTTTTTTTTATTATTATTTATGGCACTGCGGTGGTAATACGATTCAAAAATAATGTACAGTAGTGTGAATATGACGAATCACAGAAATTACAATGTCGCCACTGTTAGTTTTATGTTTTGTCTCGCGCGCAACTAATATTAATCTACCTGTTAAGTCTTCAAATTTTTAGAAAATTTATAGTAAAATAAGCATCAAATATCAATAGTAATAGCAATTAAGTTTAAATTTAGATACGATAGCATAAGAACAGATACAACGACAAATAGCTGAAAAAGCAAAATTTTCGGAAACAACATTTATTGAAAATTTTAACGAAACAGGTACCATTCAAAACAAACCAAAAAGTGGATGAATTCCTAAAATTAGGAATAAATTAGGAATTAGGAAAAAATTAGGAATCACAAAAGATATTTGAAAATACAATCATTGAGGAATCGTCGAAAATCTTCAAAAGAACTAACGATTGATCTCGAAACTGCTACGAATGTGTCAGTAACTGCTTCGTACGTAAAAAGGCATTTGATTAAACAAGGTCTTAAGGGATGTGTTGCGATTCGTAAACCGCTATTTCGAGTCGAGGTAATAAACAACAAGCGTACAACGCAGAATGTTTACAGCCAACTATAAAACACGGCGGCGGGCCTGTGCTGGTCGGATTTCGGCAAATGATCTGGCGGACTTAACACTAATTCAGGAAGTTAACTGGAGAACGTTAGCGTGATATTCTCAGAGAGCATGCTGTACTTTCTAGACGGCGGTTAATCGGACATAATTTTATTCATTCATCCCGAGTTGTTGAAAACTACCTTGAACAACATACTGAAGAAGAAACCCTGAAAGCTATGATATGGCCGCCACAGAGTCATGGTTTAACATAATAGAACACGAGTGGGAGTATCTTGGCCGGAAGAAGAACGAAAGGCAGCCAAAAAGTGTCTAATAGGAAATTACAACAGCGGATCTTTCAATTTAAAATTTTTCGCCTAGGAAACACTTCCAGTTTCATGATTAGGGCTCCTTAGTTTATATTAAGGCTTCACACCTGTGTACCATACCTTATGGTTATAATTACTAAACTTTATTCAGGATCTTTGTAAACTGCCAAACATCTTTCTTTAAGCAATATTCAATGGGTTAACGCTTGCCATAAAATTAAGTGATACTATAATATCTGAATATCTAGTATCAATAATCGTCCAATAGTTGTCAAACAGAACAACTTTTCAAATAAAGATTATAGAATAAATTCCAGTCATTAGCGCACTGTTGTAAAACTTTAATCGATTCGATTGAGAAAGAAATGTTAATATCTTGAAAAACATTAAATATAGTTATATCAAACCTCCATATGAATCAATTTCCTCTCCAAACCAATACTATAGTTAACATTTTAACGACCTACTTGAAAAAAGAATTTTATAAACATGTATAACGACGATAGTCTGTAATACACATAAACTTCCATTTCGTTCCTACAAAGCGAATACCTTAATCTTCATGACTATGACGACATTCTCAAATATTTACTCTAAAAGGGCGGTGCAAATGCTAAGATTTCATCATGATCCTAAATATCTCGATGGAAATTGGAGTAAAATTCCCTAAAGCGATGTGTACAATCGATTAAGCTGACAAAGAATACCATATCGTATTTAAAATTAGAAAATTTGCGGCACTTCACTATTACCCCTTACCACAAACACTTTACTTAAACTGTACGATCGTCTCGATAGCTAAGCTATCATTTTCAGCGGCAATACTGAGCTAAGTTCAGTTTCAATGCCACAGTATTCGAGTATGTGATTTATTAAAATTGGTAATAACTTTCTGTTCAACCAAAAGTGTTTAGTAAGCTAAAATATTTTAAATTAATAGGTGCGATCGTACAACTGACTATTCTAAAATGTTAGAACTCTATTCGTAATAGCAGAACTTGTGACTAACGAGTTTCGTGAAATAGCTTGTATATGTCAGTATGCGCTGTTCTTTATTAAACATTATTATGTTTAAGAAACTTTTTCGCAAAAGCTGTCGAAGGAAGTTAATACACACCCAACGAATATTTTTAAATCATACCTGTGATATTTAGCCTAACCTGTGTGTTGTATATTATAATTTCTGACATCTATGTATTTATATTGCAGGAGGCATATACTACATCATATCAAGATCCCTCGGTCCGGAATTTGGCGCATCTGTTGGTATAGTATTCGCCATTGCTAATGCCGTAGCAGCGTCAATGAATACAATTGGCTTTTGTGATAGTCTTAACGATTTATTAGCCAGTTATGACACCTACATCATAGACGGTGGAATCAACGATGTAAGGCTTGTCGGTGTCATCGCCATTTTTGTCATGATCCTTATATGTGCGGTCGGCATGGAATGGGAAAGTAAAGCACAAAACATTTTGATAGCCATAATCATAGGAGCCATGATAGATTTCCTTGTTGGTACAGCTATTGGACCTTTAAATGATGATCAGCGGGCTAAGGGATTTGCAGGATTCAGTAGTAAGTAACTAATAACAATAGTTACCTTAGTAATATAATATTTAAGCAAATAACTTTGATTATTTTGTACTAACTTACGTAACAAGCGAGTAAAATTATTGCTTCGATGGAGTCATTAACTCGTACAACGCGATAGTATACGAATGGGGTACGGTATTCATATCGGCCTTTATACGAAAAATATTTTTAACATAAGCATAATAATTATTGCATATTTTAATAATGTGTGCTAAATGAAGGCAAGTTAGTGTTATGTTTCCTGTATCAGTAGTTAAACAGTGACCTTGAAATTGTTTGCGACTTTTTCCAAGAAAAAAACTTTTCTTGGAACTGATGAAGTAGTAGCACAACGACATAATAATTATTACATTTTCGAAAACTCCCAATGAATGATTCTAGAAGTTCACATGAGCGTAAGACAGTGTAAAAAACAGGTTCTGCCACCTCTTTATGACATCAGTGTCCTTATTCATTTCTCAGCGTATTTGTGCTAGTGGTAGCGTTACTTCTTCAACTGTCTTCACAACATATTACTCGTAAGTATTTTTCTTTAGTTTTTATAACAGCTTAGTTTCAAATAGTATTTGTTACGCTTCCATTATATATGAATACTTTAAGTAAATATTAATTTATATTTATGTTTTTCTATATTGACTGTTATTACTTTAATTTAGAAACTTTTATTGTTTTAAATTGTAATATTTAATGATGATTATAACGATTTTCTGCTAGTAGTGACAGTAAGATACTAAGAGAAGAAACGTTATAGCGGGCATATGATAATAACGTACGGGGGATAATAGAGAAGGATGGAACGGGTAGTACACGAAGGGCACTGAAATGCAAGTTGAAAAAATATCAATGAAGTCCGTATTCCAAAGAATGAAAAATTATCCAACATCGCAAACATCACTACTCAGGATATTATATATATAGGAAGGCGTTCGGTTTTATTTTGTTAATTATTCAGATTGTTTGATTTTATAATATATGTAAATACTAAACGTTTATACAATCTCTAATTTACGAGTAAGATGTCTTATTTAAGTTAATATATTATCTTATTTAATTATAAATATTGTCCTCAAAACTTATGAAGGTAAATAGTATTTTTACACTGCTTTATATCAAACTACTGTACTTATTTTTAACTTTAGAATACACGAGCAACGTTTATCAAGTAACAGGAAGAATACATTAAATCATAGCTTCCTATACGTAGACACTACTAAGTCATATCTTTATTGTTAAGGACGAGCGACTAAATTAGGATAATATGAAAAACTTCGTTATGATATTGAGGGGATCTTAATAATACACTCCTGAACTTCTTTAAACTTTATTATTTAACAAAGACGAACTATTGCCCATACATTATGTTTTAGATATGATAGCATGAATATGTCGTTTTGTACACCTCTAACGGAAGTCAGAAGCCTGCATCCTTTAATTCATAGAGTTTTTGATGCAAGCCGCCCCAGTACACAGAACAGGGAACTTGGACAACCGAAAGCTAAAAGTAGAAAGCTGTATAGAAAAGCCAAAAACTCGAAGTTCGAAAACCAATGGGAGTTGTACAGTTCATAACAGTGGCAGTTCATAACTCAATATAATTCCGAAATAAGAAAAGCCAAGAGAAGTACTGGAGCTTCTGCGAAGGCATAAAAATACGCCAACAGCAGCCCGTCTACACAAAGTTCTCGCTAACTTACTAAAAAATTATAAGATATATGTATAGGGAACGTTAATACAATTTTATAACTGATTAAAATTTAATGATATTCCAAATAAAAGTATTTCTTCATCTACCCTGCATAATTTTTGTTTTACATTTAACTCTACTGTTGACAAAAAAATACATTTCTCAAAAACGGCAGGAATTAAATAAAGAAAACAACTCGCCTTTATTTAACGCGTATTGTCAAAATATGCAATAATATACTGAGTATTACAGCTAAAATTTCACAATTTTGATATCTAACTTTTTCGAGTTACCCAGTTGCCCCAATGACAACATTAAATAAATAAACAGCCTTAAATAAAAAATATGTTAAAAATATATTATCGTTTTTCTCATATAAGTCGACGCGAATGTGGTGCTCCATCCTATTATGTTACCAACTCAAATCGTAAACTTAATTACAGTTCCAGTCTAACTTGGAATCGTTGGCACGATATAAATTCTTGGTGGGTTTCGTTTCGAATTACGATTTCGAATTAAATGACGCATAAGTCGATATTCAGAGTATTTTACCCCATGTCGATAGGTCTTCACAAAACCACCGGCAACATAATAATAACTAACTAAAACTATAGCAGGTATACACATCTTTAATTTAGTACCTCAAAATTACTAAAACGTTGTTCATTAATTGTCGCTTAAGCATGCTTAATATTAACAACCACTCTTTTTACAGCATCAGAGCTATGCCTGCCAATTAAGTTGTCAACACAATGAATTACTGACTTACTGTTTTAACAAGGAATAACTTTACCCTGTTATATAAATTCTTTAAGGTCTATCTCGCTTCTTCTGATGAATAGAGTGGATGGTATATGAACCCGAATTTGTTAATTTTCGCCATTGCGATCACTGAAGTTTGAAACGGTGTGTTGTCTCGATGGAACAAAACCTTTTTTCTTCAAATGTGGCCCCTTTTCCAAAACGTCTGCCTTTAGCTCATCAGGTAATGATGTGTAGTATGGTCCCATTATTAATAGTTAAATTAAGCTTGGTACGACCACCATTAAACACCGTTTTAAAGGCGAGAATTTAATAACGGGTCAATATTCGATTTTTTCCGTTTTTGCAGAAAGACTAATGTTGACTGACACAAGCAACTGTTAAATAACAACTGAATGTCTAATACGGCTAGAAGTAACGCTATCTTCATGTAGAAGCTTGAAACTTTTCAGACTACCGTCGCATATGTTCTTGAATCTTAAATTCTTAAACTTACTGCTCGTCCCCAACTTTCTGTAGCGCTTCTCCGACAACTGTATTTAACAGTTCGTGTATATCGACCACCAATGTTGTTTTTATACTTGCGAACTGTTTCTGTAATTATAAAAAGCAAAAGTTTGCAATCGCTCTCATTGTCAGCTATTTTACCAGTGAATTGATAATGAGCCAACTTTGGTTCTGAAATCAAAGTAGCCCGCTAACTTTATTCAAACTTATCATGCAGAAAGTTTATTGCTTCAGTAGAAACGAAAACCAATAAAGGATAATTTCTTCAGACAAAAGTTAGAATCAATAGGCCTTCCAATGAAACTCAATTAAAAAAGATCATAAAGGTTCTTTTAAAGCAACAACCTCTGGAAATAAAATATAGAAAGTTAGCATTTTCTTAGTAATATAAGTATAGTATTCACCGTTGTTTCTCATTAGATTCGATCCAATAATAACGAAACCGACTCTAGGTTATTTTAGATATATGATAAAATATACTGCGAGGGGCACAACTATAGAATAAAATTTAAAGCAATTTGTTTCCTAAATTTAGATTTTCTTATAAACACAAACTGTTAAACTTATTTCTTTTTTATTAAAATTCAAAACAAATATTCTCTTCACTTGATGCCAAACTTTTCAGCTATTGCCAAATGTAAACTCAAGGCAGCACTTAAATAACAGAAAAAATGTGATAGAAAAAAGAAAGTCTTGGTTTAAATAAAATGATAAAACTTTTGTAAAGGAGAACAAACACAAGGTCCAGCAATCAGTACCGATGATTTTTAGTTAGCTATAGACCGAAAACTAACAGGTAGCTAGTTGTTAGATATTGGTTGTTTTGGAGGTCAACGGCTGTTAAATCGGAAGAAGGAAAATGAGAACGTAAATAAAGACATAGTTGCTAATAGTCGCAACTGTAATATATTAAAAGCGTAAGCTTCCACGACCAGAGTCAGTTGAAATTAAACTTATTCCGCGTTTGAAGGGTATCACTTCGTTTTTGTTAAAATATCACGTGAGCCATGCCAGAGGCATGCAGTTGATTTTCGCCTCTGGCATGGTTCACATGCTTAGTTACCGCAATCAACATCTCCCTGCTCAGTTAGTTTCGCTTCTGGTGTGGTTTACACGTTGAGTTACCGTGCTAACTGTTGCTTATTACTCTCCTGCAGAAGTCCTATATGATTGTGGGCGAAACGCCGAGTTTTTATTTCTTATTTTAATTTTAACTTTTATTTTAACAACGACATGACACGGTTCGAACCCGGAACAGGTTTAATTTGCACAATACGCGTGAAACGCGTATTGTTTATGAAAACTATCGATCAATTTTTTAAACTGTCCCCCTCCATAGTCAACGTATTTTTGCATCCGTGAAAACCAATCTTCAAAGAATTTCTCCGATCTTCCCACGTTAAGTTATTTATTTTTTAAATACGTCAACCGCTTCTTTGGCCGATGTAAAACGTAAATCCTATAACTTATTTTCTAGACGCGGAAATAAAAAACAATTAAATTATATTATGTGCTGTGTCTGGTCTACACGGCGAAATGACCCACTACTTGAATGTTTTCGGCATTCAAGTACTTGTACGTACGGTACCATTCGAATTAATAACACAACGATCCTCAGCGCTATATCCAGTAATTCCAAAAAATGTGGCGATCATCTTTATCTTTCGACTTTCTTCACAAACAACTTTTATTGAAGCCGGGTCATTCTCAAATACTCAAACTGCCGACCGTTGCTCTCTTTTAGAACTACTCCAGTGTGGATCTGCACTAATTAAAAAAAAATTATTTTTAACTGGACAACTTAACAAGTTGTAAGGATCTAGTAGACCTAAAGCTTACTATCAAATACCTGTGTATAATAATGTCAATTGCTTTCACACCAATCTTTCAAGTTCTTTGATTATTCCTGGCACAATCTTGCCATGTCTTCAATCATGTTTCGTATAAAACCAATATTCTTTTCATTACTTATCGTTTTTGAATTAACAGCTGAAAACCTGACATTTAAAGGAAATTGACCGCATTAAAATTCACTCTATTATCGCTTTACAATACCCAAGAAACAATGCTTGTCTGCCAAGACAGGTCGTGCAACAGGTGGAGGAGGTCTGACTGTTTTTCCTGACTCCATCATTATAGTACATATCACGTATCACGTAATATTTCATCGTTAGTCCCACTTACAGATTTCAAAGTCTGCCGTAGTAAGTTGGGCAGTTATACATTTTATCTTCTAATAATTTACATATCATTTGATATCGCTTACCAAAACTAAAAGTATTCGTGAATGTTTTGGCGCTGGAACTCATGGATAAACAAGTTGTCACATTAGTTGACCTTAATTGTCTGGCGTTCAACCTAGCAAATAATAATCTTACTGACAGGAAGTATATTTCCCTTGTTAACTTTATGGCTACCCCTAACCTACAAGAATATAATAATATTACTAATTACTACATTTTATCTGTAGCAATTTTACATGCAATATCATTGTCACCCGTGACGTCCATCTTTTAGTATTGGAAGATGTGCGTCACCCTGCACCAAGCGTTGGTTTGGTTCAATGCGCAATACCGCCAACTCCCCATCGAACAACAATTTTCGCACTATTAGCTTCGCCATACTGTATAAGTATATGATCGACATCGATTGAATTTTTTGAATTCTAGCGCTGATGTACTCACTTATCGATCGCTCAGTCAGAAATCAAAAAGCTAAGGTAATAATCTTTCAGGTGTAGTAGACCTAAAAAATGATTAGTTTAGAAAATGGAAGGCAAGTAGCTCCTCTTTTGATCGCAATGAATACAAGAAATTGAATTCTTTAGTAAACCGTGAAACGCGTATTGCTTATAAAAACTATCCGCAATGCAATCTAAAATTATTAGTGACCTTCAGATGTTCTGGATATATAATATAAATAAGAGAAATGTTAGAATACCTGACTGCATGCCAAGCAACAATCAAGAATTTACGAAACCACAAGACATTGTTGATGCTTTCACAGAACTTTTCTCGAATTACTTCCATTCCTTGTCACCGGTTGCCTTCACTTTCAATAACACACCGAACTGTATATGACTTCAGGAATTTTCGGAGCGAGAAATGTTTTGTAGCATGACGAAGCTTAATGCCGATCATCACATCCGGTCATGATGGTATACCTAGTTTCTTTGGATAGGACTATGCAACAGTATTGTATGAGTCAGTAACAACTTTTCTCATACAAAACTCAATTTGATTATAAGAACTTGTTTATTTCTCGAAACATGGAAAATTAGTAGAGTCAAACCTGTAAAGCAAAGCTGATATATATATATAACTATCAACCAACTAATGTGGCTTACAATTTCCCCAAGGTATTTGGGAGCTGTATCATCAACACATGTAAACATCAGTTTCATCTGCAACAGCATTGTTCTCTTAGTGCCCGATCTACTATAACTGATCTAGTAGAAATTACACTATATATCACCGAAGCTATGGACACTAGGAACCAACTTGACGTCATTACACTAATTTCACGAAAGCTTTCGGCTCTATAGATCACTATACTTATATCTAAATTTGATCCGTGTGGTTTCTCTTGCAACTTTTTCGCAGCTTATACCTTCGTATCTAATTAGTAGATCATGCTACTAATTTTGCAACTTTGATGTTTCTGTATTATAAGTAAATGGAAATACTAAAACACTTCACTATCACCCACCCACAAACACTTCACTTGAACTGTAGTAACTTAAAGAGTTTGCGATAAGGGGTGATAGTGAAGAGTTTCAACGTTCCAGTGCCACAGTATTCGAGTACGTGATTCAAATTAGAATACGTTAACGCTGTAAGGAAATGTAGACTAAGACAGTCCCTTGAATCGGCCTTCATTGGATGCAGAAGCGAAAAACAAAGCGCCAAATTTCTAGTACAGCCGATTCAAAATAAAGTTGATTCACCCTCTTTGCTGTTTGGAATAAACTTTGTAGTGCCAACACATTTAACGCGGTCTTTTGATACGTTCCTAACATATACGGCAAGAACCAACACATTGTTGAAGGCTCCTTTGTATCGCATGGCTAGTAATTCCAATAAGCTTCATGCGGAACCATTTTTCTCATAACATATTTTTCATACGTGACATAATTGTTTAAGCCGGTATGTGTCGTTTCTATCTTTGTATTTCACTTTCCTTCCGCTGTTTCAATGTTTGCATTATTATTTTTTTATATTCATCTATATTTAGTTGTCCTGTAAATGAAATTAATGAATTGCAAATTGTTCCTATTTGTAAGTTGTTGCTTTAACATTTCTAACGATTCAAGGTTGTTAAGGAAATGGTCTTTATTCCCTATATACAAAACGGTAGAATTATTTTGATCGCTAAATATATGATTATTATCCTTTTCTTTTTTCTCACCTTGATTACCAAAATTACTGTGGACTTTATAGTTGCATCTTCCACGTCCCTAATGCATTAGTTTGAACTACAAAAGTGCACGTTAACGTCTCCTATTCAATACTACGTCAACATGGTTAAAACAACTTCATGATATCGATTCTTTTAGTCGTTATGATATATACGCAGATGTGTTATGTAAATATGATTACGTTCGAACATCCCTTGAGAAATTAGATCATATATGTATTAAAAAACGCACACAACCTATACATTAAGGTAATTGCCTTTATGAAATTTAATTAATGTACACAATAAGGATTCCAACATTAAATGTAAATCATCAGAATAATAAATTACTTTTGGTTTCTATGAAAAAAAGATCTTGCATTGTATTTTTATTGTATGTTGCACATGTAATTATTACCATTTCGTTTTATTTCCTAAAATTAGTAAATGACACAAAAAGTATGTATCCGGAAATCAGTAAATAAGATGAAATTGTTGTGAAAGCTTCCTAATTAGATATCAAAGCCTTTTGTACAAATAAGGTAAAGATTCGGTACCAATATTACCGAATCTGTAATAATCCATATCTGGATAAGTTCGAGTTTGATATATTTGAAATTTGCTAGTTACTCCATGTACCGTATGTCTTGAGTTGGGCATCTGTCAAATATACAAATTTCTCCAAATGGGTAGAATTGTGCTGTCCTAAGTGGTGATTGAGATTCCATTGTTCAAAACTTTGAAGAATTCAGAAATTCTTCTTTTTTTTTATTTCTTCAACGTAATATGATTTACAAAATATGGCGGTTTCAAAATCAAAATAAAGCAGTGACGTGTGTAATAAGTAATCGATAACTGAATGAGCATCAACTAGCAAAATTTTTTATAGAGATTAATGCGATGGGGTTCAAAGATGGAAGAACTCCCGATCTTAGAAAGTAGCAGGACCGGCAAATCCAATATAAAATACCAAAATATGCAATTTTTCGCATATGTATGTGGCAGAAATCGTTATTAAATAGCATCAGTGAGTTAAATGTGAAACATAAATCATCAAGTGGTAACTTAAAAGAAAAAGTAAACGAAGGTACTCGAAAACACGAACATAATAGATCTAATAACAAGAAGCAAATGAAAAAGCATAATGAACACAGCTGCACTTATACACAATTTTCGAGTACCCCACCATTGACTGGAGCGCACGCAACACTCAATTGTCATGTATTGTATGTGTGTTATTTTTTCATTAATTATATCTAATCGTTACTTTTGGATGCTGTTTGTATTCGTTACTTTGAAGTCGTTATTTTCGCTACTTCGATTCTGCTCTCCAAAAAGTTACCGAATCGATAATAGCTTGAATCGGAGCGAGCCGCTACCTGGTATCATTGATGTACAATTTCGGTACTTTCTTTACCTTTGTCGAGATTGTAGATCCAATTGGAGTTCAGTGCAACCCAGGATCGTCGTTACTGTTTAATTTCGATGTTCCCAACATAGTTAAGACATTAAATGCATTGAAAGCAATATTCATAAAGCAAATTAGAATATTCTAAACTCTTCCATTTTTTACTGATACAGACATTCAAATATACACATTATATACACGTATACATTCACGCAGACGCATTCATCCATATAACTACTATAACCATAGTCGCCGTCATGTGGCAACAGAGAGAACTATATTACCACGTAGGGAGTTACCTTTCTTCTACAGTCAAGTAAAACACATTAGTTCTACGTAAACCTTTTTTATTTGTATTCTAATGCAAACCAAAAATAAACCTTCTTTGTTTGCAATAAAATACTATGTTTGTTTGTCTACATGTATCTACATATTTTGGTTTATAATATACAGTATCTATTGATCTATGTAATATTTATATTATGATGTAGGTTTCCATCGACGTGTACAATCACCCTTCAGTTTCAGATCAGAAATACTATTCCAATAAAAATCAAGGATAACGAGATTGAATATTTTGTGATGCATATTTTGGGGCACAAATACAGTATAGAGTGTATTACAAATAATCGAACGGCAAGATCAGCATTATGCACATCCCTTAAAAAAAACCAAACCACAGCTCACGCAGAAGTTGCGAAAGCGTGAATTTCTAAAAATGGTATGATATTGGCAACTGAAGAAAAACATTAGAATTTTGAAGAAGATGAAGGAAGTGAATAGATAGTGAATAGATAGAACATTAATAGATAACGGAGGATGATAACACAAACGGAAATTCATGAAGTGAATATTAGAGACAATCAAGTCACTATTATATTAATTAATGTAAAATACATATTACATAATATTGACAGTATGAGCAGCTAGTTTACGCTATATAACTAGTATAATAATAATGTCCGTATTATACCTCGTAAGATAAAAGATAGATAAAATACGGTCATTTTGTAATGCACTTAATTCTGCAATCTGCGCCTTGTTAACTGAAATATAATGAATTTATAATAAATTTAATACAATTCCTGTGGATACATCCTGCGTGGTCCCCTTGTTGATATTAAGTGTTGTAAAGTCTTGATAAATTTCACTAATATGTACACACTCAACACCAATGTTTCCAAAATTTCTCTTGGGTAAAGAAGTAATTCTGTGGAGATTTCAATGTATCATTGTTTAACAATGATTCTAATGATAGGAAATCTTCCACTTTTCATCAATTTATAGAAATTCTATCTATTAGACGATTGAATAATGTTACCGACATTAATGGAAAACCACGTGATCTGATTTTCGCAAATATAGACTTTTGCGACCTCACAGTTGACAAGGACGCTGCACAGTTTTGTAAGACATCTAGAATTGGCATATCGTTATGGGTATTATTTCAATTATAATAAATTTATTTGCAATTAAAATAATATATCGTCCGCTTGTCCAATAATGCATAAGTAAAATATATAAAATTTATAAACACAAATTATAAAAAATCATACATAAACATAAACGCAACAGTCTAAGAAGTACATAAACAAGACTGCGTTAAAACAGGAATCTAGGCATCCGTCTACTGTTTCGTGTTAATATTCATATACACTCTAGCATTTCATATCAATCAATTTTTTTTCTTCTATAAATACGCTAACATCTCTTTTCCATTTCAAGCTGTCCAGATGTAAACAATTTTATCGAATAACTAAAGGCAAAACATCAAATTCCTGTAGGTGCTTCGATGACAACATGCCGTGAGAGAAGAAAGACAGATACGATCATATGCGTGGTATTGATTCAAACGCCATTGCTTTTCTCTTACTTAATGAAACAAATATAGCTATTCGCAATTTACATTCGATACGATAATTTGCTTATCCCTACATAGTTTGAATCGAGGATTCCTTAAAGATTAGACGAATTCGTGGCTAAATAAATAAACACTAACAGTGGAAATGTGTTTGAGAAGGTATCATCGTAAAAGTGTAAAAATTTTGTGCGAAGCTAATACATAATAGTAATTTATACTTTCCTTGATGGGGTTAATATTGAATATATTATTTGGTTTATTGTTTGTTTAAGTGCTGTAAAAATGTAGTACAAAAATGTTACAAAAATGTAGTAGTGACTCAAATGATATGAATAATAGTGCGGGGTAGAATCGAAACACACAGTTTTACTTTTACTTGGTTATTATTAAAAATAAAACGGACAACAAAAAAATGTGATACCTAACCTAACTATACATCTTCTCGTCTTAACCTCTAACCCTGATGTGTCATAATGTCTAGATGATCCGCGCGCTTCCCCTTCTCTTTGTTTTCTCTTACCCCGGTTTATTTCATCCCACAATTCGGCCATCCTACGGCAAATTCGTCCTCGAATTATTCGCTACTGTTATCGCCCACTCTCGCCCATGGTTTTATAAATTCCGCGCATGTCGTGGTAGTTACTGGTCCATTGCAGGTACCAATTTTCACTACATCGTAAGTGTCTTTGGGTTTAACGCGTATAATTTTATAGGGTCCTAAATATTTTGATTTTAGCTTTAGACCTGGCCCTTGCTGCGTTCTTTTAATAGCAACTACATCATCTACATTATATTTTCTAGCGTCTCGTCTTCGGAGGTTATACGTCTTGCGATTTTCTTCTTGGCGTTCTAGAATTTGTTTCTTTGCCTCATCCCGTAGCTTGCTCCTGTCTTCAACGAAAGTCGTTTCATTTTCCTTGTTAATCATTTCCTTTATACGTAAATCCTCTTTGTTTCTCATTTTGACACCAGTCAGCAACTGGAATGGTGCAAAACCAGTACTTCTTTGGCATGTAGAGTTTATAATCCTCCGAACCTGGTCGACGTAGCGGTACCATTTTGCTGGGTCTTCAAAAGACAACTTCGTTAATACAGATATTATTATCGAGTTTGTTCGTTCTATCTGGCCATTAGCTCTAGGTAAGCCAGTCGTAACGCAGTGATTTAATATATTTTCTTCTCTACAATATTGATTGAATTCGTCTGAAGTGAAAGCCGTGCCTCTATCAGATATGATGAGAGCTGGATTTCCGAAATTCTTTTGCTGTATCTGCAGTTTGGCGATTACTTCTTTACTTGTAGTTGACTTCACAGGGTATAGCCATACAAACTTACTAAAGCTGTTTGTTACTACTAAGATGTGTTTATAATTTTTATTTGTTGACTCTAACGGTCCCAAATGATCTATATGATACATATGCAGCGGTATCCCTTCTTTTGGTACGGGATTAAGTAATCCTTCTTGCTTTCCGGTTTTTCTATTTGCCAAAATACATTTTATACAGTTAGAAATATGTTGTTCCACTTTCATACTTAATTTTGGAATGTAATAATCTTGACTGATCACATCTTCGGTCTTCTTACCAAAGTGATTTCTTTCGTGTACCATCTTCACAATATCTAACTGCATGTCATCTGGTATAACGAGTAACTCTTTTCCGTCTCATTTTTCAGGAAATGGTTATCATACTCGTGTGTGGTCTTTAATATTTGTTTGATAGCTAGAATTCTTTCGTCGCGTCCTTGAGCTTTTCGTATTTGAGCCGTAACAGTGCTTTCTGTATGAATTTGATAAACTGGGTATCGGCTAAGAGCGTTGACATGACGTATCGCTGAACCTACTTTATGGACAATTTCGTAATCGTAATCCTCTAAATCCAATGCCCATCTAGCTATGCGTGCATTTAATTCCTTTTTTCGCATCGTTTGACTAAAAGCCATGCAGTCTGTAACTATCTTAAATTTTATACCCAATAGATACATTTTAAATTTCTTTAATGCGTCAATGATTACGAGCATTTCTAGTTCGTAGCTTGTATACTTACGCTCAGCGTCAGAAGTCTTTCTACTCATCTAATACACCGGATGAAAGCTATCATCTTCAGATTTTTTTGGAGTATAGCTCCATACCCATCCTGACTAGCATCACAATGCAATTCGGTTGGTCTTCCTTGATGATAAATATTAAGAACAGGTTTCGTTGCAAGGATTCTTTTCAGCTCTTCAAATGCAAGTTTCTGTTCCTCAGCAAAGGCAAATGATTTGTTCTTTTTTAACAACTCACTGAGCGGTCTTGCAATGATAGAGTACTTAGGAATGAATTTGCGAAAGTAACCGGTTAGGCCTAGAAAACTTTGAAGCTGCTTCTTCGTAGTTGGCGTCGGGAAACGCAACACCGCTTGTGTTTTATCTTCCGATGGATAAACTTGTCCATTCCTAATAATGTGCCCTAAAAAGTCTACTTCCCTCTTCAGAAAATAGCATTTTTTTCAATTGATTTGCAACCCATATTCGCTAGAAACTTCGAGAACAGACTTTAGTTTTTGTAGAGCTTCTTCTTTATTCGCGGCTGGAATAATTAGGTCATCCATATATAGTAAGACTATTCCATCTCTTGCCAAGCTTCTAAATACTTCATTGATAAATCGCTGAAATACTGAAGGTGAATTACATAATCCAAATGGTACTCTAGTAAATTGGTATTGCCTAGAATGTGTAACAAATGCAGTATAGTTTTTGCTAGCTTCTTCCATAGCAACATGGAAAAAACCGTTGCGTAAATCCAAAGTACTGAATACTCTAGCTTTCTCTAGTCTATCGAGCTGATCTTCTATTAGCGGAAGAGGATACCTATCCTTTACGATCTTCCTATTGATCTTCCGATAATCTATACAAATTCGTGGTGTGTCATCTTTTTTCTTGACAACTACAACTTGACTGGAGTAATCGGAAGCACAAGATTCTATCATCCCTTCTTGTAACCAATTATTAATTTGTTCGTCGACTAGGTCCCTTTCCACAAATGGTAATCGCCATGGAGGATGATAAATCGGTTCTTCATCTATTGTTATTATTTTCATATTGACGTTTGTTGTGCGCGTCTTTCTAGCACAGTACGACAATGCTAAATCCTGTTTTTCTTGTCGCTGTTCGTTAGTGGTTGTTTCCCCAATATCCAATGGCATATTCAAATCTACGTCTATAGTCATTATGTCTAACCCAGTCGGAGCCTCCCGCTAAGATATGGTGAGGGTATCTCCATCTATAATCATATGAACACAGGACAATAACTCTTTGCCCACTATCATTTCCATTTTCATTGTATCATCTTGAACCACATGAATTTTGGTAGAGAATTCCTCATTATCTATTCTTAGGTTGCATGTCATCGAACCTAACGTGGTAACTTCACCATTGCCAAAACCACGCAGTGCTATACTTGGTTGGTCAAAGGTAGTTTTCCCAATATCTCTACAAACGCTTTCCTTAATAATATTGATTACGCTTCCTGTATCTATTAAAGCTTTAATTTCTTTCTTCTCAATAACCACATTTTTCGTATAAGGTAAAGGTTTAACCATATTAACATTTCTTGATGGCCCTTCGTTTGATCTTGTAGTATTTTCTCTTTTATTAAAATCGAATCATCTATGCCCAAATCCATTGCATTTGAAACATTTACTGCCTCTTGATTTAGAAACACAATCCATTGATTTATGACCAGTTACACCGCAATTATAGCATCTTACGTTCTTGTTTTCTGCCGCTCTTGTTGGTCCACGGCTCGGCAATTGCGGAGCGCGCTGAGAATGTCGCTTGTCTTTCACATCCTGATAAATTCGTAATTTTTGTTTTAAATCCTTTAAATCAGTCGCGCTATATAATATCATTTTGTTGCCAACATCGTCATGAATACCATCAACGACATATTGGATAACGTCGGCCTCCTAAATACTGCCTCTATTCGCTAATTCTTTCATCACCAGGAAATATTCCTGCGGGGTTTCATTTTTGCCCATCTTTCTGTTACTTAGCATTCGATGAAGTTGAGTGTTGGTAATGCGCTCTCTGAATTCATCAAGTAACGCTCTCTTTAAGTCTCGCCAATTATTTAGGCCTCTCTCTCCTTCTACGAATAGTTTCCCTAGCCCCGTTAGCTGCCTTTTGGCATATAGAAATAGGTATAGACTATCCCAGTCTACCATCTTACCTACTGCTTTTATATCCTCGATCCACTTTTTAATAGAATAGCTACTGCTACCATCAAATTTTCGGACTGCGTCCGCCACATCTCGACAATTAATGATACTTCTCTTCGTGGCTTTTCCTAATGTCCTACTCCCTTCATTTATCCCTACATCCTCATCTTCCGGTTCACTCTCACGCGTCTGTTTATTATCTTCATCTTCCTCATCCTCTTCATCGTCTGTTGCCGGTGCAGTGCGTATTTTATCTAGATTAGTCAAACTATCGCAAATTCTCTGTGCAATTTCGTCATCATTCCCCGTATATTCAATACATAAAATGTTACAAATGGAAATTACATCTCCCAAAGTAAAATTTTTGATATATGCTAGTTTAGCGTTACATAGATCAGAACCGCATTTAAATGTAAAACCCGAAAATTCTCTAAGTCGCTTTCGGTTGCCTCGATCACCCTCTGACTGAAAAATTAGCTTATGAAACGCTTTTATTGTTTCTGCTTTCGCGGCTCTTATATTTACTACTATAGACGGAATATCTTTCAGCATCATCTTTACACTGTTTTGTTCTATCTTACTCAAAAATAATATGTAAAATACAATAACGATATTTAACTAACAATGTTTACAAATATGAGTGAAACAATATACACTACTGACAACTTTGAAATAGTAATATAAAAATGAGCGAATTAATCTAACTGTATATTCGAATTACGTCATCCAGATAGGACACAAAACAAAGTCTATAGTAATAGGCATTCAACGAAAACGTACAGCTGTTTACTTAAGCACGTGCTTAAAGGAAATTTGATCTTCACCGCGGCGTCTTATCATGAACACGTCACACAGTAATGTCTCATCAACACATGTATACCGCTATTACGAACACTTCAAATAAATGCTTGGTTACTTACAAAAATTCGTACATCAGCCGTGCTGTTCTGCAATGTTCGCGTCTACTTGACCGCCTCCTTTCGTCGCAATTAGGCCTAGTTGCTTTTCATCTTCTTCGCCGTTTTCGTCGTCGTCTTCTTCTTTGTCTTCTTCGTCGTTTTTGTCGTCGTGTTCTTCTTTGGCTTCTTCGTCGTTATTATCGTCTTTTCACTCTAGGTGTTTATCACCTCATCGTCGTCTTTGCCGCCTTTTCGCCGTGCTATCCGTCTCTTCGTTGTTTCTGTCCGTTGTCCTCTCGTTACATATCCGACTCTATCCCGGACGAGCCCCCAAAGTTTGTGGGGTAGAATCGAAACACACACTTTTACTTTTACTTGGTTATTATTAAAAATAAAACGGACAACAAAAAATATGTGATACCTAACCTAACTATACATCTCGCCTTAACCTCTAACCCTGATGTGTCATAATGTCTAGATGATACCCGCGCTTCCCCTTCTCTTTGTTTTCCCTTGTCCCGGTTTATTTCATCCCACAATAGTAAATATTAGAAACGTTGATGCAAAACTTTTAAATGTTCCCAACAATATCAATTTAACAGATTTAATCAGTAAAGCAAAGTTGAGATATTGTTAAAGGTGTCCATATTTTCGGACTTGTTATGGCTAGATCAGATAAAACTAGGAGAAAATGATCTTTATCTACAGAGAACGCGCGATTAAGGTGGATATTGTCCAGACCGTTGACATTCCAAACAGCCGACAAAACAAATCGCTATCATTTGACTATGAATCTAGAAAACAACTCGAAATTTTTCCGTAACATACCGTCATATCCCATCCGAAATCGCTAATATCTCCTAAACGGAAATGGCGCGAAACCTTTTAGTTTCGATATAAACTTTGTTATAATACGAATATTATAAAAATTCGGTGGTGGGGGCCGGTATACACCCAAAAAGTTGTCTAAGTTTTTTTTTTATACTTCCGGAAAATCTATTTCATAGTTTTTGTAATGTATTAAATTGCTACATTTGAGAACATGAGTGTTCATTATGTTGCTTTTATTATTTTCTTTTCAATTTGTAATCCTTATATATAATATCCTGAAATAATAAAAGCAACATATAATAATAAAAGCAAAAAGATAATGCAAGTTTCATTACGAATTTCAGAGAGCAAAGTATACGTACTTATAAAAAGTATTAAAAAAATTAACTATTTCCTTACTCTTAATATATTGTATCTTACTAAATTATTGTATCTTCAAAAAACAGACTTTAATCATAGTATTCCGGCTACCTACTAAATTTAAAAGAACCTTTGAAGTAGCTCTTAATTCTTGAACTGCATCAGTTGTTCATTGTTTGAGTTCCTGAGTGGCATAACATAGAGTTTTATAAGCAATAAGCAAGCAAAAATCGACTAAGTTAGTGCTCCACTACTTCCTATCCAACTTTCTGAATATTCTGTATTTTATAAAATATTATGTGGTGGAGACCCGTCTTGCTAATAGATCATTTTCCTTCTAGCGTTCTGTGGCAAATCGTCAATGACTATAAAAGATGTAAAAATCGAGCTCTTGTTAATTTTTACAATAAAATATTAAACATTAACAGACGAATATCTTTAATGCTTTATTTTAGACATTTGTCATGGTTTATTGATTGACTAATTATCAACAATTTTGTGTGTTGCGTCCTCATATCGTCGAAAATCAACGTTCGTCATTCCACAGTAGATTTCTTAGAAACTCATTGTTTTATTTATTATTACATTTTGTTTAAAAAATTAACACAAAAATCAACTATCTGCCGGTATTGACTTACGTTTAGCTTCTGAGAGTTTCGAAATTTATAAACCTTATATTTATGGTATCTTAGTAATAAATAATGATAGCAAGGGCTGTGCGGAAGTATAACTAACACTTAATTAATTAGTCCTGACCAACTGTTTGCGAGGATGCGTTAATTCCCATTACACCATACGACCGAATTATGTGAGCAGAAAACTAATTCTAACATATCTGTTCTAGACCTACCTTCGAGAAAAAAATTTTTCCTTACATGTACCTTCTATTGCACATACACACCCTAAACCTAAGACAAAATACGGGGAAATAGACGAAAATATCCGTCGCCATTGTAGCGCGAAATATAAGAATGTATTCGCCTCACTCTAACAAATAAAGCTAAATATGGCAACTTCTCTATATTCATTAAACTTGTGTTCCTTTGCATAGTAGTCAATTGCTACGCCTTTCGATTAAAAAAGAAGAATCTCTCTAGTTATGAGTAGAGAGGACAAAGCCGGATAAAATTATTACTTTTATGCAGAGACTAGACAGACTCGTGTTTTGTCGACTTTCGGGAAAACCATTCTCATTAGGCGAATAGACACGAGTCTATCTAGTCGTTGCAAAAAACGAGTAATTCTACCTGCTTTTGTCATCTCTAATTATGAGTTATAAATTATAACGTATGAAATCGTTGTCAGGATATAACGACAACACTGTATATTTATTATAAACTAAAACATACATGTATGTTAGAAATATATTCTATGTGTTCTATTTTATTTTTAGCGGAACTTTTCCGGGAAAACTTAGGAAACGCTTATCGTACGCAGGATAACAATGTGTACAATTTCTTCCAAGTATTCGCTATATTCTTTCCTTCAGTTACTGGAATTCAAGCTGGCGCAAATATATCCGGAGACTTAAAGGTACTGATATAGGTAACTGTGCAATCAGACATTTATAAATCTTAGTTTCTTTAGGATCCCGCATCAGCCATACCAAAAGGAACATTACTGGCTGTACTGATATCAATGGTATCGTACATCACATTTGTAATATTTGCTGGGGGTGCAGCTATGCGCGATGCAAGTGGAAATGTGGCAGACCTTTACAATGGCACATTAACAGATTGCACAGCAAACTATAGCTGTCAATATGGATTGTTTAATAGCTATTCAGTGCGTAAGATTTAATATATAAACTATAGATTTAATAAGCAAATGATTAATTAAAGAAGTAAGGTTCTTTAGAATTTTATGAGTATAAATAAACTTGTGAAAAAATGGTTACAATAAAGTACCAAATCAATTCTTTTTACACTTGCAATGGAGATAATTTAAAACAGAAAATCTTCGATTAGTCATTATAATAAAATAAATGTAAAAAGCTTTAAACATATTTAAACAATGTCGAATTAACGTTTCAACCTTACTTGGTAGGGGAGAGATTTTATTTCATTTTTAAACACATAAAATTGAAAACATTATTACCAACTATTACAAAAATGATTAAGAAATGAAAAGAAAACAGCTAACCAGAAGCAAGGAATACAAAGTTTTAGAAAAGGCAACCTCTTCCTTATTGTACTGTAAAACGCAGCAACATGGTTTTCATGTAATCAGCTTCGTCCATTGCTACAGTGCAACCGCCCTCATTCGCTAGAATAAAGTATAAATGGGGTTGTTCTTTCAAGGATTCGTTTATTTAAGAAAAGGTAGACCGGTAAAAGTTACAATTGCGATTTAGTAAAGCCAGCAACTAGGTCAACTTTAGCATGCATGACATTAGCGACATTATCAGGGATTTCACCAATAATATCTTGCAATGGATCGTCTAATATTGAGAGTCCAAACTTTTTGATACCTTCAAATTACGCGGCAGAGAATTCTTGGTAAATGTCATCAATATCAATCGTGTTCCTTTGATCAATTCAGAAAATACAGCAAGCAAAATACAGACCTTGCATGTGATTAGTTGATGAGTACCGCGGTGAAATACCATAAACTTTTGTTTTTGTAAGTACATTAATTAAAAATAATCCTCTAAAATCTAATTAAGGTATATATTTGAAGCGAAGAGATCTTCGTTTTCTATTTTTACAACTTCTACTTGTCATATTATAAACCGTATGTCTCGAAAACCTTCAATAATATGACCACATATATTGGGCAACTAATTCACGTTAATCGGCTGTTGATTTATACTTGCCAATCTCCATGCAAAGTTTGCAAAAATAAAACTAATGATCTTTTCCCTTAAAAGAGTCGGGGCGGTTGATATCACATACCACAATAGTACTCACAGCAACAAACGAAATAAAGTTCTTAAGATCCCCATTTAACCCGAAAAAAATCATAGAGAGGTTATTGCTTCCAAATAGTCCAGCTTTGTTTCGAATAATAAACAACATTTCGCATAATAAAAATAATAGTTGATGCAAAAGCAGCACTATACAGTTATTATACATATCTTGACGCTAGAATACGTTATAGCACCGTATTCTGTAGGCTTCTTTGTATAAGAAAGAAAGTTTTCTTCCAAATATTCCTGTTTTGTTGACAATTTTCTTTACTTGTAAGTTACGGAATAATTAATTCGAACATCAGTTGACATCGCCCAATACTGCATATATATTTATTTAATATAACACTATGCCCTTCCAATAAAAAAATTAACATGCTAAGCAAAGAAACCTGTTTTGATACATTTTTGGTGGGCATTGCAAGAAAATTTCTAATTCTAGGTTATGCAACTGATGTCCAGTTGGGGTCTGTTCATATATGCTGGTTGCTTCGCTGCTACGCTAAGTACAGCACTTACCAATCTCCTTTCTGTGCCACGACTGATACAAGCTCTAGGAATTGATAAAATTTATCCAGGCTTAATATACTTTTCTAAAGGGTACGGCAAAGCTGGTGAACCGTACCGTGGATATGTGCTGACATTTGTAGTATCTAGCGCGTTCGTATTAATAGGTATACTGTTCATTACACGTATTTACAATTAGCATTGCCAACTCTTACAACATTGCAGCTGATTTAAACGCCATTGCTCCATTGATCTCTAACTTCTATTTAGCTTCCTACGCCTTAATTAATTTTTGCACCTTCCATGCTGCATTTATTAAGCCGTTGGGTTGGAGGCCAACATTTAGAGTATGTATTATTTTAATTTTCTGCTAATGTGGTCTTATGTTTATTTTAATTTCAGTATTACAACACTTGGTTGAGTTTATCAGGTTTTATTATTTGTGTCGCAATAATGTTTCTGATTAACTGGCAGGCGTCCTTAATTACTTTCATAGTGATACTAGGGCTATATCTTGTAGTAATCTACAGAAAACCTGGTAAATATTGATCTATTCAATTCTATTTATTAACCGAATAAGTAACAATTTTTTCAGATGTAAATTGGGGCTCTACAACACAAGCGCAAACTTACAAGACTGCATTAAGTACTGCACATAGACTAATAAATACAGGTGAACATGTGAAATTATACGAACCGCAGATATTGGTGTTATGTGGTGCAACGCACACAAGACCTGCGCTTCTGGATTTTGCAAATTATATAACCAAGAATAATTCGCTCCTTGTTGTTGGTGACATAGTTGAAGTAAGTTTAACAAGGATGAAACCCGAACACGGAAATTTAAAAAATTATGAAACTTTGGGAACATTTCGGGCATTTACTTTGAGTAAGGGAAATTAATTTTTGCCTATGCGCATAACTCGCCAATGATAACAGGTAGAGAAAATTTAAAGACAAAAATCGTTTGTTTGGACGAGTTTTATTAAGCAGACAAGAGAAAATGTTAATATATCAACGTATTCACATGTATTTTTTAAGTGAAGTGATGAGTTTAAATAATGTCATGCATAATAATTTTCGTATTCATTACAGATGCAATCTGTTTTATAGTAATGTCAAAATGTCAAACATGTATTTGTTTTTTGTTTTCTGTAGAAAAAATAAAACGTGTAGCACATACTGAATGTAATCTGTAAGTTTCATAATTTTTTGAATTTCTAGGTTCGGAATCATCTCTTGTAAGAAGATATATTTCCGAAGGAATAGTGTTGTAATCAAAAATACGGTATTTTCTTACAGAAAAAACTGTCACATAAAGTCAGAACCAACAGACGACGATTAGCCTATTCGTGGTTAAATGATCGCAAAATCAAAGCCTTCTACACAATTGTGGACGGTGTGAATTTCGAAACTGGTGCAAAAGTGTTGCTACAAAGCAGTGGTATAGGAAAGTTGTCGCCGAACGTCCTCATGATGGGATATAAGAACAACTGGAAAACATGCAATTCAGAGGAACTAATAGCCTACTTTAACGTTTTGCAGTAAGTTTTTTATGTCATAAGAAACGTATCGTAAACGTAGCGATTGAATTCACATTTGTTAGTCAATGTAGTACATGATTGCAAAGAAGCACATAGAATTTGTTCGGACACGGGAAAGCGACGCGTGGAAATAAATTATAATATATAGGTAGAGCTAGAATTGTACACTCTAAGAAAAATCCAAAATATTCTTGTAAATCTACGTCAAAAACGAATAGAATACGCTGTTATCCAAACAAGTATCAAAAATGTATTTATACTTTGTTGCTTTACGTGGGATATAGTAAATAAAAGTATTGCTGGATAGGGACAATGGCAAATAAAAGACACTTCCGATTAGTTTCTTCAGCACCGACTAAAAATATTTTTTAAAGTAGTAATACAGTAAACAGCTGTGAGGAATTTAAAACTATCCGTTATGGAGAGGCGCCCATTAATGGGAAGTGTAGATTTAAAAATCGTATTTTTTTAGCAATGATATATAAATAGAAGCACATGCGCCGTGATTTCTTGGATTTTCCAATCACTAAAGGGCTTTCCTTTTCTCTAGTCAATTCTCTAGTCAATCTAGGCTTTTCTCTTCTCTTCTGCAGAATAGCATTGTGTGACGATCTTTTGAAGCTTTACCGCCGGTGCATTTTTCTTTTTTAAAGCAAGAGTTTTTGTAGGTGAAGAACGACAAAATAAAGCGACTTCGTCGCCGTTAAAAATGTTTTCAGGTATTCTTTGATGATATCACATAACTTCTTTTTCCAATCTTCAATATTTTCGTTTATCTGACCTGATTCCCCACAAATGGATTTGGATGGAAATGGATTTATTTTATTTGCCATATTTTGCAAAACTTATCCAACCATTCATTTGAAGCTTTCAAACCGACATGCTCTAATTGTTTTGCAACTTCCAGAGCTTTTTCTTTTTAAGATACCCTAGAGATTGGCATACACTTGTTTTTTTTTTTTACTTCGCAGAACCGATCGAATACAATTTAATCCAATTGATCCAATCCTTTGTAATTTTTAAAATATCGTTTTTTCGTATTCTGTGCCTATTTTCTCGAAATTTTTTTAGAATTTCACAATTTTTCTTTATATTCTCAGCGACTTGAGACTTTCCATTTAAAAAATTATCTGTGGGTTAACGAGTACTAATTGTAAGTTTAAACTGTTCACCATACTTAATAATTTGATAATAATGCGTGTAATTGCGAAAATGTCAAATTTAGTTTATCGACAACAAATGCGGGCCTATAACATTCATTTACAAGGTTATTAGTCACTAACCCGTTACAATACAGTCTGATGATCTTCATCTTCTAACCGTGACGAATACTAAGTAAGGTTGCCTAGCTTATGGATAATAATAAGAACCTTAGCCAAATACACATAACGCTAAGTTAACTTAGCTTCCTCATGGTACTGATGGAATAATGGAATAATAACGGCAAACGCAACAAAAAGAGAGAAAAAAATTTTCTAACACATGGACATGTTTCTGCCTACCCGACATCATCAGCGTGGTTTCGAGAATATTTATTTATCTCTACCTTCTATCCCTGTTGCCTCGCAGTTAATGCCACAACGTTCAAAACGATAAACTCCACATTTCTTGGCGTCTTCTAGTGACAAAGAAACGCATGTCTGCCGTTCAGGAAGCAGCGACATAAACCGGGTACTGTTCCCTAAACCATCCCTCGGATAGTTCTCTGACTGCTTAACAACGAGCTGGCGATGCCGGTAGTGCTTTGGGAAACCGCACATGTGAATTATATACGTCATGGATTACCATGACGTATATAAACAGAACACATCAGAAAGTGCCTAGAAACAATAACCGAATATGTATAATGCTAAGTTTGTTGCGTTTACCGCGAATTATTCCATCAATACCATGAGGAAGCTAAGCTTTATATATATTTGGGTATTGTTTCTAGGCATTTTCTGATGTGTTCTGTTTATAATATCCTTTATTGTTTAACAGATAAAAGTCGATTTACAAAACAACTGAATATAGATATATAAAAAATAACAATAACGTAAACATTGAAACTGGAAAGAAAGTGAAATACAAAGAAACGGCATATCATAGGTTAAACAATGAAGTAACATGTGAAATAATACTAGTATGTTATGAGAGAAATGGATCCGAATAAAATCTATTACAATTACTAGCCACATGGCAAAATGGAGCCATCAACAACGTATTGTTTCTTACCTTGGGTGTTAGGAATGAATCCAAGGACCGTGTTAAATGTGTTGGCACTACAAAATTTATTTGTACCGGCAAGAACGGAGAATCAACTTTATTGTGGATCAGCTTTATTACAAATTTGGCGCTTAGCTTTTGTCTCCTGCTACCAAGTGATTCACAACGAATGGCGATCCAAGAGACTATCGTAATCCATATTTCTCTTAGGGTGTAAACCATCCATTTTAAATGACAGACACTTTAAAAATCGTCTCTGAATACATTCCACGAAGAGCTGAAAGTACAAATCATACAACGCCAGCGTACTCCAATTTATTTCTAACAAAAGCATAATACAGGGACTTCAGAGTTGTAGAATTAGTAAATTGTCTGCAGGATCTTATAATAAAGCCCAAGGTTTTATTGGTTGATGCACAAATATCATAGTGTGGTCATTGAAACGTAATGATGAATCAAATGAAATACTCAAGTCTCTAAATGTTTCCACTCATGGTGTAAGGACTTCATTTATTGCGTAGGAGTAAATCATAAGCGTTATGGTTCTCGAGTAACTCGCTATGGCACATTTTCAATGTTTAAACCAATTCTATTACGATCGCACCAACTCTGGATGATCTGAAGGTTCTCTAGCAGCTTCTTGCAATCATCTAGTGTTTCTATTCCTGTAAAAATCTTGAGATTATCTGCATATGCCAGAGCTCTACAGCTCAATGCTTCAAGAAGATCATTAATACATATATATATTGAATAGGAAGGGATGTTGCTATGCCAGAGGACGGCACGTAATACCTGGAATTAGGAGACGAAGCATAATCTACTAATTAGATACGAAGATAAAAGCTGCAAAAAACTACAAGAGAAATCAAATGCATCAAATTTAGATATAAATATGGAGTGATCTATAATGTCGAAAGCTTTCGAAAAATCAGTGTAAATTACGTCAACTTGGTTCCTAGTGTCAATAGCTTCACTGACATATTGTGTAATTTCTACTAGATCAGTTATAGTAGATCGAGCCATATCAGTTATAGTAGATAAGACCATGCTGTTGGAGAGAAAACTGATGTTTGCATTTGTTGATCAGTTGATTATATAACGTACTCTCAAATACCTTGGAGAAATTGGAAACCACATTAACTGGTCGATAATTATGTATGTTAACTTCGTCCTCTTTTTTTTTAAACTGGCGTGACTCTACTAATTTTCCATGTTTCGGGAAACAAGCAAGTTCATATAATCAAATTGAAGATAGTTGTTAACGGCCTACAAAATACTTTTGCACAATCCTTTACGAAACTAGGTACTATCATGACCGCATGCGAAAATGGAATTAAGCTTAGTCATGCTACAAAATACTTCTCGCTCAGAGAATTCTTGAAGTGATATATAGTTTGGTGTACTATTAAAAGTGCAAACAACCGTTGATGAGGAATGGAAGTATTCCGAGAAAATTTCTGTGAAGGCATCAACGATATCTTGTTGTATCGTAATTTCCTGATTATTGCTTGACATGCAGCCAGGTATCCTAGTAGTATTTCTCCCATCTGTAACGTATTTCCAGAACATCTGCGGGTCGCTAATAATTTCAGATTGCATTGCGGTGTGATACCTCTTATTGCGTGTTTCACACTTTGCAATAGAGCGCAATCTGTTGTATTCACTACAGTCAAAGGAAGAACTTACGTCTTCCTTTACGTCTCGTAGATTTGGCCTTTCTGACAGAGCGATCGATAACTGAGTACAGTTTATCATAGAAATGAGATACAGCCAGTTCAACATCCGTGATAGAATTCAAAAAAGACCAATCAATGTAAATCACGTCTCTGTAAGGACTTAGTCTTAGGTGATGCACGTCTTCCAATACTAAAGGATCAGCGTGGTGAAGGTGACAGAGATATTGCACTTAAAATTGCAAAAAATCAAATCTAGCAGTTTCCCTCTAGTGTTAGTAATATTCTTACATTGTTGTAGATCAAGAGTAGCCATAAAGCTAACAAGGGAAATACACTTCTTGTCAGCAGGATTACCATTTTCTGAGTTGAATAGACGCGAGTTGAATAGGGCACGAGTTCCAGGGCCAAAGCATTGAAGAATACTTCATAGTCTTCATAAACGACATCAGGTGGAATGTAGATATTTAGAAGATAAAACGTAGAATTGCTCAGCTTACATTGACAAGGTGTGAAGTCTATAAGTGGAATTAACGGTTAAATATTAGGTAATGTGCTAGGTACCATAATAATGGAGTCAGAAACAGCAGACAGCACTCCTTCACCTATTGAACGACCAGTCTTTGCAAAAGCTTTTATTAGTTCTCGATACATAGAGGAAAAATTTTGGTGTGATGTCGTTGGAACCATATTTCGGTGAGGAAAATTGCATCGACATCTATTATGTCGCTCGTGGCACGAATGTGATCAAGTTTGGTTCTAATTCTACATGCGTTTTGATATATGAAGCGAAATGAAATATTATTTCTGTTGGACATGTTTAGCTTACCGACTATGAAGCTTTCACCATAATCCGTTTCCGGATTCATATCCACGTGGTTGAGGACAACTTTAACAGTCTCCATATAACTGGCCACTTGATGATAATATTATTTTCTTTTTTCCTTCCGTAATTTCTTTGATTACCTCTTCGATAATCCTTCGTTACCGAAGGATCTTGTTTTGATAAAGAGTTGACATTACGGAAATTAGCATTAATTCTTTCCTTAAGTAGCTGAATTTCAACTTGAAATGATGTTACCAGTGACGAAAGCTCAGTGATCTTACTTAGAGCATATTTAATATCTTTGCAGGCAGGGCAATAAAAGAACAGTTGACGACATTCTTTGGCTTTGAATAGCTGAACTTCAGCGCTGGATAGTCCGCTACAGACAGTACAACATTCGTACAAGCCTCGCTTCTTTCCTTCTGCAGGCACAGCGCCCTATCGCATACATTACACGCGTACATTCATTATAATCGCGTACATTCATTATAATGAAATAAAGATTGGAAAGCAATAAGGAATAAAGATAAATAAAGAGAGAAAGAGGGAGACGGACGCGGATACACGCTTCACACCTGAGGGGCCTTTCTTGTTGTCTAACAAAGTAACAAACATAGAATGTCACGGAACAAAATAAAGAAGGTAAAGGGGAAAGGGAGAAGCAAAATACGATACAAATCTACCTGTATATAACATTGAGGAAGGAATATTATAATAAGAAACAACTGGATTATCAGCAATAAAATAAAGGCACAAAAACTGCAAGTATAAACAAATGCACATAAAACTCACGAGAGATATGAAAATGATTGCAATTTCTGTCATTAACCTAAGTCCAAGTGGCAAAACATAAAAGATAATTAGGTATAAATGTGAGCATAAAAAATATATCAGAATACCATATACACAAAGAATGAAAAGGAATTACTCACAGAAAAACTGTAAACGTTGGCAGTAACGAAAACACACGTGCCTTATGATGTAGATTCGCCAAGTTCGTTAGAGATAGTACTGATAATTGCATACTAGTACATAGTACTGATATTGCAAAGATAGTTGCAGTAGTAAGAAGAAAAAATGTTTAATGAACTGAGAAAAAATAAAAGATTTTTTCTAACATTTAAGAACGACATGTCTGAACTGACCAACAAACACGGAAACGCTGTAAAACAGAGTGTAGACAAGTTTGCGCTGGTTGACGGCGGTCAGCGACGTATCCGTTTAACCAGACTAGCATCGTACGTTCTGCAGTTTCCCGGCGAAGATCGGAGACCGGCAACCCGTTCCGTTAACATCCATCCATACTGTACTGTGCCGGAGTAATGGGCGCTTATCCACGTTCGTTTGTATTGCTTTTATTCCACCTATATTTTACGGGTCACGCGATACTGTGCTATGACGGGCTGTTGTGCGATAACCATTAACCATATCCGTGTTTTGTCGAGACAGGTCGCATTTAGGTGTAAAGGGCAAAACTTTTTATTTTTGCTACGAAACGGTACAAAATTGTTCAAAACATCTACAAAATTTTAATACGACAGAAAAATATAAAAACTCGATTGTGAAGGGACCAGGGATATGCACCCAATAAACCTATCATTTTAAACAGGGTAGATATTGTTAGATAAATAATTGACCAAGATCTAGTTATTTGTCAGTTCTCACGAATTTTTGACTGTGAAAGTGAAATAGTTATTTAGAATCTCT